>CM057142.1:33126448-33780248 GCA_029964075.1 Patiria pectinifera
ATCATCTGATGTCCCATTCAAAGTGAATTGGTTTTGTATTACACAAAAATTAGTGAATTGCATTGCCTCATAGTGCCCCTCTTCATCAATATCGCTTTTTAATAGGTTTTAAAAATCAAAATTTAGGCTTTAAAAGTTTTCCCCGATGCCAAAATATAAGCATTTAAAGGTTTTTAGGATCAAAACCGTGCAAAGTTTTCGGAATAAGGTAGTAGAAATATAGCGAATTGCTTACTTCAAGTTCTCCACACTAGATGAAGTTACCATTTTCATGCAAACTGCCAAATTAAATTCTGAAAAACTTGTTTAAAAAATCTCAGAGGTAGGTCTATATTGACAACGTGGTTATATTAGAATTACATGTATGATAACCAAACTGTGGGTCAAATTAATTCTTACATTTTTTTTTTTTTTTTTAATGTATGGCAGAATAAAAATATAGGTTTGTATAGGTTATATTGTTGATGTAAAGTGAACCCTTTGAAAATGCCCCAAAAAATAAGAAAATAATTTTCTGACAAACATCTGGCGGGGTTTGTAAGTAGAAATAATAATTATTTATCAGAATTAATCAAGTTTACAGAAATTCTTAAATGTTAATTTGGAACTCCGCCAATTTGTGCCCAATTTCGGACGCCACGTTTTGAATTTATAGGCTCCCAAGTTGTAATATAGGTTTTTAAAGGTTTTAAAGATTTCTCAGTGAGGCCTGCAATTGAAAAACAAAATCTATGTTTCGCAGTGTAACTCAAAATTAGCATGGGGAGAGAACTTTAAGCCATGTGTATGCATTTGTCTGGCAACAGCAGGGCTGCGTCATGGGGCACTACAGCAATAAAACATGTGGCTTCTACGTTTGAACACTGGGGCATATTTATACACTAATTGCAAGCGATTTTGTTCCATGTCTAGTCCAGTCACGTGGATTTACAAACACCAAAGCTCTGCCCTTTATGACTATTATTTTCGAAGTTGTTCTTACCTTGGTTTTGTGGATTCTTGGTCTGCAACCCCTGAGCTGGCCATCGTCCCCATTCTGAAGACTCCTTAGCCGTGACTGATAATCTAAAAATTACATCAAAAGGTGTGAGAAATAATAAAGCAGTCTAAATAATATTCCAATGTTATCCCCGAATGGACCATTTCTTCCTTTGGGAAATATGTTGCCAGTTGGAATGAGTACAATATGTGACTGCACAATAGACTCCATGCACTATTATGGAGCGCCGTGGTCAAACGTTTTTTAGCAGCAATTTCGTAATCCAAGTAATTAAAAAAAAAAAATTGCTTCACAGCCGTGATTAATGTCCCACATGTGTGCACAAAAATCCAATGTGTGGCAAATTCGTATGACGAGTACCGTCAGGGCCAAACTTGGGACATGTATTATTGCATTAAAAAACCCCTGGCTCTTATGGCTAGGAACCATCCTCAATCCTGCAAAATCATCCAATTGCCACCATGTGAAAATTGGATACAGCCTCAATCCCCCAAAATCAGTTCTTGCATTTGTTCAGTGGAGGGATGACCACTGCCTCAATCCTTTTAAGATCCTCCAACAATACAATGAGGAATCACCAACGATATCCAGAAGCAGTACGGATGATAGCTAGTGTAATCTCGGCATAATTTATGCATGGCTAACCATAAACAATGCAAGGTATAGCTTTAAAAGACACAATACATCCTCCAAAATCCACTGGTACAAAACTGGAATATGGCCTCAATCCTCCAAAAATCCTCCTAAACCACCTGGTTGATTTTGGAGGATTGAGGGTTAGGGTTAATGTTATACAAATATTGAGTGGCTCAGCGTGGAATGGGAGGAATATTATCGCAAGGTAAAATCTGGACTTTTCCATTTCACGAGGCGAAGCCGAGTGAACTGGAAAAGTCCAGATTTTACCGAGCGATAATATTCCTCCCATTTCACAATTTAAAGCCACTCAATATTTGTTTTATATAACTGACATATAGATCCTTGTCATTTGATATATTTGAACTTTTTTTCAATACAAAACTGGAGGAAAATGTATTTCTCTCTTCCAAACCACCCTTTCACGAAAATGTTTGAACCAAACGCTGTAGTGCTGGCTCTTTGGAGCAATACGCGCTACGCGCAACGCTTAACGCGCACCCCAGCATGCATTTGCACATAAATACCGCGTCATGATCGTAACTGTTCAATAGTATTTCCCATTCCCCATGGGCAGATAGTACTTTTTGAGCCGCGGCATGAATGGGAGCAATAACGAATGTCACGTGATGCGAGTTCCACCAATCAAATGACAAGGATCTGTATGTCGGTTATATAAATTAGTCTATTCCACACGTGCATGACATGTGTGCACATACTGTACATGTATTGACCATGAGAGTAAGCTACCCAAAACATGATTTCTTTAACAGGATGTATTTGGATGGATGTGGTTGGTGGGAGCTGACTTACTTCTCTGAGAGGTTCTGGACAGCAGAGGGAACGTTCCGTTCAGGATACTGCTAAACCTGTCATCCTCCTTGGTCCGCGATGAGGACTTCTTCTCCCACCAGGGAATAATGCCTGGGATGCTGCCAAAGGCCTCAGGCTCCTGGAAGAAGTCACTCTGCTCGTCATCACCTGAAAGGAATGCAATGCAAGGGGCATTGTGGATTTGGTTATTCAATTAAAGGGAATATACATCATTTGCTTTTGCTGTAATTTTCAGAAATGGATGGAATTGGGGGGTTGGAAATATATAGCAAATATAGTTACACTGACTTTTTTGAGGTTTTGGGTTCAAATGAAAAAAAAAAAAAAAAAAAAATCATTTTTCCCAGAAGTCTGTTCCCTCCTCATGAGAAACAGAGCACTTAAATACATTTGGAATTGTAAGGTCGAGAACCAGTCCAGTCAAGCTGGCTCGCATCTGCTCATAGGTTTGTAATCATTGCAAACAAGGTCGAAACAAGTCAGGGGCCAGTATTTGAAAAAAGTTTCAGAACGCTGATCGGCCCGACAAGCGTTGGTTGATGATACAAAAAATACACTTTTTCTTGAAATGACAGTACCACAGGTGCCATGATTTTACAGGATGCTTTACACTGTCATTCACTAACAGTCACTAACAGTCCAGCAAAATATTTTGGTAATTTTCCCTTTAACCTCCAGCAGCCGATTTCACGAAACAGTATTAAAGTTACTTATGCCATGTGTAGGACTTGCCCAACAAATTTGTGGCGCAGCTGCTCAATAAACGTACAGATCGATTTTAGGAAACTTGGCATAGCTGTGCAACATTTTAAATAATGTGAACGTTTTGGACGAGGAAATAAACATCATTTACAAAATCTGTTTTTGAATATTGTTTGAAGTCATTCTTAACCCTAACTCCCTAGGCATTTTTTGCTAGGATGCAACCTCAATCCTGCAAAATCCTCCATTATTTCTTGAATGTGGTCCTTGGAGGGGTGACCACTGCCTCAATCCTGCAAAATCCTCCAGCTTTGACTGTCAATATGTCGTCAGAGGCAGTGACAACATGGAGCAGTGCGGAGGATTTGAAGTAAAATCAAGGACTAAATTTATGCATGGCTGAGCATAAACAACACAAGGTCCGGCCCAAGACCTTGACAATGTGCGTCATCTGAAATCAGCAACGCACTTTTGCCTTGTAACCTCAATCCTGCAAATTCCTCCAACTGCAAAAAGGATTTTGTAGGATTTGGGATGGTTAGGGTTAATATTACTTGAATGGCAAATAACGGGTTACCAAGGTAACACGGACGGAAAAAATACTCACACTTACCCTCACGACCCTCATCGTTGGTGTATAACGCACACTCGTCATCGCTGCTGGTTATACTATCATCGGAATCACAGCTGCTGAAAATTAGAACAGTATAAAACTTCTCTTTATAATTCCATCTGATGTATTATCTCTGGCTATTCCAATGCAAAGGTGTGAATTTCCAAAGTTGAAATATTTTGGTCATGTAAAAAAAAAAGCGAAAAAAAACACGCACCTCCTAGTTAAGACTCTACATTTCAATGCACAAATAAAGAAGAAATCTATAGACTAATTCGGCGAGAGCCATTTTTTGTGGTGGCACCAGGTTTGTGAGAGTCTCGCTCAGGTAATTACGCACGCACTTCATGATCCTTCGATCAATAGGGCTATAAAAATGCTGCGTGTCTTGTCTTTAAGATCGCGTGCGGCATGCACGCGGGCGTCCACCACCGCAAAACTGGCTTCTAATTTTGTTCGGCGAATTGCACTATAGAAAAATAATGACTTTTTTTCAGTTGCATCCCACACAATTTCATCTCATTTTGCAAGAACATGTCACAGATCAACACAGTTGAAGTTCTTTTTCAGTATAGTGCATCCGAGGGCAAAAAAGGGCTTTAACAGATCAACAAGAAACAGACTTGTTTCTCTTTGAAACCAGTCTTTGAAAGAAGTGTGTAACGTAATGGTACAAAGGAGGAGCTGAAATAACACCTGCCAACAAAACATTGCACATGTGCACACCTATCTTTGGACGTTGTCGCATCCATTGTAACGTCGCTCTCATTGCTGGTGCATTCCATTTCTCGTCCGATGGTCTTCTCGCTGGCCCCATCACTCCCCGATAGTTTCCGTCCCGTCCCGGACGAGGTGTCCGGGAGAGATACGGGGCTTTCGGAGGACACCCTCCTGTGTGCTACACTGCTGTCTGAGTTGGTGGCAAGATCAATTTGGCTTGGGCTCTGTGGGCCAGAATCAGACTTCCATTGTCTCCCCGGCTGACTTTTATGACAACCAGCGCCGGCTCGTTTTTTAAGTTTGACGCCGAGGATGTCAAACCCGAATTTCCCCCCATCGATGTGGGGAGCATTCTCTGAGTTGTCCGATGGGTAGTTGTTCTTGGACCTCTTGAGCTTGTGCTTCTTGCGGCCAGTCTCCGGCAGGAAATCGGCGCCGCAGGAAAACTTGATTTTGGACGGCGGGCAGCCGCCGCCGGACGCAATCATGGGGTCGACAACCATCCTCTTGAAGCGTTTCTTCCGACGGAGGGTCTGTTTGGGCAGGACGTGGCTCTCCGTGACCGAGTCGGACTCGCCGTAGAGGTTACTGGAGGATGTCACGTTGAGAGAGGAGAGCCTTCGCATCATGAGTGTGTCTTCCGAGGCCGAATCAGTCTGGCAGGCCACGTTCTCCATGTAATCCTTCTGGGCCTCATCAAGGCTGGTGTCGGAACCCTCGCTGAGCTTCACTGTGTGCTCCCAGGCCGGGTTGCAGTCCATCCGGCGCTTTCGGCCCCGGCGTTTGCGGGCCTGGCGCTTGAAAAACTTTGGGCTACTCATGGCGGACGTCGGCAGGTCTTTTTGTACTTCAGCAAAAGTGGAGGGATATTGTAGTGTACCAGCTAGAGTTTCTGCCATACCAAGTTAACTCAAGTCACTGAAAACAAAAAAATATGGGTAGTTATTAGGTATTCACATTAAGTGTGACATAGAAACTGCATATCTGAATATAAGTTACTGTGAAGTGAAGGGCCTCATTCCTATATGAGGACAAAAATCCAATATAAGTTATTAACTTGTTGATGAACACAAACGTTAGGCCAAAAAAAAAAGTCTCCGGTTTCTGGTATGCGCGCGCGTCGCCGTAGCCATGCGCGTCGGCAAAATGAAAAAGGTTTTTTTTCAATGAAATATGATGTCTCAAAACCGCCAAACTCACTGGTTTGACTGGAATCCTGCTGCTGCACAATTTTAACGTGTTTTTAGATGGGGTTATGATCGAGAATAAGCTTTATGTGGCCTCTCTGGTCTCCCATAATATTTGCACTAAGTTTAGCCGGGCACCATTTGCAGTCATCAACCGACATTTGAAGCAAAAAAAACAGGTAAAAAAAAAAGCCGCGTCGCCGCACCACTTTTTGGGCAAGCCATGCCATGCGAATCAACAAGGTTTTACACTTTCACGGTGCATTGTGCTGATCACCATCTTTATTTTCATGTTGTCTTCTTAAATCCTTTTTCAAAAATTAAAACCTGCCTTCCGTCCACAGAATTCTTCTTGGTTTTATTTTAAATGTCATCGCTAACTAGTTGGAGTAGGGAGTTCAGCACTTTTTGGATTTTTTTTTACAACCCTATAAAATTTGGTATCGCTGAAAAGAGACTCACACGACAAAATCAATAACATTTAAATCATTTTCATATGAGCTTGCGTTTCGGAGATCAAAGTGTTTAATATCATAGGAATCCTTAAAAAATAAACAACAGTTTGATTTTTGAATCACCTTTTTATCTCTCATTACAAAAAAGTAATTTTTTTTTCCTAACGCACGATTATCCAACATGTACGAGCCTTGTCTGGGCCTACACACCGCGATGTGACCACACAGCCCTCCGTAACACATGGGTAAAAAACTTTCCATTGATGCTACACACAATGCAGCAACTAGGAACATGTACGTATACGCCTAATTGCGTTGCTACATGCCAAACTAAAATAGGCATGCCGATACAAACTCCCGTGTCGCCTTTTCTCGCCATTGTTAAGCAGCCATTTTTTATGTCATTCTTAACTAAAAAAAATCCATATTTTGCATTAATAATGGTTTGATCGTGTATCAAACTCCTTTATTGTTAAAATCCATTATTTTCCTGACAACTTGAGCAGAACATTTACCTGATTTTTGGTGTAAGTTCAACGGAATCTATCAATGGTGTAGCCCCACCCATATGCACCAAATAAGGTATCACTATCAATGGATATTCTGCATGACAGGGTCTTTTAAAGGGAAATGGGTCAACTCGTACCCAGGTTAACTCGTACCCGAGTCAACTCGTACCCCAAAATTGACACCCAAGTCAAGTCGTACCCGAGTTGAGTCGTACCCGAGTCAAGTCGTACCCCAGTCAACTCGTACCCGAGTCAAGTCGTACCCGAGTTGACTCGTACCCGAGTCAACTCGTACCCGCAGCTCAAAATAGTTGCCTGTTTTCGAAAAGAAAATCAGTGAAACGAACGGAAGATCGGAGGGATATGGCCAGTTGTAATTGTCCGTGCACGGTGACATCGTTTGTGCCGAGCCTGTGCGCGCACTCGCTGGTCCACGTGGTCGTCCCGTGCCGCACAGTGACATCGTTTTTGCCGGGCCTGTGCGCGCACTCATCGGCCAACGTGGTTATACCGTGCACGGTGATATCGTTTTTGCCGAGCCTGTGCGCACACTCGCCGGTCAAAGTGGTTATGCGTGCACGGTGTTTTTGCCGTCGCGTAGTTAGTGTCGGAACCTTCGCCGTTTTTCAAAGGCATTAGGCCTTGGTGTAAGTTGTAGTTGTACATATTTAATACGGGGCTAATTTTCATACTTCAAATAAATGTTCTACCCAAAGTATGCATGCTTTTATCAATTTATTTAATTTTTATATTACAGATGATCCTGTGGTTTTCCGATGAACCATTTTCTGCTGCTCAAACCGATCGATCGGATGGTCTGTCACACAGTTCATGATGAATCGAATCGGATGTCAAGTTTCGAGGACGAAACCCGATTAGCTCAGTTTTGTTTAAGATAATAAAACTTTCTCTTGCACTTGAATTACAATTTGCTAATGTCAAACAATCTTTCACACCCAAGGATCAACTAACAAATTGGTCCCCTATTTCTGGCGGCGTAACTATTTCTCAGTCGCCGTTTTTTGAGGGTAAAATCGGAAGTTTTGTTAACCATCCATCCGTACTTCCAAACTAAAAAAGGAGGGGAGTACGAGTTGACCTGGGTGCGAGTTGACCCGGGTACGAGTTGACTCGGGTACGAGTTAACCTGGGTACGAGTTAACTCGGGTACGAGTTAACTTGGGTACGAGTTGACTCGGGTACGAGTTGACTCGAGTACGACTTGACTTGGGTACGAGTTAACTCGGGTACGAGTTGACCCAAAATCTTTTAAAGGTCATAAATAAGTCAAAGGAGAAAGGCCATATAACTTAGGCACTTTTTTTAAAGTAAGATGGCCGCTCCCTATGGCAGCTCACAAAAACATTATCCGAAGACTTCGGTGAAGTATGTCAAATTCGAAAGTAAATTTCACATTGTTAAACTTAGCAGCCATCTGGTACCATAAATATTACTTTTTTTATCCATCATTTTAAAAAAATCCTCCAATCCTCAGAAATCATATTAACATTGTTTAAAGTCGAATTTAAGCAACAGGAACTATTTTAAAAATGACGCAAAATTTTCAGCCATATTTCACATGCTTTACATTACATTCGTCGTGTTTATGTTTTTACACTGAACTCACTAGTTTGAGAGCAATAACCTAAATGTGGAGTCATTCTCTACAGGAATGGGGCCCATAATTACGTAATATGAAGTCTATCCCCCTCCCCACGAGCCCTTCCCCTAACGAACTGTACCCCCACGAATTCATTTTCTCCCCCACCCCCGCCCTGCGCCGCCCCAACCTTGTTTGCGTTTTTCACCGTAAAGCGTCTACAGCTAGGGCCAGCTTATATCATCGTTATTTGGTTCAAACTTTTATAATCAACGAGAACACATTGAAAAGAAAATCTCACCAGTTTAGCTGGCACGATCTTGGATCGTTAAAGGTCTAAAGTTGCATGCAAAAACTGAAGAGAAAGACAGTCTTGACGGCCGAGACCTGAGACCGAGTCGAGTCTGCACATGTTATGTCATTTGCACTGGTAATCATTGAAAAACAATATTCAAATCGAATAGAAGTAGCATGGTACCAGTGAAGATTAGCATTTTCGCAATATAGTTCGCGCCCACATGATTAATGAAAATTGTTCAATTTCCCACAAATTACTGAGAAAAAAATTCAGCCAAATAACAAGTAGAACTTTAATTAAGAATAATAAAATACCAACAACCGAAAATAATTACTACTTTTGCCCGAACTTGGCACATCAATGAAAACGCCAACTACAAGATATAAAATAACTTTTCATCAAAACATTGTGATTTTTGGAATCGGTCGCAACAGCACCAAAAGATACGAGGTTGAACTAGCCGACCATCCGTCGCTATAGCAACTGTGTTGGAGGATGTACACGACCGCGGAAAATGGCGACCGTCATAAGATTACTGCGGCGGACTCCAAATATAATGGAGCAAGTTTTTGAGAGAAACAGGTATCTTCAGTAATTCTTTTTGTTATTTTTTTATGATGAGATAATTAATAAGTAAATTAACATGAATCTGTCGTTGTAAAAAGTAAGATAAGGCGCTGGTTTCTTGAAAAACAGTCGGAACGGCAACGTGTTTACTTGGCCTAATTTCCAGTTTGCCAACTTCGCCCCAGGCCCCACTGGCATTAGACCCGTGAACGTGGCTTGTAAACTACGCCACGTTGTTGTGTCATTTTGAACCTGGCGAAATTGTCCCTCTGACTCCCTGCGTAACACACACTGGATGTTATTTTGCCCATGTAATAAGTACTCACATATGAAGCTGTCTTAAAATCCGTTTGCACGTCAAAACTTGCATTTGACGAAGTTTGAGGAAAATTCTGGCCCCGATTTTCCGGTTTATGAAGTCCTGCTAGCTGCCATTTTCTCCCAAGTGACGCATGCGCATTGCGTTTTATTGTACCGTCCTTCGTATAATTCTGCGGCTGTTTACTGTCACAGCTAAAAGAGACATCGTTTTAGACAAGTTTCAAGTCCTTTCCTCTCTCACCGCACCGCACGCTGGCGCACGTGCGCCCACTTGCGTGAGCACACACGTACACGTCATGAGCCGAACAGCCAATCGGGTGCGGGGTTGGTTTTTTTTCGGGATTGCGACATGAAACAGCCGTCAATCTGTCCAAGCGACTCGTCCGGGGTCATTTGTTAGGGTCACTTGTCGTGTAAAAATGAAATTTCTGTACACGTTCGTATGGGTCTTTACTGATGGGCAAATTTCGTCGAAATTACAAAGCCTAAACAATCGGACGGGCAAATTTAGATTTCTAGGTGAGTACTCAACACCCATACGGAATTATGTAGCCGGATCGATTTTCGCTAGGTTCAAAATGACACAACAACGTGGCGTTGTATACAACGCCACGTTCACGGGTCTACACTGGCATTTGCCACTGCACTTCGTCCCATTTGGAACTTCGACCCAGGTTTAGAAGTAGGGCCTACATTTAGGCCCTTCATTAATTATGTTGTGGATAACCTTGGGATAGGCCTAGTTTAACTAGTTACTCATGAAGCTCTGTGTTTTGTTACTTTGACTTTGGAACTTTGCTTTTTTGCACGCCTTTGACTTTGTATTTTTGAATTGTGCTTTCCAATTCCATAAATAATGGATCTATCAATTGTTTCTAAGCGATTTGTTTTAACCTAATTGTATTTTGTGATGAATTAATATTATCCTGCCGCCATCATAATTTGGGAGTAGGCCCCTAATTGCAGAATACCCCGCCACGCGAAAATTCCCCCCTAAATATAAAGGCAGTGGATATTTTGCCGGAGACGGCAAACCTTCAGTAAACGTTAGTTTGCCGGATATGCACTGAACATGCGCAGTTACTGTTTTTTTGTACTTAAACATTTTCCGGTGACAAATTTTAGTCTGGCTCCATGCCAATATTATCGTTGTATTTTTGTATTAACAAGATGGGAATCAGACCATTTTATAATTTCGGACTTTATTTCCCTTTATTAAAAAAATCCTCCAGAGCCACAAATCTGAAAAAGAAAAAGTAATACTCTGCAATAAAATGTTTGAGACATATTAAAATAATAAAAGAAGAATATTCTTATTTATTTGGGGATGGAAAAAAAAACCCTTAAAATTGTGGCGGGGTCAGGATTCGAACTCGGGACATCCCACTCACTAGAGCTATTGCTTAACCACTGCACCGACTGTGCTACACAACTTTGGTGGGAATTTAATACATCTTATAATTCAGCCCTATCTTAAAGAGTACAGCGCCCTCTGTTGATATGGATTGCCGCCGGCAAACCTTTAGTAAACATTAGTTTGCCGTCATTACCTCCAGCAAAATATCCACTATCAAATATAAATGGCTACGCAGTCGGAAAATGTTGCAGAAATGTCCAAAGTAGGCCTACACATGTAGATGTCGGGAAGTGGATACGCGGATACAATATACGGGGTGGATTTGAGCGCTGGAGGGTCTAAAGAGGGCGCTATTTCCCTGTATTAAGAAATGCGGCCAGCAGGGACAACGTGAATTGAATGGGGAGCAGGGGTTAAATAAATCTAAGTCCAAAGTAGGTGCCAGGAAGTGGATACAGGGATACGGGGTGGACTTTATTTTTAGCGGAGGAAAATATTTTTGAGAACGAAGCATCCATATCCATGTTAAAAAATAACGAAGGCAGAGACAACGTGAGTTGAATGGGGAGCAGGGGAAAAAACGTCTAAGTCTAAAGTAGGTGCCGGGAAGTGGATATGCGGATACGGGGATACGGGGTGGACTTTATTTGTAGCGGAGGAAAATATTTTTGAGAACGAAGCATCCATATCCATGTTGGAAAATAACGAAGGCAGAGACAACGTGAGTTGAATGGGGAGCAGGGGAAACACGTCTAAGTCCAAAGTAGGTGCCGGGAAGTGGATACGCGGATACGGGGTGGCACACACGTGTGGTTTCGGTTGAGCATCCAAGCATGACTCCGTATCCGCGTATCCGGATACGAGGTGGGATACGTGAGTGGTGGGGTATTCTGCAATTGTGCCATAATTTGCGCATGTTAATATTCGCGCAACTACCTTTGCCATTGCATAATTTTTGTTAAGTCATTAGGACAATATACACGTAATTCTAAGCTTTGCTGGCCTTTGCTGATTGGAATTTCACTTCTCCTTCATTTGTGGTAAAAATCAAGGCAATACCGTTGAAGCAGATTTTTTGTAATATGAGTAGGACTCATAATATACAATTTTTTGTTGATTAGGCCTACAAGTACAAATACAATGGCCCATAGAGTAGCAAAAATTTTGACAAATTTTACGAACGTACATCGTCTGCAAGACAAAAAGTACAACAACAATTTTTAGTGATTATCTCCTGACGACAGAGGGCGGAAAAACAATATCGAGTATCAGAAGGAGCCTTGTGCTCTTTTAATTTTTTACAGAAATGTTCATTGATTTTCTCAGCTGATACAAAATTGTGTCCAAAGCAAAGGAGCCATAACCCTTTCTAGTTCATGTAGTTTCTACAGAGCTACAATTTTGTTGGAAAGAAACAAAATAGCTCATGCTTCCTCAAAGTGTTTACCTGCAAAATTTATTGCAAAATTACGAATTTATAACAAAGGAAAGAAAAATAAGGAGGCGGCTAGGAAAAAAAGGAAGCTGGCAAGGATGAGAAACTGTTTTATTTTTTGTTACTTGGCCAAATCTCTGCATTCAATTTTAGTAAAGAATGTATTAATATGTCATAGGCCTATCATTATCGAGTATCACGTTTGAAAAAGAACAGAACTGTACATTACACAAATATTGAACGCTTCAAGTGGTGTAGTAAGACTAGCCTCCCGAGTGATCCATAGAGCATTCTAATATTTAGAATATAAAATGGAATGCTCCTTGGATCACCGAGGGAGGCTAGTTTTACTTCATTATGAGATAATGCATTCAGTATTTGTTTTATTACACTTAACCCACAGATTCTGCTTTGTTTTGATATTTTAAGTTAGGCCTTTATACTTCAATTTCAATACAAAATAGGTGGGAAATCAAATGTGTTTCTCTTGTCCAAACCACCCATTCACGAAATGTTTTAACCCAACCTTGTCGCACTGTCTTAGAAACAATACGCGCAACGCTCAATGCGCACACCAGCATGCAAAATACTGCGCCATGGGTATAGTACTTTGGTTGCTAATGGTATAGAACTTTGGTTGCTGCGGGTATATAGCACTTTTGGCCATGCACATAAAGATAGCAAATATAGAAAGTAACATGTGAGGAAAGATTTCCATATACGAAGTTCACTCAACACTCTGTGTACAAACCCTATGAGAGTGGACTGAACAATTCTAAGTGTTTTCTAAGAAAATGCTTGTATTTTCTCACTGCTCAAATTGACTTTGATGATATGAAATTGCTATCTGAGGGCTTGTTAGTCAATACAGAGGAAAATTAGTGAACTTCTCATGTGACTCGCTCTCGGCCAATCAAGACACAGAATCTGTGGATGTGTTATAGATATAACTATATTGACCTGGATCCTTCTAACATTAGGATTGAAAAGTCAAATGGGACTGTGCCGAATATAATCCTACCAAATATCTGATATTCAATCATCCACCAAATACCGAAAAAGCATTTTCCCGAGTAGAAATAAGAATATTTAAAAAAAATTTGAGCGGTCTCGAGAAGATGACGAAAATATTCAGTTGCGTGGTCTTATTATTTGCCAGATGCCACATTTTTTGGTAGACAGCCACTTTACAATCATGACTTAAGAGCTTCAATGAGAAAATTAGTCCCAAACTCCTAATTAGAATCTTTAAAATCTGTCAGATCAGGTATCAGCTATAGTCAGCTACCTCAAGAAAATACATACATAATGTTGTTAATATGTTATGTAGGTCAGTGTCAATATTCAAATATTCGATTAGATCCTAGTTAATTGAATGTATACATGTATTAAATAATGCACAGCACTATAACATTTGCCCCTTCAACTTTTGTTAAAACTGTTGTTCATGTTTGATAAAGGGTTTTTTTTGGAGAGGGAGATGTATATCAGGTCATGAAAACATCTGATGATCTGCAAGTTTTCATCTGTTATGTATAACGATTCTCCAGACTTATAACCATGCAGCTTGCGAGAAAAAGGCAGTCGGAACTAGATAAGAAAATGAAGGGAAAAAAATACTGATTAATTCACACATTTTCTGTATTTTCTGGTCAGGGCTTCTGAGGAGCAGCGATGGTTGGAATGGAAAGCTTCGGTCCACATCCAGGCATGGTTCCGGGCCGTCAGGGTGCGGTCCTATCTCAAACACATGCACCGGTGCGCCACGGTGGTGCAGAAACAGTGGCGGGGCTACCTAGGCAGGGCCTTTGTAAGGATACTAATCAGGAACCAGGTGCTTATCATGCGACAGAACTTCTACAATGCCATGGCCACAATTGTAAGTTATTCTTTGTTTTGGGGGTTTTTTTTAGCTTAGATGTTAAATTTCGTAATAAGGTTGCTGGTTTCCTACACTGTTAATGGTAATATACAACATTTGTATGAATTATAAAAGATGAAACCACCAAATAATGATACCTTACTTGACTGCAAGTAAAAAAAAGTCTCAAGCAATCCTGTGAAATCATTGTGGCTGGGGTGCTGTCATTTTCAAGATAAGTGGAATTTTGTAACATTTTCCAATGACGGTTCAGCTGAACCATCATTGGGAAAAATAAACGGCTTTTCTAAATTACTGACCCAAATTGATCATATTTAGTTAGGCCGCATTTTGCTTGCAATCGATTACATATCTGTGAACGGGCGCAAGCAAGTTTGGATCCCTGACCTGACAATTCCCTAAAGTCTATAAATTGTTCCATTTTGTCTGAAGCATCGGGTCACTGAACAGCATTTTTTTCGTGTTTTTTTTTTCTCAGTGACTCAGTGTAGCAGTATTTGCTATAAAATACTGATCCCCAAATTCGTCCATTTCTGAAACTTACAGCAAAAGCAAATGTTGTATATTGGTACCTTTAAGCAAGAAGTTTGACACTAGTTTAGGCATTTTAGGACAATATGAATACCCTGCGACTCAAGTCAGTCAGTGACTGAGTCAGTTAGAGGACAAAAATAATGTTCTTTCAGGTCCAATAAAAGCTTCACAACTAACAAATGATTGTCTTGTCATATTATGCAGCATTCAAGATTCCTGCCCACTGTAGGTCTACTTCAGTTGGAAATTGTATAATTGCAAATTTGTCAACATAAACCTTTCGTAAATGTTGCCTGCAGATTCCAACCTTTCTTGAGTCAAGCTTCTCTGGTCCAAATAATTGATATTATTTTGGCAAATTATTGTGACAATTGCAGATCCAGAAAATGTGGCGGGGCTTTTACACAAGGAAGTACATCTTCAATTACTACAGTCGGAAGAGGTACCTCGAAGGGTTGCTTGTGAAAAACCAGATTGTAAGGTGAGAAATGACAGAACAAAAAAGGGAAACCTGAGGCTAAGGCCCCCCCCCCCCCAAGTCTCCGGTTTCTGGTATGCGCGCGTCGCCGTAGCCATGCGCGTCTGCAAAATAAAGAAGGTTTTTTTTGTGTAAATGTAAGATGATGTCTTATAACCGCCAAACTCTCTGGTTTGACTGGAATCCTGCTGCTGCAGAATTTTAACGTGTTTTTAGATGGGGTTCAATTTCAATTCAATTTCAATTTCAATTTTTTAGATGGGGTTCAATCGAGTATAAGCTTTATGTGGCCTCTCTTGGCTCCCATATATTTTGCACTAAATTTAGTCGGGCACCATATGCAGTCTTCAGCCGTCATTTGAAGAAAAAAAAGGGGAAAAAAAAGCCACGTCGCCGCACCACTTCTGGGGCAAGCTCCATACCAGAAACCGAAGACTTTTGTTTTTTGGCCTAAGGCTTTGACTTTGGCTTAGACTTTTTGTCATTGAAACACTGAATTGAATATCCATAGCCATTGACAAAAATGCCTTTTTCAGACACATCATAATAAAGCTACATCAACATACACTTACGTTTACTTTTGTCTACCCCTTTTATTTCAGGCAAGAACTTGAGGAATACAGTGAACAGAAAAACCACGAGAGGGCCATAGAATGGGAACAGAAGATGCAGCAGATGATAATAGACGACGCACGCAAACACCATTACCTTCTCAGCACACAAGTGGTAAGTCATTTGTTGAGTCTGGGTCAGAGTCTGAGGCAGTCACAGCAAAAAAGATTTGTATTTTAGTTTTTGTGCAGAGGCACTTTAGTTGCAAGCCTGTAGAAACATAGAGAGAGAAGTCAACAATGAAATAACAGTTTCAGAAATGGATGGAAAACCTTGCAATTACATTCACCCTACCCCACAGAATTTATGCAGGTACTGAAAATCCAATCCACGTGTTGCCATGGATGGGATTCCCAAACCTGGGTCACTGAGGTGGATGATGGGAAAGTACTATGTTAGCAAGTAGATTTAGAGTCGATATGAGTCCAAATTTGATGGCAAAATAGGCCTTAAGTCTGGACCTGACCAGCCCTGGCTCTCTGTTCCAGAAGAATGACATGTATTTGTTTAGCCTTGGCCATGTTGGCTGAAGTCAATCTAGATTTTCCTTATTTAGAAGACTCTCTGAAAAAAAAGGTTTGTTTTGTTTTGGGAACAAACAGATCAGTTTTGTGAGCAGACTGGTTCCTAGTCCTTACATTATCGATACTGATTGTGGGGCAGGAACCAGCCTACCCCGCAATAATGGAATTATTGTCTGGCAGCCAATAATTTGAAATTGCAAAGTAATAATTCAACATCTATTATTAAAAACAGAGGCCGTTTTTTTTGGTCGATGCCTCGTTCAAAAGTGAATAACTCTTGTATTGCTAGAAAAAGAGTAATTTAGAAAAGGAATCTATTTTTCAGGATAAAACTCAAAAACAGCACAGGGAACGCATCTTTAATTCTACCCCATCAGCAGTTCCACAAAACATTTAATATTCGATCATCATATTTTATGCCACGATATAAACATATTTCATCCTGGTACCTACAACTGACAAACAGGTCCCCGGCATCTACAACTCTCCCTTCCAACCTTATCCGGACGAGATGGAGATGATACTGCGGAGTGTCCAGCCCCGCCCGCCACCAGGACCCAAGCCAAAGAGAGACAATAGATCAGGGATCGTCATCCCGCCGAGCCCCCCTCTACCACTCACTGAGCCCCTCCCACCCATCGGGGAAAGCAAAGTAAGTGTAGCCATCAGAGTTGTATTAGAGTCAGTTACAAGTGAATCATGAGCAAATCACAGGTCAATGAGAGTTCAATTACAAGTCAATCACAACTCAAATCACAAGTCATGTTGCAAATAATTTGAAATGCCCTTTTCATAGTCCCTGTTAAAGGGAAAATACAACATTTGCAAACATCAAAAAATAAAACTACCAAATCATTTTGAAATACCTTGCTGGACTGTTAGTGAATGACAGTGTAAAGCATCCTGTAAAATCATGGCACCTGGTATACTGTCATTTTCAAGAAAAGTGGTATTTTTGTATCAATTTCCAACGCTGATTGGCCGATCAGCGTTGGAAAAAAACTGGCTTTTTTTCAAATACTGGCCCCAATTGACCATCGCACTTGTTTGCAATCGATTACAAACCTATGAACGGGTACGAGCCAGCTAGACTGGTTCCCTGACCTTACAATTCCCCAATGTATGTAAACTGCTCTGTTTCTTCTTATATGGAGTCAGGGAACCAGACTACAGGAAAATGATCGTTTTTCTTGGTTTTTATAGCATTTTCAAACCCAAAACCTCAAAAAAGTCAGTGTAACTATATTTGCTATATATTTCCAACCCCCCAATTCCATCCATTTCTGAAAATTACAGCAAAAGCAAATGATGTATATTCCCTTTAATGTCTTGTGACTTGAATCGAGACTGCATGAATTGTGATTTTGTCAATTGTGATTTGTCTTTTGATTGACCTGTAATGTCTTGGTTCCAATTCTGCACCAAGCAGTGAACAGGATGTTGTCGTTTTTATATTTTGTTCCCAAACAAAAATTGTGCACAACATTGTATGTTTGTTTCGCCACATCAAACAGACCAAAATAGTTTGCATTTATCTATGGAACAGTACTTTCCTAGACATATTTTTGTTTAGTTATCTCTTCTGTAAGAGTTTCCTTTAAAAAAGAAACACATCAAATTGATTTAATATTAGGGATGTCCTCATTCGTATATCAGTTCCTTACTTACATTGGCTGGTCCGTGGGCAGGATTTTTTTAGAGTAAGTTTTCTGATAACAGAGTTGTAGTACTCATACTTGATACTCGTACTCAGTACAACTCAAGTACTTTTTAAGAATACGTGTACTCGCTCGCGTACCCGAATATCATAACACTCGGACTGGAATTCACGGTACTTGTACTCAAGAAGCAAAGTACGTGGACTTGACTATTCAATATCGTTTTCCATCATCAAAGTACTTGTACTCAATTATAAGGACTCGGGGGAGGGGGGGCGGGAAGGGAATTGAGTAATTTAGTTTTAAATGCAAATAATAGTTGCCCCGCTTAGAGACGCATACGCTCCATTTTGGTGGTGTACGTTTCCACTCATTACTTGAGATATTAATTGTTTTCACCTGAGTACTCCATAAAGTACTCATACTTGGAGGTTCAAGTACTCATACTTGTACTGTTAGGTCCAAGTACTCAGACTCGACTTCACAAAACTTGTACTCGAAGGTCCCAGTACTTGGACTCAGGTACCTGTACTCGTTCTCAAGGGTCAAAGTACTTGGATGCGAGTTGCACTCAATAGCACTCACCAGTACTTTGTACTCGCAAAGCACTTGACTACAACACCAAGTCTTACACAGTCTTTCGATTCCGATCCAGTTGCAGGGGCCATTTAGAGCACCAGAAGATGTCGTCAAGCAGCGCTACAAGCCGCTACAGCCAACCCTGAGGGTAGCCACCTCCTATACATCGGTAGAGGAAGCACGAGAAGCCATGAAAGCTAAAGAGTGGGTCATGAGGGTTAATGACAACATGTAAGTAGCCATTGTGGTTTAAACATGACACATATACAAATCCAACTTAGAGTGTGTAAGTCACGCCATGTTCACTTTTTCTGTGAACATCTTGGTACCAAACACTGACTACTCCAGTCACAGACCCCCGTCTTTGAATATATACCCAGTTGTTATCCACCTGATCAATTAAACGGAAGTTGACGTCAACAATTTTAAATTTTCTAATAGTCATCAATTCGCAATATTTTCAGTTTGTTATAAATTTTACAGCTTTCTTTTTTTTCAAAATACCCATGTATTGTCCTTGATTGGATGGGCTCAGTCAGGACACAAAGTAAATTCAAAAAAAGTGGATGTTACACATGTTTTAGATCCTATACACCCACTCTTGTTTGACTATACTCCCGAGGACAATGCTTTGTGTTTCCCTTTATCCCTGTAATATAACACTCTCCCATAGACTAAGCACACAAACCTACTACACAGGACCGTTTTGAACAAAAGACCCAACGCCCGAGGACTGAAAGGATCTGTTGTTCTCCCTTTGTGTGTCGGTTCTTGGGGGTTATGTAGAACCCTTTTCTTGTTGAGAATTGCTTGTGTACCAAAACCAAAGTTGTTTCAATGTATGTTCACGGTGATAATGTGTACGAATTTATGCAATTTATGACAAATGATACCGAAAACAGTTGCACTTTTGTATACGTGCAAGTTGTGGTTTACACTCACCTTGCACGTATACAAAAGTGCAACTTTTTTTTCGGTACCACTTGTCACAAATTGCATCATTTTGTACACATTATCACTGTTTTGGGCCAAACAAAGAGTATGGCTGAATTGCTAAGGAATTTCTCTACTGATCAGTCATAATTTGAGCAAGGTGTGCTCAGTAGTTTTTGAGTTAGACAAAAAAGTATTAAGGGGGGACTTTCTTTTTTAGTTGAGTGTACGTTATATAATGTTATTTTTTTGTATACAGATTTGAACCTTTCACAAGACGAGACAGAGCCTATGATCCCCTACTTCATACCACTTCCAAGTATGGCCACCTACCGTATGGGACTCGATTCTATCGAGAGACAGAGGAGTCCAAGAATATCACAGCGGTGGTAAGTCAGACAAAAATCAATCTGACTTTGTCACTGTGAATGTTGGAGGGACACCAGGATCCCCAGCCACGCTGGAAATCAGAGAAAACCTTGAAAAGTTGTTTTCAGTTCTCCAGTCATGGAAGACTCAGGGAAATTGGGATTTTTTTTTTAAAAATCAGGGAAAACTCTGAGAATTTGACAGTGGCCCAGAAGGGCAAGGTTTTTGCCAGTTTGGCGTATGTGCGTCTCTGTTGCATATGAGGAAAGGGTGGCTATAAGCGGAGAAGGGAGGCCATCGCTTGTCAACAAATTGGCTGTGTATTATCAGTATCTTAGTTGCTTGGCTGCAACCACCTCTTGACTTCCCAGCAACCTCGTTGCAGTGAAAATATTTCTGGTGGAATTTTGGAAAATTTCTCAGGGATTAATGAGGAAAAATTCGAAGAATTCTGTTTTTATAAAGTGCTGGGAACCCAGGACACAGTATGTGCATGTACATCTCTGTATGGTGGGATCCTAAAGTGGGTTAAAAATTATATTTTTTTTCGGAAAGGGGAAACTTTGTATGGACCCCTGCTGCCTCTGCTGCTGTGCCTAGGGCCTCATAAGTAAGCAGTATGCTTCCCAATGTCAATATATTGATAGCTCATTCAAGTTAATCACATTGAATTAATGCTTTCCTTTAAAAGTGTGTAGACCGAGAAATAAATTACTTTGTCTATTCCTTGTGGAGATGATGTGGATTTGTGGAGTGCCGTGGTCCAGTGGTTAGGGGGTTCAGCTTAGGTGCTGTGGAACGTGGGTTCGAACCCGGACGGGGAACATGGTGCTTGTGTTCTTGGGAAAGACACTTTACTACAATTGTCTCTCTCCACCCAGGAGTATAAATGGGTACCTGTGAGGGTAGAGACCAGATCGAGCTGATCTCAAGCTTTTTTGAGACCTTTGGTATAAAGCGCTATAGATAAGCACCACATTATTATTCTCATAACAAACGTTTTGATTTTCCACTTTCACCCACAGAGGTTCCAGCCTGTAGTTTCCCCTATTCCTGTCTTTGAGAAACTCAACGACACTTATTCCAAGGGGACCGAGACAGTTCCATGAGAAGACACCAGATCTGGAAGAATCTCTCAAGCTAAAAATGTTCCTTTGAGCCTCCTTTTCTGTGGTGTGTCTGTGAATTTTATTTTTAGATATTAAATAGTGTAATAGTTTTTGTCTAAAACTGGAGAACAGTTATCAAGATTTTTACGTACATGGTCAATGTCCACCACCATGACCACAAAGTCTGTTTGCCCATAGACATTTGTTCATGCGAATTCATGAAAATCATGCAAAATTTCTGAAAATAGTCCTGCTAAGCGACTAATACTGTTGAACATTGGGTCTTTAATGGCATACAGGATCATTTGCATTTATTCCAAAAGTGACCTGACAAATTTTTATCAAAAAGCTTTGCTTGGATTAAAGATCGTACTGGGTACTGAACACCCCTTGATATTATTCCGTCTGGCTTGCTGTCATTTAGAGGAAATCAAGAAATGTAGGTGATTTCCAACAATTCAGTCAGTTGGCTGATTTTTGGAAATAAAGAGTGCTACAGAGTTAGGGGAAATCGTGTTTCATGATCCAAAGGTTGTGCATGGTTTTGCACTGTTTTCCTGAAAAGTGTAATACCCACCGAGTTGAAACTTTAACAGGTTAGGTTTTGAACATTCGTCTTTGGATTTTGAATGGTGCTATTATTGGAAACAAACAGAATGCATGAAAAGCAAATGATCCTATATGCCATTAAAAATAAATAGGTCCATGTTTCTAAAGCTTATCACGTATAAAAAATAAAGTCTTGAACCAAGCATGGCCATTCCAGACATACCACAGAAAAAGGCACTAATTTTATGTTGTAAATTTAGTTATTGCAAATATCGAGGTTCATAATCTGATGATGTGCTTCACACTGTAACCGTCCATATAAGACGGAGTTGTACATGTATAAACCAAGTACGAAAATTAATTGTTAGTCATATGACAAGTTCAGTCTGAAGTTGAATGACAAGCTATTCACATGAAGTTTGACGAAGGTATTCCTTTGTCATTGTTCAGTGTCTGTTTCTCGTAACATGACAAGTGATTTGAGTTGATTACAACCTGGCTATAAGATTTCTAAAATTAGACAAACAGGGCCCAATTTCATGACGCTGCTTAACAGCAGTAAAAGTTGTGCTAACTTTAAAACCCTAATCATGCTCAATTCAACAAGATTCTGCATAATTCGAATGGACCTTTGAGGGTTAAGTTGATCAGAAAATTGGGCTAACCGTAAGCACAATGTCATGACATGGATGTGCGAACGGTTACGCGTGCATGGAGAATTTCTATTTTCACGTCACTAAGTCGAGTACATTTTTCCTCTTGAGGTAAGCGTACCTTTTGCTGTGCTTACGCTTACGGTCTCCATGAAATAGACAGAGGCTCTGCATCAGACAATCGTGTGCTTAGCAGCGCCATAAAATTGGGCCCAGGTCTCAGAAGAAGTCACAAATATTGAACATAGGTTGTTTCATTTTATACTTTTATTAGCCTCTCCTCCTCAGACGGGCATATTTTTCATATTCCTGCATGTGACTGTAAATATATAAATATTTTTGTGAACTGCAAGAATTGTATAGTGCTTCCTGATTTTTTTTAAATTGTTTTTTTGCAGTCCGTCCAATATTTTATTTCCAGTTTATTTCTTGATAACTAACAAGGCTTAATTCACGTTGGAAAAAAAAGGAAACTTGCTGACTCAGTTTTTATAATCAGTTGATATATTTATTTAATTGGTGCATTATTGACATATGGCAACCCATGGCTTATTCTTCTACATTTTAAGGAAATAATATTGCTGAAACGCAAAATAAAAGAATAACATAGTTATGGTTAAATGTAATCCCATCACTCTGCTTAAAGTTGAAAACAATTTGTCTAAGCATGAAATTGAATAGTGTAGTTGTGCATTAAAATCACTTGTACATGTATATTTTGTAAAGTTAAAGAAAGTTGCGTTATTGTAATATCTGACTTGTCTTTGTAAATATATATCCCAGTTTGATGCTTGATTAAAATATTTGCTTTCAAACTCGAAAAAAAAAATTGTTTTTGTGGTTGTATCCTGTTTATCGCACCATTTAACTTAACAAGGCCTTTAATCCACTTTGTGCGTAAAAAGAAATTCTAAAAGCATCATTTTACCCTTTTCCAGCGGAAAATCATCTACGGAAATTTCTACAACTTCAATTAAAAGACATGATTTTGTTCAGTTCAGCTGCCATTATCCAAACTACAACATCAAAACAAGTATTTAAAATCATTTTTTAATCACCATGGAATGTTGTGAACACTATAAAAAACTACAAAAGTCATTTTATATTAGATATAACATATACTTCGTATATTTCTTTAAAGTTCAGTATACCGGTGGAATAAAAAAGTTAACATCAATCATTATACAACACCTGAATAAATCCCCGTCATCTGATTGGTGGATCGTTGATCACATGTCATTGAATTATTCGTACCAATGCACGGCGCACAGTGCAATGGAAGTACTATTGCACTGTGATTAGAAGTACCATTGCACTGTCACTGCACATGTTGCCGATGGTGGCGCTGTGGTGTTTAAATTGGCAATAAAAATTCTGGTCTTATTGAACTGTTTAAGTTCTAAACTTGTGGAAAAGTTTTAAATTGAGATAAATTGAATAATAGTTCTCAACCTGTTGAACAGTTTGCATAAATGAAATATGATAACTCTGAACTTGTCAAACTTGTAAACAATTTTTAACTTGAATAAATTGGCTATTAAAAGTCAACCAATCAGATGACAAGGATTTATTCAGTTGTTATTTAAAACAAATAATGAATGTTTCACATTCGTGCAATAGAAAGAATAACTTCATTCGGTGACAGATGAAATATTCCATTCCACTCGGCTTCGCCTCGTGGAATGGAACATTTCATCTGTCACCTCTTGAAATTATTCTTACCATTGCACTCACAAACATTCATTATTTGTATATCATTATGCACATGATGTAAACAGATACATGTATCCCAGCAAAATAGGAAGCATTAAACAGAATTGCTCTTAAATACAAAGCAAAAATATGAGTTGTAAAAATACTATTACTGTATTCCATTTAAACATGTATACAAGTAACATGAAATTGTGTTCTTATGACTTCAAATCTCGAGAGAAAAAAAGTAAAAAACACAGCTATTTCATAATTTCCATATGACGTAAAAAGTGAAAACTCACTAACTTATGCACAAACCAGGGAGAACAAGTCTGAATTCATGTTCAATTTGAATGTTACTGTCTTGGTATCAAACACCGACAAGTCTAGTCACAGACTCCTGTCTTCATCCCTAAGCAATCTGCAAAACTGGTCGATGTTTTTGTCGTATTTTTGTGTTTTTTTTTCACACAAAAAACCCCAATGTATTGCAGTTTTAATACTGGATAAACCTGGTGGGAAAACAAACAATACTTCCGAAAAAAATGTTCATGAT
This sequence comes from Patiria pectinifera, assembly GCA_029964075.1. Taxonomy (NCBI): domain Eukaryota; kingdom Metazoa; phylum Echinodermata; class Asteroidea; order Valvatida; family Asterinidae; genus Patiria; species Patiria pectinifera. Next base: position 33,150,811 of record CM057142.1, read on the forward strand.
ACAGTTCAAATATGTGTATTACATTTAGAAAAGTGGAAACTTTTTATACAATATTTCATTCATTTCAGTATATATAACTATGGTGTGCTAAATACAAAAGTAAACCAAAAAATAAACAAAATGAAAAGTGTAAAGAAAGTACATGTAATCAAAACATTACTGTAGGCCTACTAATCAATACTGTTATACGTTTACATGTAGATCTATACTTGTCTTCAGTCTTCTTTTCTGCTCATATGCACAGCCATACACAATTTTATTAAAATCGAACCTCTAAATTAATAAGGTCTGAGCCTGAAATATGATTTTAGTAATAAAGTATAGGCTTACCCGGTACCTGCACCCTTTTTAACAGTAACTAGTTTTAAAAGTTGCCATGTGTAACCTGTCGCCACAAAAATGAGCTTAAATTTGGATTTTACAAGAATTAAGGTGATATGTAGTATATTTAGCTTTTGATTTGTACAGTCGGCTCCCGCTAGTGCGAATCGGATACGACAAAATTCTGGTTATAACAAACATATTTGGTCCTGGCAAACCTGTGCACATTTCTATGGCGGGAAATTTGCTTTAAAAAAAGGACGAATTTCGACAGTACAAAATTCCTGTTAGGGTTTTTGCCATCCTGTTGCGTGAAAAGCACTGTTAGCAACTTATTTACAACAAATTTTTTTTTGTCTAACAGCTTAGCAATCCTAGTCTGAGTATCAACCGTTCTAAGCATTCAAATTTATGCGACCAAAAGCGCCAGCCAATCTGAGAGAGATAATAAAAATGAGACACAACATTAGCTCTCAAAACTGTTATGCATGGCACGACAGAGGGCTTTTGCAACATACATGCTTTGTGTAAAATATGTGATGATAACTCGAAGCCACAGGACGTTGGCGCATCACGTAATATACATGTATATCGTTACATATACAGGCCGCATGAAGCAGCCTATTCGTGCTTAATTAATTCACGACGTAAAATCATAAAAGATGCTATGTCTGGGTTTTATTTACAGATGTCTATGACAACGGGTAACCGAAGACCCGATATTTCCTGAATGGTCAGAATCTCGATGTCAAGATGCGCTTTAGTTGCATAATTCATCGCTGAATCTGCTCGCATATCATTGACCCTTGCTGAACAATTTATTACATATATGTACATAGTTCAGACCTAATTTAAGAAAGCAGCATTAGTCTTCAATAGTTATCTCTCAAGTCAAGTTCATCTTGAAGACACAGAAACTATTCAGACGGAAGTTATTTTATTGTCGTACAACTGAGTCCGTCATTACTTTCTTTTGCAATAATGCCTTTTTTTCCTTTTTATTGTGGCAACATGTAATTTAGCTGAGTTCAAAATTAATTTTGTGAGGATACTTGATGAAAAAAAAGAGTGAAATGAAAAATAGTCAGTTTATTTCCATCAAATGTTTTTGGCACCAGTCCTGTACGTCAGGTTATGCATGTATCATGAATTAAAGATTTTATGTAGACAGGGCCTTCCATTACATATATATGGGGACGCCACTGAATGAGATGGTAACTTCAAGCAATTGTTCAGCATGAAAGCTGAGGAAGACCAACACTTGAAAAAGTGGCTGGTGAAGAAAGAAAAATCTATACCAGTCCATCAATTCAAAATGAAATTATCAAGATAATGGGGCTGAAAATTCTTCGTGAGATCGCCGAAGATCTTCAGGGATCAGCTTTCCTCACACTGATGATTGATGAAACTACCGACATTGCCAACAAAGAACAAGTCATGCTCGTCATCTGTTAGGTCACAGAAGACTTGCAGGTGCACGAAGAGTTTGCAGAGTTATATTAAGTCACTTCAATTGATGCAGCAATAAGGTTTATCGCAAATAGCTTTTTATCAACAGAGGGCGCCCTCTTGCATCATGAGATGCAAAACGGAGCATTGCCATTTTGCAGTCCCGGATGTTGAAGCGCGCAATTCAATCGAAAATCATCATGGCTACAATCGGACACGACAAATTTCTTTCGTTATCAGTTGACGAATTGCAGAAATATTTAAGAGAGAGAGGAGTCCCTGTTGGCGACGAAAAACGCGCTGAACTAGCGGAGCGAGCTTTCTGGGCTGACAAGCTTGGATTGCCAGTGAAATCCACTGATAAAGAGGCAGAACAAGAGATCGAAGCAAATATTTTTGGCTCCAGTCCTGCACATCAGGTTGTACATGAATCATCAATAAAGTTTTTATGTAGACAAGGCCTTCCATTACGTGGGGATGCCACTGAATGCGATGGTAACTTCAAGCAATTGCTCAGCATGAAAGCTCAGGAAGACCAACACTTGAAAAAAAGGCTGGGGAAAAAAGATAATGTGTATACAAGTCCATCAATTCAAAATGACATTATCAAGATAATGGGGCTGAAAATTCTTCGTCAAATTGCCAAAGATCTTCAGGGATCAGCTTTCCTCACAGTGATGATTGATGAAACTGCCGATCGCCAACATACATTGTAGAACGAGTGCTGCTCGTCATCCGTTGGGTCACAGAAGACTTGCAGGTGCATGAAGAGTTTGTCGAGATGGCTGTGATCAGACACAACAAATTTCTTTGATTAACAGTTGAAGAATTGCAGACATATTTAAGAGAAAGAGGAGTCCCTGTTGGCGACGAAAAATCACAGAACTAGCGGAGTGGGCTTTCTGGGCTGACAAGCTAGGATTGCCTGTGAATTCCACTGATAGAGAGGCAGAATAAGAGATCACAGCATCGAAGAGTGCGAAGCTGATTCTTGATGGAAGCATGGTGTGACTTCCGCAGCCGGAGACGTTGTCAGAGGGTTGGGAAGATGACCCAGCAAGCCTCCCAGACACTTGTAGAGATCATCTAGATACAGCTGGTAAGTTTTATTTTAGATAATTAGACAATAAAAAGACACAACACAAAAGACACATGAAAGAGATGAATGGAAACAGCTCAAGGCTGACCATGCTGACTAAGTTGAAACATCAGTCCTCATTCACTTTTGATGCTGCAGTGACAAAATAATGATGGAAGTTGGAAGATCTTTTTACCACTTTGCCGAATAAGCCTTATACACTTTTCGTGGCCATCTTGAAAATAGCCCCACCATGTGACTTACTCAAAATAGTTCTTGAAGGGAACATATTTGCCTCGTGGAACAGCACTGACAAATCATGTTTCATCTAAATGCACAATTTTCTTATTCTTTCTCAACCTTTGTTTTGTTTTCATATTTCAGGTAATATTCCACGTTAAAACTTCGGAGCCGACATACTTCACCTGGGTTGTGCTGCATAAGGAGACAGGACAGGTCTGCACAGCTGAATGCACATGTTGCGTTGGGTAAGAATATAAACAGTTATTTTATTTTTGAGAGTGTAGGTTGGCTTCATTGATTTAGGAAAAAAAAGTACAACATCGTGATAGTAAACATGATGAGCTTCCAGATGCTTCCAGCTTGCTGACAAAGATGAAATTCACAGAAGTGGTGTTGGCAAAAGTACACCATCCACTGTTCCTGGGGCTGTTCCTGCATGAAGGTTCAAACATTGCCCCAGATTCTGCCCTTGTACTTTCGGCCATTTAACACAAACCAACTGCATGTATCCAACTACATGTAGCTGCATACGGCATCAGGCACATTATCCTCGGTACTTCTTTTCATTGTGTGACATTGTTTTTAATTATTCATACAGCTTTTCATTGTGTGACATTGTTTTTAATTATTCATACAGCATCCAAGCAACTTGCAAACACATTGCTGGTCTACTGTTTGCTGTTGTGGAGTCCGTCGAAGAAGGGAGGAATGCTTCCTGCACCTCACAAAGGCAGGCATGGGGAAGAGCACCAAAGAAAGGCGAGGTTGTCCACGATGCTGAGTTTGCTAAAAACATAAGTATTATTGGCGTGAAGGCCGATGTCACACAGCAGCTGCCTGAATCCAACCGAATGTACCGGTCGGAGTTTGATCCGCGCACCGCAGCATATCGAGTGCACAAGCCAGTGTCCAGCTTCAACCTTGATGCGCTGGCATCAATAACGAATGGAAACTGTGGGCTTCTGATGTACAACAAGCCAAAGCCTGACCCACATCACCAGCTCCCCAACATTAATTTTGTCAAGACGGAGGAAACTATAGAGACCAGCCGCAGGGTTTTGAGTGTTTCTGAGGCATTTCAGATTGCCAAGCCGGGCGATGCAGACAGCATCATCGATCTCCTACGCGTCACCAAGCACCAGCAGGCAGTCCTAGCAAAGGAGACAGCGAGGCAGGCAGCTTCATCATTGTGGGCCAAGCAACGGCAAGGCAGGGTGACTGCAAGTGTGGTAGGTGATTGCGTTGGATGTGTCAAGGATGACGGCACTCTCTCCGGGTATTTGTAGGTGGCTAGAGTACTAGTCTACTATGGCTCACCTTGATCAGCAGCCCTCGATTGGGGTAAGACCCAAGAACCGGTCGCCAAGAAACAGTACATTGCATGGCACAGACTGCATCATCAACACAAAGGTGTTTCATGCGATGACACAGGGCTGTGGATCAGCACCGAGTGCCCATATGTCGCTGCTTCTCCTGATGGCATTGTGAGATGCAAACAATGTGCAACTGGTCTCTTGGAGATCAAGAACCAGTACACGCATAGACTTCTAGACATAGCAACATTGTCAACTAAGAAGGGCAGTTGCCTCACTATGGAGAATGGGGTTCTTCAACTGAGACGTTCCCATCAATATTACGCCCAGGTTCAAGTTCAGATGTGGTGTAAGGGGTACAAGTGGAGCGATTTCGTCGTACGAACTGTTAGCAAGTCTAACAATATATATGTTGAGCGCATACTGTTTGACGAGGAGTATGTTGCTAACAATCAGCCCAAACTGTAACTGTGGGCTTCGTATGTACAATAAGCCTGTGATGAAAGATGTTTTCATCAGAATAATCGATGCTGTTTTGAAGGAACATGGCATACCTTATTCTCTAAAATTAGAGCAGATGCAGGCGAGTTCTTTAGTAGTAAAGAAATCTCAGGTGATTCTCAAGTGAACTTCACGAACGTCACGCCCGGTAGCAACCGCGCCTACTAGTTAGTGCGCATGCGTTTGAGGGCGGTTACTGAGCGACTGTCAGTTACTAAAAGATTGTCAGTTCCCTATTAAAAGTGCACAATGCGTGAGGGGATCACCGAAGTAGCCTGCATGATGTTGTTGTGAAACCATCCTTCAATCCTAAAGGAGTTGCTCTCTGTACAGGGATTGGCACAATTTTTAACGCTCAATTTAAAGCAACATTTATGCTCGCCATTTTAAATAATGTTCCATACTGTGTGATATGAATGAAGGCTACATACTTAAAATGTACTTACAATTTGAGTTTCATCTATATTACTGTTCAAATCATGTTTTATTGTATTGTTACCCCTATTGGGACCCATGGGAGATCAGTTCTGTTAAAAGGACTGAATGTGCCACCCAGTATAAAGAAAAAAATCAAATAATAAGTAAATACAAAAAGTGCACCTCAGAAAGTGTTTATTATTATTATCGCACCTCTACTATGACAATGACTTTGATTAAGATCAAGCGCAAAATGCTGTCTCTCAACACCAAGATGGAGATCATCAAGGCAACTGAAGCTGGACGCAACAAGGCTGATGTGGGACGGAAGCTGAGGATCATCCCAAGCACCTTGTCTACAATCCTCCAGAACAAGCCAAATATCATGGCAAAGTTCGAACTTTACAAGTTTGAACCTTCAAGGCACCAGTTCTGCAATGCAACGTTCAAAGACATCAAGGAAGCACTCTTTTCGCTGGGTTCTAGAAAACCGGTCCAAGAATTTGGCCCTCAGCTGTCCCCTTCTTTGTGAAAAGGCCAACCAGTTGGCAAAGCTGATGGGCCATGACACATTCTCGGGACGTTCTGGCTGGCTATCCCGTTTCAAGGAGCGCCATGGCATCATGTTTAAGTTCGTGTGTGGTGAGAGAAACAGCGTAGACTGTGGCATAGTTGGAGATTGATTGAATCACACCCTCCCTGGTCTTCTTCTTGGTTTCCAGCCCAAGAACATTTTCAAGGCTGATGAAACAGGACTGTTCTATGCCTGATTCCTGACAAGACCATGGTTTTCAAGGCTGAGCAGCGCCCCGTCGGTAAGCAGACCAAAGACCACGTCACCGTCCTACTTTGTGCCAACATGGACCACTATCCACCCATATCCAGCAAGTTATTGAGCCAACAGGCCCTTGGAGTTGATGGATTTCAAAGTAATAATGGTTGTATTTGTTCACTACAGAGTTCAAAATAAATGTCTACGGAATTGAATTGAATTAAATTGAATTGAATTACAGTAGCTTGGGAGACATTTTTATTCAACCAGAAAACGACTCTGTGCTATCCACAGTGACAGATCGCACTTCCACTTGATATTACAATGTATGTGTAAAACCTAAATGTAAGGTTCAGCTTGCCCAGCAAACTTATTAAGAAAAGAAACTTGCACAATGTAACTGATGTGCATGTGCAATGTAGGTGGCATTTGGATAGAGTGCAGCGCCAGCAAACGTTGCAGTTGCAGGAGATGGTACCACATGGCTTGTGTTGACCTTACTGAAGATGTTGATGTCAAAGACGATTGGTGGTGAGGCGATCCATGCAGACGATACAGCAACTTCTGCTGTTGTCGCAGAATGGTAGAAGGAGTGGCTTACGCCGAGTGCAGCGCCAGAAGACGTTGCAGTGGCAGGAGATGGTACCACTTGGCTTGTGTTGACCTTACTGAAGACAACGTCGATGTCAAAGACGATTGGTGGTGTGGTGATCCGTGCAGATGATATAGCATCTTCTGCCGTTGTAGAAGAATGGTGCATGGAGCGGCTTACGCCGAGTGCAGCGCCAGAAGACGTTGCAGTGGCAGGAGATGGTACCACTTGGCTTGTGTTGACCTTACTGAAGACAACGTCGATGTCAAAGACGATTGGTGGTGTGGTGATCCGTGCAGATGATATAGCATCTTCTGCCGTTGTAGAAGAATGGTGCATGGAGCGGCTTACGCCAAGTGCAGTGCCAGAAGACGTTGCAGTGGCAGGAGATGGTACCACTTGGATTGTGTTGACCTTACTGAAGACGACGTCAATGTCAAAGACAATTGGTGGTGTGGTGATCCATGCAGATGATATAGCTTCTTCTGCCATTGTAGAAGAATGGTGCACGGAGCGGCTTACGCCAAGTGCAGTGCCAGAAGACGTTGCAATGGCAGGAGATGGTACCACTTGGATTGTGTTGACCTTACTGAAGACGACGTCGATGTCAAAGACAATTGGTGGTGTGGTGATCCGTGCAGATGTTATAGCATCTTCTGCCGTTGTCGCAAAATAGTGGAAGGTGATTGATGAACATGCACATTTCAAGATCTGGCCATTGACGCATTGTAAAAGTTGGAGTCTTACCAGCAGTCTACAAGAATAACAACACTTGGAATGCCATACAACTCATGCTATACAGCATCATTATGTGGAACGTTTGCTGATGCATCACTCAGAACACTACACAGGATGAAAGATACTGACAAACTGTTGGTACAGTTGTAGATGCTGAGCTTGGAGTACAGTCTACAAGGCTACTCATGTCTTACACTAACACTGTAACTTAGGTTGATGGGTAATATAATAGGCTTAAGCCTTTTTGACCCCATATCCTTGTTTGTTCCAGTACGCATCTAACTTGTTCTTGAATATGTTTGTTGATCTAGCCCTCACAAATTCAGTAGGGAGACTGTTCCACTCATTGATGACCCTGATTGAGAAGAAATTCTTACTGATGTTTAGTCCTGACGCAGAAATATTGGAGTTGAAAAACAGGAATGATTTGTAGGGAAAACAGCTGGAGAAAGAAACATTTAAAAATACAAATCTTAATGGGAACCAATAAGGTCTCTCAAAAAGAATCTGTGTGGTGTTTCAGTTGACACTGACAAGAAGCACCAGGAAGATTTTATTGATGTTAGAAAGTGGACCCCTCACCTGGACCATAAATTTGCAAGACATCAAACTCAAAGTCTTGATGTTTGTTCACAACCACCTCGCACATCCTCACATCCCCAACCTTGAGGCCAGCACCCTGCAGTTCCTCCCTCCAAACACCACATCACACCTGCAGGCTGAGGACCAGGGCGTCATCATAAATGTCACCATAAATGTCATGCCTGCTCCTACAACATCTTCTGCAGAGTTGCGACTCTGGCATCAACCCTCAACCAGTCACCATGAAAGAGGCCACTGATATGACCGACTTAGCATATGGGGAATGTCAAGGCAGATGGAACAGCCTGCTGATTCACCAGGGCAGGGTTCCAGGTCACTGGTGGTCAAGATCAAATTTGTAGTGACGTGTATATGATTAATTGTACTTTCAGCTCCATCTCGCGTTCCATACAAACAAGTATGTTAATCAGTTTTGGTTGCCATAGTCACCAGAGTTCACTCTCACTGTGCTGCGTTTGCGCAGTGTGACATGCATGTGACCTCTCACTAATCGTTTTCACTCTTGCTTTGTGAAAGTTTTATTCCAACGTTGAAAGTTTCCTCAAAAGTTTTATTCAGTCAAGTGAGGTGTGTTTAAGCCTACTGTCGTTCCAGAAGTTTGTTAATCATTGGAGCGCAGGTACGGGACGAACTTGTGAGTTTTGAGAGCATTAAAACTTGTGAACAACCAACATGTTGTGTGCAGTTTTTCACGCTATTCAAGAGCTGACACGAGGCTTCATAAACAGAAGTAGAACTCATTTCGGGAGAAAACACACATCCCTAAAAAATCCTGAAGGTGATGTTCCAAGCCAGTTAAGATCAGCCAGATAATATCAGGAGCCGTTTGGCCCAACACATCCAGCTTCCTGAAACCCCTACCCACTGACCTTCGGAGGTCACAACCTCTTCTGATCAAATTTAAATAATTGGAAAAAAATCTAGAAGAGGACTGAGGAGGACGGTAATACATTATTTAGATGATTTTTTGTTCATTGGCTCATCCATGGAATCTTCTCAAGTACTTTTAAGGACTTTTGAGGATATTTGCACTCAGCTACATGTTCCGCTCGCAGAAGAAAAGACAGAGGGCCCTTGCCCAGTAATTACTTTTCTTGGGTTGGAAATTGATACGGTAAAGCGCGAAATCCGTGTGCCTAAGGACAAGGTGCTTGCTCTTCGGGAGAAAAATCCAATCAAGTTTAGGACGGAAAAAGTTGTCGCATTGGGGCAACATCAAGTGTTTCAGCATTGGGAATTCCGCTTGATGAAATCTAAGCAATGGGTCGTTGGCATTCAGATGCCATCCACCTTTATATTTGCCGTACGTGGAGTCAGATGCTGCTGCAGATGAACCTACAGAAGAGCAGATAGCTGAGAGTGTGACAGAAGAGAGGGCAAAGGAATGAAAGAGGAAGCTGAAGATGAGGAGGAGCAGCTGTGGATAGAAGAACAGCAGCCAAGAAATGTCAGCAAGTGCCGGAGTCTGATGCACTGGTTCGGGACTTCTTCTGCAACCAGCCTGACATGGAAGACAAAGTCTATGGCCACGCAGATGAAATCCTGCAGTACCTGTCCCGTAGGCAGCAAGAAAGTTGTTGCAGGTAAAGATTTGAATCATGAGTCAAAAAAGTCATTAAAGTCCCCCCCCCCCCCTTCACATTGCCCTGGTAAGCCATAAGCTTTTCCGATAATGTAAAACAAAATTGAAATTACTGATAAAAAAAGAAACCCCAACCCACTGCCCTTCGAAGGTCACAATCTCTTTCGAAAAATACATGGAAAATAGCAAAGAAGAGGACGGAGAAGGACGGTAAGACATGTATCTCACGACGATATTCTTAATAAAGGTCTGAAGAGAGCCGCATGGATAATCCTGAAGTGTGCGTTCTCAACTCCTTCTGCTGATATGTTAGTCTATGTATTAATATTCGCCGTGGTCTATGATATGTGAGCAGATTCGCTGATTACTTGGGCAAGACAACCGCCTCTTGACCTCTAGATTTTGACCAATCAGTGGGCACTTCCTATATCGGGTCTTTGGTCATTCACCCGTTGCGCTTCATAGACAATGCATTAAAAAACCTGTGTCACACGCTCTGTATCATGTTCCGCGATAATGCGCCCGGCTGTTGTTGTATTACAAAGCACTGCATTCGAATGGACCAATCAAACCATTTAGTCCTGATTTGGGAATGAAATGACATCATGAATTAGTAGTCGACTCAGATTGGCTGGGGCGCAGCTTGCATATATCTGCATGTCTAGACATATCAGACCTTACACAGGAGACTTGGATCCGTGGATAACGGGTGATACTCAGACTACCGATATGTTTGCTAGACTTAAACACTTTGTGCCGGGATTATTTTGACATTGACTGGACCCAGGCGCGGGATTGTTTTTCATCAACCTCGATGCCAGACGGGCTCATCTGTGGGTAGCACACCCAGATATGTCCAGCCTTGCTCGCTGCAAGCGGGTCGAAGACAAAAATTTCCGGCATTACTTGTTTCGTGTTTAATCATCATCCATTCAACTTGTTAATCCCAACATCAACCACCATGGGAAAGATATTGGAAAGATATACAGTATATTTTGATAAGGAAAGCGCCAAGAAGAAACTGATCACTTCCTCACTGAATTATGCGTGTGACGCAAAGGATTATGGGTAAAAGAACTGGTGCACGCCAATCAGCTGGTGTGCTGGCATGACATGAATTTCGTCAGATGTTAATTTCCACTCACAATGTACTACTGTACCGGATAATACAAATTTCGGATACACTGTACAACAAACATTTTGGCTGGTTACCACAGATTTCGTACTAATGGGAGCTGACTGTGCAATGTAAGGCAGTTCTTCAACTTAACTGCAGTCGGGTAGTAAATACAGAGGCTTTGCCCCTTTTGTTTTCTAGTAACTGTTTTTGTGGCCAGCAGAAAGGCAACTGATTATAAAAATAAAATAAGTCGAAAGAGGGTTTACACAGATTAACAAACAGGCATAAATGTAACTATCTTATTTTTACATCACAAAAAAGAGTAAAGTTCAAGGAACAATTACCATTACCATTGATTTCAATCACTCCTTGGCAGTGGAAATCTGGGTTGAAGAAAATTAGCTTTCGACTTTTCCATTTTTCACACTCTAGTGATTTCCGCATGACTGAGCCAACAATTTGGTCCTGGGGAGGGCCAAGTCAATACACAATGAGGTAAGGAAAGGGTTAATTTGGGCGATTCACAATGCAGTGCGCCACCAAGAGTTTGCCATGGAGAGTCCATTTTTAAAGTTTACAGTCGACAAACCATGGCCCATTTGAATGAGTGTCATTAAACAACTTGAGCTAATTTGGTATAGATTGGGGCATAGCGTTCTGTCGCCTTACAAAAAACATGATATTGATAAAAACAAAAGAAAAGAACAAACATATATACTCGAATCATACGCTTACAAAACTACTGACCGGAAAAACTAACAATTTCAAATGTCCCGCGCTGCAAATTTGTCGACCATCTCCCACCATGCACTGGGAAAAAGGAACTCTCTGTGGCAAACTCTTGGTGGCGCACTGCATTAAGAATCGCCCGAATTGATCAATCTATTGCTGTCACTAAGGGTAGGAATTAAACCTGAATGAAATTCACCCCCGATGCCCCACACTTACAGCATGACGGGAAGGGACTGCAACCTGGACTGCAGCACGGTTCCACCTTGGTGTCCGTCCCGTTCATCTGGGACTTGCCCCACGTCATGCCGGCCTCAAATTTCTCCTTGATGGCTGCAATTTCCTGCAGGAGGGCGCTATACTGCTTGTCCCCGCTGAGGTCGTAGCGTTCACCGGGGTCCTGATCCAGGTCAAACAGCAGCGGTGGTTGGTGATGGGTCAGTGGGGCACTGCCGCGACAGTCATGGTCTCTGTTGGTGGACCCCGATAGTTTGTTTCCTTGCGTGTAGTAATGGGCCTTGTATTGCTTGTAGCGCACGGCGAAGATGCCTATCGTAGGGTTGGGGAACACTGGGTAGTATATAAAGGTTTGCCTTTGACTCTGAAATTGAAAAAAATGAACTTGTTTTAGGATGAGGATGGAGGCTTGGTAGGGCAACATCAGAAGGTAGTGGACAATTTTTGGAAAGGGTTTAAAATTTTGACCCCACCTGAACAATGTTCTCATGGAGCACATAATTAAAACTATGCAGAAATGGAAGACGATTTCTATTTGGCTTCGGTGTATCCGGTTGTAAACAAAAAGCATTTTGTTGAAGCTATTATAATCTGTTAAATTAAGGAGGTTGCAGAGTCAGCTTTTTGTTGGATTCTGTTTAATTCAGCAAGGCCGCTAGAGGAAAGTGGGACAGAATTAGGGTTGTGAAATGTCAAAAGCAACAAATGTGCACTTTTTATACACAGAGAATCTTCTTTGTTCAAATTCAAGTACTAGTCCAGGACACGTTGTAATATTTGGTTTCATTACATTTAAACTTGCATTCCCCGTGCTCTACAACAAATTTGATTTTTTTTTCCCCTATTATACATTTTCAACTTGTATGCATTATTCCAAACAAAAGACTCCTGTTTTCCTTTTTCAGACCTGCAACACTGTAAAAACTGGTTTTGGTCTGGGCAGACTGGCTCCCAGGCCATACATTATCGAAACACTGCTGGTGGGGCCAGGAACCAGCCTAACCCGCAAGAACGGAATTATTGTCTGGCAGCCAATAATTGGAGCTTGTTAAGTAATGATGCAATAACTGTTAAAACATGGGCATGATTTTTTTCGGTCGATATCTCATTCAAAAGTGAATACATTTTGTATTGCTATAAAAAAGGCATTTTAGAAAAAGAACCGATTTTCGAACCCTAAGTGAGTATAACACAAACAGCAAACTGTGTTATCAAATATCTCTGTTTTGCTCACACAGATGCAAGCAATTTAAAAATGCAACTCACCGGCTTGTTATGAAACAACATCTCTGACATGTCCACGCCGTCCAAGGTAACTCCCGTGGGCAGCGGGGCCCCAGTGATGTTGGCCACGGTAGGCAGTAAGTCCAGGCTACTGGCTAGCGATAGGGTACGGCCAGGCGAGATCTTACCGGGCCAGTAGGCCAACGCTGGCACCCTTTGGCCCCCCTCATAGGTGGTACCCTTGCCGCACTTCAAGAGACCGGCACTGCCCCCTCTGTTCTGGTTCAGGATACTAGGCCTGACGGATTGAACGAAAATGTAGCGGCTGTTATTACGGTAGTTGTTACGCTATTTTCAATGGCTACAGTTACAGCATTGCAAAAGAAAACATTGCAATTTGTGAAATCTGTATCACATGTATAACTGCACTTCCAAACAGAATGCTTTGGTAACTTGACTGATTTAACCCTAACCTTCCCAAATCCTCCAAAATCCTCTTTGCAAAATGGAGGATTTTGCAGAATTGAGGCTATATGGCAAAAATGTGTGGCGGATTTCGGAGGATGCACTGTGTCAAGGTCTTGGGCCAGTACGATCTTTAATCCAAGTAAAATTGTTGATAATTCGTGAAGTTACATTAAGGATTATAACTGCAAATAATCCAATATGCTTTTAACCTCTGTCTTTTTAACTGTTGAAGGAGAACTCAAACACGGACTCGGTAGGTACAATATACAATAAGCCCTAGGCTATAAAATCTTTCTAATTTCACTTTGATGTAAATGTAAAAATTGTGGAAAGGGATAATGATAAACTGAATGTACACGTAATCCTCCCTACCCATTATCGGAGGTGAAGAACACAAAAGTGTTATCAGCCACGTTGCTGTCCCTCAACTGCTGGAGGACTTGGCCCACGCTCCAGTCCAGCTCAGCCAGCGAATCCCCAAACGTCCCCCTGGCCGTGGTGTTACGGAACGCCTTGCTAGCAAACTGTGGATGATGGGTGTGCTGGTAGGCGTAGTAGAGGAAGAACGGCTTGCCGCCGTCAGCACTCCTGGCTATGTAACTCTTGGCAAAGTCGGTGTAGCGTTGCTCGAGAGTTAAGAGGTCTGTCGGCTGCTCGACAATCGTGCTGTTATGGAACAGCGGGCAGCTTGAGTACTGGGCATCGCAGTCGTTGAAGCAGCGGTCGTCGGGATAGAAGCACACCCGGCAGGGGCACATGTCGTGGGAGTACGGTATCCCATAGTACTCGTCAAAGCCCTGATTGGTCGGCAGGTACTCGCCACCCTGGCCGACACCGAGGTGCCACTTTCCGACAATTGCTGTCTGGTAGTTGACCGACTTGAGCATCTCTGCTATGGTGACTTCATTGTGCTGTAGGCCGCCTGTGGAGTCAGGAATAAAGACTCCTGGCCATATCCCTGACCGTGTCTGGTAACGCCCAGTCAGTAGGGCAGCTCTGTTCAAAAAATAATAATAATAATGTAGTGGATACAAGGGCGCCCTCACGTGACAGGACTCAATTAAGGTCAGTCATTGCAAAAATGATGATAAGACATGAATCTAACATGAATGTTAGGAAATACTTTAAGAAAACTCTCCATTTTTAGACTTTGAACATAACCGCTAAAGTGGCGTCAGGTTGCACTTGCAACATATTTTCCTAAAAATGCTCCAAGGACTAAAAAAATAAAAAAGCGAACAATGGCGAAAGAGGGCACAAAGTATCAACCGGTTTCTTTGCAAACGTGACAAACATGACAAAGTTCCACACCATCATGACCGAAGCAGGTCGTTTCGTACCCAAGTCGTTTCGTACCCAAGTCGTTTCGTACCCAAGTCGTTAAGTACCCAGTCAATTATGATGCACAAAGGAGATTAAGCCAGTCTTGCAAACCTGCTCCTGTCAGCATGGCAACATAGGCACAACGCTAGTCAAGAAGGGGAGCTGGCCAAAACTCCGAAGTGTGTGATGCACTGTACATGTACATGTGTGGCCCGCGGCCAACGGGTCGAAAATTTCAGGAAACACGCTGCATTGTATCACTCCAAATACGAGTAGTGCGATCTCAAAATGAACTCTTGAACACGGAAAATACATACACAGACAAGCTAGATCAAATCTGTGAATTAACTTGCAAAAATGTTCTTTCTCCATGGGTGTTTTCTTGGCATTTTTACGATGTCTTTCTCAGCATTTTTACGATGTCGAATCCGACCAGTTGACAGAGCACGTGCCTGAGCCTGCATAGCCATGCTAGCGCTATCGATCGCATAGCTGTGCACAGACTAGTTACCGCATTTTCATCATTGGCCCCTGCGCGGCGCGGCGGGAACCAGTCATCGCCGCATTGCGCTTATTACGCACATGATTATAGATTATATTAATTTGTAAAAATAACGGAGGTTTCTTTTGAAAAAATAGCGAATGTAAGTAAGAAAACAATAAATACAAGCATTTTTTGATGCAAAAGGGTTGTTGAGAGGTACTTTGTAAAGACAGACAAGACATAAGATTTTTATTTTTATTTATTCAATTTTTTTTTTTTTTGGAATTGCCGATACAATTTTTAGGGTCGCAGCCTAGAAATAGGGTCGGTCGGGTAACCGGAAGCAGAATTATTCTTTTTTGGGGGCCTAATCATAAAAAGTACAATTTCGAAAAACTGAAAAGCAACCAAAGAAAATCACGCTACAATATAGAAGACAAACATCGTCGATCATAACCCAAGCTCAAAAGACCCACAAACCGCAGGGTAGATAAAATCCAAGCTCCTAGAAGAACAAAAAACATGCAGTGGCAGGTTAAAAAAATCAGACAAAACACACCGCAGCGCCGTCAACACAAGTCCCGTGAACCGCCAAGAGTGATTGACAGCATTGTTGTTCAATAGAAAGGATTTGGAACCCTTTGTCACGTGTGCAATGAATCCTGGGTGCGAAACGACCTAGGTACGAAACGACCTGGGTACGAAACGACCTGGGTACGAAACGACTTGGGTACGAAACGACCGACATTCATCATGACCATTACAAGCCCCATAAATGTGGCCAATTTACTGGACTGTCTCCGTAAATAAAGGCCACACTTCCACCATGTACAAAAACATGTAGAACTTTGTCAAATTTTGATTTTCACATTTAGGCTTAGTTTGTAGTTTATTTTAGCTTCAGAAGCATACTCACCCTCTTCAAATCATAGGCTAATCAGAAAGTGCTGCCTTTTTCAGATGTCTATTTTTTCTTGAAATTTCCAGATTCATTTGCACACGTGTGTATCAATATTTCAACATTAAATTTTACAAAAATAACACAAAGTTCGGCATTTTTGTTCATGGTGGAAGAGTGCTTTATTTACGGAGGTAGTCCAGTAAACTGACCATAATTTATGGGGCTAGACTACTCCTAGAACTATGAGGAAGAAGCCCGCAAAATTGCTGTCAACACAAAACACTAATTAAGTACAAAAACGTCCATTCCAAATAAGCCATTTCCCACAGAACCGCTGCACAGTTTGCCCCTAAACTCCGTACAATACCTCATGACATACTCACGTTATGTGCACCAAACAAACATCGGTGGATTCTGTCTGTTTTTAGGCCAAAATGATGAAAAATATGCCCTTTCCGCACTGAGCCAACCTAACACTTGAAACGAGCACGCGCGCTGATATCGCAGTCATTTTCGGTTCGATCGCTCGGAGCGCGCCGCGGGGGGTATGGTGTAGGAGCGGATTGATAGTATGCGCATGCGTACAAGTGCAAGTACGTACCCCCCGCGGCGCGCTCCGAGCGATCGAACCGAAAATGACTGCGATATCAGCGCGCGTGCTCGTTTCAAGTGTTAGGTTGGCTCAGTGCGGAAAGGGCATATTTTTCATCATTTTGGCCTAAAAACAGACAGAATCCACCGATGTTTGTTTGGTGCACATAACGTGAGTATGTCATGAGGTATTGTACGGAGTTTAGGGGCAAACTGTGCAGCGGTTCTGTGGGAAATGGCTTATTTGGAATGGACGTTTTTGTACTTAATTAGTGTTTTGTGTTGACAGCAATTTTGCGGGCTTCTGACTCTATGAGCCTCATAGTTCTAGGAGTAGGGCTAGACCATTACCTGGATGGACTGCAAACGGCAGATGCAACATAAAACTGCATGAACTGTAAACCAGACGCAGATAACTGATTCAAATTCGGTGTCATAGATGTTGGATGGCCATAGGTTTCAAGATCTCCAAACCCCAGGTCGTCGGCAAACAAAATTACGACATTTGGTGGCGAAAGTTTAGCGCTATCACAGAATATCAACGAAAATACCCAACACACGAGGCCAAGACGGAAAACGCAGGAGGCTGCCATGTTTGATCCCGATTTAGTCATACTGCCCTCATCGTCAGGTATTTGCCAGTTTATATGCACCGCTAATATGGTATACTGCCCTCATCGGCAGCCTAGTATGCCCAATTAACTTTATATACCGCCCTCATCGGTAGTAAGTGGTCAGTTTCCACCATTAAGGGTGCAGACCAGTAAATCGGTCCGAAATTGCCTGCGCCGGCCAAATCACGATCAAAATCTTCGGTATTTGAGCATGCTGTGGGCCATGAACTTGAGGGTTTGTAAAAAATATGGGTGGAAACCGTGCACAGGACTTGGAGCTTGCAGTTCTGTGTCATTTTGATGTAATTTGGACCCTAAAAGCGCTCTACTTTGCAATGGAGTGTAGGCATCGTTTTTCAAAATGGCGATGGGCTTCAGGACTATTTTCAGGGGTGATCATCTTCAGATGGAAATTTCTCCTAAAAGTCATCAGTTGAACCCCCGAAAATTGAAAAGAAAATGAAAGATGATGAAATAAGCTTTAATTTGATGTGTGTCTCAAACACCTTGGAGAGTTGTGAGTATTTTTCCCGAATTTTTCCCGAAAGATGATCACCCCTAAAAAGTTGTCTTGAAACCGTCCCAAATCGAACAATTTTACAGCCCAACCTCAAATACGAGGTAGCAGTCCTGTTCATGGCGTCCAAACCTACATCCCACAAAATGCTCTAATAGCAAAACAAATGGGGGCATGCAAATTGTGATTTGGCCGGCTTATGCAAATTCGGGCCCATTTATTGGCCCACCTTAACATTGGAACCTAGGAGCCCAGGGAATTTTTGGTTCCCGTTAAAGAGTAAGCATTTCCCCTACAAAAACACCTTATTATTTTATATTCCCTGACGTGACATCATGAGCGCACCCCGTCCCCAAGCACCATAAATAATAAAACGTCATTTCAGCTGGGTTTTGTTACTTTTGTAGTAGCTTGACCTCCCCCCACCACTAAAACAAAAATAGACAAAATACTGACAATCTTCCAAGGATATCAACTGTCTCATATCTTTCAGGTTTTATTATTGTTTTTAATTCCTTTTAACCTTATTGACATGCAAATATTTTAATCAACTCATTACAAAACAAATACGACAGATTTCAAATAAGGAAAAATGTTGGGCAGAAGGCCAATAAATTTGAGAAATTAATATTTGCTTAATAATATTATTGGGTTGAGTTGCAAGACATAAGCAACGACTATATGACTGTATACGGTAAAGCTGGGTTTTCGTATTTCGCTTTTTTTTTTAACTTATAAGATTTTTTAAAAAGATAAAATTTAAAAAACCCCCACCCCCAAAACAAAAAAAAACCCACCAAATTCCTAGATTATTTTGAACTGAATATTTCAGCACTGGTTTCTTTTCTAATTTAACTATCATGTGATTAATTTTTTTGATACGAGGCAAGTACAACACTCGATATATATTGCGTTTATCCTTTTGTGAGGTTTGTTAATTATTAATAAAAAGAAAATGAAAAGACATGCAAAACCACCAAGAAAAATAATTGTGCATATGAAGTAAAAAATATAACAAGTAAAAAAAGTGCAATGAAATAAATCACAAAAGGATAAACACAAATATAATTTGAGTGTCACTTATACCTAATGCAATGCAATAAGGAGTTTTCCCGAGTTGGTTTTTTAAAATTTTTTTTATGTGAAAAGAAAGTGTCTCTGCATAAGTACAATTGAGGGGTAGGGGTCTTCAACCTTCCTAATATTTTCCAATATTTTGATGGGTAGAAATTTCTGAACAGTTTATCCTTTAAATGTTCCTAATATTAAACATTCTTGAGTATTCTAATGATAATACAATGGAAAGAAAGTCACGTTTTAGTTAAACCGACGTCTCAAGTTTGTTAAATTTCTCCAGTTTTTAAACAATAAATTAATCATTTTTAAACTCGTTCAAACTCTTATGACTTAGATTGGATCTCTTAAAAATGCACTATATCAATGTCAAGTTAAATTTAAAGAGCAAAATTCTCCATTGCCAACTAAACAAAAATCAGACAACCTCAGTGTCAGAGTTCTCTTGATTTACCAAGAAGATCCAATTCAATGCATTAAAGGTGTAAAAGGTGTATTAAATAATTTTCTTATTGATGCAATGATGTTTGGATAACTCGGGACAGATCGAAGGAAATTCCCTTCTCCCACACATGTCACTGTTAAAAAAAGTCAGTGGAAAAAATTACCTTTTTAATAATTTTCCAGCAAGTTCCAATTCGTGTCTATTGTTATCTCTTTATTGAAGTATCAGGTTTAAGATAATTTTAGAGGCATAGATAATTTAATGAAATCAAAATGACTTTTCCTATAGTGTGTGACATTAATGACGTTGCATTATGCAGTCTGATTTATCATTTCATATTGTGCAAGCTAGGTTTTTTTAGCTTAAGTCTCCGATGGGGGCATCCTTGTCCAGATAGAGCAGCGTCGTCATTGTCCAGTCTCGTCCAAACTTGGTGGTCCTCATGTTCTAAACATGACAAAATAAGCAAGCAAATTTAAAAAAAAAAATGTTAGGAAATCAAGCACTGTGTATTTTGTAGGAGGGACAAACTAGAATCATTGAAATAAATTTTAAACTTCATACCCTGGTCTTTTTTCGTTTAAAAAAACTCACCTCATGAATCAGTAATGGCCACGCCAGCCCAGCAGGCGGTGTCAGTCATCTGTCGGTCCTCCCTGCTTACGATGGCTTGAGGCAGGCTCATCCTCATCTCAGTAGAGCAATTCCCTCATCAGACGGTGGTCCTCGTTTTTCTAAATGGATTCAAATGACAAAAGAAAACATTTTAAAATACTATTAAAAAATATGTGCAAGGAGAAAGAAAACTGTGAATTAACCCCACAGAGCAAAAATACCAGCACTCGTTGTGGAAGAACATAGGAGAGCGCCAGATCACCCATTTAAATTAGTTCCGTGACTTGTTTCTGTTCATTTTAAGTACGTGTAAACTAACCTCAAGAATCAGTAATGGGAAGCCCAACAAGCAGGTCATCCGTTCATCTGTCGGTCCTCCTCCCTGCTTCCGGTTCCTCGAGCTTGTGTGTGATGAGGCTGTTGGAGCCTTGGAGGGTTCATTTTCGTCCAGACAAAGCAGCCTAGCTCATCCAGTATGTCTCAACTTTTAGATCATCAGTTTCTTTGATGAAAGCTGCAACTCTTTCCTAAATGAATAGGGGTACAAAAACACTGGGCCTAGCCCATTTGTTACTGAAGTGAACCATTCCATTGCATTCAAAAATTATGTCTAAGCTAATTACCTGTTACCTGGGCATGGTTTTGACCCAATGGAAACTAAACGATTCTACCCATGTTTCCTTTATTTGCTATTAAAAACAGACATTATTGTTTGTCTTAATTCACAAACATGTCACATGCACGCAACTATAAACGAACATTAATGAAATTCACTTGACTTTAGGGGCGATCTCAACTTTGCCGATCCCTTCCAAATCGGACTTACATTAAACATGCGGCGGAAGGAAGGTTACATCTGGGCAAAAATTTACAAGGAAATATTAAGTATTGCACGTGACTCTATACCTGTCGCACTCTTAAAATGTTTAAAGAAATTTACGGCAAGTACGGTAAACTCATATCCGCACAAAATTTCATTGTGCAAGTCTAACCGATGACATTAAAACTATCGATGATCCCAGGTATTAGCTATCCCTTTCACTACCACAGCGCTGTTATTTTTGCCGTTAGTTTCTGTTTTCTCCCCTTCAATAAAAAACAAACCACACCGATGTCAAGCCTCATCCCAAGCCGATGCTTAATGGTAGGCCTTTTATCAAAGGTCAAAGTAAGACAACCATGAGTAACTAAAGGATATAGACTTGATGAAAACATGTATCCCTGCCGATCTTTCCAAATCGGACTTACATAAATGATGAAGATTGAAAAAAAACAAAACACAAGAACACAAAGAAATGTCGCATGCGATATTAAATAACTATGCCGCATGTCTGACATACAGCCATTTTACCATTTCGCTTTGTTGATTACCGTTGATACCCTTTTACATGCGTAACATGTTTTATATATTTTTTCCAAATCGGAGTTGGATAAATAATGCAGATGAAGGTTAAAACAATTAAGAAAACATGATGAAATATCGCATGCGATAGTTAATATGTCGCATGTCTTACAGCCATTTTCCCTATCAATTTGTTGATTACACCAAGTTGTACCCTTTCACATGCATAACGCTTTTCGTTTGCCATTACGTCTTTTTGAAGGCAAAGTTCTCAACGATGTCACAAGTTCAGTTATTTTCGCTGACGAATATACTTTAAAGATGTTTGATATGGTAGATTATTTTCCGTAATTTCCGTCATTTATATTTTCGTTTTGCCGCCGTCATTTTCCCCGCCGTTTGCCGAAATTTTCTTACCCGACTTCTTGAAGCAATGTATAGTATCGGAAGTTGCTGGCAATCATAATTTCATAATTTTTGTTTATCACAATTTCGGTCATTTTTCTGCAGCCAATTTTTGCACGACATCGAAGTGTAGAAAATTAACACCGATTTTAAGAATATATTTCGGTCGCTATACCGCTGGTACATTTTTACCGTAATTTTAGTCGCTTTATTTTTGTTATTTCCGTAAAACCAATTTTTTTTCTCTCTTACTTTGCATGGTAAGAATAATAACACTGATATCAAGTATTATTTCTCATACTACGATGTGATTTTTTTGGCCGTATGTTTCGTTACTTTACTTTTTTGCCGCGTTGATTTTCGGTGTAATTTTCGTCATTTTCTTTGCCCTAGGAAGCGGAGTAGTATTTATGTGGGAAGAAAATCCACGTAGGCCTATATACGATTTGATTTTCGCTGTAATTTATGTTTGACCGGTTAATTTTTTATTTTTTTTTATTTTCGTCACATTCGTAGTCAAATATTTCGGGTAGGTCGGCCTACGGCAGTAAAGGTAAAAATAACACTGATTTCAGTTATTTTTTCCAATATACCCATACACTTGGCGTAAAAATGATTTTCGTGGTTTCAAGTTTTTCTAATATTACTGACTGCGCAAAAATGTGCAGCCTGATTTCTGATCCAATATTCTTCAAGTTAATTGTGAAGGTTAGAATTTAGAAAGTAGCCTTAACAGTTCTGATGATAACATATTATTATTGTCAGAATAAACAAACGTCACGGTGCTGACGTGACGCTGATAATGGCAGTTTGCCTTGGAAACCACATTGTTACTCACACACTATAAACAAACATTCAAGAAATTCACATGACTTTAAGATGACAAATGTCCACTTAACCCTTGCCGATCCCTTCCAAATCGGACTTACATCATACGGCGGAAGGAGGGTTACGTGTAGGCAAAAATTAACAAGAGAAATACTAGTGTTGCATGTGACTCTAAAAACCTGTCTCATGTCTTAAAATATTTTCTCCTCATGTACGGTAAGCGCGGTATACTCATACCCGCACAAAGATTTGATTGAGACAGTCTAAGACCGATGACATTAAAACTGATCCCAAGTTTAAGCTATCTCTGTCACTACCGCAGCGCTATTATTTTGGCCGTTAGTTTGTGCGTTTCTTCCCTTGAATAAAACAGTACTGAAGCCGATACTTAATGGTCGGCTTTACCTTGTCAAAGGTCAAAGTAAGACTGTCAAAATTGAGTAACTAAAGGATAGAATATATTTTTTGAAAACATGTATCCCTGCCGATCTTTCTAAATCGGACTTACATAAACGATAAACATGAAGGTTGAAGAAATACAAGAACACAAAGGAATGTCGCATGCGATATAGTAAACCTGCCGCACGTCTTACAAGCCATTTGCCCGGATCGCTATGTTGACAACATAAGTTGTACCCTTTTACATGCATGCATAACATGTTTTCCCCAAATTGGCCTTGCATAAATAATGTAGATTATTTTTAAAAAAAAATACAGTAACACGAAGAAATGTCGTATGCGATGGTTAACATGTCGCACGTCTTACACTGCCATTTTCAATATCGCTTTGCCGAATACAGAAGTTGTATACCCTTTCACACGCATAACTTTTTTTTTGGCCAATAGGTCTTTTTGAAGGCAAATTTCACGACGATGTCACCAATTTTAGTTATTTTCGCAGACGAATATACTTTAAAGATGCGGTGTAAATCAGCAACAACAAATGCCGCTGCACAATGTCATTAAAATTCAGTTATGTTCTTAACTGATTTTCTTTTGGAAGCGGAGTAGTATTTCTACGAAAAGAAATTTTCCATTTGATTTTCGCTGTAATTTATTTTGCGCCGATTTGATTTTTGTCTTCGTTCCATTTGGCGTGATTTTTTTCCCCCTAAGTTTGTCATTTTAATTTTGTTTTGCCAAAATTCGCTTCCCGACTTTTTGAAGAGGTGTAGAACCGGTAGTTGCTACCGACCAATGTCATAATTTTGTTAATCATGATTTCGTTTTTCATTGTTTCTGTAGCCAATTTTTGAATGGCATCGAAGTTTAGAAGATTGACACCGATTTTCAAGTATTTAGTTCTTTGGCTGCCGATGTTAAATTTATTTTGCTGTAGTTTTCGTCATTTTAATTTCGTTATTTCCGTAACCGATATTTTTTTACTTTAAAGATAAGAAAAATAACACTGCTGTTCAGTATTATTTCACTCACGAACGCTGTGATTTTCTACGCCGCACGTTTCGTCATTTTACTTAGGCCTATGTGCCACTTTGATTCTTGGTGTACTTTTCGTCATTTTTTGGGCCACTAGTCTTGTAGAAAGCGGAGTAGTATTTTTACGAAAAGAAATCTACCATTTTATTTTCGCTGTAATTTATTTTTCGACCGATTTGATTTTTGTTTTCATTGTTCGTCATATTCGTAGTCAAATATTTCAGGTATAGGTATCGCAGTGAAGGTATCAAATAACACTAATATTATTTCTTCCAATATCGCTGTAAATTTGGCGTAATAATTCGTATTTTCGTCGTTTTTATGTTATTTCAAAATAATAATATTGCAAAATATGCAGTCTTATTTCTGATCCAATATTCCGCAGATTGGAAAGTGTCCGATGAGGGCATCCTTGTCCAGGTAGAGCAGCTTCGTCATTGTCCAGTCTCATCCAAGCTTGGTAGTCCTCATCTTCTAAAATATGACAAACAAAATAAACAAGCAAACTTCAGAATTTATATTTAAAGAGAAAATCAAGCATCGTAAGAGGTGACACACTGTATTGAAGGAGTAACAATATTGGTTATCTTAAAGAAAACTTGAATCCTCGATCCTGATTGGTCGATCCATGGCAACAAGCCGTGCTACATATAACCAGGCCTATACAACATTTGCAAACATCAACATCAATCAGGATCGAGGGATTTAAGTTTACTTGAAGATAAATTTAAGTGTAGGCTTACATAATTATCCCTGGTCTCTTTTCAAGTAAACATACCTCAAGAATCGGTAATGGCCAGCGCAGCAGGCAGAGTCAGTCGACCGTCGGTCCTCCCAGCTTATGGCAGCTTGAGGCAGGCTCATCCATCTCAGCAAGGCAATCCCCTCATCAGTCAGTGGTCCTCATGTCTGTAAAAAGATTCAAATGACGAAAGAAAATATCCGAATCATTATTTAAAAATATGTGAAAGGTAGAGCTATAGAGGGGGGGGGGGGGAAGGTTCGAATTAACCCCACAAAGCAGAGCCCCACTACCAGTGCTCTTTATTTCTGGGAGAACATAGAAGAGCGCCAGATCACCCATTTACTTGTTTTTGTTTATTTTTAAGTACATTTAAGTAAAAACTAACCTCAAGAATCAGTAATGGGAAGCCCTGCAAGCAGGTCATCCGTTCATCTGTCGGTCCTCCTCCCTGCTTCCGGTTCCTAGGGTTTCTGTTTGATGAGGCTGTCGGAGCTCTGACGATGTCTTGAGGCAGGCTCATCCTCATCTGTCAGTGGTCCTCATTTTTCTGAAAGGATTCAAATGGCGAAAGAAAACATTAGAATTATTGAGTTGTATTCGTGCCAGGGCTAGAAAGGAGAAAGACAACATTGAATTAACCATACAAAGCAAAGCCCCGCTACCAGAGCTCGTTCTTTGTTGAAGAACATAATAACAGAGTCAGATCGCCCATTTTGATGAGTTCTGTGACTTTTTTGTTCCTGTTAAGAGGAGGTCAATATGTAAACTAACCTCCAGAATCAGTAATGGGAAGCCCTGCAAGCAGGTCATCCGTTCATCTGTCGGTCCTCCTCCCTGCTTCCGGTTCCTCGAGTTTCTGTGTGATGAGGCTGTTGGAGCCTTGGAGGGTTCATTTTCGTCCTGACAAAGCGGCCTAGCTCATCCAGTCTGTCTCAACTTTTAGATCATCAGTTTCTTTGATGAACGGATTGAACGCTGCAACTCCTTCCTAAGTGAACAGGGGTACGGAAACACTGGGCCTAGCCCATTTGTTACTGAAGTGAAACATTCCAAAGCATTATGTCTAAGCCTACCTGCAATGGCCACTTATGACCGAATAGAAAACGATTCTACCCATGTTTCCATTATTTACTTTGAAAAACAGACATGATCTTTTTGTCATAATGCACACGAACATGTGCCGACGCTGATAATGGCAGGTTGCCAATAAGTTGTACCCTTTCACTTTTGGGGGGGGGGGTGCAATTAGGTTTTTTGAAGGCTCTTCTCGACGATGCCAACAATTTTGATGCCCTTGAAATGCCGCTGTTTATAACTGAAATTCAGTCATTTTCTAAACAGATATTTTGTTCATTATGGAGTGATTTTTTTTCGTAATTTCGTCAATTTCATTTTCTTTTGCTGCCGTCATTTTCCCACCGTTTGCCAAAATTCGCTTTCCGACTTTTTGAGGCAATGTAGAACCGGTATTTTCTGCTGATCATAATTTCATACTTTTTTAAATCTTAATTTCAGTCTTTTTTGTTGCCAAATTTGGAAAAACATCGAAGTTTAGAAATTAACACCGATTTGCAAGTACATGTACATGTATTTACTTCTTTCGTTGCCGATGTTTAATTTTTATGCCGTAATTTTCGTCATTTTTATTTGTTATTTCCATAACGCATTACGGGTATTTTTACTCCAACTAACGCTGTGACTTTTTTTAGCTGTATGTTTTCCTCGCGTTATTTTTCTCATTTTTTTTTAGCGTGTAGGCCTACACGTAGAAAGCGGAGTGATTTTTTTTCGGAAAACAATTTGCTTCCGATGTGATTTTCGATATAATTTATTTTGGACCGATTTCAATTTTGTTTTCAGTTTTCGTCATACTCGTAGTCAAGTTAATATCCGGGTAGGTATTGCAGTAAAGGTAAAAATAACACTGATTTCAGGTATTATTTATTCCATGTATACTGCCGAACATTTTAACGTTAATTTATTATTTTCGTCAATTTGATCTTTGCCGCTTCAAAACCGTAACATTTTTTCCCCGACGTATTGCAGTTGAGAAAAAAATAACACTGATTTCAAGTATTATTCCTAGTATTACATCTGCTTCGATTTTGCTGAACGATTTAACATTTTCGTAGCCGCAACGATTAATTTCAGTTAAAAACATTTGATTGTGTCTACTGTCAGAGACAACAGACGGATACCATTAAAAAAATCACACCACACAGGAAGCAATGTACACACAGGCAAAAAAAATCAAACATGCAACATTTACAATGAAACAAAAAACCAATCTACTTTTGAGTTTTTTCCCCCCAAAAGTCATTTTCTCTGTAAGCATTTTTTTTACTCACAGATAAGTATATCTTTAAATGCTTGATATTTAACCGAGCTCAAAAGCTCCTTACAGAATAAAAATGTCTTTTATATGAATTTATACAAAGTATAATCAACCAAAGTTATGACTTTTTGATTTTACTACGATCATTAAAATATGGTCAACTGTCAATTGTGCCCTCACTGCTCACAGACTAGCGAATTCTGGATAAAGCGGCGCTTTTACAGACACTGTTAATCCCAGATTTTTTTTTACCTTAATCTTCTTCTTTAGTGTTACTATAAGAGCGTTTGTGTCACCTTAACAGAGAGCTCATTTAGGAATTAGCGTTAATTATTATAAGCAACGGTTTTCTCTCTATGGCTGTTTAAGTAGTAACGTCCTTCCGTACTTTAGTTAAATGGTTTAAGTTAATGTTAAAGTTCTTCTGCAAGGAAGGGGCCTCTTGGAAATCGGCGCTACTAATATGCACCGAAGAGGGTATCCCTTACAAGTGACACAGCACCAGGCATGGTCACTGTCAATTGCAATGGCCTAGATTTTATGAATCTTGTTTGCTCTTAAACATTTTATAAAATTATAAAGAAATTATATCATCGTTGGTGGACAACGCACCAGGCATTGCCACTTTCTGTAGTTGTTTTACTAACTTTGTTTACCGGTAATTATTGTTTTGAGCTGGGCAAAGTACCAGCCAATGTCCGTATAGAGGGCAGTATTCCAGTTGATCGATAAAACATCACAAAATGACTATCAATCAATTACAAAATCGACTTTAAATTTGCGAGTGAAGTTTCTTAATACCGAAAATAAACTACACCAGTACTTTCAAGTTAAGGGGGACAGTGTTATTCATTAGACTGATTTTCGTTTGATTAAGTTAATGTTATTTTTATACCTGTTTTTATATAAAACTTTTAAAACTGCCCATCGCACTGCCTGCAGGCTCAATGTGCGCATGCTCGCAGCGGGCTATGCTTGCTCCCTAATTTTCGTTTGCTTCATTTTCCCTAACACTGTTCCTTGCACTTTGCTAAACAGTTCCCTAGATTCTATCACTTCGAAGTATGGTACACGAAATCGCGCGATTACGCGGGTACGCGGATATACGTGGGTACGAAGACCAAGAAAAGATGAACATATTTTTCTTATTTAGGGCCTACTACTATACATATGACAATCACAACGTACGTACGTGATGCATTTAATTTATCACATGCGTACGTGATAATATAATATTACGCACTAACGCAATATTAGTATTATTATTGCGTACATACCTGATAAATAAGTACATATTACGTACGTACATGTATTGCATATGTACGTGATAGTACGTGTGTCCTTAAACGAGTATACGTTGTGTATACGTACTTAATCATTATCACGTGGGCCCTACGTACGTAATAATTATCACGTGGGCCCTACGTGATAATATTACCTACGTACGTGATAATATTCAAGTACGTGCGTTATCGAGTTACGTACGTACGTGACAATAACACATACGTAATTACGTATGTGTTATTGTCACGTACGTACGTAACAATAGTATTATGAATAAAAACCTAAATAACTCCCTATGTCCCTTCGCGGTCTTCGTACCAAACCGTCTCCGGTCTAGCTAAACAAAAAACAAAACAAAAACACGAGTTTGCAGAACATTACGTATGAATATGCTGTCGAACGGAAAAGCGATAGAACGCGGTGCGGAGGTTTAACAACGCGTATGAGAATATTTCGCCGAATCTAAATGCCTATACTATTATCCTAACACTCCTACAGATCCAGCAGCTGCTTTGCTTTGCGGATGCTAAAATAAAACCTGGAAGTCAATGTGACAATGCAGGAGACACTGTCACGGGCTTATCATTGAAAATACTGGTGTAAATTAGCGATTTTAATTATTCAGGGACAACAATTTGAAAAAAAACTTCCACTGGAATGCTACCCTTCAAGAAAAAAAAATACAGACATCTCCTGAAATAATAGCTCGAAGAAAAAAAATATGGCATTTATAGAAGCTCGATCAGGCTTCACGATTTCAAACAATCATGTTCCACGTGCGAACGCAATGTCACTGCACGTATCAAATTCCTATGCAAATTAACTCACGTGCGGACACAATGCCACTGCACGGTCTGATGAATTCTTTCGAAATTGTATTTTTTTTCCCCACGTGCGAACGCAATGTCACTGCACGTATTTTATAAATTCCTATATGCAAATTAACACACGTGCGAACACAATGTCACTGCAGATGTTGGTACGAATTCAATAGCATAATTATGTTATATTCAACGTGCGAACACAATGTCACTGCACGTGTCTAACGAATTCTTTCGAAATTGTATTTTTTCCCCACGTGCGAACGCAATGTCACTGCACGTATCTTATAAATTCCTATATGCAAATTAACACACGTGCGAACACAATGTCACTGCACATGTAATAGCGTAATTATGTTATATTCAACGTGCGAACACAATGCCACTGCACGTGTCTGACGAATTCCTATTGGCATTGCATTATTATTGAATAAAATAATAAATTTTCGTTCAACCTTAATTCTGCTGTAATTTATCTTCCATGTAAACTTTTTATAACATCCAATGAAATTTAAGGAGTTCTCTGTTTCAGGTGACAAAACTCTTTACTTTTATCAGAGCTTCCTAAAAAAATAAAGCATTTTACTGTCTTGAAATAAAGTAATTTATCCGCTCAGCCAGAAAACAATTCCTGGCCGGCCAGTGGGATTAACGGAGCCTATAGCCACGCCCTATTTTATTTACAAACGTGCGAACGCAATGTCACTGCACGTATCTTGTCGATTTCCTATGAAAATGGTCTGTTGTACGTGCGAACACAATGTCACTGCACGTGAGATGAATTCCTATGCAAAGATTATATTTTACGTGCGAACGCAATGTCACTGCACGTGTAGGACGGAATATTATTCAAAATTTATATTTTACGTGCGAACGCAATGTCACTGCACGTGTAGGACGAAATATTATTCAAATTTTATATTTCACGTGCGAACGCAATGTCACTGCACGTATCTTGTCGATTTCCTATGCAAATGTAATGTTATACGTGCGAACACAATGTCACTGCACGTGTGAGATGAATTCCTATGCAAAGATTATATTCTACGTGCGAACGCAATGTCACTGCACGTGTCTGTCAAGTTCCTATTCAAATGTTATATTATTCGTGTGAACACAATGTCACTGCACGTGTGAGATGAATTCTTATGCATTTTTTTTTATTATACGTGCGAACACAATGTCACTGCACGTGTCTGACGAAATTCTATGCAAAGTTTATTCTACGTGCGAACGCAATGTCACTGCACGCGTGAGACGAATCCCTAATCTTATTATTGCTTATCTCCATCCAAGTTATACTTTATACACCAATAAAGGCCTTACACTTACTTAAAGTGACCCTAGATTTGTAGGAGAACCTTATAAACATGTACATTAATCAGAGACGTGTTACGTACCTCTTTCTACTCTTGAAGACATTGCCCATCTTGATGTTGATCTTGGTGTAAATGGTAATGTTGTCTTTCTTAATACAATATAAATCGGACACAATGTGCACGTTCAATCGAAATAAACATAATTTTATACAGAGCCAAACTAATAATTTTGAACTGTGAGAGTTGCAGTGAGCGTGAGGAGCACAACGACAGTAATGAAGGCCTACCCCAGTATCGAATCAACAGCTTAAGATAAAGCCCGTGCACGCTAGGTCGCTGTACCCGTGGTGATCAGCGAGGCATGAATGTAACAATAGGCATGGAGCCAGAGTGAAAATCTTCTAAACACGTTATTTGCATAATGTGCATTCAGCGCAAGCCTGGGTTAGAAATAAGAATGGGATAGAATGCTAATGACGTTATCCCGATGGGCGACTACAATTTGATCGCAAGAATTGGTTAGAGGGGTGACCACGGTTTAATACTGATCAACTTATTGAATTAAGCTCATTGAAGTTGGGACAGACGAAAACAGATGTACCGGTACTGTGCTCACTTTTGGGGTGTTGAATTTTTGGACTGACTGGTTACAGTCGCATCACCGGGACACTTGCTTGCTCAATAAAAGGCATCTTCCGCTGGTGTAGCAGCGTATCCAGCATGTTATTATTTTTTTTTGGGGGGGGCACATCCGTGCTGAAATGTCGTCATGTGGTTTTTTTTCACTGGACACCTGGCAAAATCAAATGAGGGAAATGAGGGAGGGGAGGGAGGGGAGGGAGGGGGGGGGGCTGGTACCACGTGTACACAAATTTGAGCGCTCTTCGAAACCGGCCGCTCCTAGTAGCATACTGCATGCATAATCTCATAATCTGTATGTAAAGTGCAGACGCAAGGTGACTGAGCAGATATTTACATGAAGTGCCCCCCCCATGATGTCATCTATGTTATTAAAGAGACAGAAATTATGACTTGAAAATTCCAATGCTTCGTGCTCGACGTATTTCCGATTGAAATTTATAATGTTCCCATTTTCAGGGTCCATTATGTAGGTTTCAGGGCTCGGGTTTTCATATTCCCCGTTCTAAACTCTCGGGCTATACCATTTTGGGAAAACAAATTATCCGAAATTTTAGGGCCAGTTTTGTTTTCATCTTGAGGGGGCCGGCACATTTGATGCTCAAGGGGGGCACATTTATGTCCGCAGGAGGGGCACTTGGGAAAATCTAGGGAGGGGGTGCCCCTGGGCCCGAACTAGGGACAACTAGGACGTAAATAATTTATTTCAGGACACTGTCGATGATCGCATTTTTTTCCCTAGACATTAAAGTTCTACAACATCGTTTTTTTTCGCGACATGAAATTCACGATAAATGTATGCTGGTCTACGATAATGATCATCAGGAACGACAAGGAAATATACGGATTTTTTTCTAATAAAGGTATACGGTGTGTGGGTGGACTATGATTTACCGATCCAGTAAGCATCGTCCCATAGTGTTCTGACCAATCACAGCCATGACTTATTATGTCCGACGTGCTCGCACAAAAGTCCGACTCCGTGCACGCGCGTATGATGCGCGCGGCAGGAAAATGCCGTGTGGCATTGGATATAAGCACGTGTTAATTTGTCCAGTGCGCAGTTGGCGGGGTTTACTGGATCGGTCCATTAATCCGGTTCGCCCAGTAAAACGTCATACACGTACACGCGCGCACACTGATTATTGGACAAACACTCAAGTTACGTTAGCTTTCGGTTCCAATGGACTGATCCAGTACAGTTAGCACCGCCCCGTGGTATTCTGACCAATCACAGCCGTGATTTATGTCGGACATGCGTGCACAAAAGTGCGACATGCGTGCACGCGCGTATGATGTGCGCGTCAGGAAAAAGCAGTGTGGCATTGGAGAAGAGCACGTGTTAATTTGCCCACGCGCGCAGTGGGAGGGGCTTACTGGATCGGTCTATGGTTCCAATGCTACTTGGCTAGCGGGGAGTAGTATAAAATGAACCGATGGCACTAACGAACCGTAAAAAAGATTGATGTGCATAATTTGAAAAACTAGTGCAGCTAGCTGTATATGTATACATTTTTTTCTCGAACGTGTATTTATAAAGAGTCAAAAGGATTGGAAATCTACGCGATAGCGCATTATAAATCGTAGATCGTTTCGATACTTCAAGTCAACTTCAAGTATTGCGTCAGCATAATATTAAGAAAGGCCTGTCCAGCGAACCCGCTTCCTTAGCGGTACCCTTGCACTGTGCATCGATCACCAAAGCTAGCTGTGGGCGCCCATGCGGTTTGAGGTACATTGTGAATGCTGCGACGTCGCTGCGCGCGCCATAAGATACAAATTTGGAAACAAAATGTTGTGGCCCCTCTAGGCTTCCGTACCACCGTGATTTTGATAACCAAACTATTCGCCCCTAGCAAACTCGCCCCTTTGATTTTCTTGGCTATGTGGGGCAAATTTCTTGATGGAGCGAGTTGACTACCACCAACTAGTAATAACGACTAAGGTCATTGGTCAATATGAGACAAATGTCCAATATTAGCCAATCACACAAGGCTTTAAATGATAACGAAGTTACCTCGCAACGTTATAACATTTTTGCGTTCGCCTCGATCATCGTACATGTCATGTCGTAGATGTCGTCTGCATTCAGTTTACGCTTGCTTTTTAACTCAAGATTTGTTTTTCTAGTTCTTGACAAATAATGTGACGAATTCTAGGCAAAATTGTTGCTTATGTTCTTATGTGTGATGAATAGCACATTTACTGGGGGTCATAAAAATTTAGAAAGTTGAACTTGAAAAGTCTGAAAAATCTTAGCAAACACTGAACAGGTGAATTTCGGCATGGAAGAAGACGATTTGGAATTCACGGCCAAAAAGAGGGTAACGTTGATCAGACCTAACTTAGGTCTAAGTAATTTTCTCACTTTCCAGTAACGCAGTGACTGGCATATTTTTTACGGGAAAGATTTCCATATACGAAGTTCACTCAACACTCTGTGTACAAACCCTATGAGAGTGGACTGAAAAATTCTAAGTGTTTTCTAAGAAAATGCTTGTATTTTCTCACTGCTCAAATTGACTTTGATGACATGAAATTGCTTACTCCTAGAACTATGAGGCTCCGCGTGAGCGGAGCCTCATAGATCAAGAAGCCCGCAAAATTGCCTGCAGCACAAAACACTAATAAAGTACAAAAACGTCCATCAAAATGCAGCCATTTCACACAGAACCGCTGCACAGTTTGCCCCTATACTCCGTACTTTATCTCTTGACATACTCACGTATCTTGTGCGGAACTAACATAGGTGGATTTTGTCGGTTTTTAGGCCAAAATGATGGAAAATATGCCCTTTCCGCACTGAGCCAACCTGACACTTGAAACGTGCACGCATATGATCGAGCGATGATTTTCGGTTCGCTCGGAGCGCGCCGGGGGCCGGGGTACGGTACAAGCGAAATGATGGTATGCGCATGCGTACAAGTGCGTGTACCGTACCCCCCGCGGCGCGCTCCGAGCGAACCGAAAATCACCGCTCGATCATAATGCGTGCACGTTTCAAGTGCAAGTGTCAGGTTGGCTCAATGCGGAAAGGGCATATTTTCCATCATTTTGGCCTAAAAACCGACAGAATCCACCTATGTTAGTTACGCACAAGATACGTGAGTATGTCAAGAGATAAAGTACGGAGTATAGGGGCAAACTGTGCAGCGGTTCTGTGTGAAATGGCTGCATTTTGATGGACGTTTTTGTACTTTATTAGTGTTTTGTGCTGCAGGCAATTTTGCGGGCTTCTTGATCTATGAGGCTCCGCTCACGCGGAGCCTCATAGTTCTAGGAGTAGAAATTGCTATCTGGGGGCTTGTTAGTCAATACAGAGGAAAATTAGTGAACTTCGCATATGGTAATCTTGCCTTTTTACGGAAGCTGTAGTCCGAGTAACTTGGACCCAACTTATTGCCTTTTTAACATTCGGACATGGTCTGGCGATAGGGGCCCACTATCGCCATGGCCCATGCAGACCATGTCCGAATTTAAAGAAAGGCGATAAGTTGGGTTCAAGTAATAAGGCAGTGGATCCTGCTTTCTTTTTGTATTAGGCAGTCCTATAGTCCTACCAATGCCTACGAAGTTAGCCGCTAATTACCGCAGTAAATATAGCATATCTTTGGCAGTTTTCGTGTTTTTTTTTTAGTTTTTAGTAGGCTTGGGCAGTCTATAACACAGTGGGTTATCTTAGTCTGGTTCACCACCAACGTTGTTGTTGAGATGGGAATCAGACCATTTTATATTTCCAGATTTGTATCATCCAGAGCCACGAATCAGAAAAAAGAATATGTAGCTTGCCTAAGGCCAAAAAAAAAATTCGCCGGTCTTTTTTTTCCTTTAGCTTGGATTCACAGACAAGGTAAGACTTTTTTTTTTGGTGTCCTCATGCCTCATGGTGTCTCCATAATAATTTGCCTTTGCTGCTGTCTTTCGATCATTTGCCTTGAATTTTCTTTTTCCATTCCTTGGTGCTCTTTGGTAAAAAAAGGAAGGAGGACGCTGATAGAAGAGCGAGCTTATTTGGGGAAAAAAAGACATTTGAAAAAAATGAAAATCAAGTAACGCGCTCGCGCGAGCTGACCAGAGACCTTGTAGAACCTAATACTGGTATTCTATAATTAAATGTTGGAGTCACCATAGTCCCAGTAACTTGAATGTGGCCAATTTACAGAGGTAGTCCAGTAAATCGGCCACATTTATGGAGCTAGATTCACCATTAAGCCGGAACAGCACTGAGCATGCGTAGTGACCATTTTTGGGTACTGAGAATGTTTTACTGTGACAAATGATAGCCTGGACCCTGGTTCCACGCCAACATTATCACTGTGAGTTCTCATCCACTAGATGGGAATCAGACCGTTTACAATTTTGGACGTTATTTCCCTATAAAAAAATCCTCCTGAGGTGATGGCACGAAATCCGAAATTGCGTTATGCCCTTAAGTCTGATGCCCATCTCCTGAATATGAAGTCACAACTATGATGTAAGTGTGGCATCAGACCTAGACGGCAACAAAGCTCCCACTTACCCCTCTAATATCTTTTTAAATTTAATTTTGTAGGATGCCAAGAAGGGACGGAGAGCGAGACAAGAGAGGCAGGAAGCGGCCGCAGTCAGCACCCAGCCCAATGGAGACATCGGTGGGGATGAATCGGCAGAGGGTTTAGTGCCTCTATCGGAAAGAAATGGAAGTGTGAGTCAAAAACCAATCATTGAATTAAAGTTGCATTCCCATCTGCAACCCTCTGAAAAAAAAAATCCGCTTTGCTGGCAGACTGGCTGCCAGTCCGTACATTATCGATACTGATTGTAGGGCGGGAACCAGCCTAACTCTCGACAATTGAATTATTGTCTGGCAGCCAATAATTTGAAATGTGTAAAGTAATAATTCAATAACTTAACATGGGCAGATTTTTTTGGTGGATGTGTCATTCAAAAATAATCAATTTTTGTATTGCGTTTTATGAAAAAGAGACACTAAGGGTGAGTGATGGTGACCTCCGCAGAGCATAAAATTATCAGTTTCATTTGACAAGATAAACTGCTATTAATTTTATGGATAAAAGCATTTATTCTGAATTTTTCTGGAGGACGTTTTGAGGAGTGATTGACTTCGTTGTTATTTTGGGTTGCTTGATATCAAAATTAGTAGCTGCCCAGGTCAAATAATAATAATAATCTTAGTGCTTATATAGCGCTTTCCATCGTAATCTCAAAGTGCTTTACAATTAAAGTTAAACAGGCCGTGAGACCATGTGGTAGCCAATATCAGCACTCAATCGGTCTTCGACCCCCATGGGTGCCCATTTATACTCCTGGGTGGAGAGAGGCAATTGTAGTTAATTACCTGAGGGGCCTCGTAGCCGAGCGGTTTAGGTGTGGAGCTACGGAGTAGAAGGTTGGTGGTTCGAATCCCATTTGGACCAATAACTTGAAAACTCACTCTGACGACCCAACAGTAAAATGGGTACCTGATTCTTTCAGGGAAGGTAAGAGAGGAGAGGACTGGGCCCCACCACCACTCATATGCCACGCCCAAGACACAGTGGACCTCTAACATCCCACTGCCCCTACGGCCAGTAATGGCTATGGGACCTTTACCTTACCTACCCAAGGGCATAAACACCATGTTCCTGGCAGGTTTCGAACCCACGCACCATCGTGGGTGAGTCAAACACCGTTACCACTGGACCATGGCATTCTGGGTTGGTTGTTCAGTTTGTCGCAGAAGTCCTATAGTTCTTGAGTCTGTCATTCAGTTTTTCTGTATTTGTATTTTCTC
This sequence comes from Patiria pectinifera, assembly GCA_029964075.1. Taxonomy (NCBI): domain Eukaryota; kingdom Metazoa; phylum Echinodermata; class Asteroidea; order Valvatida; family Asterinidae; genus Patiria; species Patiria pectinifera. Next base: position 33,187,690 of record CM057142.1, read on the forward strand.
TGCAGCCTCGCGGTCCACCAAGCAGACCCAAAAGGCGGCAAGGTGGCTGGGCTGACGATGTCCCAAAGGCCAGCAACAAACCGTAAGTATTGAATCCAAGCGTTCCAACATCCACTGATAATATCTTTGCATCGTGCCAAGAAAATCAAATATGATGTAAAGGAATTAACAGAATTGATTGAAGGTGTGCATCATTGTTTTAAACTATTTACAGTGAAATCTTGATAAGTCCAACTCTGATAACTCAAAACAACTGTTAAGTCAAAAAAAGAATCCATTACCTTCAGTAGCAAAACAATGATATATAACCCTGCTTGACTCAAAACTCTACTTAAGTCAAATTTTGAATCTGTTCCCTTGAAGTTTGAATTATCAAGATTTCACTGTAAAGCTATAAAGATGAGCTCCTTTTTTCTTTTTCTTTTTGAAGGTAACAGAACTTTGAATTTTTTCTCAAACTCAAAAATGATTTAGATATGAGATTTTTTGAAATTGTATCATTTAATCCCACCCCGAAAAGTTCAAAATGTTATTGATATTAGTTTTTACATGGCAATCATTGGAGAATAGTCCTGTTATTTTAGTAAAAAGGTTTTCTATGAGATAAGGTTTTATGTTTAAATGGAATTGAAGTCAATGCTATGGAGTCTGGCATATGCTGCACGTAGACTGAATCTGAACTGTGGTTCGTGCTATTGAAAAAGTAGATGTATTGAACAGTACAGTCTCTTTAAGACTACCCGCAAGAATTCAAACACATAAATGTACATTGAAAGAAATAAGGCCAAAAAAAAAAGTCTCCTGTTTCTGGTATGGAGCTTGCCCCAAAAGTGGTGCGGCGACGCGGCTTTTTATTTTTTTTATTTTACTTTTTTTTTTTTTTTGGCTTCAAATGTCGGCTGATGACTGCAAATGGTGCCCGACTAAACTTAGTGCAAATATATGGGAGTCCAGAGAGGCCACATAAATCTTATTCTCGATCATAACCCCTTCTAAAAACACGTTAAAATTGTGCAGCAGCAGAATTCCAGTCAAACCAGTGAGTTTGGCGGTTTTGAAACATCATCTTGTATTGAAAAAAAACCTTTTTCATTTTGCCTACGCGCATGGCTACGGCAACGCGCGCGCATACCAGAAACCGGAGACTTTTTTGGGGGGCCTAATGTACATGTATGTGATTCCATCAGTTAATATTAAAAAAAACAAACCCTCAAGCTAAACAACATGTCAACAAGTTCAGAAATTCAAGAGGTAAAATATCCAGGAGATGTTGTACACTTTTGTTTAAAGACTTTTTGGTTACTTTGCATTTGGTTTTTCTGTGTGCCCCATAGTTTGGTTGTGTTTTCCCTTCCCCACTGTTATATAGGTTTGCTGTGTGCATTGCATGTTCAAATCCCATTTATTCTAGTTCATTTTCCCCGAATGGTTTGTTTGCTAAATGCTATTATTTGACTGTTGTATGATTGTAATATAGAATAGTCGAAGATAACGTAGTCAAAAACTGAATCAGTTGTGTGCCTAATTGCATCCCAAGATCAAGAATATTTCAGAAGTGTCATTATTCCCTCTACACCTGTACTTGTAATAGTGTAGTCCATTAAGCCCCGCCTCTTGATGTTGACCAATCACAGCCGTGATGTAATGTATTATGTCTGACCAAAGGCGAACATGTGTGCACTTGCGTATGCTGTGTACAAGTGGAACATGTAGTATGGCTTTGGAGAGGCGCACATGTTGTTACGTACATGTGAAGTGGACATGGCATAATGGGTTGGCCTAAAACAGTAGCTTTCTAGGGTATTGAACCAGCAGCTGATTTCACAAAAGTTTGCACAATACACTGACGCCGCATTTGATTGTGCAAGCTGCGCAACAGTTCACGTTGTGCAACTTTGCACAATGCGTATTTCAAAGTCCGCGACTTATGCAACAAACTAAGCCATAACTTACAGTATCATTTTTTTGGAGTAGGTTGTGGCGTAGCGACCGAAAATTGACCATTTTATTGACTAATCATCACTCTTGTGCAGCCTGTCATTGTCCAACAAAGATTGATACAAAGAAACTCGCAGCTTTGTTTTGAAGTTGCTAATTTACCCATGACAACACCTTTAGAGTTGTCGCTCATTTCCGAAGAAAGTTGGAAAGATTTTGTTTTTAAAATCGTGGGCGATGGTGGTTCAAAGGCTATCGTGTGATCGATAAGATATCATACAAACAGACATTGCAAGAGCTGTCATCATCCTCATCCAAGATGTTTGAATTAGATTAGAGGATTGTGCAGCTATGCCATGTTTTGTGAAATCGATCGTAAGTTGCGCCGCAGCTGTGTAACCAATTATTGCGTAAATCCTATTCATGGCACAAGCTATGCACTGTTTCTTGAAATCGGCTGCAGGTCTGGCTAGCCTGTGTCATTTGATTCATACTCACATGTAAGTCATCATTCTGGAACTGGGTTGGGGAGGGGCATGTATAGGACTCATTTGAGTTTCCACCCCCCAAAAAACTGACAGAAACCACTCCCAAGTCCATCTATCCATCCCATTGCATGTGTAGTCCTCCTGTCATTAATTCCTGACTTGTTTTTACGCTGATCCTGACGACCCCTTTTGTGAAGGTCGGAGAGAGCTGATGAACTGCAGTCCTTCGCTGAGTAAGTGTGAAGCTCGAAGATGTGGTTCAGGATCGAATAGTAATTCACACTTTCTGTGAATGTACAAAGTTTAAAATTTGACTACTGATGAAACAGTGGATGAAATCAAAGATGAACAAAAGTAACATCGCCAAAGGTTTATTCCTGGTAACACCAAGCTCGAGTCCTGAACTATATCTATACCAGCTTTCCTTTCCATGTGTGGCTGCATATTACTTTGCAATTAACGTTTGATTGCATCCTGTTGTCGATATTTACTGAATATGTGAGGGACTCTATATCTCTGTACTTCACTCAGATTACTCAGCATACTTCAAGACCTGCTCAATCCAAATCTAGATAAATATCTTCATCGTTTGTAAAACAGCTTGAAAAAAGCATCGCCTTAGGCAGTGAACTTGCATGCAATTGCAAAAAGATTATGGTGTCTTAGCACTTCACTAATGACCCATAGCACAGGCCCTCCAAAACTAAACGTTATTGTGTCAGTCAATACAATCACTAATGTATCACTGTACATTGTACCTTAATAATTTACATAAACTTGTAAAATTTCACAGAACATTAAAAAAAGAAGAAAACGGACAACTTTCCTTTAGGCAGTGTGTGGTTTCTGCGATATTAAACCTTTGTGGCTTTCTGTATGTGCACAGCTTTTCCATCTTTGAGTGTACATTTCTGGTGCCCAATTTATAGTTATTTATTTCTTTTTATTGTTATTATTTTTTTTGTTTTTTCCTTGAGCTGTTGCTTTTGGGCCAAATTGTGTTGCTGTGGTTTTAGCATATTGTTTTAACATATGGCATGTTTTCATGTTTTCAAAGATAGCAATGCAATTACCTACATGTGTTATTTTTTTATGTGTTTGGGGGAAAAAGACCTGGATCCCTTGGTCTTAAAGGCTCGTTTCTACTTTGAAACTGTAAACTTTACCATACTTCTCTTGTTGTTGAGGCAACAACAAAATGGGATTCCTGGGCATAATCAGAATTGGTAAAGTCATCTGTTTTCCTCAGGTTGTGTTTTGTTTTCTTACCTCGTTTGATTGCCAAATCTTTTACTTGTTTTCCTTTTCAAGTATCTTTAATGCCACCATGCATCAAATTGAAAGGTGGAAGGCCATTACTTCAAATTGGGTTTTGCCCTTCACCGACGTATAAACACTGTATACACAGTGTGTTACCTCACGTGTGAAAGTTGGAAAAAATCACTCACGTGGGACTCAACCCACGACCTCCTGCTTTCTAGTGCATCTATGTCTTACCACTCGACCACCGAGCTAACGGAATCGGTTGGCTGGGTCGAATCTGATGTACATAGACCATTACTTAAACACCATCGGGAGTTTGACTGATTGTTTATGTCTCCAAGTGGTTATACGTGTACATGTAATTTATATAAGAGTACTAATGCACCAACTTTTACACAGTTTACACAGAATGATACACATGTGTTTGGATTCACTTAACCCTGAAATAACAGTACGGCAACACAGGTGTGCGTGGGAATTTGCAATAGCTTAATATATCGTTCCTTTGTGTTTTGTTTTGATAGTGAGCGAGCACGACCTGAGAGCCCCAAAGGAAGAGATGATTCAGATGATGGTAGGATAAACAAAAGATTGATTTCACGATTTGTTCAAGCATTTTTTGCACATCTTTTCCAAAAACCTGAAAATAAATCATTTAAATGAAGAAAAGTTTAAAATGAAAAAAGTGGTTTGTGATGACGTTTATTTTCTTTTTTGAGTGAAATTCATTGTTCATTCCCCTGCTACCTATGACCTGTGATTCTGACCTTTGATCGATTGCATTACAACTCTGAAAGTTATGTTCCTTTCTGAAAAAAGCAACAAGAGTAAAGGCCGGTTCATATTGGGTGCAAAAGCGAACGCAAATGCGAATTTATGACGTCATAAGTTTTCGCTCTGCGAATTCATAAAAGTTGAACCCATTTCAACTCTAAAGCTAATTAATTGAATGTTTTATGGCCCATCTAGTGTAGTTTCAAATGCTGATTGTCTTTGCAGACATCCCTGTCATACCGGACCTGGATGATGTGCAAGAGGAAGACATGGCCACCCAGATTGCTGCACCTCCTAGTGTTCAAGTCAACCGAGTCGCTACTTACAGGGAGTTGGACAATGACCTACTCAAACACTCACAGCTACTCACTCTGGTAGGAAGGATTTTTAGTTGGGTGATGGTGCTGTGCCTATCACCAATTGGTTTTGAGTTGTTTTGTTGTTGTTGGTTTTTTCCTTTTCCAGACGGTACTTCTCCACAGCTTTCCTTTCAAATGGTACAATGCATGAACTTCAAACTTGGTATTAACATCGACCCTGTGCATATGATGATATCATCATGTATCAAGTTACAAGGAATTTTAGTTTTAAAAAGTGACCGTTTTGTTTCAATCATAACTTATGTACAAAATGAATGATAATGTTTATATTTTGTGATCAAATAGACCATGCTGTGATGAACATTTCTTGTCATGTACCCGGTACGTGAAGGTCAAAGTTTGGTGAATTGAAATACCGAAAGAAGTGTCTATATTAAGATATAGGACTTTCTTCCAAACAGTTCAGGAAATGACGATGAAACCTTTTACAAACATGAACCCTTGTCCGGAGATAAGGAAAATTTGTTGACATCATCACATGTAAAATCACAAGCAATTTAAGGTCAAAAGTTGACATGATTCTTTGAACTATAATTCTTGAACTGAATTGAGTTACAGTGTTCGTTTTTGTGAGGTACTAGCTATTGCTTTGGGCAACATTCTTTACTTGTGAGCATCAAACTGGCCTTTACTTCCAGGGTTACCAGAAGTGCAATGATAAATAAATAAATATAACTTAAAAACAGAAGCATTTTGCTACAACAATACAAGTCCGGCAAATGTTTAGTCAGGGATATAAAAAGCCATTTGAATAAAATAGAGTTTCTTCTCTTTACACTTCCTCTCGTCAGGATAATGACATCGACTTGAAGCTGTTGACCAAAGTCTTGTCAGCAGAGCAAGATGTGATGGAGGAGGACAAACCCTGGGACTGGGATCTCGTCTTCACAGAGGTGGCCTCAGAACTCCAGACGGAGTGGGACAAAGAGAACGCAGAGTTGGAGGAGAAGGGATAATGGTCATATGGAGCTTTGTGACTGCTTTTGAGAGCTCCATTGGGAGGGACACACCGCGTGCGCCTGCTGGTTTGAGCGCACACTGCGTGGAGCACGCACAACTTAGTAGAGTTTTCATATACGACAGCAATGTGTACGAGAGTAATGCATTGGAATGTCCCTCCCAGTGGTCTCCCCCAACTCTCCCTTTGTCAACCGTTGAGGGGGTACTTGTGCACTGCGTCAATAGTGGCCTGAAAGTGAACTTAGTGATACAGTAGTTGCCTCAGAGTGACCTCATGGGGCAAGTTTGACCAAGGACCCAGTGGTTAACTAGTGATTGGTTCGTGATGTGCCTATAGCGCATGCCCACTGACGTTGAAGTGCGAACGACTCTAGTCAAACTATTGTCAAGTCAGCGACCATGAGAAAATGGCAGTCGCACATTTTTTTTAACACTTGATGTTTCTGTTCATCTACACAAATAAAAGGGATTGTGTAGTTTAGGACACCTTACAAAATCACCATTATTATTGCACAATGGTTACAAAAGTGACAGCATCATAAAGTAACATGGAAAAAACTATGCAATGAAAATGAAATTTAGCACTCACAGTTTTCGTTTTTCCAACATTTTTGTTGATAGTTGGTTCCCTCTGCACTTCGGTATGAAAACTTTGATATTGATAACTAGCTATATCATGGCGTGGTAGGCTGGTACTAAATAGTCGACTAGACTAGTCCAACCATCGTCGACTAGTGTGCGTTCAGTCAGAATTAGTCGCACTATGATTAACTATAGTTCTTGATCGAACTTGCCCACGGTTGCTTCTCATTGGCTTCATAGTTGTGATGGACTCATAATGACCTCATGGAGGCTTAGCGACCTCGGAGTAGTATGGTAGTTAAAAGCCGTGCCAAAATCACTTTGCTGCAGCTGGATAACACGCGCATCTTTGGAAGCTAGTGGCTGAAACCACTTCCCACAGACTCGTGTGTTTTTACCGGTCTTGGCTAAGTGATCTGGACACGGCCGTATTGCCTCATGGCCATAGTGGCCTTTTGTTGGACTCGGTGCATGAGCAGTAGAAGGCACTTTGTGACAACTTTCGAGACCTCCAGTGGGAGGAACACACTGCATGCACACAGTTGTGCTTTACATAACTCTTTGAGGACAAGCATTGTGTTTCCATTTGTCCCTGTAATATGACACTCTCCCATAGACTAAGCACATAAACGCACGATTGAGACAAAAGATGAAGGATCGAGGTCAACAAAGAATCTGTTATTCTCCCTTTGTCAGTCGGTCCTTGGGGTGTATGTAGTACATGTACATAATAGTTCTAGTATAGCGCGAGATTCACACGACTAATTTTATTCAGAATCTGAACAAATGCGTAACGTCTTTGCGTGAACGTCATGCACGCCGGCAGTGTGTTCATGAGTTCCTCCCGGTGAACCCCCTTAAACTTTTCTTCTGTAACCATTCTTGGGGTACTTGCACTATTGGGCAGTGTGAGTTACTTCTACTATGTATTCAAAAGACTCCTTTACATTTAGGCAGCCATCTTTTGAGGTGTGTTTGTTTAATACTTCAGTTTACAATGATTGCAAAAGAGGTATATACACATGCATATCGCTGTGGAACAAAAGCTCTGAACCTCAAAGATGGCAGCAGCGTAATGGATGTTGTGGTCAGTTCACTTTTCTCAAATTGTACAAATAATTAAATGCTTTGTAAATATTTAAGCAATTTTGCTTAAAATAAGTTGTATCTATGTGAGTGATTATTTTTAGTGGTGTTTTTTTTGTGTTTTTGAGCTATTTTTTTTTTGGTGGGGGGGTTGGCATTTTCCAACCATAAACAAAATAAAGATTTCATCTACTTAATATTTTCATTGTTTGCTTCAATGGCACTCTAATTAGTGTTGACTATAGAAGCTATTTCTATTTAAAGTGATCCGGAGCTGAAATGTATTGAAACGGTCCATGTTCATCAAATTATTTTTTTTCTTGGTTCAAGACGAATTTTAGACCAAATAGTCGCACTTGGACAAGTATCGTAGAAAATAAATTGAAAAAGCCAAAATTTAAATGAAGTCACGTGTTGTTCATTCTAATGTGTTCTGTCTATCAGGTTTTTAACTTTCCAGAATATTCACAAATTTGCAAAGCCAAAAAAAGACTTTTGCAGATTTTTATACATCTGACTCAAAAACAAAACGTTGACAAGTGACGGCAAAATTTTAACTTTTTTGATTGGCCAGTATCCGGCCAATCAAATTCGCTCACTCTCTCACGCTCTCGTTTTTTATTTGGCCAATCATGTTTTTGTTTTTTTAAACTGCCATGCAGAATATTACAAAGAATGAATCCTCAAGTCCGTCGGATGATAAACACAGATCACAATCCGACACGTCTAATCCAAAAAAAGGAATGATGATAATATCAATAAACATACAATCGATCGACCAAAATACATTAGCAGCCCTTAAATACTTCATTTCTTTTTCGAGGACTCCCCACAAAATAGAAGTCTCACAATTTATATTAATAGTTATGATACTATATTGCAAAGAAGCAAGCTCAGTGAAAACGCAATCCTACTTCCTTCTCTACTTCGGGTACTGTACACTCTACTATTTTTCTTCACCAAAAAAAGAAAGAGAGAAAGAAAAAAGGTCTAATTTCAACTCTTTTACAAAGTGCAAAATATAATTGTAACCTGCCAGTTGAGAGACATGGTGATATATCAATGTTTAAAATGGCCCACAAAACCAAAACTGTACTCTGTCCACACAAAAGTATGACAAATTAAAAATGGTTTGATTTCACAATTATGTTTTAAATTATTCACAACCTTTAACGCATATGACTTACACAATCATGGCACAATAAGTTCATTTGCAACAAAACTGGTTTTATACTAACCCTCTGTACTGATGACGTCACACTTTGTTTACTTGTGCGCTTTTCTATGTGGCTAAGAAACCGCCGTTCCCACCAGGCTCCCATAAGAAAGCACACATGTAAACAAAGTGTGACGTCATCAGTACAGAGGCTTACTGCATGTTGGTTATACGCATTGTCAAAAGAAAAAAATGGGGGTTGGGGGCACATTCAACACTGAAGTATCACCAAATCCAAACCCACTGTAAAACAGGCCAAAGTGCATCAAAAGTCGTACATTGTTACTCCTCTCATAAGTACAATGGGAAAAACTCCAACTAAACAAATTAACTACAGGCATCCTGGGTGCAGCAGTGATAAAAAATTACGATTACTACAATCTGAAGGAGAACAGGAAAAAAGAAATTATATACAGAAACTGTATACACTGTCCGAATTGTGGAAATCATGAAACATGGGGGGATGACACCGGTCCCTATGTAAGAGCCCTTTTGCCAATACTGCCTTAAATATGCAGGGCACCAGTGCAGCATTCTGAGATTACCCAGGTCTGAGTTTACCTTTTGAGGAAAACACGCATGCTTATGGCATGCTATATGTGATCTCAGCATGTGGGTAAATTGAGTCTGGGACCAGTTTTCCAAAACCCCAAGGCTCATGATTCCCAAATGAGGTAATTTAAATAAAATTAAAAAAACAGAACAAAAAACAATAAAATGGCAGCTGTATATAAACAAACGGTGACATTAATTTGTACAAATGTATACATAACATGCACGTGGTCAATCTTTTATAAATTTAACCAAACAAGTCATGGAAGTTTTCAGGATGAAATATTCACTAGCTCTATAAATTAAAGCCCTAGTGTTTTTTTTTCTTCGGTTCTTTTTAAAAGATGGTGAGTTGAGACAAAACATTTCATCAAAAAAAAAGACGACAAAACAAAACAGATAAATCTTGCTGACATATTGCTTGGTTTCAAGTCGTGTGCAAAGGACGAAAACTGAACGATGTGGTTGTTAATTTTAAAGTGAAAATGTTTTAATATTGGGATATATTTTGTGTATTTTGAAATTCTGATTTTATACCCCTTAATCCATGCTAAACAATTTCTCATGTCCATCCGAAGTCAAACTTAATTTCTGCAACATGGCGATATTAAAATTCAGCAATCCAACACGGTGCGACTAAATAATGATTGAGGTATTTCATTTTCAAGACTTTAACCCAAGTACTGTGAAAACGTAATAGTGCCAAGAACATCACAAATACGACTAATCACTTTTAGCCCATAAATTAAAAAAAAAAAAAAAAAAAAAATCCCATTCGCAACATGCAGCATCAATTTATTTTTAAGCCTGTCAGACTAAAAAATCTATAATTTAACTTTGTTATTCAAATGCCACAAAAACTCATTTGCATTTCCCCTTAAGTTTTCAAGGGAAAAAAAATGTCATGCAGTTGTTTACAGTCCAACCAAGTTTCATGGCTTTGTTTGAAGACTACTAAAGCGTTAACTCTTTAGTTTATAGACAACTGGGGTTAGTTTCACTGGTGCTCCTGTACACAAAATGCATATAATGTGCTAAAATAAGACATAAGACACGTTTTTGTGCAAAGTGAACATTGAAATTTGCTCAAAAAATGAATGTAAACAAAAAAAAATGCATTTTGAAATTTGGTACATGTATAATCCAACCCTACACTACAAAGAATTCCAAAATTACAAGATATGATTCCCCAATGTGTCCACAACATTCCTCATTTTGAACAATCTTTGCAGTGCTGAACATCACAAAATACATATAACTTGAATTTAAGGCAGACTATGTAATGTGGAAGGAGAAATTGGTTCTTGTTGAGATATGACACTGATAGTTTATATCTGTTCCTGATAAACTTGTAAAGAGAAAACAGGCCAAACACACAAACTAAAAATGCTACGAGGTAACAGTAACTAACGATGGTACATGTTTATATTCAACCCTTGTTATGTATTGCAGTCTAGCTTGCGATACGTTTTCCAGATATTTGAAATAGGTTTTGCATTGTAAAAGTGATATTTCGTTGGCAGAATGAACTGTGTTTTTTTTGCAGTCATAATGAGGTTCTTTGTTTCAAATTTCCTGCCTTTAAATTAAATTTATGTACATGAAAAAAAAATCGTTGTATAATTTCAAAGTTGATTTGCAGGATAGGAACACGCATTTCATTCAAAACAAAAATACAACACAAAAGATCAAAGATGGTTTTGTTCTATTAAAATGATTACAAAATGCTTCCAAAGCTACACGTAGTTCATACATGTACATGCTTAGTTGCCAGCGAGTTGTCTTTGATAAGATTCGATCCCTTAAAGAGGTTGTGGAATGCTCGAAGACATTTCCGTCACTTTTCGGGTATATGTAGCCTAAGGTGTGATGAAATAAAAACGACTATTGTTTCTGTCATGAAATGAATACAAAAGGTACTTTTGAGAGCTGTTTTTCTGGTACTGTTTCGACCCGAACGTTCAATTTGTGTAAAAGTCGTCGTTGGGGGCAGCAAACAAAACATAGTAAATCGTGACATAATAAACAGGACTCCCTATGCAGCGAAGTATAAACGAGTCCTTTTTATTACGTCACAATTTTTCTGATTTTACGAAGAACCCGGCGACTATTGATTTCAATTATGCGCTCGCCGACCAACAAATTACTCGATGAATTTCACTTTTATAAACATATAAACGCACATCACAAAAGAATGGGAGTTTGTCATTATGATATATATATGGGTCTACTCTACAATAAAAATATATAAAAAACAAAACGACTTTCAGCATTCCACAACCTCTTTAAAATGTGAAATGGCACTATCGGAGTCTGTAGTGAAACTCCCCCCCCCCTTATTTGGACAGTGTAAGCGAAACTTATTCCAATAGCTCATAAGCACAACACTCAACCTTTGACCACTTTGCCAGTGCCGAACACAGGGAAAGCAGCTTCCTAACAAATGCAGAAACAAGGTAACAGAAAAAGAAACACTTAAATCTTGAAATTAATCAATCAACACCAATATCAAAATGATTCCATTCAGTGCAATTCTAAGCAGTACAAATGATGAAAGTGACGCTTTTCTGTAAGTCCAAAATCAGCTTGCACAAAATTTTTTGACCAATTTTTTCCCTGCTTGTTTGGGGGACACCTTTCTGAATACGTTTTATAAAGACAGCTTGTAAGGAGAACAGTTTGAATTTATCCAAAATAATTTACCAGCAATGTATGCTCAGTGTCTTTCAAGAGCTTGTGAACGGACAAAATCACAAGCTGACTTGGGTGGGAGTCGAACCCCAAACCTCCTGCTTAGGAGGGCAGATGTCTGGCCATCGAACTACCGAGCTTGCAAGGACAAGCTCGTTGGTTCACATCCAATACGGTATGGACTTATTCCAGAGAACTGTTGCATCAAAGAGACATCAAATGTCTATCAACTGATAATTTTCTCATTTGTTAATAATGTAGAATCAAGATTGTCGTAAAAAATAATGCCTGTTCGGTTATTTTGGCAAATAATAAATACACTAATTCGGTACAGATGTGATTGTAACTACACAACAAAACATACATATCCAACAGTTGCACACAATGACATCAGTCTTGCTGCCCCGATATTGTAAAATTAAAAAAAAAACCATTTGCATGAAGCATATATTTTATCAATTTAAAAAACAAGGAAAAAAGAACACATGCTTAGGTGCAAGAATGCCTTGAATTTATTTCAATCTTTTGGTGTCATCAAAAAAAAAAAGATAATCTCTCAACCCTTCAGAAACATTACATGTTTTAAGTACAAAATGCGGAGAGTAACGTGTGACACTTGTTTTTTTTTACTGCTACGTGTTCAAATTTACATCACTAATAAATAAAAATCAAAAGCTACCCTAACAACAATTAAACAAGGGGAAACAAAACCCTGCCCGTTGCAGTTGTTAGTAATCCTACAGCACCAGTGCATATGTCTGCAAAAACCTTTTTGTGTTTTCATTGTAACAAATTGCAATTGTAATTTTCATTTTTTTTTCTATTTTTTTTTTAATTACTTGGCCTTTAGAGTCAGGTGCAGGGAAAACTGAACCAAAATGAATGCAAATTCCTTTGAAAAATATACAAGGTGATATTTGGTGCAAGACTAACGAGGGGACGCCATTTTGGTTTTTTCATCCCAAAATTAAATGTTGTGTTTGTGAAGGACATTTCTTTGACATCAGTTTGTATTTAAGTCTTAAAAACACTTGTAGTTTGGATAGCGTCAGTCTTGTACTTAGTTGAACCACGGATCTTCTACGCAAGGATAAACGACTCATCTGAGCTTGTGTAAAAATTAAACGTCACGGATTGTCTACATGCGTGATACCACGCGTCGGCGCACAGAACGACGAATAGAACATATAGAATAATGCGCGCGCCATGAATCCCCGACAGCTGGCGCGGCCTACATGAAATCTCATTGAAACCCGCCAGAAATTCAACTGCAGTCGCGCATTGAGTCTCGCATATATGCGCGCTCACGCACGACGCGCAAAGGCCGTATCACGCATGTAACCAGAATTTTGGGGAAGTCGTTTATCCTTGTATCTGGTTCGTAAGTGTGACGTCAGTTCAGTTTAAACCACGCCCACTGGCCATTAAGTAGCATTGTGGCCATTAGAACCGGAAGCTGACGCAACTTGAGTGTTTATCCAATGGGCGCTAGTAATCAGTGGTGTGCGCACGTGTATGACGTTTTTACTAACGAACCGGACAGAGGATCCGTGGTTGAACAAATGAAAACATAATGACAAATGATTTATGACACTCAAATGTAAAAACAATGAACACTACTTTGTGGACCGCTATGACTGTTTTACAATTTAACCACCAAGGGGCAAAGGCATGGCACTTAGAAATACTGCAAATTTGTGGTGACAAAAACAAACCAAAAACACATAACTAAGTCACATCTACGTGTAAAAAATGAGTTGATTTGGTTATGAGATGAACCTTATAAAAACTCTACAACCAAACACGAACATTCTAAGCCGTCCAGGAAGCACATTTAGAGAAGGAAAAAAAAAAATTGCTTTTAGGCATGTTATTGTTTTGTCCCCGTGCTTAATTTCACACCATTTTCCTCGCAATCAATCATCAATTTGATCAAAGGGTAAATCAAAATCGTAGTTTGATATTTAATTTGATAATTTTTTTTTAATACTTAAGACCACGGATGTCCAATAAGATAATTGGAATTCATCAATGAAAAAAAGAAGAAAAAAAGCTGTTCATCTTTGTCGTTTTTTTTGATAAGACAGATTTAATAATAAATATTAATGACAAAAATACATCTCTTTCGGCTGGAAAATTTCAATTTCTGCCAAAGTTTCCCACAAAGTGAGCTGAACTCTGCCACCACAGAGCTTGATCTTCTCTCCTTTACTCGACCTTTTAAACTGGGAGGCAAAAAAAACCTTTCAGTTCGTCATCACTTCCGTTAGCTTTCAAATAAGCCGCAAAAGGGAAAACTGACTAGGTGCATTATAATTTCTTTTTTTAAGTTGAACAAAGATATTGACTGGAGCATTTTTTTTCTTACCAGAATGGATGAACCATTTTCTGTTGCACCCATTATCTCAATCATAACCCAATGATCATTAAATAATAAATACATATCTATGCTGCGAAGCCCACGTGGCGAACGAAGTATTTGCCGTACTGCAGCAAAACGCATCAAATTTGACATTCTGATGAGTATGCTGCCATTACTCCGTGATGTCACTGAGCACATTTCTAAGCTTCTCAGTTATCAGTCATTCTTCTGCGACCACAGAGGAGTCAGGCAACCGAATAGATTGAACAATCTCCAAACGTAATGCCCACTTTCCCACTGTCTTCACCTCTAAACGGCAACCCGTACGCAAGTCCCCAAGGTTTTTCGCTGCCTTATCGATTTGACTTTTAAGGAGGCATGGCTTGCAGCCGAGTAAAGCCCACAACCTATCTAGTAAACTGTTGACTTGTGCATGGGCCTATTCACATCAGAAACATATCGTATAGATTGGCTCTGGAGAAAAAAAAATGAAGCTGGTGATGTAGTCGACAGCTTTTGATGCATTCCACTAACAATAGTGATGCAAATAACGCAAGACTTGTCCAATTTTTTCCACCACGGCAGTGCACAACCCATACCCATGACCACACCATGAGTGGTATATGAGCAGTGACAATGCACACCATAACTTGGTCACCATTACTTGTTCATGCACTTATGTACCCACTGACTCAAAATGAGTGACTTGTGCTTTTTGGCTTACTAAGATCATCTCCCGCGGCAGCATTCAGGCCTGAATGGCAAAGCTGTGACAACGCGTCCATCCTGTGGAGGTCGACACTAGGCGGCCATTGATTATGCATACAGGGTCGGACCCCCATGGCACCCTGAAAAGCTCATGCTTGAAACAGTTCACGCACACAACACAGACACAAAATGGGCTTTTCAATGCACGTTTGGTTTTGCGCAGCAAAACCTCAACGTTTTGAAATGTTTTGGTGTGCTAAGTAGCTTTATGAAAGTGTCGCCCATTTTTTCCCGCTCTAATGCCCTTATGGATTGTGTGTGCCGGCATTTCACGTTCAAAGATCTTTGAGGTTCAAAGGATGTCAACTCATGCAAAAATGGTGAATTAGTACAAAACGAGTGAAATAATGGTGAAGTTTTACAGGGTTTCGCAAATAAGATTCCATATTGCAAGAAAACTGGTACAGCAATGACATTTTTCTGTTGTCTTAATCATTCGGTACTTGTGAATGTGTGATGTCCACTGTTGAACCGATGAAACAGTGCCGTGGAAGTGTTTGGGGTGGGGTTGTAAAAGGCAGGTAGAAGTTGGGGATGAGGGTAAGGGGGGAAATCGTCGCTAGTTGACCATGAGGGTGTGCGACTCGATGGGTGCTGCCGAGTCGTAGAGCGTGTCGGTGTCCTTGGTGGGTTCCCCAGCAAGTTGGCATTGGAGGGACAGGGTACCGGCGCCACAATCACAGAAAAACCTGTTGCGTGGAGAAGAAAAAAAGAAACAAAGATACTTGTTAATAAAATCTGCAGACAATGCAGACAGCATTGGCAACTTGTGGTGTTCCAAATGTGAATGCTGTTTGGTGTCCTGGGCCCAATTTCATGACTCTGTTAGCGAAAAATCCCCGCAGAAATTCTGTGCTTATGGTTAGCATATTTCAAGGGTTAGCAAGATTTAGGCTTCTGTGAATGCGTACATACTAAGGATTCTGTGCTTACATGGTTAGCACAGAAAGGGGGCTGTAAGCAGGGAATGCTATGGTTAGAGCCATGTAATTGGGCCCTGGTTTTACTGATCACTTCTCAGCTTATCTAAGTAAGAAACAATTAGCTTTCAAGTTAAAATGTAATCCTGTATTTAAATTTCTGTTTGGAAAGATAATTTGGAGAACGTTTTGTACAATTTGTTTGAAATTAAGGCTGCAAACTGCCACCTGACTGAATTGACCGAAAATGTATAAATCTTAAACGCTTAGAGGCCCTGACATTTTGAACCTATCAGGATCTTTCTCAAAGCCAATTATTATTTCTAAAATGTTTCTGGCTACTAGGGTTTAACTTGTTAATGCATTAATGGAAAAAAAAAATGCAAATAAAACAAAATCCCTTCTTTTTTCTGTTTACTGTACCTGTCGTGCGTGACAAACTCTACATCATGGCCTGAATGGCACCGCCTGATGCAGTTGACACAGATGGCGTTGCGGTCCGTTGTGTTGCATGTTTTGCACCTGTTGGTAAACGCACAATATAATACGGTATGTCAGGAAACAACTTGGCACCTTTCATACAGGTAACCATTTTGGAAATACAAACATGCGGAGTAATTGCAGAATACCCCGCCACTCGGAAATACACCCCTAAAATCTCTGGCTACGCTGTTGGAATCATTGGAAAAAGAAACAATTTAATCAAGTCCAAACCAATTGTTGCCAGCTACGATGACACTGAGTGGAGGTCCCCTTCGAAACAACGAAGCAACACAAAAGGAATAAGAGTTGCTGAAAAAATCCAAACCAACTACCCTGTTGGCGGCTACGCGGATACGGAGTGGGAGTGCAGTGGAGAATGACGTGTGTAGGCCTAGTACTAATATACAGGTAGCGCTGAGAAGGTTTATTGAGGGCAATCAACCGTGACTCTGTAGCCGTCTACGAGGTGCATAGATGGAGTGGCGGGGTATTCTGCAATTGTGCCAAACATGCATTTTGCAACCAGTAGGCCTAATGGATTTGTACGTGTAACGACACTCCTCTAATAATATCACTGCAAATGCTGTACATTTTCGAATGACTTAGTATTCGATTATTCTAACGTGCACTTGATCGAATATTCAAATAGTTGAAATGTGCTGATCAAGTTTTACATGTGCTACAGCTAGCCACAACTGGCTGCCAAAGAGGATTTGTGTGCATCTGCGTTTGTTGCAAAATTAACAAACAATATTTATAAAGAACATCATGGCCTGAAGTTTTTTTAAGAAGTTTTTTTAAAAAGTTTTTAGTCACAGCTCGTTTTCTTTGGTTGTCCCCAGAATAGTCATTTGGGGTTTTCCTCCCATCTCCAACCTTGAACATGTTTTTTTTTCACTCTCTTTCGCGCCAAAAGTGTCTCCAGGCTAGCAAGCTACAATTGTATGTTTTTTTGTTGTTGGTGGGGAGGGAGGGGGGAGAGAAATTCTTAGTTTTATTACAACAGTAAACAAGAGGAACATAGGTACACCAGGGTTACTAACCTGTAGAAGTCGTGCATAGGGTAGCTGGTATAACTGGAGATCTTGTAGAGGCAGCGGCCACACTTGACTGCCTTCTCTATGGCATTCTTATTACCATGCACCTTGTTATCTGTAAAGAGAGAAAAGAAATCCCTCGTTAACATTTAGTCGTTACATAATAACGAAAGGCTTGTATGCTTAAAGTCAGCAAAACTTGGAAGTTTCCAGTTAAGTTCCATATATCTCAACACACTAGTTCAACCTGATCACACCACAACTTGGGGATCAATCACTCTCTCACAAAGATCAGAGCATATTGTTTAAAACAGAACAAAAAATTACCAACTGAAACAGTTATTTAATGTCACATTGTTTCACGGGTGTAGGGAATGGGGCTGTAGGAGGCCTGACACCCCAATTCAGTTTTTTTCTTCAGTTGGCATGTATGGCCTCAGTCAGGAAACAAACAAGTTCGTTTTGAGAACAGAAATATGGGTTTCTCAACAGCATTAATTTTGTGAACGGAAAAATTTTAATCGTTAATCCTAGCGCACTGCACTCAAAACACAATATATTATGTGAACACACAAATGAATTCCACACAACTGAATTCCTAAGGTCTGGGCTCAGGACAGCTTCCGAGCCTTCCAAGTATTCTACATGTGAGAATGAGGAGTGAACGCTCCAAAATTTACTTTAAATATTTGTTCTGACCCAAACCCACCTTTCATTTCAGGGTTGACCCCCGTAGCCAGGCAGATGCCAGCAAACTTGTTATTGAAGACGTGATTTCCCTCTAGGTAAGCCGTGGCGTTGTTAGTGATCTCTATACCCGCTGCCAGGCCGTCGTAGATCTTATTCCGCTTGAGTTTAGGGTGGCTCTGGGAACTGATCAGGACGCCCGCCTGGGTGTTACGGAAGATCTCGTTCTCTTCCAGTAAGCCTGGGAAGTTGGAAGGAAACGGGAAAAAATACACAAATATATCAACTTTGAGAAGTAGGTACCACAATAAGATGGCATAGCGGTACTTTCCTCGCCTTCCACCGCTGTGATCCGGGTTCGAATCCCGCCTGGGCCAAAATGTGGATTGGGTTTTCAGTCCCTTCCTGATCTGGTACCCTACAATATCATTCTGGGGTTTTCCTCCCACCACTAGAACTGTAATTTCCTTCCACATCTTCTACCAAGGGACCCACTGGAAATAAGTCGGCAAGACTTTTCGTGGGCTATCCCGGTCAATTGCTGAATAATCATAAGCAAATAAAATCAAAAATTAAGAAAATCTCTGATGCAGAGTCAGTAAACAACTAGTGCGTCAATGTCTTAGGCCTGTATTCTTAATTTTAATACAAATAAACACTTCTAAATAGATAACAACTAATTAATTTTACCAAAATCCAATTGAAGTGTACATGTACTTCTATTTCAATATGAAATTAGTTGAAAATTTTCTTGCACTTTTCAAAACTACCCTTTCATGAAATGTTTGACCCAAACTTTGTAGCACATGGGAACAATACGTGCAACGCACACACCCATATGCATGTGCACATAGAGCTCTGGTTGCTACGTTGATTTTTAAGTGTGTTGTACTTTTCCAGAACAAGACAGCCATTGTACAGTCTTTTTGGCTGTGCACAGCAAGATAGAAAAAATAGTGAATGTCATGTGACTCGCTCTCGGCCAATCAAGATACAGAATCTGTGGGTGAGGTGTTATAATGTCAAATATCATGTGACTCGCTCTCAGCCAATCAAGACACAGAATCTATGGGTGAGGTGTTATAATGTCAAATATCAGTGAATGTGACATAATTCCTCTAGCCTGTCAACTCACCCCTTCCTCCATTGAAGATACAGATTCCCCCATCTCTGCCATCATGTATCTTGTTGTATCGTAGGTGAGGGTTGCTGTCGGTCTTGATCCAGACACCCGCCATGGCGTTGTCAAATATCTCATTGTATTCCAGTACACCGAGACCTGGCAGTTAGGATGGAACAATCAGTGTCAATCTTACTCTAAGTAAGTCTAAAACTACATTGTGTATGTGTATTAAACCTCCTAGTCTCCTGCACTTGACAACCTTCAAGTTTTGCACAAACACTTTTGCCCAAAGAGTGAGCACTCACACTTCAAATTCCTTTGAGGTTATCTTCTGTGGAGTATGGATAACACTTCATTCAATCCCTTGTTTTGGGGGTGGTTAAGCTCAGGGCAAGCAGGTAGCTTTAGTCGCACATCACTGCTCTCCACAGTGCTTTTTTATTTTGTTCAGTGACTCTCTGTGTGACAGTTTACTTTAACACTTTATATCAGTTCATTTGAAACTGACCTACAAGTGTTTTAATGGTTTTTACATATTGCTATGAATATTGACTTCCCACTAGGAGGGATGAACCACTATTTTGTATTATGGACATTTGCATCAGGGAGATGTAATTCAACACTTGGTTTTATCCTGTGGAAAAAAAAACACAAGAAAAGAGCAGATCCCAATACTGACTTCCTGCTTTGTATTAACCTTAAGGCCCGTATCAATTCATATCTGAGATGAGTTTAGGACAAGTGGCAGACATTGTATAAGTTGCAGGATTCTGAACAATGTCCCCCTGATCTTCCTGCAAAGAAGCTATTAGTGTTGGTGAGTGAAGCAGTAAAATCAGATGTAAAGGTCAAGTTTACCTCCATTGTAAACCAGGATTCCGCCGTTCTGCCCTCCCCAGATCTTGTTGCGTCTGATGATAGGGTCACTGCCTGTCCTGATCTGCACCCCAGAGTACATGTGATTGAAGATGTCGTTGTCCTCCAACGTGCCGTGGCCATTGTCATAGAAATACACTCCCACCTAATACAAAAAAAAATTGATATAAACGTTAACTAAAATCCTTAACAAACGAAAGATAAAGTAGATTGCAATTCAACTTATCTCAAATACATTGTAGTAAAGTGTCTTGCCCAAGAACACAAGCACCATTGACTAACCTGTTTGCCGCTGTGTATTCTATTCCTCCTGAGCTCTGGACAGCTACCTGTTGTCACCCAGACTCCGGCCAGCGTGTTGCTGTATACTTCATTCTCTATGATCAGCCCTTTACCCTTTTCATGCTACACACACAAAGGATCATTACGAATGCAGTAAGTCAATGGGTGGTTCAATTTCCCACGTCTACCACATCTACAGAACCTTCAAGGTAATGGACACCATTTGCAGTTGTCGTGATGTCATGAAAGGGACCGATTTACATGTATGGGCTATTAACCCTAACTCCCCAGCATGATTTACAAGGAACCATACCCATCCTGGCAAATTCCAACACCATATGGGAAACTGCACACACCTATTTCTGACTGTGATTCTGGAGGTGTGCCAACCCAATGTAAAAGACTGTCAGTTTAGGGGTACTGCACCCATCCTGACTGATTCCAGCAAACCATGCTGTTGGGGTATGATGGGTTGAGTTCTGTTAGGGTTAATTTATAGCAGACGCAGTTCTACTGAGCTGTTTTGTGTCCACAGTGCTGGAAAAATGCGGAAAAAAAAACGCTGTTAATTTTCAATCATCACAGTGCAGCTCAAGTAATCTGTCATGAATAGAACCCATCGGTTACAGGGAGTGCCCGAGTTCCGGCTCTGTCGTGGGAAAACTACTTACACAGATACATATATACCTATTGTATCCAAGCATACGCACGAAGTCAACAACTGGCTTACAGCTGTTAACGGATGTGGTCTTTGAGAAAACTGTCCGTTCTCAACTAACTAGATGTACTTCAAACGAGTAATGCAAAAAACTACAATGATTCATCAGTTTTTTGGGTTGAAGTTGGTTGCACTCACCACATAAATACCGCCGTGCTGGCCGTCGTGAATGCGGTTGCCCCTGATGATGGGATTACTGTTGGTTCGGATTTGGATGCCGGCCAGCGCGTTACTGTGGATGTCGTTGTTCTCTATCAAACCCCGCCCCTCCCCAAATATGTACACCCCACCCTGATGCCCATTGAAAATCTCGTTGCCCCTGAAAAGAGAAAATAGCAAACAGTTATGGAATTGTATTCTACAGTATTTCTTTGTGCAGGGATGCCAGTGGTTTTTTGCAAAATGGCTAAAAAAAAATTGGCTTGATCGCAATAAACGATACATACTCACATCGCAATACCACACGTGTTATGTATGTCATCAATGAACGTATAATACATACATTTGTCACAATAGCATGGTGATCGTCATGCAGCAGCACATGTACAATGATCCGAGACTCGCACACCAGTACACTTAGCTTTTGAACTATCACTCGCTGTACAATGTGATTGCGGTAAGTCTGTGCAGAAACCTACACTTGATTGAGTACACTTGGTACGCATCTACCATGCTGACAACACGTAGATCGTAACCAATTTTCTCATTGGCTCATGAGCAATTATCAAACAACACACTAAAAATGTTCCTTTTGGCTGAAGGACGACATGTATTTTCCAGCCTGCGAACGGATGGAATGCTGGAGGTATTTCACCCCAAAACATGAAGAAGCCGGACATTGACTACGCTACATGTATGTTGTACATTAAGGCCTCAGCCAGAGTTGTACCAAATATGTAAAATTTGCTTTCACTGCAAGTATTTTATTTTGTTTGTTTTATTTTGCTTCAAATGGGTCTTAGGCTCTGAATGTAATGTCCGTAACAATGGTATTGCCCATTTGCCAATACCCTCCACATATAGTGTATTTGAGGAAGCCAGCTCCAATCAGCAAAGACTTCAAATGGAGAGATTCGGAGGATGCTTATTTGCATTTCTGAGGATTAGATTGGCATTAGATGGAGTGTATAGCCGGTCAACCCGGTATTAATTTCCATACAGTAAATATGAGGTATTCTCTTGAAATTTCACATAGTGTTTGTGACTCAGCTTTTTGCGGTCACCCAATTGCGGTCAATGCGCAGGAAGCCTGTACCTGATTGTGGGATCACTGTTTGACGTCACCCAGACACCGGCGAAGGTATTTGAGTGGATTTTGTTCTCCAGGAACTCCCCCCTGCCGTTCTCGTGGACATAGATCCCTCCCGTCTGGCCGTGATGGATCTCGCAGTGCACCACCGTAGGGTTGGCTCCCGCCTTGACCTCAAAGCCTGCTATCCGGTTATGATGGATGTCGCATCTGTCAAAGTGACCCTGTGCCACAAACAAGAAAACATTTGGTTACAGCCAGAGATTTTTAAATTTGATGGCCAAGGTGAACGCACAAGTGACGGTGAGTCAGTGAATCAGGCACATAGCGGACTACTGGCTCACCCCTCGGAGACCAGCACAAGTTCCATAAAAACACCGTGGATCACTAACTTAAATCTGAATTGGCAACAGACCCATGCAAATTTGTCGTTTGCGTGCTAAGACATTTGAACTTCCAAGCAACAAGTCTTGGGTTCGAGTACCATCCAACTGTGTGAGGTTTTATCTCACAAGAGCACGCCATCTTCAGCGACTACAAGAGGATGTTTTGAGCTAACTGCAGCAGTATGGCATCGCATGAAAACTCCTTTACCTGATAAAAGATCTGTATAGCAAGGCCAAATGTTGAGTAAAGAATGATCTCACAGACTTGATTCTCAACTAGTATTGATAGACGACAAGATTGCCTGTTATCCCCAGCTTATTTAACATCTACCTTGAGAATGTACTCAGCAAGGCGTTTGTTGAATGTGATACCCCAGGCATAAACGTAGATGGATACACTGGTACACGCCAATGCTGCATTACTCGTATTCGAGTACATTCTTTTGGTACTCATACTCATACTTATGAACATGTACTCTTACTCGTAAGAAAAAAATTACCCCTACTCGTACTCATGATAAAGTACTCATACTTGTACTCGTACTCTTGCAAATGTTCTCTTGCAAGAATTTGAAAAAAATTTGAAGAGCTACATGCAGGAAAAGAACAATTTTCTACCATTGGAGGCTTCTGCATCTGTTTAATGCCTACTTTGACAGCGAAAAGCCCTTGAAAGCATGTGACACATTGAAATTTGCTCCTACTTGTGGAACGTACTCACACTTGTATTGCACTCATGTAAATTTTTTGGTACTTGCACTCATGAAAAAAATTGCCTTGAGCTCTTGCTCATGGCGAAGTACTCGTACTCATGGAAATGTACTCCACTACAACACTGGTGCACGCATGTCACACATTTCTGGGCACATGTCGGACATGAATCACGGCTGTGACTGGTCAAAATACGATGGAGCAGGGTTCAATGAATCGGCCTACTGCTCTGAACTATGACTTGTGTATAAGGTACCTCAATGAATTTCAATCTTGCTTATCACGGACTTGAAATGCTTATCAGGGTCCTCGGCTACTTCAATGGCTTTTGTATCGGTCCCTATAACACACTAATCAACTCACCATGCCGTTGTCAAAAGTGAAGACGCCCACGTCCCTACCGTGGTGAATATGACACCGTCTGATGAGGGGATTGGCATGGTTCTTGACCCAGATACCGGCTAGGGCGTTGCCGCTGATTTCACAGTCCATAAAATGACCCTGAAATAAAAAAATATAAAAATCAACATTATTTCCAATCTGCAAGTTTTTAACTTGTCTAAAAGGCAAGCAAGTCTTACAAAATAACACTATTGGTTGAAGGAGCCCAGAAGGAGCCCATTGCCACCGCAATGCCACCTCAGAAAACGGCTGTCGTTGAATAAGTCTATACATGTGATTCAATCAAGCTAAATGATTCATTTGTTGACTCAGTTCAATATTTTTTTGTTTTACAGATTTGAAAACAGCACAATCTCAGCATTACTGCTATGAAAACCGAAAGCCGCATGCTGGTACCATCTTTAGTTTAATAATTATGGAAGTTGGAACACCAAGAGATGTGATGAAGTGATGTTACATGATGAAGCATTTGTTACTCATAGTTCACACCATTACTTAGACCCTTACCAACATAGTGACTTTCAACATAACAGCCACATTATCTACACGTAAATTTGAGATCTCTCTCAAACAATGTCCCTTAAATGATCAAATCATAGACGCACTTATGGGTTCTGTATCCAATTTCTATACGATTTCAACAGAATATTTGTCCAAAGCTTCCTACCTGGGCGTGGTCATTGATGAACAGTCCTACGTTCTCACAGTCACTGATGACACAATTCTTGACGGTGGGCGCTGCGTTCTTGCCACTGACACTAACGGCTGCACCCACTGGTAAATGAACAGCAAAGACACACAAAGGTCAACAAACTGTTGGAAGTCCTAATTCTTGGACTAAAAGGCTCTATGGTAGTGTTGATTGCAAGAAATCCCCAACGCTTCAAATGGATTTTTTAAACTTTCATCCGGATCCAAACTAAGATCAATTGAGAAATGTTTGGGGGAGAATTTTGATCCGACATGTCAGCCTAAGAAAAAAGAAAACAATAACAGGAATGCAAAAGGATGCCAAGATGACAAAAAGATATCACACAATGAACACCCTAAATAATGGATTGCTTGACAATATATACTCAGAAAAGCTTGAAAGAAATTTTCTATTAAAGTTCAATAATAGTTCAGACACGAATGCCAAGACTTTTGTGCCCAGTTTTGGACATCAGGGACGGGTAAGTTATGTGCAATTTGTTTTTTATTGCCCTCCTATTTATCTAACACTTCGTGCACTGCCACACTCCTTTGTTTCTTCCCCCAGCATCATCCCTCCCTTCTTATCCTCTTTGATCTTCACCCACAACCACACTCCTTTGTTCCTTCTCCTGCCCCATCCCCTCTCTCCGTTCTCTTTGATCTTCCCCTACTGCCACAGCTCTTGGTCCTTCCCCTGTTTAAGCCCCCCTTTTGTGTTTCTCCTTCCACCCTTGCGTGCCTGTGTGTTCCTTGTATGTTTGTTTCTTGCTTAGGACCAAAACATTAGGCCAGCTATTTGAGGTTTTTTTGGGGGGGGGGTGGCTTTTAAGGGTAGGTGAGTAAGACTGATGCTTTTCCGTTCAAAGTCTTGATAATTACTGACACACAAATTACACAATCTTTATATCTTGCATACATCATTGTTTCAGAGACACGTGTTGTATTTTGTCTATTTCTATACACCTTTAAAAGGTAACAGACACTGTTTGCAAAAAAAGTGTTTTTGCCAGTTCAAGGAATGTATCTTCATTTTGCTTGACGCAAAGCATAGGTTCGCGTTGAAAGTGCAATGGTTTGGTCCTAACAATCGCGAGGAAATGAATGAGGAAAATCCTGTATTTTTGAAAATGACAGTATTCTAGGCGCATTGATTTCACAGGATGCATGATCCTATTATTTACTTACAATAAGTAGGATGTTTCATGATATTTTGACAGTTTCATTTTTGAATGTTTGCAAATGGCGGCCATTACCTTTAACGGGTGTGTGTGAGATAACAAATGTGCTAAAAGGTTTGGGGTAGTGTGGGGAGGGAGGGAGGAGGGGGGGGGGCTTGATAATAAAAAACACTTGTACCCCTTGCTCTACCTTGTGAGCGACTGCGGATGTTGCAGCTATCGATGATGGGGGAGCAGCAGGAGCCCACCTCCACACAGGAGTGCTTGTGGTGGGGTGTGTTGGACTGGTGGTCAGGGTTAAACTGTATAAAAAAAAAAACATAAAAAAGAACCAATGATAATCATATGTGTATGAAAGACACTCCTATCTGTGTGTACATTTGTTCAGTTTAGGGTACCACGCTACAACCTCCTGCAAGCACTGCCTGTTGACCCACAGATTCTCCAACACAAGGAAAACCGACTTCCCCAAATTTCTGGTTAGAGGCATGATATAGCAGTTGCGCGTCATGCGTTTGCGTGTGCGAAACCCGGCGCGCGACTGCAGTCTTTCGGTGGTCAAATTTCTGTCAGGACGCCAGCTGTCGGCAATCATGGTGCGCGTGCATTGTTCTACATGCTCTTTGCATTGTTCTATGCATATCACGCATGTAGACAAACCGTTCCGTACATTTTGTACACAAGCTCAGATGAGTCCTTTATCCTTGTGTAGAGGATCCGTAATTGAAGAAATGTTTATAAATTTGAAGAAAAAAAAAATTATGCATACTTGCCCTGAACAAGGCTCAAAAGCTACTCAAGGTACAAGGCTACAAGAGATATGAAAAGAAGAGTAGGTACTCAGGAAAAACTGAAGGTAGGAATTAACATTCCTCTTGAAACAGGATGGATCATAATGAAGGTTGGAGGGAAACAAGCACCAGGCAAGGAATTCCAAAGAGAATGCAGCATGTGGGAAAATATGCTATTGGAATATCCTTGTTCTAAATGGAGGTACTACAACAGTTTATGGATGAGAACAGGCAGAGAGTGGAGTTTCTCTCTCAGACTCTCTAATGCAATTTTCTGCCAATTAAGGCTCCTTCTATTTCACAGAGACCTAAAGCATGAAGCACAGCAAAGTGCCTATTAACTTCAAGGGCAGAATTTGTTTCCAAAAGTGACACTGCAATACAAGTCCCCATGCATGTGCAAGTTTTAGCACGTCTTCAGCTAAAGTATGCTAAATTTTTCTACCATGAAATTGTCCCCATTTACAAGTCATACACCTATATCTCACAACATAATGCCCATCTTCAATTCTGCACTTAGAAACAACTTGAAGAAGTACTTGATATAATACGCCCACAAAACTGTGAAAAGAAATTCAAGCTTAACTAACGTCGATATAAATCTCAGGAAAAAAAAGGGAAGAGGTTTAAAAAAAAAAAAAATCGTGGAGTGTCCAGAAATTGCTCGTTATGCTTACCCTAATGCTGATATGTCCTAAGTAGGCATCCTCACAGCCCTCAAAGAAAACAAATGTGGACTCCTTGAAGTTTTCTACGATGACGCTGTCCGGAATATGTCCAGGGGCTGCAAAAGTGAAGGACAGTAAACGGTATTTTGCATTCGACACAAAGCTTTCTAAGAAACATTGAAAATATTTTTGTTAAACCTGTAAATTTTACTTCAGATGGAAAGTGGTCAATTCGAGACAAACCGTAATGGCACACTTTATTATGAATAGACCGATCCATTAAGCTTTGCCCCATGACGCTTTGACCAATCACAGCCTTAATTATGTCCGACATGCGTGGAAAAATGCCTGTTATGTGTGTGAATGCATGTATGACAGCTGGAACACGCACTTTGGCGCTGAAGAGGCACATGTATAGCTGCCCAAATGCCCACTGACCGGTGCGCTAACAAGAGAGGGCGCTTTTTGACCACTTTCGAGAGCCCATTGGACGCGACACACCGCGTGCGCACACAATACACACATATGACTATGAAGAAGACCTTTGTTTCAATTCTTTTGTTTTCCTTTGTTCCTATTGAAATCTCAAACTCCATAGCGTTTCCCTTTATTGATTTCTAAAGACTTCATTATGGGGTCTACTGTGTTTTCTACTCCTCCATAAGGAACCCTGTGCAAGCAAATACTGGTTTGCGCATGTATAGCACTAATTTGATTCTAAATGTGCACAAAGCCACAGTGTCTTCGCTGGAACGTCAAATGTCAGCAATGCATCTCTCCTAGTGGTCTCCCCCAACTCTCCCTTTCTTACAGTTGAGGGGGTACTTGTGCATGGAGCCCACTACTTTTTTTCTTTGGCAGTAGGGTCAATCCCACACACTTACCAGCACCAAGTATGCAGACGGGTGTGTCGATGTACAGCCACTCTCCACTGTACACCCCAGCGTGTAGTAGGATGAGCGGGTAATCGTTACCCTCCACGGACGACAGAGCCTCCTCTATCGTGTCGTAATACTGGATTTCCCTGCCTTTGTACATCTCCATGTTGTCGTAGACGCGGCGCGCGTGGCCCGGCTTGACGTGAACTGCATTGTACTGAAAAATAAAATTGATAATAGAAACTGAAAAAAATTGATAATATAGGATCATTTGCACTTATCCCAAAAGTAACCTACCAAATTACAATGTATAATCAAAACTGTTACTTGGTTTAACCTTAAATCCCTAGGCATTTTTGCTAGGATATAGCCTCAATCCTACAAAATCCTCCAATTGCCTCCATGTAAAAATAGAATACAGTCTCAATGCTGCAAATTCCCTCATTATTTCTTGAATGTGGTCCTTGGAGGGGTGACCACTGCCTCAATCCTGCAAAATCCTCCAGCAATCACTGTCTATATGTTGAGGCAAAGCCAGTGACATCCTGGAGCAGTGCAGAGGATTTCAAGTATGATCTAGGCCTAAATTCATGACGGCTGAGCATAAACAACAACAAGGTCCGGCCCAAGACCTTGACACAGTGCATCCTCCAAAATCAGCA
The DNA here is from genome assembly GCA_029964075.1 of Patiria pectinifera. NCBI lineage: Eukaryota > Metazoa > Echinodermata > Asteroidea > Valvatida > Asterinidae > Patiria > Patiria pectinifera. The sequence continues at coordinate 33,216,494 of CM057142.1, forward strand.
ACACACTTTTGCCATATAGCCTCAATCCTGCAAAATCCTCAATTTTGCAAGAGGATTTTGGAGAATTTGGGTAAGGTTAGGATTAAAGATCGTACTGGTACCCAGAGAAATTATTCCATCTGGTTTGCTGTCGTTAAGAAAAAAATCAAGAAAAGTAGGTGATTTCCAACGATCAGTCAAGAGCTAACTTTTCATTGTGAGATTTTCGCATTGATTAAAAGCTTTGTATTTAATACTCTATTTCTTGCAAACAAAGATTTGGTATTTGTTGAAAATACAACTGTGAAGCTTGTGAATATGTAAGACATGAATTATTGTACCACCAAAAGCAGTCTCAAATAAGCATGTTTAATACGTGCGTTCATTCATGTTCAAAACATGAAGCTTTCATGAATTTAACAGTCAGTAAAACAAACTACAACACCAACAAAATGAATTGTTAAAACAACCCAAGCAGCTTACTAGTGTTTTGAAGCTCTCCTTCCAAATGTTAGGGGAATCGACCTTGTCTGGTTGTACAAACTTAAACCTGGTGGGTGAGGGACGCAGTACAGGCAGGGACATCTCATAGACTGACTGGTACATCTTTTTCCTGACAGAAACAAACAAAACCAGAACAAAAATTGAAATTATAATAAGGGAATAAATGTGTGCTCGAGAGGTTTTAATCACTCTGTTTAAGACCGCTTAGAGTCTGGGTGCTGATAATTACCCGAGCCGGAGGCGAGGGTAATTATCAGCACCCAGACTCTAAGCGGTCTTAAACAGAGTGATTAATACCGACCGAGCACATATTTATTCCCATTCATAAATGCCTTTTCGGTCAAAAAAATATAATATTTCGGTCAAAAAATCCCGATTTTGTTCAACAAGTTCACTTCATGCTTTTTGAAACATCCCTCTAGCTAAATAATGGAGTGTTCGGCTGGCGATTAAGATGTAAACAACCCTTTTATGGAGATTGACGTGCGCATGGCACGTTCTGTGCGTTGTCGTGCAGAACGCACCTGGGGCGTTGCCTTTTGAATTTAGAACTATAAAATTCTGACTCACTGGTAGTGTTGCGCATGCCTACGTGAGGACTGTGAACGTTCAACCAATGAAACGGTAAGAGGCGGTGAATTTTTAGGAGTCCACATTTTATGTGACACTGGAAAAGTGTTTAAGACCAGCTAGCCATGTCTTTATCATCCGTTTAAGACCGGCCACGTGACGGGCTCTCGACCAATAGGAATGGCTAAACTGTCTGAGGTATTTATGAATACAGATTAAAAATTGGGGAATTCCATGCAAAAGTGGACACGGCTGAAAAGTGGAGAATCTATGTAATCTTACAAACTACAAACATCACGACCTCAAATGTCATATCAAATGAAAGGGCACAGCAAGATCTTTCATTTGAGTGGCGTGCTAGTGAGACAGACTATTGTCAGATTTTTTGTCCAAAAATGTATTGGGGAAAAACTTGTAGAGTTAGGTGGTCATTTTGGTATCTTGTTTCCAAATGCCAAATGCAAACTTATTATGAGTTTTGTTTTTATGTCAGAGAGAAAGGCTGATATTCTATGCCAAATTAATTTTTGGTTTGATTTTTAGGTTCTTTTATGTTTTAACTTTGTACCAAAAATGAGCGGAGAAACTGATGTTATTTTATTTGTAAATAATTGTTATGGGAGCATTATAACTTGCACCCTAATGATGTAAGGGCGATGTTAAGAATCCTCCAGCAGGGCACAGTATGAGGACATTTTTAAATGCAAGATATTTACATTTTTACCATGTCCTTTTTTTGTAATGCGGGTTACTATAAATAAAAAAAACGTATTGCCAAACCACCAGAAGTTTATTTTGATGGCCTCTTTTTTTTTGTAGTTTAGTTACTTAACTTCAATGGATCTTCAGTGAGAAAAATCGATCCCGAATGCTTTGACTTTATAAAATTACAGCATAGAGGACCCCCTTTAAAAGTACACGAGTTAGCGTGGAATTGCCCATAAGCAGAATCATTTAACGTGCATACGACAAGGGAATCAATTCGAGCTCAATTTACATGTGTCTTGTTTTAGTTTGTATCGCCCGTTCAGAGTTGAAAGCACCTTGCGGAAGCCCGCTCAAAGTTGAAAGCACCTTGCGGAAGCTAGCCCAAGGCATCAAAAGTCAGAAGCATGCTGAATCCAACAAAATCCACCAGGAATCCACCAGGACCTTTCAATTGTTTGTTGAGTTTGTTACATGTAGGGTTGGGAGTAAGTATCTCCAACTCGAAGTGTCCCAACTCTCAAAATAGTAAAAAGAATTTAACTAAAACAAGACCTACACGGACTATATGATACAGATACAGATACAGACACATACATGTATGGATTTTTGTGTGGTTATAGTTTGCACATATATACGTGTACATTGTATGAATTGGAATTATGTATTGCACATATCAATTGGAATCATGAGTCATGTGAATCCATCATATGCTGCAGCGAACTTCATCAGCATCATGTTAACTTCGTGTGAAAAACGACAATAACAGGCATGCAGTACATGTAAGCAACAGCAGACTCGTAACTTGTAATTTTGCATGTGCATGTAAAGGATCATTTACCGGTACAAACCTACTTTTTTTATTATTCCAAAGAGCACAACAGTACTGTATAAGGTATTTCTGACGCAAAATGTGTAAGATTTGAAGAGATTTTAAACACAGCTTTCAGGAGTGGCTCAAACCAGTCATAGGGCCTGACACAGCATTACGCTTGTCCTGACAGTTCAGGGTTTGTACAAGATGGATGGCCGACCCTTGACGGGCTTGGCAGGATGCCGCCAGACTAACGGACCATCAGTCATACGGAGGAAATTATATTCAGGATAGACAGGTGCAAGTTCAGACAAAAAGGGTGATAGATAGACAAGAGGACCCTGGCGACAATCCACACTACACAGGGGAGCACGTGGACAAGACTGACCGACGATAGACAGGACAGAACGGGTGACATGCAGACTGACAAACACACAGAGGAGTCTGGTGACAATCCACACTACACAGGGGAGCAAGTGGACAAGAGGAGTCTGTCGACAATCCAGAGGAGTCAGAGGCGACAATCCACAATGCAGCACTGTACAAGTGGACAGGACTGAACGACGCTAGACAGGACAGGATGGGTGAGACACAGACTGACAATTATACAGAGGAGTCTGGTGACAACCCACAATACAGCATGGAACAAGTGGACAAGACTGACTGACGATAGACAGGACAGAACGGGTGACACTCAGACTGACAAATATACAGAGGAGTCTGGTGACAATCCACATTGCAGCACAGAACAAGTGGACAAGACTGACCGACGATAGACAGAACAGAAAGGGTGACACACAGACTGACAATTATACAGAGGAGTCTGGTGACAATTCACACTGCAGCACAGAACAAGTGGACAAGACTGACCGACGATAGACAGAACAGAAAGGGTGACACAAAGAGTGACAAACACACAGAGGAGTCTGGTGACAATCCACACTACACAGGGGAACAAGTGGACAAGACTGACCGACGATAGACAGGACAGAACGGGTGACACTCAGACTGACAAATATACAGAGGAGTCTGGTGACAATCCACACTGATCCAGGAAGCAGTGCAGATACCGTATGTAGTGTAATCTATTTTATGCTTGGCTAAAGCACAAACAACACAAGGTGCAGCGCAAGACCTGGACACAACGCATCCTCCAAAACCAACTCGCCTCAATCTCCAAAACCGCCTGGTGGATTTTGGAGGATTGAGGAGGGCTAGTGTTAATAAATCCGTGATGCTGTGCTGGGGCGCTTCAAGTGACACAATAAATACTTGTGTAATTCACATGAGCACTTCTATTACATTGTATTACAATGTATTATAACTCAAATGAATGGGTTGAGGCAGATTAGCACACCCATATATTCAAATTCTGACTAAAGCCCTGGTTGAGCGGTAGTGAAGACTGTTGCACAGTAGCTGGGTGAATTCATTTGAGGGAATCAGTCGTCTAAAGGGCAAATTTTAATAAATCTGACAAATGCAAAACAGACCAATACATACATGTACTGGATGACCCACGCAGTTCTGACGTACACCAAAACGTCACAGCACAGACACACACACACACAAAAACACCAAAAAACACACGACATTTTTAACACCAGACCCCAAAGATTAAGGCCAAAAAAGCCATGTGCGAGACGGCAACATTCAGCTGATAACATAGATGTACCCTAGAGGCTGCCTACCCAAGGCACATCTGTGAGAAAAAAGAAGGCCAAAGTACGGTAAGAGTCCAAATTATCAGAGGAAATCGCGACCGGCTCTCCTTCAAATTGAGTCAATCAATGACTTCCTCGCAGAAAAAAAAGATTGCAGTACATTCTTCACTCCACACTAGTATTCGGGGACCAGTCCCGAACGACAAGGAATTTATCTTAATCTCGATTGTACATGGGGGACTTCCTTCTAGAGGACCGCGCCCTCCTCTCTCACTCAAAAAGAGAACAAGAAAAAAGAAAGACATACAGTACGATGAAGTTTTATCATCAGTTAAAAAAATACTCCTGCCACAACTGAAAATCATGCTTCTACTTGACCTCCATGTACTTGTACTGAGATGGCACTCATTTCTGCCTTTCTATTGTTTAAAAAAAAATACATTTCTTCTCCGGTTTTAACCCGAGCGATCAGTAAGTCCGCAATAAAAGTGCGATTTCCATGGCGTGCTGCCTCAAATAATATACTGCAGCGCGGTGACCCTAAGGTCAATTTTCATAAATTTGGTATCAAAATATGCACCAGACTTGAAGCTAGAAATTCTTAAGCTCATGGTGAGAAAAAAGCGTTTGGCCAAAATATTGTTTAAAAAGTGTGTAGGTGTGCGTTTATGGTGTAAATCGAGGACACACACGCACAACATCATCGATGAATTGAAGACAGGAACCAAATCAAGGAAGACCAGAATTAGAAAACGTGTACAAAACTAATGAAAGCTGTTGCAAAAAAGTATATACAAAGGAAAAGGAAGAGGAACAATAGAAAATCCTCAAATTACACCATAAACAAACCTCTGTATGTGTGGGGGGAGAGAGGGAGAAAATCGGGGAATCCCATCCCCTTCCAGGCCCTTTAGGGTTATGACAGCTTCATAAAACTAGCATTGTAGATCCTAGTCACAGGTGACCTATCGCCGTTTGCGAGTCAGCCATGTCCCTTAGACAACCCTGTGGAACTTTGTACGTTAAGTTTGTTTGTCTCAGATTTTGCTCGTTCTGCGTCCATTTGTATATCATGTACAATTGCACAATATTTCACAAGCTGCGTTGACCCGATTCTACCGCGATAGGTTAATTACTTCAATTCTGGCTCAATTTACCAACAAACAAGGCCATTTTATCGCACAATGCTGTTGTTTTTTTCCTGTGGATTCTGGAAGATTCCTTAAAATGCTCAGGGTCAGTTGAACAATGTACAAATTGTACAAAACTTGAACATTTGCAGACATCAAGCATGCCTACTTTGTATCACAGAAATGCAGAATGCGTCATCATTACAATGTTGTTCAAACCTCAATGACCAAACACTGAACGATCCAAAAATAAAAGGCAAACGCATACAATTCAGCAACAGGCCTCCAAGGGGTGTGGCCGCACCGAGCTAATGTTGACATTTTTCAATGCCTGCGAGAGGAAACTGCTGCCTTACCATACTGTAGGGTCCCCCGCTAACGTGTTGAAGCGTTTGCAGACGCACAGGACGTTGCACAAGTCCTTCTCCAGGAGGTAAGAGAAGATCTTGAGCAGGATTTCAGACGGGACATGATACTGGAGAAAGTTGTCTTCGGGATTAGACACTGGGAAAAATAGACAGAGAGAGGGAAAGAGAAAACAACTTCACATTTTTTACCAAAGTAAAATTGGAAATTTATACAGACAATTTTAAAATGCCAATGAGCAGATTGTCTGGGTTTTTTTCCCCTGTTTAAAAAAAAAATGATTATCAAAGTCAGTTCTTAACCCATTTGCACTTGTACTACATTGTGTTACATTGTGTTTATTTTGAGTTTGTCTTACAGTCACTATGTGGACATGTGAACAAAAGATGTCCACATAATGCAGGTTGTGTTGACGTTATGTGGACTAAGCCGTGTCCACATAATGGCTCGCCCTATCTGGAAAACAGGTTTAGAGGCATTTTCGGGTTAGGGTTATTTGTCGCAGAATGAAGAGAAACATTCAAGGAAATAAAAAAAAAAATTGGGGGTTGAAAGAGTTTTCACAGTTTAAGTAAAGTTGTTTTTTGTATCGAGTTTTCTTAACTACACGAAAACAAAGGAATGTCCACATAGAGTATGTAAAACAAACATGCGTGTGTTACATTGTGTTCATTGGCATAGTGGTATCAGTGCCACAGTGAATAAGGGTGAATGCAATACAGAGGACCTAAAAACACAAAATTGAAAACTCAAATATTTAAGTATTTTTTGTGTGAAATAAAGTTCCAAATACACCCATGTACCAGTACACGTATGTACACATTGTAGGAACCTGAGAAAATATTGTCCGGTGTGTGGAAGAAGGTCGTTAGGGCAAAAAAAATGGGTCAAAAGGTCAAATTCAGATTTTTCTGGTAATCGATAGAGCATGGCAACATCTGTCATTTGATATACATTTTGTCTCTAAGGGCTACGTCATACTGACATAATTAACAGTGAACAAAAGTCATAAGGAGGTTTTTTTATATTATTTGTTCCTGGCAAAAGGTCGTTAGCGTGTAATTCTAATGTAACAAAATATGTTCCAAGTGCGCTAACGTCCCAATGAAGTGGGTGCGCAAAGCCAAGTTTGTTCCTGGCAAAAGGACTTTACGATTTAACATGCCGCTTACAACGTAAGTGCACGTTTAATGTAGGGAGAGTTCACGTTTAAGGCAGATGGAGTTCCCGGTTAAAAGGTCACAAGCAGAAAAATTGAAATAACTTCAAAATTAAGTAATATTTTGAAATAAAAATGTAGAATATTATTGTAATTAATAACGACTTTCATAAGTCCACTTTTCAGCCTTGTTATTTTTAATTTAGAAATGGAAGCACAAAACCTTTCAACTCGATTATCTCCAAAAGTGCTTTTTTGCGTGCCGGGGCTGCTTACGACCTTTTCCTTAGCACAGGACAATATTTGGCTAATGAAATGATCCATGAAACAAAAATTAATACATAAAGTTAAGTTCTTGTCAAATTTCATGTGACAAGGTTAATTGTGGATTTGATCATGTAACAAAACTTCTTGGCAGTCAGCCAATTTTTCAACATGAAATCCTCAATCGTAGGATCATTTCAAGCCAACATTGAAAAAAAATTCTTGTTTGCAATATTGGGCAGCACATTCCGCAAATTCAACACAACCACCCCATTGTGGCCAAAAAAAAAAAAAAAAATTGTCCCTTCCAATTCCATCAGATTTTTTTATCCAAATAAAATCCGTCACTTGGAACTTCAATATTTTCTTTCCCTCCTGTCGCCCTCCTGTCTGTTTCAGAGAACAGAATTCATCAGAACGTCATAACCAGACGAACATGTCAATTTCAGGGAGGAAAGGATTCCCAGAGATTAAAATCAATCTTGAATTTTGTTCAGCTGTCACACGTTTTCGTTGAAATGATTTTCTTTAGGCCTGAGAAGACTGCTCAATAAATGGGGGCTGACATGCCTGCTATGCCAGGCATGTACATATCAACATCCACAGCAGAATACCCTGCAGGAACCCAGAAAGGGGGAGGGTCCACCTTCAGAGTTAACCCAATTTCCACAACACAAACGCTCATTAAAATGTCAATCATAAAGTGCATGAAAAAAAAGAGTATTCTTTAAATTTCTTACTTGATTAAACTTTTCTTTGTTTGTTTGTACATGTACACAATGTACACGTAGATGTACATGTACACTACTACATGTACATGTATTTTGTTCTACAGTATATGAAGTCTGTATAGGATTTTACATGTACATGTACATGACACTGATCAGCTGATTGGTTTACTTGTGTGCGGCAGTGAAACACATGAGTGCGTATACATACCGTACATGCATGTACATGTAGTTGTGTTTTACTATACTCTCAAGGACAATGCTTTGTGTTTCCCTTTGTCCCTGTAATATAACACTCTCCCATAGACTAAGCACACAAACTTACACACACCTTCAGAAGCCTCCTCAAAACACACCTGATTACTTGATCTCTTCCAATGTATGTGATTTCTTATGTTTCTGTTTTTTTTGTTGCTATTTCCTCTTTCAATGTATCTGATATGTTTATTTGTTTTTGCTTGTAAAGCGCATTGATCATTAATTTGGAACTGCGCTATATAGGGCCTAAGCATCGGTATTATTAATATTATTATTATTATTACAGAGGACTTTTTCCAACAAAAGACCCAACTCCCGAAGACTGAACTGATCTGTTGTTCTCCCTTTGTGGGTCTGTCCTCTCGGGGGCTATGTAGAACACGTACATCCATTCTTGTTCCTTAGTTGTGGGGACTACACACAGTTGTCCCATGGCACTATTGGGACCGAAGACGCTGTGGGAACAGCAGAAAGTCCCCATAACTCGGTCCTAATTTGCCTAACAATAAACAACTTCCCCATAACGTGGGTGACAGCCCGCCCTGGTTAACCCACGTGAATAACGCGGGCTTGCGCAACTTTCTTTCCTGCACAAACCTTTGCATTGTATTCGTGTGAAAAATGCAAATGTGCATGGACACAAGATGCAATGACGCAAAGGTGAGTGATCGTGTAGTTTAGGACCCCGTTCCATACAAGAGAACTAAAAGAAACTTCTATGTTTTGGGACTTACCTAAATAGTTACCGGAAGGAAAAGTAACTTGATATTTTTTAGTTTGCTAAAATACCATATTGAATATCAGCAGGCTTTAATTTCGTAGTAAGAGAGCAGGGTTTTTATCTATGAGAAAAACTATGGGGTAAAATTATGACAGCACCTGAACTGTTGTGACTCGCACGTCTCTACATGTAAGTGCTAAAACAGGTTAAAAAAAAGTCACATTTTACAAAACTACAAAAAAACACAACATGCCTCAAGTTAGTCTAAACAAAAAAAGCTGCTTAGGGCTGCAAAAGTCATTTTGGAAAATTTGACAGTCATTTGGAAAAGTAATTTTTGAACGGAACAAATAAAAAAAAAGGGAAGGTGTCCTAAACTACACAATTGCCCAAAGGTGTCTCTCAATAAAATCATTGTTTTCATCGATACTGCGGAAGGCTTACTTAAATACAAGGGGGCGGGCCCTTAGCACTGTGTCTTGTAGGGTGTGATTGATTGATTTGACTGTGCTTAATTTGCTCTCTACTCACAGTTAACACTCTGGGCAGCTTGGTGATGCGTGAGCCGTGCTCTCTTGGCTTTGGACGCGGTGGATGCAGTGATGGAGGTGGTACCGGAGGAAGAGCCAGCCAGAATACCCTGCTGGGAGAAACAGACAAACAGTGATTAGTGACGAGGTACATTTAGAAGAAGGGTTTACAACTTGACCGGAAACCTGCTTCTGAAAACATTTTGGTTGTTGTGCGCTGTGACGTTCTACCATCCTTAGAACAACGCCGTGCCTGTTTGTGCACATTGCAGATGAGTTGACCCGTCATCCGAGGTCATTGTCGCAGGAAAGCCCTTGCCAGTCTCGGACTCTTTATCACTGATCTCCATGTAAAAAAGCTGGATAGCTCAAAGGACAAACAAGTGAAGCTATGCGCTGGTTCCCAATGTGGGGAGGGAACCAGTCTCAACCAGTCCCACCGTGGGAGTGGTTGAATTTTCAAAAAATCTAGAATAGGTCTCTCTCAAATGACATCATTTCCTACAGACCAGCCACGTGAATCGGCATTTTGAGCGTCGACTTTCATAATGCGCATCGGCTGCGTTGTATTTCGAACACATTTCCAGCAATAAGCGCGCGTGTTTGGAACATTTTCATCACTGCACAATGCGTGCTTGATTGCGTAAAATATGCAGTTGCAGTTCTCCGACAGAGATGTCCGTCTTTGAGAGAGACCTATAGAACTGTCTTAAAATATACAAACCACTTTTTTTGTATAACAGAAAATTTATATAAAATAAATTTTGTTGCCTATTTGATTTTTTTTTTTAAACAAAAAATAAAGGTAGGGTAAAAAAGTGTACACGTATGTACATGTATGTCAATTAAATAATCTATTTTTCTTTACAAATCTACTGTTCCTGGAGTGGTAATATGGCGGATGGTGACTTCACTTCCAACAGCAATTGGGCTATCCAGATTTTTTTTACATGGAGATCAGGGTCCAATTTCATGGCTCTGCTAACCACGGAATTCCGCGCTTACGATCACCACTTTTGCTAACAGTACTAGCAGAAAAAAATCTGCGCTAATCCTGTAAGCACAAACTCCTTAGTTGCGGGATATACGCATGCGCAGAAGCCAAACTACCTCGCTGACCCGTGAAATATGCTTACCATAAGCACATTTTCTGCTATAGTAAGCAGGGATTTTTTGTTAACTGTAAGCAGAGCCATGAAATTGGGCCCAGTGCTCTCCACAAGAGAGAAAGATACAAGGTATGTGGTCATAGGTGAATGACCTTGATAAGGTGGAAAGGTTACTGGGGAACCCTGCTAGAATGACAACTGGTAAGTGTAAGGATCTGGGCGGAGTTTAGAGGACAGTGACCTTTCAGATGTCAAAAGGGACATGACAGGGGGAATCCCTCCCTGAAAATGTACACACACTCCATGGTGGTAAGAGTGGTGGGTACTGACCCCTGTGACTGGGATGGGTGGAGGAGGAAGTACCCACTGTAAGCCACAGACACGAATGCTCTCTAAAGATCCGTGCAGGGTTTAGGGTACTCTCCTTGCAAAATGTGCACACATTACCGCACAAAAAGGAGAAGCTCAAATCATGCACAGTGTGAATGACCTTTTGCTCAATTGCACAACACAACAAGTTGCGGCTATGCCAATATTTCCCAATCGACAAATGAACACAAGCAGCACTGGCCCATGAAAAAAAGCATGTTTCTAAATTTTATGACATTTTTGTATTTTTACCACCAGATGGAGACAGCAAGATTTTAGTTCAAAGTATCATTGGGATATCGCGCCAGTCTTTGTTGGGCATTTTTGGGCAAGTGGTGAATTTCTTCAGCTATTCATGTCCCATCTATTAAAAGTTCTTGGGAGATTCCTGGTACCGCCATGCACCCTTCTTGTCCATCGACACCTATAGGTTATTTCTGGAAATCCCCCTGACTGAATATGTCAAATCCAGAATACGGACTGGTACATGTACCCTGTATACTCATAGGATATTAATTTTGGGGCCTAGGGAAATCCCCTTTTGGGAGAGAACAAGATCCTCGTTGACTGAGTGAAGGGAACGAGGTAGGGTCAGCGGATAGTCAGCGGATACTGACCCGTATGACATCATGACGAATACGGGAGCAAGGTTATCAACTACTGTCATAGGAAGGCAGAATGACCAGTGGTGATCATGAAGGTGCCAGACCTTGACCAATTATTCAGAGATAGCTTCTTCTTTTTAAAAATCCTAGCATGAAACCCTTTCTGGGGTTATTGTGACATCTGCCGAATCGTAAAGCTGGCAAAATTGTTGATACATTGTACCAGTAATTGGCAAACAAAGTGTCAAAAATATTCTGAAATTAACCCTCCTACGGTATGCAAACATTGGTTCTGTGCCAAGTACATTGTAGTCCTTTCAGTCAAAATCAATCAAGTGACTGTTTTCTACAGTTAAGAATTCTCAGCCTACATACAGCAGGATTGACTGGCTGTGACTGTTCAGCTATGCTTTAACTGTGAGTAATTGTTAAGCCAGCTGTGCCCACAATTTGCTTGCTTTGTCTAAATTCATAGTCTGTTATACTGACTTTGACTAGTCACAGTGCTTGCTTGACATACATGTCTGATCTGACTGCCGGTGACTAGCCTGTGTTAAAGGTATAGCAGGAGAAGCGGATGGAAATTTTGACTGTCTGTGGTTGTAAAAATAGCAGGAAGGTTCAAGTAAAGTTACTGCCTAGCAGACTGGAACCGCCCTGCCTGGTTATTCTTGTAACAGCCTGAGCACTACAGATGTTTTTACAGATTCATCTGTGAATAAATACAATGTAATACAATGTACACATAGTTTCGGTGTTAACAGGTTTAGTAACAATAAGGCTTTTTACATGGAAGTACATACATGTACACTGTACATGTACATGTACGTGTAAGCATAAGACTTCTTGAATTTCAATCTGACTTTTGTATTTTGATAAAACATCTATGATCTATCGGTAGCCTGCATAATGTACATGTACCGTAGATCTCCCTACCGGTACACGTGACAATGTGGAAATAATGTATAAAATTGACACAGTGATGACAACACATAGTCACATACTTCTCTGAATGCCCAGGTGACAATGTTTGACAGGTATGTGTACGATGTTATTTTGCAATCAGACACCCTACACAAGGATGCATGAACATGTGTACATGTACATGTACACCATGTACCATGTACATGTACGTGCATATATTCCACCAGCACTGAAACACACCGAGGAATGTCATCCAATACGCTTCAACACAGGAAAGACAAAACGGACAAGCTGGCTGTGTGTTAAGCGAGAGAATGACTATGAGCAGATCACAGTCTGAATCACCCGAGCCTCCACTCCGCTCGCGTCCTGGGGGTGTCCAGATGCGCTGTCACAAGCTGTACACTGCTGCAGATTCTGAGCTTCAATATGTACGATGCACATCGGCTATGTCCTTTCTCTATGGTTTTACTGATATGATAAGAACGTACGTGCGTAATGTACATATGCGTAAATGGTACATGTACATAAATTGTTATCGAGCAGTGATAAAAAATAAAAACAATAAAAATAAAAACCAACCGAAAAATACCGAAGGTAAAAAAAAAAAGTCTTCTGTTTCTGGTATGGAGCTTGCCCCAAAAGTGGTGCGGCGACTTGTTTTTTTTTCTTCAAATGTCGGCTGATGACTGCAAATGGTGCCCGACTAAATTTTTTGCAAAATGTATGGGAACCCAGAGAGGCCACATAAAGCTTATACATGTATTCGATCGTAACCCCATCTAAAAACACGTTAAAATTGTGCAGCAGCAGGATTCCAGTCAAACCAGTGAGTTTGGCAGTTTTGAGATATCATCTTACATTGAAAAAAAAAAAAAGGTTTATTTTGCCGACGCGCATGGCTACGGTGACGCGAGCGCAGACCAGAAACCGGAGGTTTTTTTTGGCCGGTTCAACTTCAAATTACTTCAAACACATTTTGTAGGTACTGATACATGTACATTGTACATGTACGTACACAAGTAAGTAAAATTACATGTAGATTCAGTTATAAGGTATTCTGTTTATTAAGCATAAAAAAGTTCCTTGCTCTATGGCATACATGTAAGACAGCTCAAGACGGACTTTCATCTTGTCAAGGCACTTGTTTAAATATTTCAAGAGTTTGGAATATTCGCAATAGCTGATACACGGTACATACGTACATAAAACGAGTTTAATGTTAATGATCAATAGGGCCTACCGGTACTTATGCCGTGTACAATGTGTCTCTATTGTTTGTCGCCCTCTGGTGGTCAGCTGGGGTTGTGACAGCTGGCTTGCTGTGCATGTCTCATATCAGGCCCCATGTCAAGTTGAAGAATTTGATCCAGACTTTGGGGCTGCTGTACAACTACATGTAATTGGATCCATATGAAATGTGCACAAAATAGGTCCATGGGTGCAAGCTTAGTTTCACTAGCACATGTACTGGTGAAGTGAAGCGTTTGTGTTGGGGTGGGGTAGGGCTGTACATGATCATACATGTATCAGTACAATCAAGTTATGGACTGATTCCATAATACGCACTGAACATGTACATTGATTTGTACAATACATGCAGATTAAGTCCTGCATATGATTTGTACATGTAGCTCTATTTACGTACGTGTACATTGTACATGTACATGGACATGAACAACTGGCTGTGCTGAATATCAAATATTCGAACATCAGCCGAATAGCATTTTTTCGATTCAAATATTAAAAAAGGTAAGCGGTCCCCAACAGATGTAAAAAACAAACAAAAAAAACTACCATGATTTTCTTTTGATCGTTTAAGTTGCGTTGTCTTATTGTTTGTCAAATGCCACAATTTTTCTCGAAAACCACTTTACACGCATGATTTGAGAGCTTCCATGAGGAATATTGGCTCTAACTTCTTCTTTAAAATCGGTCAAATATCAGCCATTCCACTTCCTGTTCTTTAGATTATTTTAATAAAGCTCTTTGTCAGTTTTCAAACAGCACAGGCGCATGCAAATCCCGATGGGGGCCAGTTTATTAGGCTGGCACATTGTTGATTGTAAATTTTGTTCATTGTGTACCAACCTTCATCATGTGCTTCATAGTCCTTTATTGACAAGGATATTACATTCCATTGAGTAAAACTATTTTGCTCGCTGATAAAGTTCATCAGAATGTGTAAGCACTATTACCAAAAGATTAAAAGGTAGAGTATATATCATTTGTGCATTTTTTCATGTTTGAAGCAACAAAAGCGCCCAAAATCTAAAGAAGGGTGCTTAACAACTAACCTGATGAACTTTTAGCTCAGTGAATGCTGTACATTGTGTATATTCCAAGAAAACAATATTCTAGGATTTCGGTTTCAATTCAAAAGTTACCAAGTCATATTTTGAATTGCACCCGAAATCAGCGTCCAGCACACGTCCTCATTCAGCTGATTGCAGCTACGCGATGTCACGCACTGAACCAATGTCGTTACACGCACTGAATTGTCGTGTCACTGCTTGCGCACACCCATTTCACGGCTTCACCGAATTAAAAACGAACGGCTAACAGAAATTTCCAAAAATGCGTCTTTGGACGCATCTTTGGAAATGACCTTCTTTTAGTGTTTTCTTCAAAATGACAGCATGCCTGAAAGAATAATTTCACTGGGAGTTTAGTGCCATTACTATCTTTACACCAAATGTGTTTTTTTCAACAATAATTTGGTCAGTTACTTTTTGGATAGCTGTAAATGATATATACTCAACCTTTATGGACCTAGATGTACAATGTAAAAGAATCTATAAATATCAAAAGAAGCACCAGCAGAATGGAATTTTGTTTACTGCCTTGCAGGGGTCAGCCTTTTAAATCTGTCACAATAATACACATACACACGTACCCGGTACATGTACCTCAAATGTCAAATATCACATTATCCAAATCAGTCTTCCAGCAAATGGGGAAAAAAACACACTGCACTCTTTATCGGTCAAAGCTGCCAACCAATTTAATCAAAGTGGCCACAGTTCAAACTGCAATATTGACAAAGCCAAACGCACAATTGCTACACTGCATTCCTAATCTGCACTGCTTTGTATGGAGTAATGGGGCTTATTTAATTACAAATCATGACTGGATCGTTTACTGGGTTACACGTGCATTCAACTGTAGGGTTCCTCAGCTCAGCCCATCTTATTACATGTACATGTACATGTTCTTTCATTATTATTAGGGGTCAGTAATCTAACGTTAACAAGCAGTTGGCACTGTCAGGGAATTTTTTGTTTGTTGTTTTTTTTTCAGTAGAATTTTTTCCAAAGGCAGCGTGCTATTTCCCTTTACCCTAACTACATGTACGTGTACATTGTACCTCCAGAGAGTCTTTTACTAGGAACTGGACCAAGTCCATCAAAATCCATCAATCACTGTGCGTCCAATACCAAACTGTACATGACATAACGGAATCTGACGCACTGGTTGACATTCATGGACTTAATACGCATCATTTTTTCCCAAAGGCAGCGTGCAATTCCCCTTTACCCTAACTACGTGTACCTCTAAAGTGTCTTTTACTAGGAACTGGACCAAGTCCATCAAAATCCATCAATCACTGTGCGTCCAATACCAAACTGTACATGACATAACGGAATCTGACGCACTGGTTGACATGCATGGACTTAATACGCATGGCTTATATGAAAATACTGGTAGCAGTGGGCAAAATCAATCGGATACCCCCAGCACTGCTTCAGACCATTAGGCCCAAGCCCATCATACTCCATCAATACCGGTATTTAGTCATGCCAGGCCTTCTGGACTAAGTCCCCCCAAATCCATCAAAATGGGGGATGGATTTTGATGGAGAATTCCTTATAATGCATGACGTGAGGCAATGTTAACTTACAGATTATTACCAATAGATGTTCATATACACCGTTTTTTGCTTAACAAAATTTTACATTGGTACCGGTAAATGACAGAACACGAAGATTTACCAGTTTGTTCAGGCAACAATATTAAAAGCAGCACATGTTGACAAGTAAAATACATTAACCCTAACCTCCCCAACTCCATCAAAAATCCATCCCTGAATTTTGGTGGATTTCGGAGGACTTGGTCCTGCAGGTCTGGTTTGACTAAATACTGATGGGGAGAGATGGACTTAAATGGGCTAGGCCTAAGCAAGCATGCATTAGAATCAGTGGGACGGTGTGATGGATGTTTTTAATTATTGGCACCAGTGCTTAGTGGTATTAAAAAAGAGTGAAGTGGCAAAAAAATGTACAAACCTCCATGCTACATTGCAGTACATGTACTAACAGGCACAAATATTAGTCAATTCTAAAAAAGAAAAAGAAAAAAGAAAGCCTGTATTTCTACATGTACATACCGGTACATCCACTCGAAATTAGAAGTTCCAAATCATTAATTGCGTGGCATGTGTGTGTGTGAACCAGTAGGCCTATCCTGGATTTTAATATTATTTTTATCACCTCTCGTATTACGATTTGTGGCCTGTGGTAATTCTTCAAGGACATACAGTATGAAAAACTCAATACTTGCACGTATACATGTAGGTTGATCATGTACAGATCTGACAAGCATTGATGAGGTAAAATTTGCATCATTCGCTCATAAACTCTGCTGCAAAATGAAAATGCAATGTTAGGCCTATTCAGTCTTTTCTGTTTGATTCTCTTGGATTCTAATGTTATCTAGGGTTTAAAGGCACGTATACATGTAGGAATATTTGCAATAACCCGGAAATGTCTACTGATTCACCAAGCAAATCTTCGTGAAGATAGGACTGAGTACCAAATACCTTGTGAAATTAGCATTGCAGGGGGTTTAAGAAATATGCCCACGGGCACGTTTTTTTTTTTTATAATTTTATGTGCGTTAGCAACAGAATTCAGTTACAAGGCCCACAAATTGTGCTTATGTTTTCACTGTTTTCAAATTGTATAGAACAAAAATGTACAAAACTCAAATTTACCCAAAAGTCCCTACCATACATGTACCGGTACATGTGTGTGCACTTTTGAGGATTCCTTTGTTTCAAATTAAATTATACTTTTTTATAGACAAATCTACAAACATACATATACGAGGGATGTACCGTTCACCCATTTCATCTTTGTGAAATGTACATTTGTTCTTTTGTAAAGAATTCAGTCCTTTTTTTAAAACAAAAATATAGTTAGATGTACATGTATATTGACCTGCACATACTGTACAGGGTGAGTAAAAAAAAAACGAAACCCAAATGTCGAGATTATTTTTTTTCTTCTGCACGTAGCACTTTCTAAATCTAGGATATAAAAGCCCAATTCATTTAGCTTTTTTTTAGTACAAGAATCATTCAAATCACTCATGTACTTTTCAAGTTACGGAGTTTTAAACACAACCACCATTTTAAAGTTGTGTCCACGGATCACAAAAAAGGTGAGCGTTCTTTCAGCAAAACGAAAACAATTCATACACATCCTTAATGTGATTTGTTTTCGTTTTGCTGAAAGAACACTGAACTTTTTGTGATCCGTGGACAGAACCTTAAAACAGCGGTTGTGTTTAAAACTCTGTAACTTGAAAAGTACATGAGTGATTTGAATGAATCTTGTACTAAAAAAAAGCTAAATGAATTGGGCTTTTACATGTATCCTAGATTTAGAAAGTGCTACATGCAGAATTTCACTAAAACAATGGTCCCGACATTTGGTGTTTTTTTTTTTACTCACCCTGTACTACATGTACATCTAGGATTACGTTATGGACTTGAGAAGTGTCCGGGCACACTGCCACTGAGGTAAACGGAAGCAATCACATGTACATGTACCTTGTGACTACAGGTACAAATGTAGTACAATTTTGTTTGCATAAGTCGGTGAATGTGGAAAAACACAAAGAAAGTGTTGAGGTTTGTTATGAATGCGTAACTGCGTATGTGATTGTCATAAACTATTCCTGCAAGCTCAGCAAAGAAAACACAAGATACCGGTATTAATATTTTAAAGAACATAATGAAAAATATTTAATCCCCTACATGTATCATGGCGCATTGTTAAGCATCTTTCTGGAAGTGTTTTGACAATACTGGACTTGCCATTTCTATTTAAGAGTAAATATATTTGCAGTTACCATATTAAACACACATGAACACGTAGGCGAGATATGCATGCATATCACTCCAGGGCCTTCTTCCGTTGTACGTACATGTACATGTATGGCTATCTACAGGGACACTCACTAAGAGGACGGAAATTAGAAACGTGAAACCAGACAGCGTGTGTGCCAAGGTGTAATGCGCGGCGCTCGGGCTGGTGCCCTACACTAGCGCCCTCGAGGTCAGTATGAGAGAGAGAGAAAAAAATCGGGGAGATTAAGGCACAAGCCATCCATCATGGCAGGTACTGTGCAGTCATGATTCATTAATATTGGTCACTGCAGAAAACATAAAAAGCAGAGCGGGGGTGGGGGGGGGTGAAAATTGATTGGGCCATTGCCAATGTGGACAGGAACAATCCTCTAAATAACAAAACACCAAATGGATTTAGAAAAATGGAAGAAGAATGTTCTGATCACATACATGAATAAAACCTCAGTCCCCTTTCATCAATTTCAGATAAAAAAAAACAAACATGAATTTTAATAACCTGTTTTTAAAGGGAATGTACGTCATTGGCTTTTGCTGTAATTTTCAGAAATGAACTATTTGAGGGGTTAGTATAATAGATCAAATATTGTTACACTGACATGTTTGAAGTTTTATGTTCGAAAATGCTGGAAAAACCAAGAAAACAAATATGTTCAAGTAGTCTGGTTCCTTGACTCCACTGAAGATAAAATGGATCAATTTATAGATGCCTGAAAATTGTAAGGTACCGGTAAGGGAACAAGTCTAGCTGGCCTGCACCCGTTCATGAACATGTTACCAATAGCAAACAAAATTTGGACTGAAAAATAGGATAAACTTGGAGCAGTAGTTGAAAAATAGTTAGGTTTTCCAACGGTGGTCAGCTGACCACCGTTGGAAATGTATACAAATATACCATTTTCTTGAAAATGACTTCACACCAGGTGCCATAACTTTACAGGATGCTTTAGATTGTCATTTACCAACATCCTAGCGAGGTATTTCATAAAAACTTGGTAGTTTTATTTTTTGATGTTTGCAAATGTTGTATTTTCCCTTTAACATCATGTAGGGATTCTGTGTGTTATACATGTACATGTACATGAATAGTTGTCTGGCAACAGTGAAAAATAAATGCTGGCATATACACAACAGGAGAGGGGAGGTGGGGGTGGCGCTGGTGGGGGTGGGGGAAATACAACTAGGGTGGGGACATCTTGATACATGTACCGTACATTTACATGTATGTATACATGTATGACCATTCAATGGATGTACGTATGTCAAATTGGTGTTAAAGGGAATGTACAACATTTGCTTTTGCTGCAATTTTCAGAAATAAATGGATTTGGAGGATTAGTATGTTATAGCAAATATTGTTAAACTGACTTTTTTCACGTTTTGGGCTTGTAGATGTTGGAAAAACCAAGAAAACCAATCATGTTCTTGTAGTCTGGTTCCCAGACCCCACTTAAGATGAAACGGAGAATTTATAGACTTTGGGGAAGTGTAAGATCAGAGAGTCAGTCTAGTAGGCTTGTACCCCTTCACAGGTGTTTAATCAATTGCAAAGAAAACACGGAATAACTAATTATGAAAAATTAGGAGTAGTTTTGAAAAAAAGCCAGTTTTCTCCAACGCTGGTCGGCCGACCAACGTTGGAAAAATACCATTTTTCTTGAAAATGTCAGCAGCCCAGGAGCCACGATTTACAGGATGCTTTAGAATGTCATTCCCTAACAATCCAGCAAGGTATTTAGTGATAATTTGATCATTTCATTTTGTAATGTTTGCAAATGTTGTATCTTCCCTTTAACTCAATTGAAAACAAATTTCTGGGACAGCCACTGCAAAATTTCCAAACAACTTATCGTGAAAAGGGTTGGAAGCAAAATATTCTTTTCACTTGTGTATAATAAAGAACTCTCTTGGGAACAAATCTACCATGTCTACACTCTACAGGCATCCATTGTTAAGTTGCCTTTTACAAGGAGGGTCATTACATATGACAGAAACCCATCACACTCCACTGATCACTGGCCAAAGGTATGATACAAATGTGTTAAACACAACGGCATTGGAATGTTTCTCGCATGTATGCACATGTACAAAACAGCATCATATAGGGCTCGTTCAAAGACCGCCATCTCTGTAGGAAAACTGCAACTGCGTATTTTACGCAATCAAGCACACAATGCACAGTGTTGAAAATGGTCCTTACACGCGCGCTTGTTGCTCGAAATGTGTTCGAAATACGACGCAGACGATGCGCGTTATGCAAGTTGATGCTCAAAATGCCGATGCACATGGCCATCTGTAGGAAATGACGTCATTTGAACAAGACCTATTGCTATCAAGACAATGGCCAGTAAATCTTGAGATTCGTGAATGCTACAAATACTATTCCAAATTTTTTGTAAAACCTTGCAAAAAAGACTAGAGCCTTGCAGTTGTTCTTACAACCCTAACCCTCTTCAGTCCTCCAAAATCCTCCAGGCAGATCTGGGGGATTTTGGACAGAGGCTGTATGGCAAAATAGTGTCAGTTGATTTTTGAGGATGCATTGTGTGGAGTCCTAGGCTGTACCCTGCATTGTTTATGTTCAGCCATGCATAATTGAGCCTTGCATTATGCTTCACATCATCTGCACTGCTTCTGAATGTCATCGCCACTGCCTCAACCCATTACAGTCATTGGTGGATTGAGGCAATGGTTACCCCCCACTGAACAAGTTCAAGAAATAACAGATAATTTTGGAGGATTGAGGCGTAATACAATATTTACACGGTGGCAACTGGAGGAGGATTTTGCAGGATTGAGGATGGTTCCCAGGCCAAAAGGGCCAAGGAGGTTCCCAACTCCATCAAAATCCACCCCCCGATTTGGTGGATTTTGGTGGACTTGGTGTTGCAGGCCTGGTATGACTAAATATTGATGGAGTATGATGGGCTTGGGCCTGGAGGTCTAAAAGCAAAGCATGCATTGGAGGCAGTGTGATTGATGGATTTAAATGGAGGATTTGGCCCGGTACTTATTAAAAGACGGTAAGAGTTAAGGTTAAAATTTGAGAAGCTTTCAATACTTATCAAAATCCGTTTGCACAATGAAAACTGTATTCAAATTCAGAGATTTACAGCCGAAAAAACCCAAAGTAACATTTTCGTTAACAGGTATTTTTCCTTCAAGCTTCATGAAAAGGGACCTTCTCTTTATAGGGAATATACAACATTTGCAAACATCGGAAAACAATACTACCAAATTTTTACGAAAAATAGCTTACTAGGATGTTGGTAAATGAAAGTCTAAAGCATCCAGTATGTTTTTCAACTACCGCTCAAAATTTACCTTTTTTTTCAGTCCAAATTTTGTTTGCTATTGGTTACATGTTCATGAACGGGTGCAGGCCAGCTTGATTGGTTTCCTTACCTTACAATTTTCCGGCATCTGTAAATTGATTCATTTCATTTTAGTGGAGTCAGGGAACCAGACTACTTGAACAATTTTTTAGTTTTTCTTGGTTTTTCCAGCATTTGCGAACACAAAACTTCAAACTTGTCAGTGTAACAACATTTGATCTATTATACTACCCCCTCAAATAGTTCATTTCTGAAATTTACAGCAAAAGCCAATGATGTACATTCCCTTTAAGTAGAGGACACACTTACATGTACACTGATGGTTTCGCATGGTGGGGGGATTGGCGAGGCTTTCCGTCGTAGGCTGTAGGGCCGACTACTCCTATCCTGTGGGCTCCCACTTGTTTTTGTTCTTGATGTTGTGGGTTGTTGAGCTGAATAGTAATAAAAAAAGAGAGAATTAATCTTAAACTGTCATTTTGGGGTAATACATCAATAACCTATTTTGCTTAAAAAAAATTGTATCAAACACACTGGCGAATTTCAGCCATGTATAATATACCGGTAGTTGATATTTCTAAAATTTACATTTAAAATATGTAGGAAGCATTTAGCATATGCATTGATAATACAAATGTAGTTTTTTTATAATGCATCAACATGAATTACCTTACAGTTTTGATCATACAGTACGCTCTCTGTTTATTACTACAACTTTAATTACAGTCGAACACCTTTATAACATGGTCCTTGGGACTTTACGAATTACCTTGTTATAACAGGTATCTTGTATTAGCAGAAATGAAAACAAAGGAAAACAAAGAAAAACAAAGACTTGGGACCTACAATTTTGCTTGTTATAAGCAGGATGTTGTTTTAAGTTATTACAAATTTGGGGACTGTTTATTTGTGGTATGTCTAATCCCACATAAAGCAGGGTCAGTTTACTTGTGCAGCACTCATCCTAACAGATTCCAACAACCTCTGGTGTTGGAGTTGAGCTGGTTGGGGATTGTTAGGGTAAATATACAGGTCTTGCATATGTTGTACAGGCACGCACACCGAAGGCAAAAAAAAGTCAGTAATAAAATGTAATCTGGCTCCCAAACTATAACCACTCCACAATGACAGCCAGGCCTACATGCATACTGTATGTGCAGCATAAAACCACAGTATCAAATCCTATAGGCCTACTGCGTATACATCATAAGTATTGACGGACTCCACCACACACAGTCGAGCCCATGGGCAAGAATTTGCCAGGGCTTTGTTGGTGGGTTTGCGTGTGTTGGCCACCCCTTGTGAAAGGAATCAGAAATAACCTGGCCCCTGCCATAAAGTCAATAATATCAGTGGCTGTGTGTGTGTGTGTGTGTGTGTAAAACCACACAGGAGCTTGCAAACAGGTAAAATGCATGATGTTGACATGGCTACATGAAGAACAGGGTTTTTGCTCACACATGTACAGGTACATGTACATGTGTACCGGTACATCTATGTACATTACATACATGATGCTACATGTACAATACATACCCTCAATGCTACATGTACTTGTGTACAAGTAAACATACATGTACGTGTACATTGTACATGTACTCGTGCCATAGGCCTCCATGCTTGTAGTATAGCAGTAAACAGGTATGATACATGCACCACAAACAGGTAGACAAACATTACACCATACAAAATTATATGTACAGTTTGAAAAGTAAAATGGCGTAGTACTGTGTTCCTGACATATAAAACTACATAATGCCATGCAATTTTAGTTTAAACACAAATTTAACGGACCAGCAGTTGAAATGAGCTGCAGTATTATGAACACTATTGGAATATGAACTGAGTACTGTGCTGTGGCCTCGTGGTCTGGAACATTGAATTTGAGGTCTGCGGGTAATTCTGCAGGTTGTGGGTTCGAGTCCAGCCTGGGGTTATGGTGCGTGTGCCCCCAGGGAGCCGAGATGGTATTTGGAATGTTTCATTGGCCCAATGAGCAGGGTAATAATAATGTAGCGCCTTGAGCACCTACATATATACTGGTGGATTCGTTCGCATTACAAATACGTAATATTTTACACATCTCCACAACAGTACGCCAGGCAGTCTACATGAAGTCAGTCCATAGCATTTTAAGCAAATGCGTGCCTGTGTTTAACAGATTCAAGGTGCATAATGAAGTTGGTTTCCTTTTTTTTTAAAGGGAATATACAACATTTCCAAACACCAAAGACCAAATTATCATGAAATACCTTACTGGACTGTTAGTGAATGACAGTCTAAAGCATCCTGTAAAATCATGGCACCTGGTGTGCTGTCATTTTCAAGAAAAGAGGTATTTTTGTATCAATTTCCAATGCTGGTCGGCCGACCAGCGTTGGAAAAAAACTGCCTTTTTTCAATAACTGCTCCCAATTTATCATATTTAGTTAGTCCACATTTTGTTTGCAATTGATTAGACACCTGTGAAAGCATACAAGCCAGCTAGACTGATTCCCTGACCGTACAATTCCCCAACGTTTATAAATTGCTTCGTTCCATCTTACGTGGGGTCAGGGTCGGAACCAGACTACAAGAACACGATTGTTTTTCTTGTTTTTTCCAGCATCTACGAACCCAAAACAATTATTGCTATAAACTACTTACCGTACCCCCCAAATCCATCCATTTCTGAAAATTACAGCAAATCAAATGTTGCATGTACATGTACATGTATTCCCCTTAAGGCACTGTGGGATAAAAAGCTTGGCACACATGACTTCTAGATCAATCTTACACAACTACGGTACATTTATAATGCATGCAGTGAACTTTTCTCTGCATAATGTTTCCAGTAAGAAAATGCATTACGTTTTTAATAATTTGACATACCGGGTACACTGTACTTTGTACATAATACTATTTCACATTCTGTACCCAAGTACCCATACCACTTCTCCGACTTTCAAAAGAATTCTTCAAGCACTGTGAACTGCACTGCTTGATTATACAAATGTACGTACTTATCTCCAAGCAAACTTGAATCCTTGATCCTGATTGGTCGATCCATGGCAACAGACTGTGCTACATTATACCGCACTCTGCGTATTGCATTTTCCAAAATACATGCGTCATTTGTGTTGCACGCACGGATAACCGCTGAAAATTTTGTGTACAGCGACCTTGTTCCAACTTTACCGCGCGTCAAATGTGCTTGGAGGTAAATTCGTCATCCCACTCGCGCTCGTGCAACACGGAAAATTGTAGTGCGTCTGCGTCCCACATACATACATGTACCACTCGGCGTTCGGCTTCATGGCATGTGAGACACAGAAGCACTAGTTACATTATTCCATGTTCCACTCGTGCTTGTGGGATAACTAATAAGGCAAAAAAAAATAGTTCTGCTTACTCTACCTACCCTATTTTGACACCCCTACCTTAATTTTTTTTGGGGGGGGGGGGGGACAAATGCGGGAAAAAACCTGAAAACCATCAATTAAGTACTACCTTTTACTCTTGACTACACGCAGACACCTCCATATGTTCGTACACACAAAAATTTGCAAAAAAAACAAAAAAACATCCCTACCTACGCTATTTTCAAATGCCATGTAATCGGAAGCAGAACTCTTCTTTTTTGGGGGGCCTAATGTTCAGGGTACAGGTATGTATGTGTACCTGAATTTTCATTCCCAAACTGCTTACATTTTTTTGTACACCATTTTCTTGATGTATTTTTTTATTGTAGTACCGGGTTGGCATAAATTAGTGACTAGCCCAAATGCACTGTAATGGTGTGACTTGCTGAAATGCAATTGTGTGATACCCTGATAGATAGGCAAAGGGGCCGGCAGACAGTAAATTTCTAGCTTCAGGAGGTGGTCTCCATGGGGAGGAAACCTCTACCTCCCCCCACGCTGACACGTCGCATTAACTCTGCCCACTGGCCCTTTTCCCCTGGCCTCAACTTTATGCAAAAACGTGTACTGATTATTGATGACAGCCAAGTTCTTGTTCCTCCAGTCTCCATTTCATTTAAAAATTACAATTATATTAACTTAACCCTAAACTTTCGAACTCCATCAAAATCCATCCCCCACCCAATTTGGGAGGATTTTGACAGACAAGCCATGAGTACCAAGTCCATCAAAATCCACCTATGGCAGTGGTGGATTTCGGCGGATTTGGTCCTGAACCATTATGTGAAGCAGAGTCAGTGATGGATTTTGGCAGACTTGGTACGGTTCTTAGTAATGCTAAAGTAGGGCGTTAGTTAACAAAAGATTATATGCGAACCACTTCAATAGGTGAAATACACACTGCAATTTGATCTTGTGACCTTTAATAATAAAGGTCACAACATGTGATTTTAACCCAGATGAAAGAACACAGTGCAAATAGAAAAGGCACATACCCACATAAAAAGTACAAAATAAGTGGGCAAGATAATATTTACTGTACTTCAGAACTCCGGCGTCCAATTTCATGGTTCTGCTAACCACGGGATTCTGTGGTTATGCTAGCCATTTTATGCTTACAGCTCTAGCTAAGAAATTCTATGCTAAACCTGTCAGCACAGAATACATACCGGTAGTTATTAAGTGATCTAAGCATGCTTAAAGCTATAGTCCATCATTTGCAGCCATCCGAAAAGCAACTGGCGTAATTACTGTTGAAAAACAAACTTGGTTGAAAGATAGTAAGGGAACTAAACTCCCTGTGAAATTATTCTTTCTGGAAAGCTGTCATTTTGAAGTAATCAACGAAAGAAGGCATTTCCAACGGTGATTCTTAAGAAGCACCGTAGGAAAATTTAAATTAGTAGTTCGTTTTGTTATTCAGCGCAGCGCGCACAAGTGTTGGAACGCAGACACGCGCGCGGTTGTTATAATTCGTCGGATCAGTGCGCGACGCCGCGTATAGCTGCATTTCAAAACAATTCAAAACATGATTCAGTAACTTTTGATTTGAAATTGAGATCTTAGAATGCTGCTTTTCTCGGAATGTACAGCTGAAGCTTAGCTGAAACTTCATCAGGTTAGTTGTTCAGTATCCTTCATTAGATTTTGAACACTTTTGTTGCTTCAAACGAACAAAATGCACTAATTACAAATGATGGACTATAGCTTTAAAATTACAAGCTAAATTTTCCTTGCCACCGGTAAAAAGCTAGTTCAGTATTTCCTGCTACAGTTAGTAGGAACATTTGGCAGAGTTACAAACACAAACAGAAACAGTCTGCGCTAACCCTGTGCTTACTGGGCTAGAGCAGACATTTTCTGCTAGCGCTGAAAGCACAGAATGGTGATCGTAAGCACGGAGTTCTGTGGTTAGCATCGCCATGAAATTGGGCCCAGGTACCCATAACCAACTTAAGAAATTACTTAGTAACTTTTCAGGCATTGAAAAATAAAGGTTTGAATGCCATTTGTGGAGAATTTTCAAAATCAAACCAGGCTACATGGAAAACCCAAACAGATTTCACATTTTTTAACGCGCGACAGCTATAAAGCCCTACAGCTACCGGTATAACTATTAAGCTCTTAGACAACTCTCTGGGATTTGAATTTTTGGGTTGAGTTTCTTTACGGGTATCTGTGTTTAAGCCACAAAAAAAATAAGTCGGTCTCTGGTCAGCGCGCGCGTCGATTTTAATCATGCGCATCGATCTTTTTTTTTCCAAAATGTTCCGCGGTAGCTCCAACAATGCCCTCTATTTCCGCACCTCCTCATTTTTTTTTTACCAAAGAGCACCAAGGAATGGGAAATTGCACCAAGGCAAATGATCGAAAGCACCAAGGCAAATTATGGAGGACACCAATGTACATGAGGACACAAAAAAAGCAAAATACTACCCCACCTTGTCTGTACAATCTAAGCTTGAAGAAAAAGAAAAAGAAAAAGAAAAAAAAAGAGAAAAAAAAACAAAAAACGCGTGGCCGCGTCAATTCCAGAACTTTGGTCTGACCAGAGACCGAATATTTTTTTTTTTTGGCCTTACTTCATTGACCTATCGCCGTTTGCGAGTCAGCCACGCGCCCTTAGACAACCCTATGGAATTTTGTATGTTAAATGTTGTCTCAGATTTTGCGCGTTCCGAGTCCATTTGTATATCATGTAATTGGACAATATTCCACAAGCTGCGTTGACGCGATTCTACCGCGATAGGTTAATAGGGCACCCGGTTCCCGCTAATCCTGTAAATGCACACCACTATGAATAGCACCCTATTCACCCACTTACTATAGTCAACCTACATGTATTCACCCAGTTACTACATGTTATGTATTCATGTGAAGACGTCAAACTTAGTGTCATTGAATTAATGCCTCATTTTGGATACCTAGAACTATGTACGTGGTTTGACTGTACAGTCACCCCTTCTTTTTAACCTTCAGAGATGTTTATTATTCCGTATGATTCATAAAACCTGAAGCTTTGCGTCCGTCACTATCGGTCACTTCAAGCACCACAGGTCTTAGCATGTGATTCATCAATACTTGCTTTCATACTACTGTGCCTGTAAATACGCATGGGAATGCAGTTCTGCAATGATAACCCTCAGAAATCGGAGAACTTGACTATTTCTATTTGGTCAACTGCATTAGTCATAAGAAAGTGTGAGTTCGGTAAATGATTTTTTTCTTAATACGTGTCGAGTCAAGAAAGTAGAACCAATTGCCCTCACTTTCCAAAGGTGCCAAAAACCCAACACCAAGGGTGCATACATGTACCAATTATAAACAATACATTTGCTAATGTTCCTAAATAATTCACCGCTGGACATGTGCCAGAACGATTGTGAAGGTTGGCAAACATTTGCACCAGCACAATTCCAGTGTAATGAAAGGAAGTATAATGTCCGTGACAGAGCCAATGGACCATGATATGTTCTTACTGATTCAGAGAAATGATCCAAAACTCCTAGTCTATAATCTCCTTTTCCAGACCATTATAACCAATTTTTGTCGAAATCCAAGATGGCCACCAAGATGGCTGCCAAATGAACCCCATGGGACACAACCTCGTCCCCAGTGCTCACTTTACTTCAAACCTCGTTTCCAATAGTAAGCCCTGGATAGGAAACTTTCTTCCTGTATCCTGATTCGATACCGCAATTGGCTAGTAATGGATATTTATCGTGTACTTGGTGCTATTTTTCACAACCTGCAGTACGTGTTTTCGCAATCATTCGTCCACGCCTTCTCGAAAATACTAATTTCCTTTCCAATGTGCTCATATTAATATGAGATATGATACTGCATGTTGTCTCGATAAGATCGTAAAAGTTTAATTAAAAAAATTGTGTTTTCGTAACTCACGCCGTGCTCGCGCTGCGACAAATTGATTGTTTTAACCCCAGACACCGCATACAAAAACAAACGCTAATGTAACGCATATCCAGGCACCAGACTGATCCTCATTTGCATACGTGTTCAAAAATCTTGCACATGCAAATGATCCAATACCAGGGTGAGAGAGCAGGTAGTGATGGGCGCGTACTGTTCGACACCCTGGGGACGAGGTTACATGGGACAATATTTGATGTTGGGAACATCAAAATTCATTTACTAGACACCTTAAGGATTACAAAAAAGTTTTTTAAATAATATTTCCAGGGGGTGCATGGGAACCCAATCTTTCTACTAGACTATTACTAGATGATGGATGTATAAGATTCGAAAAATACATTTTCAGGTTTTTTCACTGACCTCTTGAAAGCTTTGTCACAGACATTACATAACACTGGAATTGCCCAACACTGGAACACACTGACTGGATTTTTGCGGTGTTTTTGGTAGATTCAGGACTAGATGGCTGAGCCACTATTTCTGTACATGGGGCTTGTCATCCGAATTTCTTAAATGAGCTACACATTGTTTACTGCATAGTGGTGGATTTTGGAGGATACACAAATCTTCCTGACCAAACCACCTGGGAAGTTAAGGTTACAAGGTTCACGTGAATTTATACATATTCATTTATGCAATCTACATACATGTACATCTATTCCCCTTGTCAGAGTAGTCATGGTAGTGACGCACCAAATGTATACTTTAGACGCTAATTAGCAACATTTTCGACCCACCTTTTACAGCTATCCTATATGTTATGCACCTACTGAGGAAATACGATGCACCCCATTAATTAATTGTTTGACCCACAATTTCCTGGCTTGACACACTCTCTTCTCCTTTTTAACACACACACACACACACACCCACATGTTTACGTTACATACCTAGTATGGACATTCTTTTGTTTTCGTGTAGTTAAGAAAAACCTGTGAAAAAAAATCATTTTACTCACACTGTGAAAACTCTTTCAACCCTAATTTTTTTCTAAGATTCCCTGTAGTGTTTCTCTGCATTTTACCACAAATAAACCTAACCCGAAAATGCTTCTAAACCTGTTTTCCAGAGAGGGGGAAACACTGTGTGGACGTGGGCAAGTCCACACAATGTCGCTGCTACAATGTACCTGGTTTATGTGGACATGTTTTGTTCGGAAGTCCACACAGTGAATGTAGTGTGTGTACACAAAAATAGGGGTGTGCATTGCTGATGTCAGGAACCGGTTCCAGATTATGGGATCGGGTACCCGTAACCAACTTTACAAATAACCTAGTAACATCTCAGAAACTGAAAAAGAAAGGCTCTGAATGCTATTTATAGTCTGGGTTTAAAGTTGGGAACCAGACTTTTTAGCATAATTCAGGTATGCTGAATCAGATAAGCTTGATTCCCACATGAAATTATGAGTTTTTAACCATCTACTTTGCATAAATCGTTAATGCCTGCCGTGTAATATATTTATATCCATATTTGGGTATATTTAAAAAAAAAAAATTGATAAGTGTATCTTGGGGATTCTACTTACATATATCCTTACTTAAACAACATTTTTTAAAGCATATCAGGAACTAGATGATTATGAGGACATCAAAAACCTCAAATTTCGCTTGGGAACCGCATTTATTGGATTTAGCATACCTGATTTATGCCGAAAAGTCTAGTTCCCAACTTTTACCCCAATATGCCCCTTGAAAGCTGTTTTTCAGAAATATCCCACTAGGCTATTATGGGGAATTTTCAAAATGAAATCCATGCTACACATGTACATGGAAAACCAATTAATCAAAACAGATTTATGTTGATATGCATTTTAACGTGCGAAAGACAACGCTTGCAAAAGTTGCAGTTGAAACCTTAAAGCTATAAAGCCCTTCAGACAACTTCCGGGATTTAAAGTTTTGGGTTGGGTTTCTTTTACGGGTACCCAGGCACACGTGTTTTACTTCACTGTTAATGTACACCACTACACAAAAATCGAGTGCAAAATAGTTGCCGTGCACATGAATATCGATTATGATAATTTATAGACTGGTTCCCACTTGCAATTATACAAGTGCAATCTGAACGGCACTCAAGAGATCAGGAACCAGGGTATTCATGAACTGGTTCCCGCCTGTCATGACCTGACCCGTCATGAAGGAACCGCGTTGGAAACCAGTGTAGATATGATCGATTTCGCGGCACTCGATCTTGAAAGACGCTCTCCGTGATCAGAATATGCACTTGTTAAAGGTACCGGTACAGTCCATCATTTGCAGTTTTTCAAAAAGTTACTGACGTAATTATTGTTGAAAAGCATACGTGGTTTAAAGATAGTACATTGTAATAGGACTAAACTCCCTGTGAAAGTTGTAACTACAGCTGTAACGCAATAAGGTGTTTCACGGTAATATGCGCTATCTTGCCCGCGGGGCAATTTTACATGCGTTGCTGTGTACGCATCGTCAATGGAAAACTTTGGCGCTTCCAAGTCATCACGCGGTTATTCCAAAATGCGCCCGCGTCTAGCAACGCATGTTCTTTTTGCCCCGTGAACAAGATGGCGCATATTACCGTGAAATACCTTATTTTCAAATAATATTGTTACGGCATTGTAAAAACACAATAATAACGTATCAGATTTACAATTGCCCATCCAACCAGAGTGCTTCGGTACCTCGATTGGTACAGACATTAGCTCAATGAGCTGGGGACCCTGGTTCGAACCCCTGCTGTGCTGCTCCATTACTTTTTTCTTATTTTTTTTTTTAACAGATTTCTTCAGAACTTTTGCAGATTTTTAATCAAATTGTCCTTTTTATTTAAGTAGATTTCATTTTCTTCTTTGAAATCAGTGGTTTTTGGAGTATTTTTAAAAAAAAAGGGAAAATAAAGTCCGAGAACCATTTGGTTGACAGTCTGGTTCCAACAGCCAAAGATTATGTCAGGGAACCAGACAGTTCTGTAACGATAACAGTGTGTTGGTCGCGTAACGGCTGCCTTAACAATAGCCACGGTGTTAACCAATTGAACTACCAAAGCGCTCTATAGAAGGGGAGTTATAAATTATTCACAAATGGTGTTTTCATGGTTTTGCAATGCCGTAATGATAGCAAAAATCATGTTACGGCTCCCGTAACGATAGCCACTACGAATATAAATTAATATACTGAAATCAATGAAACTGGGTCAACATGTTCAACTTCCAACATTGTCCGAGTCAACTGTTGTGCATGAAAAATTATAAGTGAATGCCAGAACTTGAACATGTTGAAGTCAAACTTGATAATTACAAACAAGAACTTCAGTGAAACAGTCAAATAATCCTCCCAACTAAATACATGATATGGCCCACTGGTAGCCCACTGCCCCAACTTTGAAGTTCTTGTAGCATTGTGTAGTAAAGTGTCTACGCACTCACACACTCAATAACCCAACCTACACAGTCCATCCATAACGTTAGGCCTAGCAATTACCAATGCTTAACTCAATGCAATGAAGTGTAAACACGAAAAGAAAGGACAAAGACCTGTGCCAGTCGCCGACAAAGAACTGTTCACTTTTCCCTTACTCAATCGTCTTGATCTTCGCAGAGTAGGTCCACTGGAATTCCTACTCGGTGATGACATGTTTTTTATTTCGATTTCGGGTGCCTTTAAGGTAAAAAATGCGGTTGGAATTTATCGAAACATTGGAAAAACACACTGTCTATGCGGTCGATGAGATGTGAGTGAAGCCGCAGTGCATGATGGGGGAAAATGGCAGCCAGTTTCGAACAACCAATCACTCCATGCAATAATATCACGCGGACTTCAAATGAGATGGGCGAACCAATCATGATCTACGTTGTACGCTGGCGCAGAAGAGCTTTGAAGATGGCCGCCAGATTCGGAATTTTATTTCCTCTGCAATGACACAAATTATTAGATAGTCTAACGATCACGATTTATAGTGGTGAATTAATCCACCACCATGAATAGGCTTCTATCTCATGCGGTCGGCCATCTCTCTGGAAAATTTAGAACAGCAACCGACGCCGAGAAAAGGCGATTCATGATGGTATATGATCCGATTCATGGATATCGCCATCTTGAAGTTGAACATGACATTGCATGCGTGACAATGTTGACAATGTCAATGGTTGAACTAATTTGCATTTCAGCCTACGGGGAAATGTATGATTATGATCAAATGTCTGCGGGGAAATCTTTTTGTTTTATCCAAACATGATTCAAAGAACGAATCGTTGACTGTTTTATGCATTTTCACTTAATCTCATTTTATTTCCCTGCTTCATTGTCTTGATCATCCTGATCATGCTGAATGTGGGCCCAGTCTTGACTTTGTCAAGTTTGTGGACAGGTCATGCTTAATGCAACCAGTTGGTAGTTGAAGGACAAACACAAAGTGTTAACTCATGCATGTCTGTGTACTCTGGCATTTGTATCAAATTAACATAATCTGGCCCACTAAACATGAACAAGGAACCTAGCATGTCATTGTTATAAACTTTTTAAGAAATGTAATTGGTGGAGTACTATTTTGGAAAGAATGTTGCAACCTGACACCACTTTTTTCTTCATTATTATCATCTCAATAAAGGTCAGTCATTGGAAAATTTTTGAAAAGACATGATTGTGGGACTGAGAAACATTTCCAGTTTTGTTAGGAAATACTTAGAAAATTTTCTTGACTCTCCGTAGACTTTGTACACAACCTCTGAAGTGGCGTCTGGGCATTCTTTCCACTATTTTTAGTAGGCCTAGTGTATGTAGTATGAAAGGAAATGACACTTTTCTGTTTTTATTTTTTTTTTCAACCAGATATCTCTTTTAGGTGTAAATTGCCAACTATGAAACAAATTTTGAAGTGGTGTTTTTACCAACGTTTTGCATCGACTGACCTCCATTTCAGTCTCTTTATTCTGGTTTATCACTGAAACCTTTGCAATAATGAAAAAATGTAAACTTTAAATATACTTATGTGTGTTCCCAAAGTATAAATTGATGAATAGTTGAACATTTCAAATTTTGCTTGAGCTGAAATTTCATGTAAATTGAAATTTCAGTTTCCGCAGGTTAACATCACCAAGTAAACATTTTTTAAAGCAAGGTGCTTAAAACCAGAAAAATATTCTGGTGATGAAGCACTAAAGCATTAGATTTATTGCAATTTCAAAAATGTTTTTTTTTTTTACATTTAAAAATTTTCAAGTTCCACCAAAAAAAAAGGGTTTTTTCATTTGCAATTTTCCTGGCAATAGCAAAAGTTATTCACTTTAGAATGAGACATTTAACAAACAAAAAACCACTGACATTTAGTTATTAAATTATTCTGTGCAAAATTCCAATTATTGGCTGCAAGACAATAATTTGGCTCTCGCAGGGCGGGTTTGGTACAAGTTAAAACATACCAGAAACTAATAAACAAACAAACTCTTTTCACAAAATAAGAACCTTTCTCTTTGTCTTAAAACCAAAAAACTCACAGAACACTTGCACTTGCATGTATAAACAAGGTGCCGAAATGACTACCTAAAATCCATAAGTTTAGCCTAAAAATTACAGTTAAAAAAAAAAAAAAAATACACTTAACTATATTCCATGTCACTGCCGAATCACTTAAATGAAAGGTCTTATTGTCCCCTTTAATTTGATACCACATTTGAGGTTGCAATGCTTCTAGTAATGAAAATGCCACAAATTTTCCATTTTGCAGCCAAGTCCACTTTTTCGCGGAATTGCCCTCAAGAAGAAATTAATCACTCGGCAATTTTTCTTCTTCTGATTTTTCTCAGGTTTTCCGTGATTGTGACACCGGCAGCAAAGGGTATCTGAGCAGAGAGGATCTGAAAATGGCTGTAGTGACACTGTTTGGTTACAAACCATCCAAAGTAAATGTGGTTTTGCTTGATTTAACCCTCCCCAACCGAATCTCCAAGCCACCTCTTTACACACCTAGTATCCACATACTCTGTCACCACGTCTGTTTTTTCCCCATGAACTCACTTTGTATCAACTCACTTTGTATCAACTCAAGTGCTACATGTACAGAGGAATGCTGCTAAACCGAACACTGCTGTACCGAACATTCGGCTATACCGAACATCGTCCTTGGCTCCCGGTTTTAATGTACAAAACGTACCGAACATTGTTGTTGAAAAAAGTCAACAGATTAATTTTAAAAATCTACCGATTGTACACGTATTAAACACTATTTGGGTCACTTTTAATTCCCGAACATCAAACGACCCATAGTTACATCGTGTTTGAATGTTGAACAGCGATAGATGGCTATTATTTCCCCAAGGAATAGAAGGGAAAACCACCCGTTGCTAAAGTATCGTGACGACTCCTCGTGCGGCCGCGGGATATGGACAATTCCACTTCACTATTGGTCAAAAGAGGGTACCGGCGGTTCAAAATCGCTATACTGAACGATCGTTAATTACGAACACTTACTGTGGATCCAACGATGTTTGTTATAGCAGCGTTCCACTGTGTAAGTCAAAAGTCAAATCACAATTCATGTCATACGTAATGAGATTAACAGTGATGTTAAACAGGCCTGCACCTGATTTCATGAAACTCATTGTAACTTACGACACATCGCAGCCCCGTGACACGTTATAGAAGAAATTAATCACTCGGCAATTTTTTTTTCCTTCTAATTTAAAAAAAAAATTATTTGAAATTGGACAGCCCGTATAACTATTTTTTTTTATAATTTTAATTTGTTTTCATGTAGTATGAGGTTGATCAGATGATGAAGGGATGCGAAGGCAGTGAAGGTGAGCAGATCTATCTATACTATTATCAATAAAGCCCAAAAAAAAAAGTCTCCGGTTTCTGGTATGCGCGCGCGTCGCCGTAGCCATGCGCTACGGCAAAATGAAAAAGTTTTTTTTTCAATGAAAGATGATGTCTCAAAACCGCCAAATTCACTGGTTTGACTGGAATCCTGCTGCTGCACAATTTTAACGTGTTTTTAGATGGGGTTATGATCGAGAATAAGCTTTATGTGGCTTCTCTGGACTCCCATGTATTTGCACTAAGTCTAGTCGGGCACCATTTGCAGTCATCAGCCGACATTTGAGGCAAAAAAATCAGGTAAAAAAAAAAAAGCCGCGTCGCCGCACCACTTTTTGGGCAAGCTCCATACCAGAAACCGGAGACTTAGTTTTTTTTGGCCTAAGCAAGCTCTGTCTGTGCAGCTATGCATTGCACCGTGTGATCACCTAGTACCTAGAGAGTTCAAACTTCTCAAACTGATACTTCATGTGCAGGAGGGGTGACAGGCTTGTCCCTATTTAATCATCCATTTATTAAATCGTTGGATACTTTCACTTTACGTCCTACAGCATATATGCAGCAACATGGCACAGCAGCTAGTGCCTCTGGTAGGCCCTTTGCATAAGTGCAGTGAAACACTGTGAGGCACGGGGGTGGGTACAGTACACCAGGATATCGTCAACAAACCAGACGTTACACATTCAACGATTGACGTTGAAATTTCCTCTCTTTTATTTATTGCAACCAAATGTAATATCTGTCCCTTTTTCCAGCCTTGCATGCTGCTTGCTCTCTCCTCCTACTCCATATACGTGTATGTGTTGGGCGTGATTGGTGGATCTGTGCAATTGGTCGATCGCCCTGCGCTACCGGTCGATCGTGCCGCCATTGGTCGATCGCGCCACCATCAGTCGATCTCCTTTTCTTATTTCATGGCTCTCAAGGATTGTTTTGAAAAAGGGAATTTAAGTCTGAGATTTCCTACAGGATCCACCGATTGCACAAGTGCGCGATTGAGTGATAGCGCAGATCCACTGATCGGACCCAACATATACATGGTATAAATTGTTGTCCGACCCCGTGACCCCTGCCTATCTACCCAGTTAAAAGGACCATTAATATCTTCGTGCTCGGAACTGACTGGTCGTGTTAACTAGCGCCCTCTGCTATCATAAAACATGAAAACAGGCCCCTAAAAAACACCGTGCGCATCACCACATGTATGCGTTTATAAGCATGATATTTTTGACCTAGGGAGTATTTGCAGGGCTGAAATTATAAGCTGGACCACTGGACTGAGTCTAATGATTTAAGCATCAGTCAAGTTGATTTCTGTGACTGAAGTACAGGTAGGCTGGTGGTCATGAGATTTTCCACTTGATTTTCCATTATTAAAGGGAATGTACAACATTTGCTTTTGCTTCAATTTTCAGAAACAAAAGGATTTGGAGGATTAGTATGTTATAGCAAATATTGTTAAAATGACTTGTTTCACGTTTTGGGCTTGTAGATGCTGGAAAAATCAAGAAAACCATTCGTGTTCTTGGAGTCTGGTTCCCTGACCCCACTTAAGATGAAACAGAGAATTTATAGACTTTAGGGAATTGTAAGGTCAGAGAATCAGTCTAGAAGGCTTGTACCCCTTCACAGGTGTGTAATTTGCTGCAAAGAGTTTTTGCAGCAAAGAGTTTGCAAGCAGTTTTGGGGGAAAAAGCAAGTTTTCTCCAACGCTGGTCGGACGACCAGTGTTGGAAAAATACCATTTTTCATGAAAATGTCAGCACACCAGGAGCCACAATTTTACAGGATGCTTTAGACTGTCATTCCCCTGCAATCCAGTAAGGTATTTTGTGATAATGTGATCATTTTGTTTTTGTGATGTTTGCAAATGTTGTATCTTCCCTTTAATGACATCACACAAATGCTTTATTACGAGTTCCGTTTTACCAAGTCCAATGCCCATCCTGATAAGCTAATGTTCACCTTTACTTGGGCTGGGAGGGGATACCCAAATACCCAATGCCTGACTTAAGATGGCTACCAATTTCTATTTTTCGATTTTTTTTCTTACCTGAAACTCGCTGTGAACATTCTGACATTCTGGAAGTGCAAGTCAACTATTTTTATCAGGTGCTGGTAAAAGAATGGAAAATAAAGGTTGCTTTTACTTCCAAGGAATACTTTGTTTTGAGTGCAGTTCTGACTTTCCAACGATCAGATTGCTTGTGATGTAGTGATCTCCACTAGACCTACTTGCTGCCGTCTGACTGGTGGCCTAACCTCAAAGTTGCATTTGGTTGCTTAATACAGTTTAAAATTATAGTGAACACTTGTACCCAATTTCAACCGATGAAAAACTAATCGATGCACTTGTTTGATGGGCCTGTGCATGTAATATCTAAGTTGTCTAAGTAGATTTTCACATGAGATTTCATCCCTATTCAATGTTTTTTTCTTCTTTCTTGATCAAACTTTATAGGCATAACTGAGACCCAATTCCTGAGCCTGATGAGCTCCAAGCTGGCTGCACAGGACAGAGACGAGGAGATCAGGCAAATCTTCATGACCTTTGACACGCACTGTGAGTCGGTGCCCTCCTGTCTCCCTAGTAGTTTAACTGATTGCATCCTGAATCAAGCGTTCAATTAAACCCTGCCCAAAAACGCTTTGACAAATCACAGCCGTGACGCATGCGTGCATAAAAGTCGGACGTGTGTGCACGCGTGTATGATGCGCGCAGCTGGAACATGCAGTGTGGCATTGGAGAAGCGCGCATGCTGTTTCCCCATGTACGCATTGGGCGGGGCTTAATGGATCGGTCTATTTGTGACATTCGCATGTAAGGAGCCAGTGATTTATAATGTCTGCACAGGATAAGTACAGCTGACAACAGCTGGTTTTCAGCTGATATCGGTGTTTCAAAGAAAAACGATATTAGCAGCCGATTTCACGAAACTTTACGCAATGGCATAACTCCACGTGCGCCACAATTTATTGCACAAGTTGCGCAACATTTCACACTGCAACATTTTAATTGTGAAGATTTCTCTAAAAATTCATAGTGCGTATTAAGTCCGCAACTGGCGCAACTGAGGTAACTTGCACAATCATTTTAGTGGTAGTGTAAGTTGTGGCCTAGCACCTGAAAAAGAATATTTACTATTTACTGGTGCAACAACTGGAAAGGGTTCACACTTCCTGTTGTAAGTTTTAAGTTTATGCTGTTGAATGACTGCCATTAGTGCTGTAATTGTGATGTTGTATCATCCCTTGTAGGTCGTGGTTTCATCACTGTAGATGATCTCCATAGGGCATTTAGTGAAGTGGCACCCCGTATCCCAAGACATAGGGTCGACACACTGTTTAGGTAAGGATACCATCCACTAAAGGCATATCATTTGCTTTTCATGCATCGTGTTGGTTTCCAATAGTAGCACCACTCAAACTCCAAAGAAGAATGTTAAAAAAAACCTGTTGAAGTTTCAGCTCAGTGGATGTTACCTTATTCGGGAAAACTGTTAAAAACCATGCACAACCTTTTGATTACGAACAAGAATTTCGTTCCTAGCACTGTGTATTTCCAAAAATCAGTCAACTGACTGATCGTTGGAAATCACCTACCTTTCTTGATTGCTTCTTGATTTCTTGATAATTTGGTTGGCTACTTTTAGATAAATGCAAATGATCCCATATGCCTTTAATATTTAGGATCACAACTGACATTTTATTTGCCGTTTCAGTATCCCAGTTGTTATAGTTGAGTTTTCTGTTACTGATTTCACCAGAAAATGAGGCCAAGTGATTCAAATAAAGTGCATAAATGTAGATTGGCAACTTTAATGGCCTGATGGTGAGACCTTTGAGATATTGTGTAGAAAAAAATACTTGGTAACTGACGTACATTACTTCTGATAAGCTGTATGTGTAAAATATTCTTGGACTGGTTTCTTATTTTATTTGACTCTCTATCTTATATTGCACGATTCCACTGTCTTCCGAGAACCTCATACATTATTGAAAGTCTTGGTTTAATTGTGAATTCAATAATGGGTTTTGCCCTTCACCGACAAATTTTTAATTTTTTTTTATAAACACTGTATACTCAGTGTTGTCCCGAGTAAGTAAAAATAAAGTCTGTCCCGAGCCAATGTGGCTCATCAGGCCGGCGTTTATCTCCGGTTTCATTAGCATGAAATGACTGAGAATATTTCTACTCCCCCTGGATGGGATGCTAGTCCATCGCAGGTTACTCCCCAGCTAATGCCGGTACCCATTTATACTCCTGGGTGGAGAGGGGCAAGTGGGGGTGAAGTGCCTTGCCCAAGGACACAATATATGAGTTGTCCCGAGTAATTGTGAGAAAAAGTCACTATATACTCGGGTGGGACTCAAACACCCCTCCCCCCCAAAAAAACCCCAAACCCCCCAAAAATGATGAGCAAAACCCAATATTGAATTTACATCGCCCCGATGCAAATTCCACCTTATGAATGGTTTAATTGTGAAGACTATTTCTGTACCCTCTATAAGAAAAAAAAACACATTGAAAAATATGAAATGAGAATCTTACAGACGCCATGAATATTTAATGTCAAGTCGACCTCCTTTAGGGATGAGTGAAACTTTTTTGCAGGGCTTTAAAACTTCAGGAGCTCATTTTTTAAACTTGTGTGCTTCTTTGCTTTGAGCAGGGAGGTCGATAGAGACGGAGACGGCCGTGTCAGCTACAGAGATTTTGAATTCATGATGAAGTACAGCCTGGACGATGGCTTCTGAAGACGAGTTGACATCATAGTTTGATTGACAGAGGGTGAGCTTAGGGAAGAATGCAATATTAAACAAACGGTAGCTCGAGGTTTTACCACGAGGTATCCCGTTAAGCTCTGTAAACCTCATAAAACCTTGAGGGAAACCTCAAGTTAATGTCTGTCTTATTTTGCATTGTCACCTCGGTCTGGCTTTAGCTTTTGAAAAAAAGTCAAGAAATTTTGTTTTAAGAAATACTTGCTCACGGGTGCAGACCTGTAAATTGACTCCCATATACCTCAGTGATAATTACACGTACTTCCAAAATTATTCAAAATACTCACAACTCTCCAAGGTGTTTGAGACACCCATTAAATTAAATCTGATTTCATCATCTTCCATTTTCTGTTCAATTTTTAGGTGGTAATCCAATAACTTTTGGGAAAAAATTCCATCCAAAGATGATCACCCCTTAAAGTAGTCCTGTGGCCCATTGCCATTTTGAAAAATGATGCCTGCGCTCCATTGCAAAATGGAGCAATTTTAGGGCCCAATTTAATCCGAATTTCACAGAAACATGAGCTCACACTACTGTGCACCGCTTCCACCCATCTAATACACACCTTCAAGTTCATGGTCCACAAAATGCTCTAATAGCAAAGAAATTGAGGGCATGCAAATTGTGACTTGGCCTGCGTAGGCAATTCTGGGCCTTTTTACAGGCCTGCACCCTCAAGTGTGTCACCAGTTGAGGAACTCGAGAAAAATTCCTGCCTGGTGACTGCTGCCCTCTGTTGGCCACATTTGGTCAAGACTGTAGAAATGCTTGGAATGGACTGCATACGAATTAAGCATTTATTATATAAGATGTAGCATGAGACTACAGCTGGCCCAGTTCATGTTGATTTGCCTTGTACTGTCTACATCATAAACTCTACTTCCCTTAGTATTTTCATTTGGTACCTTCCTAGATTCTCCAAATTACAAATTTGCAGTGATCTAATGGTACTTGTTTGTACTTCATTTCAATTGAAAAATTAAATCCAATAATTGGTATGAGCCCGAAGTTTACAGTATTTCTGTTTGTTTTGGACATTGAAGCTTCAAATATAATTTATGAGCAAGAGGCAACGCTGTAGT
Organism: Patiria pectinifera; assembly: GCA_029964075.1. Classification (NCBI taxonomy): domain Eukaryota; kingdom Metazoa; phylum Echinodermata; class Asteroidea; order Valvatida; family Asterinidae; genus Patiria; species Patiria pectinifera. The sequence continues at coordinate 33,258,372 of CM057142.1, forward strand.
CAAGGTTATGATGAGTTTGTACACATGATCTCATGAACCAAAATGCCAAACCTTGGCCCGTCTGCTTGGGTCATTAGCGATCTAAACAACGGTTATAATCACAAGTCAGTCATGGGTCATTCACAGTTCAGTGCCCAATGTCATGGTGCTGCTAAGCACACAATTTTCTGCTTACAGAGCTCCGTCTATTTCGTGGAGACTACGCAGTAAGCACAGCAAAAGTCACACTTACCTCAGAGGAAAAAGTTGCATAATTCAGTGACGTAACAATAGAAATCTCCATGCATATGCAACCGTTAGCACATCCACGCCATGAAAATAGTGTTTACGGTCAGCACAATTTTCTCCTATAGTTAGCACACACATACTGGAATTTGTATCCTTGTGGAGTCATTTCTTTGTTCCCGTGTACTAAAATTTTACAGTTTGAAAGTGTAGTTTCAAAATGCTCCTATTTTAACCAGAATTAATTTCTTGGGCTGAAATTTGGACTTAATATCCCTTACATAAAATACTTCAATTTGCCAAAAATCAACACACCTTGGAAATTCCTACTTTTTGAGTAAAATCCATGTATCTATTTGGTGACAACCTTGTGGAGACGTATTCACCTATAGAAATTGCTCTGTGGAGATGTATACAATCTTTTGTTTCCTATTATGCACATGTCTCCACAGGGTACCTTGTACCAGATCAACTTTTCTGCTTACTGTTAACAGTGTCAGGAAATTGACCCTGGGTCACAAGTAATGGGGAAGAGCAATGACGAAGGAATGCCTTTGTCACGGCTCTTTTATATAGTTTGTGACTTGACTTGGGATTGTGATTGACTTATGATTTACATGTGATTTTGTAAAAATGTTTCCGTCGGCATAGATACCCTGCTCCTGCTTGTTGACTTTTCCAAACATTATTCAATATGAAGTATATGATGAAGCTTTGCATGGCAGATGAGATAAAGTAGAAAGATTACAGGTAACACCATGTGGAAAGTAATCTCTTCTTGGAAGAAGTGTGGTTCTGAAAAGAACCGGTTGGTTGAGCTATACACTCAACCAGCCGGTCCTTTTCAGAACCACACTTCTTCCAAGAAGAGATTACTTTCCACATAGTGTTAACCGCAATCTTTCTACTTTAACATGAAGTTTCTTGTGAACATTATTTATATTGTAATACATGAACTTTGTTCTTTAGAGTTGCACCAGCAAGAAGATGAGGTTGAAGGGAACACAGACTTAACTATTCCCACTGAAGCTGGTGAAAGGCGAATGACATTCATGTCAGTGTGTGGGACCAATGTGATTTGGCAACAGCCCCAACTCTCCGCTTGTGGTAAGTGATATTACTCAAAAATGTGGGGTCCACTTTTTTTTCCTGTCCCTATTACATCTGTGATTTTATAATGCAGTCGTCCTCCAAGAGTGATTATGAATGGCAAACTACCTACCCAACAAATACAAATTGACCCATCCGCAAACCACCCCCCCAAATTCACATCTTGCGCCCCCAATCCACGGCTTACCCCCTCCCTCAATCTACATCTTTCCTCCACCCCCCCCCCCCCCCCCCTCCCTGGCCCAACTATCCAGGAATTCTGTACTGACGATGTGTGTTTACGCACATGTATCACAACCACTGAAAATACTGTATTTCAAATGTCCCTTTGTACAAAACATCCTGTCTTCTTAGCTACCTGTAACAAAAAGCCTTTCAACAAGCGCTGTATATTTAGTCAAACTTTCTTCTGTAAACTTCTTTTATTATTTCTTGTACAATTGTATCCAAAACCTTGACATTACGTGACACACAAAATAAAGAAAGAAACTACAATGTATCGCCAATGCTTGCACAATAAACTACTGATCTCTAGGCATTTCAGTAACTTTCTTTAGCAGGTTTTTTTTTTTTTTTAAATATGTCTCTTCATTTAAAACAAAGTTAGGAATAATTTACTTTAAACTATATGCTCATAAACATCTTTACATTTACATAAAAGATTTCCGAAGTCAACATAACATTAAATTACTCTTTTTTCCCCATCAAACAACATGTGGCAATCCTTTGTAAAACTTGTAATTGTTTAAACTACATTATTGGTCATATAAAATAAGTTACTGTGGGTTCCAAAAATGTCTGTTACCTTCCCATGACATGACACTTAGACTTGCAGGGATTTGAAGTGTTATCCATACTCCACAGAAGTATTACTCGTGGGTGCTAACTCAATGGGAAAAGTGGTTTTGTAAAACTTAGAGGGTTTTGAAGTGCAGAAGACTAGGAGGGTCTCATTTTGAAAAAAAACCAACACAGTAGATCGATCTATTATTTCCCCCGTCCAATGCACACGTGAACAATATCAGTCGATCATAGGCACGTGCAGGCATGCTAGACTTTTGTGCACGTACGTCTTGTCTGACATCAATCATGGCTTTGATTGGTTAAAAAACCACGGGGCAAGGTCCTAATGGATTGGAGCGTGGCGGCTCCAACCATGCCTACCTTTCGGGTAGTCCAGTTTATATGTATGTTTTCTTACAAAATACAACATAAGTCCCAATATTATTCTCCAGGGTAAATGTTTTTGTAAGGAACGCAAAAAAAAAAGTCTATCCTATACCCTACTGGATCCGCAAACACTCTATTTTTTTTCTGGTCTTATTCATCGATCTGAGAGCTACGCAGTTCCATCTTCATGCGAGTGCAAATGAATTGAATTTGACAACACAAAAAATTTATAGCAAAATTTTCCAGGGTCGAAATGTTTATGTTGAGGGGTTTATATGTTTATTGGAATTTGTAGCGCAAATTCTTGCCATGATCATAAATTATAACTTTCTTTTTCTTTTGCACCCAATATGAGTGAGCCTTAATGTACATGCATAGCACACATTAAGGTAATAGCAAGGACAATGATGCCACATTAAACCAAACGGTCTATTCAAAGTAATGTGGTTATACATGTGTGCTTTGTCCTAGTGCAAGCAGTCAAAAAAACGCCATCTACTGTACATGCAGGGAGTGCGTAGTAGTGAATAAATAGATAGGAATTATGTTATTAGTTAGCCTTGGTCAAGGCATTCGTCATTATCCGTCCGTAAGATAAGCGGCGGCAAATCCTTGCTATACAGTGCATGTAAAAATACAGTGCAAACAGCGACCTCATTTGGTCACTAAATATGTAAATTATTTGGATCTGATCGAACGCCTTGGTCCAATCGTCGGCGAAAGCTTATATTTTTCCACGCAACGATCGACCAATAAGAAAACGACTTTTAAGGTCAGCTTAGGCTATTAGCATAATGAGCACCACCCCCAAAACCACACATGGACGACTGGACCAAGGCGTTAGTCTAGATCCAAATGATTTGCATATATAAGGCCCCCAAAAAAGTCTCCGGTTTCTGGTATGAAGCTTGCCCAAAAAGTGGTGCGGCGACGCGGCTTTTTTTTTTTTTTTACCTGATTTTTTTGCTTCAAATGTCGGCTGATGACTGCAAATGGTGCCCGACTAAACTTAGTGCAAATATATGGGAGTCCAGAGAGGCCACATAAAGCTTATTCTCAACCATAACCCAATCTAAAAACACGTTAAAATTGTGCAGCAGCAGGATTCCAGTCAAACCAGTGAGTTTGGCGGTTTTGAGACATCATCTTTCATTGAAAAAATTTTTTTTCATTTTGCCGACGCGCATGGCTAAGGCGACGCGCGAACATACCAGAAACCGGAGACTTTTTTTTTGTGGCCTAAGTAGTGGTGGCATGAGGTCGCTGTTCGTGTTATATTTTTACATGCACTGCAAAGCAATCAGTCAGCGCGCGGCGAGGATATGCCGCAGAATACCGTACGGACGAATAATGACCAACGCCTTGACCAGGGCTAGTTATCAGTAGGCCTATACATGTACATTGTATATTACACAGAATATTTGATGGAAGACCAAAAACCAACAAAGTACATACATTTACATGTATGTACTGCATGTACACTGTACCTTTACCTACTTTGGCAATTTTAAAATTTGATTAATTATTTACTTTTCCTTAATTAAATAATCCTAAATCCTCTTTTCTTCATCTTACCTAAAATTTAAATACAAAAGTGACGTGTTCTTTGTCCTTACATGTACATGTACATGTAAGTTCTAAACACATGGCTTTTGACACAAAGTTATGAATAGAAAAATTATATTACATTGTACTTTTAGCCAGTTACGTTATAATTAAATTTTAGATTGTTTGGAGCATTTGAGTATCATGAAAGAAGTTCATCAGGCTGGTGAATTTTCAACTTTGTAAATGAATTCTCTGTTAACACAGCCAGGAAACAGCGCCACCTACCGACTGGTGGTGCTTCGTTCTGAGGATGACTAGTGAAACTAGTCGAAACGTAAACGAAACTACATGTACGTAAGTAATTGGCTGTGTTAATAGAGAATTCATTTACAAAGCATTAGAGTAGCAGAAAAATGACACAAAGTGATGACAAAAATGTTTCCACAATTCTTGCGTATTTGCTTGAAAAAAAAGGGACTCATTTCTGTTCCTAAGGATGGACTCTAGATGTTCAGGACACAAAACGTATGAAAGATATATTATATTCTAAAGCTTTTCAAATAAAACAGAGTTCGATTGTCTGAATCTGGTGTTCAGTTTTTTTCTTCTCAATAATTAGACTACATAATTGTAGCTTGTAAAAATGTTGTAGTGTACCCTCAAATGAAGGTTGGCCAGCTTGTAGTGTACTCTCAGCTGAACATTTGTGATGCGATCAAGCTAAATGAGTCATTTGTCGGGAATTTTCATTTGGGGATTCAGGCCAAAATAGGGCCACTGCATCACATCACTTCATCACATCTCTTGGTGTTCCGACTTCCATAATTTTTTAACTAAAGATGGTACCAGCATGCAGTTTTCACAGCAGTAATGCTGAGATTGTGCTCTTTTCAAATCTGTAAAAAAAATTTTTTAAAAAGGGCCGACAAACGACTCATTTAGCTTGATCGCATCACATTTTGTCTTTATTTTTTTTCAAATAAACATATTTCTAAAAGGACATGTCAACCAAATAGTAATAGTTGAGGGTTTAATTTGCTGTAGCACACTAGAGGGGCTACATGGAGACAGATTTTACAAATTCATCGCACCTCCCACCTTACCAATGTTCCTGTGCATGCATTCATGCATGGAAGTTTGGAACATGCAAAAAGAAAATGCAGGTCTATTATATGGTATTAAGGCATTAGACACTGAACAATGTTAATTGGGAGAGGAAGATGCTCATCTACTGTGCGTCATCATGGCATCGCACGCCTCAGTTCACATCTTGTGTATTTGTCTGCGGCTCCAAAACTATGTGCAGTGTACACATCATTATGGCGGAGAGAGGCAGCCTGCCCTAAGCTCAAACGTTGATGAGGAATACTTATACATCTTCCTGGCTCTGATGATAGCCATGCCTCGGTGTCCGATTGCCAAGATTTGCAGATTCATGCAAAGTTCATTACAGGTATGCGAGGGTTGTCTCTGGAGCTAGAGGCAGGCATTCCAAGTTAGGGCTCATGTTCATCCCATCCCAGCACCGTAGATTACGTACCATGTATGTACATGTATGACATTTGAACTAACAATACCTTGCCACGTGTGTAGCATCATCATCATGAGGTGTCATTTTCAGATTTCAACAGAATTTTTTTTTCTCTGAAATTCATTTGAGGTTAAAGGGAAAATACAACATTTGCAAACATCAAAAAATAAAACTACCAAATCATTTTGAAATACCTTGCTGGACTGTTAGTGAATGACAGTCTAAAGCATCCTGTAAAATCATGGCACCTGGTATACTGTCATTTTCAAGAAAAGTGGTATTTTTGTATCAATTTCCAACGCTGATCGGCCAATCAGCGTTGAAAACAACTGGCTTTTTTTCAAATACTGGCCCCAATTGACCATCGCACTTGTTTGCAATCGATTACAAACCTATGAACGGGTACGAGCCAGCTAGACTGGTTCCCTGACCTTACAATTCCCCAAAGTATGTAAACTGCTCTGTTTCTTCTTATATGGAGTCAGGGAACCAGACTACAGGAAAATGATCGTTTTTCTTGGTTTTTATAGCATTTTCGAACCCAAAACCTCAAAAAAGTCAGTGTAACTATATTTGCTATATATTTCCAACACCCCAATTCCATCCATTTCTGAAAATTACAGCAAAAGCAAATGATGTATATTCCCTTTAACCAAAATGACATGTTGGCATATTTCAAGGAATTCATTCCGCATTTATCCAATATCTGGGGAAAGTGTTTAATTCTTGAAAAGTAATCAACATAGAGTCTGTTTCAGAAGGATGGGTAGCAAAATGTAAGCAAGGCACACTCTTCCATAGGCCCAGTTTAAAATGGAAAAAAAAAATCATGTTTTCAAAAACTTTTTCCTGCTTAATATGTGGAAATTTTACATTTTCTTCGCGATACCTTTCTTCTAGTAATTGTGATTCAATCATGCATTATAAAGTGACTACCGGACCGATAGACTCCATTTTGCGTTGTAGGTTATGGACAATGTGTCTGTCTTGTTTGCATTGACAACTTACAAGTTTGAAAGATTGTACAGTGGAACGCCGCTATAATGAACATCGTTGGATCCACAGAGAGTGTTCGTAATAACAATCATTTGGTATAGCGATTTTGAGCCGACGGTACCCTCTTTTGACCAATAGTGAACTGGCATTTCTCACAAGTGGTTTTCCCTTTGGGGAAATAATAGCCATCTATCGCTCTTCAACATTCAAACACGATTTAACTATGGGTCGTTTGATGTTCGGGAATTACAAGTGGCCCAAATAGTGTTTAGTACATGTACAATCGGTAGAGTTTTTGTTAATCTGTTGACTTTTTTCAACAACAATGTTCAGTACGTTTTGTACATTAAAACCGGGAGCCAAGGATGATGTTTGGTATGGCCGAATGTTCGGTATAGCGGTGTTCGGTATAGCGGCGTTCCACTGTATTTTGTTACTGTCTGCAGATTTCTTAAGTTGAATCAACTAGTTGAATCAACTACATGAACACTTAGGCATCAAAAGGCTCAATCACTTGTGACATCTATTGTGCATTATACGGTAAATGTACAATCCACACGTATAATCCAGTACTTGTAACTTCACCTCTATCACTACAGTAACAGTGAACATCACAACCTATGACATTCAGCATACAATTTGTGGCTACTGTTTAAGAGTAAGACATTGACAATGATTGGTTGGGCCATATTTACATGTACATACACGTACAACTGGTTGCAACCAGATCTAACCACCAGATCTGTTTAGTCTGTTCTCCAGCCGTTATCGCGCCACTTCTTTTATCCTTGGCGAAATCACTGAAGAATCACACAGTATCCCAGTCTTCGCCACCCACACAGGGAGAAGAAGAAAAAAATGAAACAGAAAGGAGACCAGTAGGGCATGCAGTTTGTGGTGCGTCATCTTCCATCATTCAGTCTTGGCGGTCGTGGCCGTGCTTGCCTCCTTGTCGGCCTTTTGCTGGCTTTTCGCCGTGGCAAAGTGCAGGATCGCCTTGTCAAACACCATGGCGATCAGCGTCGTGGAGAAGACTAGACAGGCTATCACGATCATAGTCAGTGCCGACAGCTTGGACATGCCCTGTTAGATGAAAAAGAGGAATAGTACATGAACAAGGATATGTCTTGCTGCACCCTTTATTTTCACACCTCTGTCCACTATTGGAAATCTTTGAGTCTTTGTTGCGACTACTTTGGCGTATGATGTGCACCTTGTGAGTGCATTGGCATTGCCCTCTATTAACACAGATAGCTCTATGCACAGATATACCCTTGTAAGTTATAGTGTTAATATAAGTAGTGATGTTACTTAATTAAAGGTTGTGGAGATGATTGTCGTGGAAGAAGTTTGAAGACATTGCAAATTTCTGTTGTGTTGTCATGAATGTATTTTACAAACCATTGAATTGAAATTGACATTATTTGTAATTGAGGATACAGAGGACATCTATTGTACTAGTAGCTTTGGTATCTTTAGGGGAGTGGGCACAAGAATCAACTGAGTATGGCGGCCATTTTGCACGAAACACTCTCTGGCGTCGTTTATTCAATACTGAGAGAGGGCACTCTTCAACATTAACAGTACATGTAATACATTAACAATATTACAGTAGCCATGTAGATATGCCAACTCTGCAGATTAGACCTGATATGGGCTATTTCTCGACACGGTCCTTCAAGCCATGCTTCACATCCCAGACCAATTCCATGGCTCTGCTCACCATAAGCAAAGAATCTAGACAGAAATGTCATGGCTTTACGAGGAAAGTCAACTCGTGTGTTACTGTGTGGTGCAGAATTCTGTGGTTAGCAGAACCATGAGATTGGGCCCAGAATTGTATGACTCGTTTATATAGAGCAAAGAAGCAGTTCTTAATTAACATTCATTTTTCAAAAATGTGTGTACTTTCAGATGGACCTCTAGTGCTTTTGCTAGCAATGCTAGCATTGTGTGTTACAAAGGGGTACGTGGGATGGAAGTTCATAATGTATCTAGCTTGTCTATCATGTCTATAATGTATCTGGTCCACCACCTTTCCATCCCAAATCCTCCAAAATCCTCTTTGCAAATCGGAGGAATTTGCCGGATTGAGGCTACATGGCAAAAGAGTGTTGCGGATTTCAGAGGATGTACTGTGTCAAGGTCTTGGGCTGGACCTCGTGTTGTTTATGCTCACCCATGTATAAATTTAGGCCTAGATTATACTTGAAATCCTCCACACTGCTCCAGGATGTCACTGGCTCTGCCTCAACATTTTGACAGTGAATGCCAGAGGATTTTGCAGGATTGATGCAGTGGTCACCCCTCCAAAGACCACATTCAAGAAATAACGGAGGATTTTGCAGGATTGAGGTTACATCCTAGCAAAAATGCCTAGGGAGTTACGGTTAATAGACCATTCAAGATTTTTCCATAAGACCAACACAAATTGTGCACATTTCTCACTGTCCTTGTGACAAAAGTTGTGATCTGATTGGTCAATGCGCGCTGCTTGATTGACAGGAACAAAGGGTCATTTGCCATACCCAGCCATGCGGACTGTACCTACCGTTGCAGCAATGGTGAATAGAACGATGATGGTTGCCAGCAAGACTTTGGTGGCTAGTTTTTGGTCGGCCATGGTGAAACAGTGCCTCAAGTGTGTTTGTTCTGAAAAATGTTGTCACCAGAACAGTCTCATTTAGATCCTGAAAAAGAAGGAAATTTAACTAAATCAGTAAATTAAAAGTGGCGTATTCAAACCTCCATGGAAGTTACGTGTAGGTGCTTGGAAATGCAGAACATCATTATCAGTTAAGGAAACTTGTGTTTTATGTGCCTGTACTGGAGACCAGAGCTCACATCATTCAAGCGGATGCATGGAATTAAGGCCAGTTTACACATACGCGACTTTGTCGCATGATAATGTCATGCGTTTTTACAAATGCGCACCAATAAATGAGCCATATATAGACGCACGACTTTGTTGTGTAAATGTAAACAAGGTCCTTGGTTTGTGCGTAACTTTTAAATGTGCAAATTGGCTTTTATGTGGCATTCTGGATGGTGTGGAAGAAAGTAGTCAGGAAACCTGGTCATGTACATGTGGGAGTGCACTCAAGTAGCAATAGATTAATAATAAGCCCTCATTCATTGCAATGAAATTTATGTAATTCGTGTGTCGTGACAGAATAGGTGTAATGACAGTTGGGCATCACGTCTTTCCAACAGTTCACCTAATTTGTCTTTAAGGCTAATTCCACGGTTAATTTCTTGACATTTAAAGCAATGTACAGTAGCATTGGTCTTCGGGCTCCTATATCAACATGTGTGGGTATCAATTCTCCGTTATGTTATTATCAGTACATCTTACCAGGACCTACCGGTACATGTATAACACAGCCATAATCTAAATCATTTAGACATGTTTTGTGAGTTTTAATGGGACATGTAATCTGAATGGGATATATAGCTGGAATGAATCTTAGTATTTCTGAAACTGCTTACTAATTGGCAACATTTCCCAATTTCTGTTATCAGTTTGAAACATTGCAAAAAGTATTGGTTAGTTACGTCACAGTTACGTCACAGTGTGTCCGCCCATCTTTGGTACTTAAGGTAAAACTTATTCAATTCAATTCAAAATACTTTATTTATCTTTAAAAAGGCAATCGCATATTGTTGGACAGCTCATTAAAAACACTAAGTAAATTACAAGTCGAGTAAATAAAACTAATAATCAACAAACAACTCTTTTGGCATAGAAAATGAACTTTTCTCTCTGCCTTAAAGGGAAAATACAACATTTGCAAACATCGAAAAATAAATCTACCAAGTTGTTACAAAAATACCTTACTACATGTACATGTACATATGTGGGATGTTGGTAAATGACAGTCTAAAGCATCCTATAAATTAGGGCACCTGGTGTGAAGTCATTTTCAAGAAAAATGGTACTTTTGTATACATGTACATACATTTCCAGCGGTGGTCGGCCAACCACCGTTGGAAAAATCTAACTATTTTTCAACTACTGCTCCATATTTACTGCTCCTTTTGGTTCCATGTTCATGAATGGGTGCAGGCCAGCTAGACTGGTTCCCTTAGCTGACAATATGCATTGTTGATCCATTTCATCTTTAGTGGAGTCAGGGAACCAGACTACTTGAGCATTTTTGGGGTTTTTTTTTGGGGGGGGGGGGTTTAGCATTTTTGAACGCAAAACTTCAAACATGACAGTGTAACAATATTTGATCTATTATACTAACCCCCCAAATAGTTCATTTCTGAAAATTACAGCAAAAGCCACTGATGTACATTCCCTTTAAGGACAATTCCATGGTTGACATTTAAAGCAACGTAGCATTGCACTTTGGGCTCCTATATCAACATGTATGGGTATCAATTCTCCATTATGTTACCATCAGTACATCTTACCCGAGGATAACACAGCCATAAGCTAAATCATTTAGACATGTTTTGTGAGTTTTATTAATGGGACATGTAATCTCGGTTTGTTATGTCACAAAAAATGGACAGGAATATATATAACAAAAAAATGCTTGTCTTTGCATACAAAATTTTTGCGAATGGGATATAAAGCTGGAATAAATCATAGTATACTGAAATTGCTTACTAACTGGCAAATGTTTTGACATGTAACATTTCTCAATTTCTCTTATCATTGCGAAACATTGCCAAAAAACATTGGTTAGCTACGTCACGGTTAGTTACATTACAGTGTGTCCGGCCATCTTTGGTACAAGTTAAAACATACATGTATAAAAAAAACTTGTAATCAAACAAACAACTCTTTTGGCATAGAAAATGAACTTTTCTCTCTGTTTTATAAACCAAAACTCAAAATAACACTCATGTTTTGTGTGTTAAAACAAGGTGCCAAAATAACTACCAAAATGCATAATTTTAGCCCCCAAAACCAGGTTTTTGACCTGAAAAACACACTTATAATTTCATCTGACTGGCACACCACTCAAACGAAAGCTCTTTTTGTCCCATTTAATTTGATACCACATTTGTTGTTTTGGTGCTTGTAGTTCTGAAGATATAATAAATTTCCTCTGTTCAGCCTAGTCCACTTCTCTGTGGAATTACCCATAAAATATTGAACAGGTCCAAATCAAGAATAAAAATTGTCTGCAAAATGCAAACAATGTGACACATTTTTAACAGGAAAGTCCAGGGTATGCCTGTCAAAATGCACCGGATTTTTATCAAATGTTATGCACAGCCAGCTTTTAACTTTTTCTTTAAAATCTTTTTACAATGGAGCATGTCATAATTATAACGACCTTTACAAATGGCGCAACCATGCAAACTTTGCTAATTTCTACGGTCAGAGTCGTAGAACCCAGAGCAAGAAATTACCTACCCACAGGGGCCTGGCTGGACAGTTTTCATAGCAATAACTCACTGCTTATTTCTTCATAATAGCACCCCACCGGCCCAAAAATGTCTGGCTTACACAGACGAGAGACACGCAGGAATGTGACATGGCTGTCAGACTCAGTTGTAGCAAGCTGGCTTACACGTTCATAGTACATTGTTGCTGGTATCTACGGTTTATTTGTTTATATTTGTTTTTTATTATTTACAGGACCATCATATTTGATAATTTCCAGGGTTCATGTATGTTTTGATTTCTATGATTGTCTTTTGTGGGCACGAACACAATTTGCTTAACATATGCACACAGTTGGCTAACATATAAGGCAATGTTGCTGTGGACACCACCCTCAATTTGACATTACGTGTGTTCACCGTCGATCATGGACGTCCTATATATTGTGATTATTGTCCCTCTTTTGTTTGTACTCTAACTTTTTAGGAAGACTCCCATTGGTTTTGTACACGACCCCAATCGCGGACGTATGCTGGGAATCGTGGACGATATTGTTCTCTTTTGATCTCTCGTATTTTTCGTCCACGGTTTGAAAAGATGAACACATATACCGGTACATATATGCTTTAATCCCAATTGCACATTCTTTGAATCAGGACTTCAAACCCTTTGCAAAGTTATGGTGCCAGTGTGCTGTGTAGCAGAAGCAAGAGTTACTTTCAGATCATGAACATTTTCTGATTATTTACCACATTTGTCTGACCAGAAATAGAAGAACTCAGTCATACTGGTATTTTGTAAAGTCTGTAAGTTTATGAGGGACAATGACACTGCATGTGACTGCTTTACTGTGACTGTGCTAGTCAAATGGTCCAGTTTAATTTTTCTTGGAACCCATTTTGTGCAACTTCCTATACTCCTTTTCTATGTGTAAAAATTATTTTGACATCCCTTTTTGGTCAATCTGATTGAAGAATGCACTTCTTTTTAAACGATTAAAGATTCCCATGGTTTCCCGGACAACTGAGGGTGCTATTGCTGTTATGTCATGTCAGGAATTAAGACACTGTTCAGTTTAGGATTTTTTGGTTCAAATTGTGAACCCAAAAAAATTGCTCATTGCAAACTTATATCTGTGAGAAAAAGTCACAACAAAGAGATCACCAAATCACCAAAGAAACGTAACAAAAGCAAAATAGCAAAAAATTCTCATCAACTTTGTGTGCTGAAATAGCTCTAACACTGATGTTTCTGCCCGGAATGACATCACAGTTTTGCCCATGAATATGGAAATGTGCATTAGCATAAAACAAAACAAAAAAGGCATCGGAATACCCTAAAAATGGGACAACGAAAATTGAAAATAAGGTTAAATCGGACACAACGGTGCATTTCAAGGCTTGCATTAAAAAAAATTACATTGCATGCCCCTTTAATTTTCGGCTTGGTTTTTTTTGGTATCTCTAATGTTACATCCAAATTTCGTGGCTAAAGGGCTTGAAATTAATTGTCTAGACATGTGTGGTACTGCATGCCATGGCCATTAAAGGGAATATACATCATTTGCTTTTGCTGTAATTTTCAGAAATGGATGAAAATGGGGGGTTGGAAATATATAGCAAATATAGTTACACTGACTTTTTTGAGGTTTTGGGTTCGAAAATGCTATAAAAACCAAGAAAAACAATAATTTTCCTGTAGTCTGGTTCCCTGACTCCATATAAGAAGAAACAGAGCAGTTTATATACATTGGGGAATTGTAAGGTCAGGGAACCAGTCTAGCTGGCTTGTACCCGTTCATAGGTGTGTTATCAATTGCAAACAAGTGCGATGGTCAATTGGGGCCAGTATTTAAAAAAAAAACGAGTTTTTTCCAACGCTGGTCGGCCGATCAGCATTGGAAATTGATACAAAAATACCACTTTTCTTGAAAATGACAGTAAACCAGGTGCCATGATTTTACAGGATGCTTTACACTGTCATTCACTAACAGTCAAGTAACTAACCAGCAAGGTACATGTATTTCAAAATGATTTGGTAGTTTTATTTTTTGATGTTTGCAAATGTTGTATTTTCCCTTTAATACGGACACACTGTAATTGCAGTCTCCGCTTTACAGTACTGAATTCTTTGATAGACACCAAAGACAGGTGGTGGACTTCAGCGGATTATAGGGATTCAATTTGTTAATGATAATAATACAAAAATGATTATGATTTTTGTACAGATCAATAATTATGATGCACAGGTTTGTGGTAATAAATTAAAAATGGCTAGGATGCATTGTCAACCATCTGGGCAACATATGAATGCAACATGCGTTGGGGGTAAGAAGTGTACTTTGTACTGAAGCCATGACAGAGCTGAAGGAATGCACGCTGTGCATGTTACATGCTAAGAGACCAATTGGACGAGTAAATATTCAAATGTGAAAAAAAGGTTATTTGTATTAAATAAAAGTGTTCGTTTTGGGTTTTTTCCCCTTAGGAGCCAGTTGTTTTGCCTAGCTAAATGAAATTTATATTGGACAAATTAATTAAAGCTATAGTCCATCATTTGTAGCCATCCGAAAAAGTAACTGGCGTATTATTGTTAAAAAACATACTTGGTTGAAAGATAGTAAGTGGACTAAACTCCCTGTGAAATTAATCTTTCTGGCAAGCTATCATTTTGAAGTAATCAACGAAAGAAGGCCTTTCCAACGGTGCGTCTTTGAAGACGCACCGTAGGAAAATTTAAATTAGTAGTTCGTTTTGTTATTCGTGCATAAATTAGCATAAATTAAATTACAAAACCTCACACACTTGACCGATCAAAATGACACACAGTGACCACAGAACAATTCCCATTTCGTAAAACTAAAGCAGAGGGGGCGTGTTGTTTACAAATGCATTCTGTAAATTACACAAGACTAGTCTTGCTCCAAAATTAGTATGTGGGTGTGTGTCCTTAGATCATTGGAGAAAAGCATGAATTTCCGATATGGGCCCGATAACATTTTTACGTCTGACTCTGATGTCACACACGTGACCAAATTTTGATGACCCCTCCTAATATTTGGACACAATTTGTGAAAGTTGAACCTATACTCTGAGGTAGGGAGTCAAAAGTACTAACCCGATGAATCAGTGAAAGTAATCAGATGTAGTTAACGAGGGGTAAAGCTTCAAAAATCAGACGACGAATTGCCCTCAAAGGGATCATTACTTCATTACATGCATTTTAGTTCAAGGGTTGATAGTACAGTTAATTAACTGTCACGTGATAGATTTTGACAAATACATGTAGGGTATCATTCTCCATGAGAGAGAGAGGGTTAATTATGAAAAGATGATAACCCCAACATTTGAAAATGATCTCTTTTTTTTAATCACAGGGCTTGATAAATGCTGGGAAAGAGAAATTGTAAATGCATGCAATCATAAGATTCTGGTATTCTTTTCAGTTAGTCAAACAGCAATAAATTAGTGAATGAAATGGTTTATAAATTTGTAAATGAAAATAATCACATAGCGTGGTCCTTTCGCATTTGTGTAAAAAAAAAATGATCAAGGACAGAGTACTCTCCAATTGATGTTTTTTTTCTCGCTATATCGGAATGTAATAAATCACTGAACAGTCTACAGATTTGTTACTTTGTGACATCAAAGTTTCCTGTCTTAAAAAAAAATTTAAAAAAAAATTGCAGTGGCTGCCCAGATCTGCAGGCTGAAAATGAAGAAATTTTTGGTCCTACTGCGTCAAGGGAGTTCAACAGGGGAAGCCCCATTCTCTGCAGTATGTTTAGGGATGTTGAATCAGTATTATGCAAAGTACACATGTTTTCTGCGCAATAAAGTCTTTTTTGAAACGTCAAATGAAGTACTTATATTGAGATTCCCCGAATTTCACAGTGGTCTTAAAATTTATACCCACGATAGTTGAAAGTAAAATGTGCTGTGATGTATATTGTTTACACACTTCATAATTATTCTAGACTTATTTTTTAAAAAAAATCTTCATGCATAATTAAATCTGGCTTCAAAAATTACTGCAATTGAAACTGCAAATTTTAGGGATGAATTAATTTATGTAAGAGAATGCACATGTAAAGGTGCCCATCATTACCGATATCACATCAAAATATTCCCTTTTTTTTTTAGAGGTGGGGGGTTGGGTGTTGGTAAAGCTAGACAAACTTCTCTAAATCTGTATCCATCTTCATGCAAGACAAAACCAACAACTGCAAACAACAAAAAACTCTTACCGGTTATTTAGATTGTGAGTCTCAGGTTCCTTCTATCTGTAACAGTCGTCGTTTGCTTTTGTTTCTTTTATTCTAAGCTCTAAACAACTTTGAGCTTATCGTATACATGTACTGCAGTTCCTCTCATACACACACAAAACCAAAACACACTCAACCAACGAAGTATTTGATACGAGGTGTGAATATCACATTATCACGCGTGGACCATGGACGCAACGCCTTGTATGCGGATATAAAATCCCAGATAAAAGTGCGGTACGTGCTCCCAGGCACGGCTCACAGAAACAAATCTTCCACAAGATGCCAAAACTGCATCCAAGGAGACACTGATAAGACACAGCCGCAATCTTCAATGCAAGACACTAGTACTACTCCCCTGCCTGGTGTGGTGATCAACACGTAGAAATCCCCTGTGCATGCCTACGAGATACCATCCCAACCCCTTTTCTAGGGTTTATAAGGGGGGGGGGGAGCGTTTCTATTTTTAAACCTCATCATTCCTGTGGTAGTCTGTGCTTCTGTAGCTCCACAGCCAGCCAATCTGATTGGTTAACACTCTGGAACACAGACGTTGGATGTGCAATGTAGCCTGATTTCCAGCGTAGTGCTAAGGCATAAGCAGGCCCAGGGTAGAGCCTATACCGTACGTCGCACATCTGTAGGCTGAGTGGCTTGGGTTTTAGTTGATCCCTTGGCATTCAGTCAAGTTGAGCCGGAACAACATTCCTGGAATTTGTGGCCTGCATTTAAATGTACTACACTGGGTGTCTTGGAACTCACTGAATAAAACCTGATTATGTGGTCTAGATATGCAAATGTGCGAATCATTTTGGGGGGAAAAAGTGGTTTTATAAAATTGTACCTTTCAGAGGATTGGGGGCAAGCAGACGTGTTGTATTTTTTACAATTTTTGTGGTTTCACAGATTAAAAATCAAAAAAATTTCTACATTTACAAAAATTATCATCAACTTTAATAATATTTAGGTAAATAAATTATAGCCAGGATTGCAACTTTTCCTCGGATCCGCTGATTTCCACATTTTTTTACTTCCCGTACATGTGCCATTTAAGTAGGAAAAAAAACTGTACAAAGTATTGGAAAAATTTGAATTTGCTCTTTTTTATGACTTCCCAGTTGCATGCCTGTCTAGTTAATAATTGACAAAACAAGCTAATTATTAATGGAATTAGCTGATTAACCAAACTACATGTAAACTGGTAACTACTGAAAAGTACTATTTTATACAGAGCCCCTAAGATTGTGCAATATGTTTGTTTTTATTTTTGGGGTTGATTGATCAGCTAATTGATTCATTAATCACCTGATGTATTAAATAACAATTTATCAAAGTTGTGTGCATAAATAAATATTTTTTTTACTGACTCACTGCATGTACAATTTTCATGCTACCAGTTCTAATATAAATGAAAAGGTCAAGGTATATTACCAGCATGGCTTAAAATCCCATTTACAACTTTCATGCTAACAGTTGTAATCATTTACAGGGATGGACTCATATTCATATCATTACCAGGCATTGATCGGCTCTGTATCACGTCGTCTCTGACCCAGACAATCAAAACCACATGTATACGGAGAAAGATGCAACAATTCAATGGAAATTGCACAACACACAATTGAACTTGCTTTCTGCTGGTTGCATGCACTTGACCAGTGCAAGTAATGTGCATGGATAAACTTGTATCATACATGTACGTCATTGAGTTTTCATACCCGGTATAGCTTGTTTGTTCAGCAATGTCAGTGTTTATATTACAGTAATGTTTAAAGGCATGTAGGCTCAAGTACAATTATCCCAGACGTAACCTAGTGAATTAAAGGAAGATACAACATTTGCAAACATCAAAAAACACAATGATCAAATTATAACGAAATATCTTACTGGACTGTTAGTGAATGACAATCTAAAGCATCCTGTAAAATTGTGGCTCCTGGTGTGCTGACATTTTCAAGAAAACTTGTATTTTTCCAATGCTGGTCGGCCGACCATCGTTTGAGAAAACTGTTTTTTTCCTCAAAAACTGCTCCTAATTTTTCATATTTAGTAATTCCGCATTTTTTGGCAATTGATTACACATCTGTGAAGGGGTACAAGCCTGCAAGACTGATTCTCTGACCTTACAATCCCCAAAGTCTATAAATTGCAACGTCTCATCTTAAGTGGGGTCAGGGAACCAGACTACAAGAACATGGTTGGTTTTCTTAGATTTTCCAGCATCTCGGAACCCAAAACGTGAAACAAGCTAGTTTAACAATATTTTCTATAGCTTAGTAGTCCTCCAAATCCATTTATTTCTGAAAATTGCAGCAAAAGCAAATGTTGTATATTCCCTTTAATATTTCGGATTAAAGATCGTACTGGTACTATAAGCACCCTGTGAAATTAGTCCATCTGGCTTGCTGTCATTTAAAAAAAATCAAGCATTGTAGATGATTTCCAATAATCAGTGAACTGACTGATTGTTGGAAATAAAGAGTTCTGTTAACGAAATTCATGTTTTGTGATGTACATGTACATTGTACATGTAGTATCCACCGAACTGAAACTTCAACAGGTTAGGTTTTGAACATTCTTCTTTGGATTTTGAGTGGTGTTATTATTGGAAACGAAAACAAAATGCATGAACAGTAAATAATCCTACCCCTTTAAATACATTTCTGATTCTAAATGAAAGAGGCTATTGTTAAGCTCAAAAACCAATAGAAAACACTGCATTGACGCACATGTACGTTTCTCCAGTTTTTGCAGATATATCGCTTGTATGTAGTACTCACTTTACTCGACCAGTCAGTTGCAGTCTCAGATCCAACCCTTCGCAAGAAACTGGAGAAATCTGCAAAAATCTTGCTCATAAACTCTGCGATGAGATGGCACCAGTGTGTTTGGGTTCAAATCCGTTTCCATCAGAATCTGTTCAGACCCCCAGGAGGTCAAATCAATTGTGAATTCGTGGCAAAATTCTAAAATGCTTCACCATCGACCCGGAGGTTTAAAAATATCTCCCCGCAAAGGTTGTGACATTTAAGAAATGATAATGCCGGGGTTATTCAGGTCAGAATGTATGTGAAGAAGAAAGAAAACTAAATGTTTACACTACCAGTGCATTGTGGTACCGTCATTTGGACTGTCAGTGGTTCTTTTGAATATTGTTATTGGTGATTTTTTTTTGGTTATCGATTTATTTTTAGGCTCGGCTTGTATATATAGGTCACCAATGTTTGATTAGAGTCTGGGTCCCCAGAACTATGAATAGATTCTTTTGAATTGATATGTTTGACATGTTTCAGCCCGTCGAACAATTAATTTGTAGAGTCAAGCTCAACTCTGTGTTGTAATTATATGCATGGTGACACACGATCGTTTAGTTTATAACGACGCTCAAAATACAGCTAATATGGAGGTTTACTTACCAAGGGCACTTGATGCGAAGTTGGGTAGTCCTTTGTGCCGTCTATAAATGTGAGATGCATGTAAGGGGCTTCGCCGCCACGCAGGTTTTGCGAGGAATTGATCAAATGATCGATTGCCGATGACATACAACCCACACAGAACAAGCCAGCAGCCTAGTGCATCGGCAACTGGTGAACATACAGAGCCAAAGTTACCTGTTGATGATGTATCTGTAGCTAACCGACCATCAAGGTTCATTCGTCAATAATAATAGCGCACCATTCGGTTCAGCCAGCTACATCTGTTCTTTTTTTAGTTTATTGATATTAACTGGGATGGATGCAATAGCACAAAAGCGGAGTTGTAGCCATTCTTGCCTACGTGCGACACGTTTCTCAACCATTTCAAGCTATTTTCTTTGTGGGCACTTCCTTATTATGGCACTTGAATAAAAATGACACGAGTGTTGTTTTGGATAGATATTTTATAAGTGATGATTTAGCTTATCATCTGTACACATCCTGGTACATGTACAATATTTAGTTAGTCTCATTTTTTTAATCATCTTGTTTTTTCTTGTTTTGGGGGTTTTTTTTACTTCAGGAAGACTTTGCACAATCATCAGACATATTAGATTATTTAATGCAACTAGCGGGATTCCGCGCTATACTTATGTTTACTTTGACGTCAATTTGCATGTTGACCCCAAGTGGGTGTGGTAAGCCTCGGTGAAGCAGTTTTGCCACATTTTTTTATCATCAATGTTATGTTTTGCGTAATAGCGATACGTTTTGGAGTGTTTTCATAGAGATAATGTTGTAATATTTAACTATTGAAAGTCTAAAAGAAACATATTTGCTAAAAAAGCAAAAAAAACCCAAATATATATGCATTTTTTTCACGTGCCAACTGTGACTTCAGAGGACAGTGAACTTGGAGCATATACCATTAAGGACCATAGTGACCGTTTTAGCCGATTTTCGGCTAACTTTGACAGATTATTGTTAAAAAAACGAGTTTGACAGAAAATTTGACAGAATGGATTTTTTTGGCAGATTTCTGGCAGAATTCTGCTAAAATGGTTATTTGACAGGAAAAAACAGCAAATTTGCAAAAAAAATGGTACATTTGTTTACAAAAGCTTCAATCTTTTCAAACAAACCCTTGCAAAATACATGTAGGACAGGTTGCCTGATCTAGGTGCTGAGGTTCAACTGGGAACTTGATTTCGTCGTGACGCAACCGCGTTTTGCCTGAAATTTACGTAATTTCATATTTTCTTTAGGCCTACCGGTATGTGGCTATAGATTGTTTATAATGTAATATGAACATTCACTATGGCAATATTACAACATACATGTATGCATGTGATTTAAAGTGTTTATAGAGTATTTCGAGTAATTCTGGGGAATTTGGCAGATTTTTGATCAATCTGACAGATTTTTAGTGAAGTGCATTTAGCAGAATTTAGTCATGACCTTACTGTCACCCTGTTAAGGACCTGCACACAATACACTAGCCTCTTATTAACCACTGCATTTTGTGCTTGCGCACACTCTTTAGGCCTTTTACAAAGGACGTGACACATACATCCGACAGACAGACAGACAGACAGACAGACAGTGTAGGATCTTCTAATATAAGATTTTTTTTTTTGATCTTTGTATTAAAGTCAAATGTTTCAACGGAGAAACCATGATCTGAATTCATGTTTTAGTCATTTTATTCTCCCAATCTGAAATCTACCCTAATTCCAAAATATAGTTTTGCAGTGTTCCAATGGTTTAAGACCTGCAGGGGTAGCCACATTTATACTATCTCAATGAATCATGTAACAATAGGCTGTTCCATTACATTTGAAACTCCTCCCGATGATGTATGTTAATTTTAATAATCACTTGCAGCATGGTACATTTTCTTGTCATATGCACCTAGAGGCTTAGACATATGACTACAACATGCCATTTTAAGTGTAAAAATATCAGCGTACTCTTAGAAAAGCTCATTCTTTTTCGGATTAGACACATAATACTTACCTCAGGTGATAATTCAGAAGTGAGTGGATGTATGTGCATTTAGGGAACCAATATCTGTCTCGTGGAATATCGCCCGCCCACTTACGATTGTCCCCTGTCTGTTTGCTCTGGTATTTAGCAGTAGTGCTATTGAGACTTAAATAAACCAAAGTCATCTCCATTTTCACCAGAGCTCTTTCAGATCAAATGCAGACAGATTTGATTTCAAGTCACACAAAGACGCCGTGCAGAGGCTGTGCCGTCCATCCAATCTTACACAAGAGTTCATACTTTCTTTTCGTTTATTTATGAGAAAAAAAATTAAAGAGGTATTTTTGTCTTTAGTAAAATGGAGGTAAAATGACATTTAGTCTATAGATGATTTTCAGAAGGTCATAGGAGTAAATTAATGTGAATAACGGAACGACTGTTTAAAAAAGAGTAAATTATCCTTTCATTTAATTGTGGCGTTTATTTTTGTAACTGGGCTAGAGAGGCAGACACAAGACATCCAATAGTTCTTTAAGTTGCTTAAGCGTCAGATCAGGAGTGTTCCAAGTTGTTTTTAATGCTCCCATAAAATCTTTCAATAACAGCCACTCTCCTTCATTAAAAAACACACCTAATACAGGGTGAGTAAAAAAAAACCCGAAACCCAAATGTTGGGACTATTGTTTTAGTGAAGTTCTGCATGTAGCACTTTCAAAATCTAGGATATGAAAGCCCAATTCATAAGCTTTCTTTTAGTACAAGAATCATTCAAATCACTCATGTACTTTCCAAGTTACGGAATATTAAACACAACCACCATTTTAAAGTTCTGTTAACAGATCACAAAAAAGGTGTGCGTTCTTTCAGCAAAACAAAACAATCCACACACATCCCTATGTGATTTGTTTCCGTTTTGCTGAAAGAACACTTAACTTTTTTGTGATCAGTGGACAGAACCTTAAAATGGTGGTTGTGTTTAAAATTCCGTAACTTGAAAAGTACATGAGTGATTTGAATGATTCTTGTACTAAACGAAAGCCTATGAATTGGGCTTTTGTATCCTAGATTTTGAAAGTGCTTCTTGCAGAACTTCACTAAAACAATAGTCACGACATTTGGGTTTCGTTTGGTTTTTTTTACTCACCCTGTACATGTATTCTCCACATAGAGGCAGCATGACCTGCTAACATTTTCCACAACCCCTTAACTTTTGCTACCCCCAGTGCCCTGTTCAGTTTTGGTGTACATCATCTACATGTACATGTAATTTTAGCCAACAACGAGGGTTAAATTGTTTCAGACTGCGGATGGCAATCAGACAGTTTTTGAATCTAGGTATATTGTTCGACTTTGTATAGAAATTGAAATTTCTATTCTTTTTTTCCTCCAAAATGGCCGCCCGACCGGGATATTTTTCAAGATGGCCGTCAGACTGTTTTTTTAAATGGCCATTGGACTCGGGAAATGACATACCAGCTTTATAAGGGCTAGATGCAACAGACAAAGAGGCCAAAATGTTGTCACTGTTGAAAATTTATCATTTTGGGGGCTTTAAAAAAATAGGGGAAAAAAAGGAGGCAGCCTCCAAAAAGGAAGCGGGCGGGGACGCTAAACATCTTTTAAAAAAAATTTGCCTTATATGCGGTGCCACTAAATTGTTGTTAATCATAACATACTGATGCACAGTCTTTTACCACACTTCTGCCCCCTGCTCTCCACCCCACCCCCCCCCATTAAAAAAAATACACCCCATTGTCTGAGAACACAACTAGAATTTGCACACAAAAACCAAATCACAAAAAAACCAGCATTCAAAAAAATGCAATCAACTCACATGAGACTCGAGCAGCTTCGTTCAGACATCCAATTTAAACCTCTAACAGACCATCAACCCCCTACATATCTGGAGAACTCTTCATTCCATCACCATTGGCAGACCCTGACCACACTGGATGTCTGCCCTAAACAGTCTGTGCCCATCTCAAACGTTACCCGGCTCTGGAGGTACAGAGCATTGATTCACAGTTCACAATCCAAAGGTCATCCTTTTTTTTCTCTCGACCTCTGTCTTGCCTCGTCTAAATGGCAAGTCAATTTGGCCCATATCTGAACTGCTTCAAATGGAAGGGGAGCATAAGGTGCTATTGATTTTTTGTTCACCCCACTTTTTTTTTCACTGAGAATCAAAGAAATAAATACTCGACATTTAGGAACCACACTATTGGATAGCAGGCATTAACAGTTGGTACATGTAGTTTTATGAAAAAGGTAACATTTGCGACAAAATGGAAACTTTGTATCTTTGTAAACAATATTTCATATAATTGAAATATAGAAGTAAGAAATATTTTTTTCTGAGAATGCATGTGGGTCATGCCATAAAATTGTGGTCCATTTTTTTTTTCTCCAGTTCCTGTTACATTTGATATAAGATTTGTAACTTCGAGACACATTTTTTTCTTCCATTGCCAAGACAAGAGTGATTATGTAAAAGCAAAAGACTTGCCAAACAAATTGAAAAAAAACTGTGAAGTCACTTTTATGGACACACATGTATGTGTACTTGCATGGAAAATTACCGGACATACATGTAGGTCAGGTGAAACAGGGACACAAAAATGCCACACATTTGGACCCCAAATTTAAGAAATGACCCATCACGTTGTACCCGTATTCCAGTTTCAATAATGAATCTTAGTAAATTTATCTGAATACCTTTTCATTTGTATTGCCTTTTTAATATTTGGAAAAGTTAGCCCACCCCTCCCAACTGCCCAAGTATGATTCCAGTGTTGTAACTGTGATTCAAAACTGGCCTCACTTCCCTCACATTTTACTGATGTACGTTTCCCTGTTTTTTTTCTCCTCTTTATCTACAGGCAGTGAGCATCAGCTTGATAACACAGCTTGATGACACAGCACTACCTCATCTCGTAGCTCAGTGTTTCAGGTTTCATCCAGAACCATGAATCAAGCAGACGTGCTTTTTCATTATTTATGCGCTTCTTGGCTGTATGTATTTTTGTTCTTTGAATGTTTGTAAAGTAAGAAATGTATGGGGAAAAAAAAAAACCTGTCCATGCACAGGCGAGTATGTAGCGCCATCTATTGGTGGGCTATCTCGAGCTACCGGTACACTGACAAATTTATCAGTAGATACAATGTAGTCATTATGAATCCAGTGGTGTTCCCTAATGTGGCGCAAGTGAACATTTCCCACCGACTTTCCTCATGCAGGGTTGCCAAACTTCAAATTCATTCAATTAAATACTGGTACTTTACCTTTTTAATAACCCTAACTCCCTAGGGGTTGTGCAAAATCTAACCTTTGTGAACAATTTCAGTGTCATGAAATTGAGTCCGAAATTAAACACGGTGGCATTTGGAAATAGGCACAAAATCGGCTGTGTGTTCCCTAACGTGGCGCACTTGAATAAATCTTGGAAAATCCCAAGTTAACATCTGAAAATTTCTTTAAAGTTGATCAATACTGATAAACCATTATTATCAAAACGTTCACTTTGCACTTTGAAACAATATTGGAAAATCATGCCAAAATAAAGTTCTTTCCTAACTGTTTAAGGGTAGATAAACTCACGATTTATGAATGGGAATGTTTAGGGCCTGATGAAATTTCACTTGCACTGTGAAATTTCAGGTAAAACTTTTGCACAAGCAAGGCGCTATAGAGGCGAAAAATCAAAGTGCGTCATGTTAGGGGTCGCGCCACGTTAGGGGACATCAACAATATACATCGTACTGCATGGCAGTCTTGTGGCAGAATAACAAATTTGTTATCACATCAAACACAATATACAGTACAACGCCACTTTCATGCACATCGCAGGATCCACAGAAATTGTTCGTAATAGCGATCGTTCAGTATAGCAATTTTAAGCTGCTGGTGCTCTGGTACTCACTTTTCAATAAATAGCGCCCTTCAGAACTTCACCCTGCACGCCCTGGTACTTTGAGTTTAATACTGAAAACTGACTTTGAACACGTAGCAACTATTGAATAATGTAATTACACAGATTGTGAGCTTACTACCGGTACCTACAGCAGTGGGTGGCTTTCCCCTTCTATTCCTTAGGGAAATAATAGCCACTTTTTGCTCTTCTGTTGACATTTTCAACAGCAATTTTCGGTACATTTGTACACAAAAATCAAGAGCCAAGGACGATGTTCAGTTTAGCCGAATGTTTGGTATAGCGGTGTTCGGTATAGCGGTGATCCACTGTAGTCACAAGTCATCCAGTCTAGCGGCAGGATTAAAATCCGGATATCTTAAATTTAGTTTGAATTTCACAGTTCAGCTAGATTTTAGAAACCGGATATTCAAAACTAAGTTTTTTTAATGTGACTTTGACTTAGGTAAAGGAACACCTCCAAATTTGCTCTGCATTCTGCATTCACACACGAGCAGTAACCGCATTCACTCACTAGCACTCTTCTTGATTCATGAATACCAGGCCACTTTCACTGATCAATTCCCCCCCCCCCCTCCCCTTCCCCTTCCAAAGTTGCAGCTTCGGAGTGTTTCTGTAATTCTGAAAACTATACCCATCTGTAATTCCGAAAACTATATCATCAGTAAGGGGATTGCATGCAGTACTTCAGTCTAGATCAGTTTTTTTTTTTGCCATGACTATTAATTGAATGGTGTGATATTGAGTAGACATAAAACAAGGAGAAATAGTTAATAAAGAAACAAGATAATCGTAGAGAATACAGAAAACTGTTGTGTATTTTTTTTTATTTGTCAGTTTCCTTGTTATCAATTGTAATGCCTTAATTGCTTAACTCGTAATATTGAGCCAAATTGAAACGAATCAGAACATTTCATGGGTACCTTTTGAAAAACTGTGGTTATGCATTTTACTAAAAGAAAATAATATACAAGGGCTTGAAAAAAGGTTCAAGATAAAGGAACAGAATACAACCATTTCATGTGTAGTCATCACTCTACATGACCTGTATGATGAAAATGGGAAATTTGAAGGGAAAGCTGTGGTAAGCAAAAGAATTGTGTATAAATCTATATTATGGATGTGACGTTTACACATGTAAACGAAAAAAGTTCTAAATTTCCAAAATGTTCCAAAAATTAAAAAGGGACCTATGATCACACAGTCTTCCTTTGAGTTAAACCTGAAGAGCACAAATAATTTACGGTGTTTTTAAACCTATTTAATTCACAAAACCTTTGAAGCACTTCCATACTTTACTTGATTACAATCTGAGTACATGTAGTTTTTTTACCTTTTGGATGACTGCCATTGTTGATTTATCATGTCAATGACACCTTGAAAGTGTTGGCCAATGTCTCAATCAAGAGTGAAAGGCCTTCACTCTTGAATGAGACATTGACCAAAAAGGTCCAGTTATTGAATTATTTCATCTCCAAATTTGGATTATTGATAATGGGCTCTGGCAGAACCCAAAATGAAAGCCCTTTTTCAGATGGCTGCAGACGACCAAGATCGGAATAAAGAGTTTTTGCTAAAACAAAAAATACCGATTGAAAATTCATTAGAAGAAATAATTGGCATTTTGAAGCGCACAGGTTTTAAACTTTAAAAGCACATTTCTACTAGCTGTATAGGCCGGACATGATACCACACATTGAATTCAAACTCAGTATAACACTTTCTAAATAAAAGCAACCAACTACAGGTTAGAAAATACCAACTACATGTTTAGAAACATAAATACCAACTACATGTTAGAAATAAAACATGAACTACACGTTGGAAATAAAATCAACTACACATTGGACATAAAAACGTGAACTACACGTTGGAAATGAAAAACATCAACTACACGTTAGAAATAAAATAAAAAAATCAACTACACGTTGGAAATATAAAACATCAACTACACGTTTAAAATAAAAACAGTTACACTTCTTTGAACGTGTAGTTGATATTTTAGGCCAAAAAAATGATAAGTCGGTCTCTGGGCGGCGCGCGCGTCGATTTTAAACATGTGCGTCGATCGTTTTTTTTTCCAAAATTTTCCGCGGTAGCTCCAACAGCGCCCTCTATTTCCACACCTCCTCAATTTTTTTTACCAAAGAGCACCAAGGAATGGGAAATTGCACCAAGGCAAATGATAAAGGGCACCAAGGCAAATTATGGAGGACACCAATGTACATGAGGACACCAAAAAAGCAAAACAGTACATACCTTGTCCGTCTGTACAATCCAAGCTTGAAGGAAAAAAAAGAAGAAGAAGAAAAAAAAAAAAAAGCCGCGTGGCCGCGTCAATTCCGGAACTTTGGTCTGACCAGAGACCGAGTATTTTTCTTTGGCCTTATATTGATGTTTTTATTATTTTTGTCATGAACATTTTTTAATTACTCATTTGTGGTTTACAGGAATTTTTAAGGGAAAATAAAGTTTGAGAAAAAGAAGAAAGATTGCGAGAGAAACACCATTTGGTTAGTCTTCTCTTTCAAAAAAAATGTGGCTCTGAAAAGAACCGGGTGGTTGAGTGTAGAACTTGACGTTTCGGACAGTGTGCTGTGTCCGGTCCGAGAACCTGACTTGCACTCAACGTGCTTCGATATCAAACCAAATGTGGAATGCCGGACGGACGTCAATGATTTGATCAGGCAGGCGGCACAGCGCCCTCTAGAAATGGAGATCAATGGTGTCAAGCAATAAAAAAAAAAGGCGCGTCCCGTTTTTACGGCAACGATTGGCTTGAAGTTTTATGTTTATGGTCTGCCCTTTTATAATGAAACCAATGATTAAACCAGGCCAAGCTACGATCGACCCTTGATGGACTGATTAGTAGTCCTTAAAGGGAATATACAACATTTGCAAACATCGAAAAATAAAACTACCAAGTTTTTACAAAATACCTTACTAGGATGTTGGTAAATGACAGTCTAAAGCATCCTGTAAAATTATGGCACCAGGTGTGAAGTCATTTTCAAGAAAATTGTTTTTTTGTATACATTTCCAACGGTGGTCGGCCGACCACCGTTGGAAAAACCTAACTTTTTTTCAACTACTGCTCCAAATTTACCCTTTTTTCAGTCTAAATTGTGTTTGCTATTTGTTACATGTTCATTAACGGGTTGCAGAGCAGCTAGACTGGTTCCCTTACCTTACAATTTTCTGGCATCTATAAATTGATCCATTTTATCTTTAGTGGAGTCAGGGAACCAGACTACTTGAACATTTTTTGCGGTAACATGGTGTTACCGCAAACCGATACGATACCGATACCCCACCATGCAAAGCCTCAAATCTTATATTGAACATTTTTGTTTTTCTTGGTTTTTCCAGCATTTTCGAACAGAAAATTTCAAACATATCAGTGTAACAATATTTGATCTATTGTACTAACCCCTCAAATAGTTCATTTCTGAAAATTACACTACAAAAGCCAATGATGTACATTCCCTTTAATAAGTCGTCAGGGAACTTTTTACTTCGATGGGCGATAATGATGGCCCTGACAGTCATATGGTTGCGAAGGGCGATTTCTAAAGGTTACGTAACACTTTATTTTTAATGAAACTACATGCACACGTACATGTTCACGTTGGCGGGTGAAATCTTTGAAAATATATTTCTCCCGTTTGGAAGACCGTATCTTCATGCAACTTTCAGGGTTTATTTCCCTTATAATGATCCATGTAGTCACCGGCACCACGAAGTAACACTCATGTACGTACCTGTAAAACCTAGCAATCGGAGAAAACGGCATCTAAAGTTGAACGCCTTCTAGAACAACACTTTGCGTCAAAACTGTTGAGTATTTTCAGTTGGGTTTCTCGTTGTGGACACTTCATGTATTGATGTTATTAAATATGCTGTTTTTGACCCGTTTGTATATTGAAACAACAAGAAATGAGAGAAAAAGTTGAGTGTTAGTTCGTAAAACAAAAAAAAACTGCAAAACTGTAAATTTTCGTTTTCACGAAGTTGTGATAATATGTTTACTGATTACTTTTTGTTTGTGGTGCATGAATTTCACTGCTCTGCAGTATAGCGTCTTAGTACGTAATAGGATTAACTTTCCTCAATAACGGCAGACGCTTTGCTTTAGCAACCATAATGCTGAGGCGGGCCTAAACGAACAGCACTTTAGGCTTAATGCACTTGGAAAAAAACATTAACACATTTCGGCAAGCTTGCTTTTTGTGGGTCCCGGTCCCCTGCACCTCTTGGTATTAATTACTAGTACATTATTTCTTATCTTATTTGTTTTGAGTTTTGACATACCTTTTTTTTTTAAGAATCATATTTATATTTTTGCATTGTACCATGAGGTGGAATAAAGTAAAGTAAAGTAAATTCATAAACAACAAAAACTTTATGTACGTTGCATGCAGCTAAAAATATGCACCCTGTTTGTGAAACATTCCACGATCTCCGAGCCATTGATCAGAGTTTCAACACAAACAATTCCTTAAACTTGTTCTTTCGTTCGGTTGTTATTATTATATGTCCATCGATTACTCACAATTTCCTTGTTTCGCTCTTTGTTTCGCTTTTATAAACTTTTTGTAATTTTAGTTTACATAGCAATAATACTAGCACGAATGACGTACATGTATACATGTAACGTGACTGCCAACGCAGGATGCACGCAAAGACGTTTCCTGTACCCCGCATGCGCACTGTGGTTAAAAACCCCGCGCTGCATTACGCGCGCTTTGTACAATTCAAGTGTCGACGAGTTCACTATGGCTGCCGATCACATGAACTCGACGAACCACATGGAAAATGCCGAAAATTTCATAAACAACACCCATCAGAATTCGAAGAGAATGCGGACTGAACCAGTCAACAAGGTCACTGTCATCTTGGGGGCACAATGGGGGGATGAAGGCAAGGGAAAACTGGTTGATCTCTTGTCTACAGACGCGGACGTTGTGTGCCGATGTGGGGTAAGTGGAAGACGTCATTCACAATGTGCACTGTGACTAGGGTCATGTACAGTGTGTGTATGCATGAGCAGAAATAAAGTGTCAACATGTTCGTGTATAGCCCCATAAATGTGGCCAGTTTACTGGACTGCCTCCGTAAACATAGGCCACACACCGACCGTATGGAAAACGTACTCGGCGAAATGTTGAACATGTTGAAAAAAATGTTGAAAGTGATTTCCACCATTTGTCCACATTGCGACTTCAGACCCAGTTTATTTAAGCTTTAAAAGTACACTTACCCTCTTAATAACAAAATGAGAACCTCCGGCCAGTGTCAGTTGTCCAGCTGCTGCCTAATTTACGTCCTTTTCTGGAGCCTTTTTGGCAACTTGGATTCATTCTACCTCCTTCATTGTCCGTGGTCCAACTGAACAATGGCGTCGCGCAATATCAAAGGGGCGGCGCAGGCCCGGTGGCTGTTACCTGCCTTCTGTCAATCCTTCATGTAAAGCGCGCCCTCAAGCGTATACACCCTCGGCCAGCTGGCCGTACGACGTACGTACGTATGGACACGTCAGTACGGTAGTCCATACGTACGGCCAGCTGGCCGAGGGTGTATACGCTTGAGTGTATACTGTTTCATGTACTCATATTAAGTTTACCACTCGCATCACAGCTGCGGTACTGGAACCGCAACCGATAGTGCATGAAACAGTCATCGGGTGTTACGCTTCCGCGCGACGTCATGCGCCAACAGCCAATCGCCAGCCGGCAAAAACGACTAGTTGACAGCCTGGTACCGGTAACCGACCGCCATTCAATCGTACACAAATTTTTTTGTGTGCACAAACCATTGGCGTTCGTGGACATGCTCGCAAGATTGTCAGGTTAGCGGTTATTTTTCCTGTTTTCACTGCAATTGTAGGCTGAATCTTCATCGTGGATCGTTTTTTACTTCAAGGACCTGTGTAATGGTTATTCCAGGCAAGTTTGGGGTGAGTTGCAGTTGCAATTAGTGTGTAACGGGGACAAAATTCAACATTTTCCAAATTTTTTTTGCCTATACTATCGTTTTCGAGAAAAATGAGCTCCAGCTCTAGATGACAACCCAATGATAAAACTCAGAGCTGGGTAACTCCAGCTAGACCGGGCCCTCTTTCTAAGTTCCTTCTGTTTTGGGTCCGTTAAAGCTTGCAGCTATCCAAAAAGTAACTGATGTAGGCCTAATTCTTGTTGGAAAACATACTTGGTTGAAAGATAATATTAATAAAGAGACTAAACTCCCTGTGAAATGATTCTTTCTGGAAAGCTGTCATTTTGGAGAAATCAACAAAAGAAGGCCATTCCAACGGTGCTTCTTAAGACTCACTGTAGGAAATTTATAAATTATTGTTTGTTATTGCGGCGAAGTGCGCGTAAGCGTTGGCACGACGCACACGCGTGCGCGGTTGCTATAATTCGTCGGATCAGTGCGTGACATCGCGTAGCTGCAATCGGCTCAGTGAAAACGTGTCTCGTCGAACGCTGAATTCAGGCCCGATTCAAAATAGCTTGAGAAGTTGAGTAACTCCAGCTGACATGCTCAGTCATATTCATTCACATGTAGCACTGAAGACATGACCAGGGCATGAGAGTGTGGTCTTGACTTTAGAGACCCTTCCAGAATGGCCTCCCCCAAATGTTCCTTTTTCACCTCTATTATCCCACCCATGATTCCATTTCCATACCTCATACAGTCAGCAGGCATTCACGAGGAGCCCTAACCCCCTAGGCCCTTGTTGCTTACAACCATCCTCAATCCTCCAAAATCCTCCTAAATTTTTCAACTCCGCCTAAATTTTTCAAAATTGTCAGACAGTCCTGCCTCAAAATGCATTCATCCTCAATCCTCCAAAATCCTCCTCATCCCAAAACTTTGCACTCGTGTTTAAATGAAGGATAACCAACGCCAAATCCTTCAAAATCATCAGACAGTCCTGCCTCAAAATGCATTCATCCTCAATCCTCCAAAATCCTCTTGTGCTTCATTCACCATGCATCCTCAATCCTCCAAAATCCTCATGTGCTTCAATCACCATTCATCCTCAATCCTCCAGAATCCTCATTTGATTAAATCACCATTCATCCTCAATCCTCTAGAATCCTCCAAAACCGCCAGGAGGATTTTGGAGGAATGAGGTGGGTTAGGGTTAGCTAATGATCGACTTGAAACAGACCCCAAACAAATAACATATGAAAAATATGAATGATTTCGTGGCTTGTCCATTAAATACATCCTGTATCACTGCTGTCGTCCATGATGTTTGGTTAATTTTGCGCACGACACAATCATGGTGGCCCTGAAGGGACATCACACATCGAGATTTCTGCGCAGATTTCTGCGATGTCGCACATTTTTTCTGTAGAATGGAATTTGATGAAAATCACGAATCGAAAAGTTGATTTTTTTTAACGGTGATTTCATAAGTTTAGTACAGTAAAAGGACCTGTTTGTTCTTAAAAACTAATCAGCAATTATTGCCATGAAGCAAGGTTTTAGTGCTCAGGGCATGCTCGGAGAAATACAATTTGAACCACAACCGAACCGAACCGAACTTTGAGGATCAGTTGCAGCACTACTAGAATTATTGTCATTATTATTATTATTTATTTCGCCATTCTCACAACATTATAAAGAAGGCCAGGAACAGCAAAAGTACAAGTACTGTGGTCCGAGGAGATGCTGCACCAATAGAATGGTATCTTATCATCTGTAAACCAAAATGAAAACAGATTTAAGATCTGTTTGTTTTTTTCAAGATTTCCAGCAAAACAAGTTACTTAACTGGATAACGACGAAAGGTCATTTGTTTCATAAACTCATTTTCTGGGAATCCAATCATCTGTCAATAGAATGAATAGTTACTACTTGGTAGGTTTTCCTTTCTTGTTTCGGTAATGCAGGAAATGCGCTTCCTTAGACAATTAAGAGACAGAAAATGATTCCCTTCATCTTTGTTTGCCATTTAACTGTAAGTGTGAGGTTTCTTCTAAAGCTATTAGTCTGCGTACGTGTGTCAACTTACACAAGTTGTAATTTGCAATTTGTGTAACAAGCAGACGTGACTTGTGTAAGGTGATTGAGTTCTCATTTATGCTCTGAACCCTAAAGTAAAGTCTGTCAGGAGCCAATGTGGCCCATCAGGCCGGCGTTTATCTCCGGTTTCAGTGGCATGAAACGACTGAGAATATTTCT
This sequence comes from Patiria pectinifera, assembly GCA_029964075.1. Classification (NCBI taxonomy): domain Eukaryota; kingdom Metazoa; phylum Echinodermata; class Asteroidea; order Valvatida; family Asterinidae; genus Patiria; species Patiria pectinifera. The sequence continues at coordinate 33,292,087 of CM057142.1, forward strand.
ATTCCCCTTGGACGGGATGCTGGTCCATCGCAGGTTACTCCCCAGCTAATGCCGGTACCCATTTATACTCCTGGGTGGAGAGAGGCAAGTGGTGAAGAAGTGGCTTGCCCAAGGACACAACATATGGCCAGCGGCTGGATTTGAACCCATGACCCTCTGATCATGAGTCCAGAACCCTAACCACTAGGCTACACTCCCCATAAAGATCCCCGTTATATGATGAACTCAACATACACGAGCACAGACGGCAATTTGGAAAAATCACGGTGCTTAGGCATTAGCATATATACCTAAGTATTTAATGCTTGAAATAAATATACATGAAACTGAAAAACAAAAATGAACAGTGAAAAGAAAAATTCCAGTTCTGTGAAATTACTCGCTTAAATCTTCAGTTGGAGATCGTTTCTGAAAAGTTTAACAAATTTTATGTTGTCATTGTGGGGTACATGTACATGTACATGATGTACAATGTAGGTTGGCTGGTTCCCAGTCCTTATACTGTCCTAGTTATCATCGTTTATTGGTGGGAACCAGTCCACACAACTGCTGCACAACAATTTGTGTGTGACATCAGTAAACAGTTACCAAATTCCAAGTTGATTTGACAATCGATGTGAATGAAGAAATAGGAAAGTGGTATTTTTTTTACGTTTTCGATTTCCAAACGTTGTTGAGAAGCATTTGAGTAAGACGAAGTAGGAAATACGACATACGCAACTCGACTTTCAATTGGAAATTTGCAGCGGCAGTGTGATGTGGCCGGGTTTATTCTGGCATGCGACTGAGTCCTGCAATGGGCCCTTAAAAGTGGTTTATTTTGCTTGCAGACGATTAGAAGATGAAAGTCCCTAGCATTTCGCTTTTACATTCCAAATGCAGCCAAACCAGGTCCAGGTAAAAATTGCCGAGCCAAACCCAAACCGAAACCCAAACATAAACAGAAACGAACAGAACCAAAACCCAAACAAAATCCGAACCGAACTTGAGGGATGACTTGCAGTTCGGATAAAAATTGCTGAACCAAACCTGAACCAAACCTGAACTGAACCCAAACCGAACCCCCCCCCAAAAAAACCCGATCCCAACTTGAGGGATGACTTGCAGTCTGGATAAAAATTGCTGAACCAAACCTGAACCCAAACATGAACTGAAACGAACTGAACCAAAACCAAAATCGGAACCCAACTTGAGGGATGACTTGCAGTTTGCATAAAAATTGCTGAACCAAACCCGAACTCAAAGTTGAACCAAAACGAACTGAACCCAAACCAAACCAAAACCAAAGCCTGAACAAAACCCGAACCCAACTTGAATGATGACTTGCAGTCCGGATAAAAATTGCTGAACCAAACCTGAACCCAAACATGAACCGAAACGAACTGAACCAAAACCAAAATCGGAACCCAACTTGAGGGATGACTTGCAGTTTGCATAAAAATTGCTGAACCAAACCCAAACTCAAAGTTGAACCAAAACGAACTGAACCCAAACCAAGCCAAAACCAAAGCCTGAACAAAACCCGAACCCAACTTGAATGATGACTTGCAGTCTGGATAAAAATTGCTGAACCAAACCTGAACCCAAACATGAACCGAAACGAACTGAACCAAAACCAAAATCGGAACCCAACTTGAGGGATGACTTGCAGTTCGCATAAAAATTACTGAACCAAATCCAAACCCAAACATGAACCGAAATGAACCGAACCAAAACCCGAACACTATAACCGAACTTGAGGGTTTCACTTGCATGCAAAGTTTATACATGTGTATAAGCGAGAAAATTATCTAGCTACATTAACTAAGGCCAAAAAAAAAAGTCTCCGGTTTCTGGTATGGAGCTTGCCCCAAAAGTGGTGCGGCGACGCGGCTTTTTTTTTTTTTTTTACCTGTTTTTTTTTTTTTTTGGCTTCAAATGTCGGCTGATGACTGCAAATGGTGCCCGACTAAACTTAGTGCAAATATATGGGAGTCCAGAGAGGCCACATAAATCTTATTCTCGATCATAACCCCTTCTAAAAACACGTTAAAATTGTGCAGCAGCAGAATTCCAGTCAAACCAGTGAGTTTGGCGGTTTTGAAACATCATCTTGTATTGAAAAAAACCTTTTTCATTTTGCCGACGCGCATGGCTACGGCGACGCGCGCGCATACCAGAAACCAGAGACTTTTTTTTTTGGCCTAAGCCAAAACTATAGAAAAAGGGTAGGATTTAATATTAACGTATTCATTTTTTTGTCAACAAACTGCCCTCTGCGCTGCACATACCATGAACTGGTCCAGTAGTGTACATGCACCGTTATTCACTATGCAGCAGCAGCACACAGTATGTACATTGTACAGTATATTAGACATGAACCGCACTTGTACATTTGTAAGCTTAGGTTAAATTACCAGATGTGTGTCCTAGATTCCATGTTTAAATTGCATCTGTTACTGAGCCCCAAACCCCATTATGGAGTTGCTTCCCATGAACTGACTGCTTGTCATCAGGGAAATGTCACTCGGCTGTACACTCCTTTTTTTCAAAACTCTCTCTTCAACATTACAATTTGGAGGCAATTAAGGCAGTCATTACCAGTCGAGTTATGAAAGATGTGTCAGACTTCAGCCCCCGAGGGCAGAAACGTCACAAGACCATGCCTCCTCTCAGTATTCCCTGAACAGGAGGCAGCCAGGAGCTTCGTTAGGGTTGGCCCGAGGTTTATCTGCCAGATCTGAGCAGGAATGGCAGTCACGGCCTGCTATCCTTCCTTGACATATTTGGCGTTGGTCATTGAACTGGACTTGCCCCTGAGCTTGTAGATGGATCATACTTCTACATGTACGTTAGGGCTATACCGAATATTCAAATAGCTTTTTGCCAGTTGGAATATTCGAAAACAAAAAAATATGCACATACACACACGGCTGTGATGTAATTTTTTTTGTAGAGTTGTGTGTGCTTTATTGTCAGGTGCCACAATTTTTGTTGACAGTAATTTTTCTGTCGACGGTGGTTCACTGTTCTCATCCTTAATTTAGCAGGTTAAAGCCCAAAAATCCACCAATATGGGGGGATGGATTTCGATGGAGTTGGGGTTTGTTAGGGTTAATGTTCCATTGCCCCACTTTCCCATGGTCTTCAACACATTAAATTTTTCCTATTAATACATTTTCAACTTGTATGTTTTACTCCAGCCCCAAAACACCCTTTATCCTTTTTTGACAGTTTCAACCGTCCGAATGAAGATATTCGTTTTGGGCACAAACAGATTACGCTCTGCGAACAGACTGGCTCCCAGTCCATACATAATCGATATGGATTGTTGGGCGGGAACTAGCCTTACCCGGCGAGAACAGAATCATTGTCCGACAGCCAATCATTCAAAACTGTGAAGTATTAAGAGCATGAAAGTGTTTAGTTGCTGCCCCTTTTTAGGATGAAAGACAATTATAATGGAAGTTGGTTCAATTTTGTGCATTTTAAACAAATAATTAATGAAAGAAATGTATGTACCGGCATGTTCCCAGAAAATTAATCTCTTTCAAGATTTACTTTTTTTTCTCTTTCAATTTCCTAAAAAATACTTTACATGTACCGGATACAATGTACGTAAACCCACCAAATATCACAAAAGCATGTGCTTGTTTCCATGGTTTTAAAAAATGTTGGACTCATGACTTTATTTTCAGATTTGTTTGACGTTAAGGGTGCATCATTATTATAATGACATACATGTAATGTTTTGATACGCTGAACTGTGTTTACATGAAAAAAAATTACACGAAATGAAAACAAATTAAAAAGTGAATACCTGCAGTGGTCACACTAGGACTTTTTATGCAGGATGGGGGGAAATTTAAATGACAGCTTTGAACAGAGTTTTAATGGAAGCAAATATTTCATCAGAGGATAGGGAATTTAAAATCATTATGCAGCACAGCAGGTACGAACGGAGCACAGCATGCATTGCGTGCAGCATAAAATGCACTACATAACTACTGTTAAATGCAAAAACCTTGTACCACAATAACAAGGTCTTTTTCCCCCCTGAAATGTGGTGGTTTAACCCTAACCGAACTCAACCCATCAAAGCCCAACAGCAGGTTTTGTTGAAATCTGTTAGGATGGGTACAGTACCCCTAAACTGATGGTCTTTTACATTGGGTTTGGCATACCTCCAGAAACGAAGTCCAACAGTTCGTGTGCACGATTCCCCATGTGGGTGTTGGAATTTGCCAGGATGGGTACGGTTCCTAGTAAATTATGCTAGGGAGTTAGGGATAATGGGCCTTTTTTTTAAAAAATTCTGTTTCAAAATGAAAACAGTCGGTAATTGATTTTGTAATTTTCTAGAAGCCCACCTGCAATGCAGCACTAATGATGACGTGCAGAGGCTTCATCAAAACGAATTTTACACGGATGAGGAGGATAGGGAAGCATCCATTAGCTGCTCGGCTGACTCAAAGCCCACTCATAGCGCTGACATCTCGTACTTATTAAGCGTTCATCACCATCAATTTGGCCACTGTCCTTGGAGAAGCTGACTGAAAAACAGGGAGGATATGTTTTCTTGACTGCGTAGTGTCAGTCAGGTTTAGACTTTCCCTGATTAAAAAAGCACTCTAAATGTCAGAGCCGGAGGTTCATTGCTAAATCCTTGTCAATAAATTATAAACTCACTAGTAAACAAGGTGGAAAATCTGAGGTTTGGACGCGTGTTTTAAGCAAGTATAAATGGCAGGCAGTTTGCCCTGTGCGCACAAATCATTTTTCAAAGACGCACGCTTTGTGCTCAACAAAATAACTTTTTTTCCCGTAACAAATTTTCAATTTGTTTTTTTGTTTTTTTTTCTTGAAAAAAAACCAGTGGTTTTCCCCCCTGATTTTGGGCGTCTGAAACCTTCTTAAAATGGGATTTCACTTTGTGTGCAAATGAACCCGCCCTGCAAGAGCTGAATTATTGTAAGGCTACCAAATATTGTAATTTTGTAAAGAAGTAACTAAACATACAGTGTACATGTACATGTAGGATGATTTTTTTCTCTTTTTTCATTCGCTATCTCGTTCAAAGTGAAAAAAAAATTGGTGGTGAAAGTCGAAATAGCTCTCGAACCCACTGAATCTTCAGGTGAGATTAACGCATCTGGACGTGGGAACAAGACAGAAAATGCCTCCTGCTTTTACATAAACTCCCCCATACAACAATCAATACCATCTTTATTGCTGTTAGAAATTGGCAATATTCACAATGTCAACAGTGTTCTAGCCAGGCATCAAATAGCGCTAACACCCGCTACGCTTTCGGAAATAAGCGCTACGCTTAAATCGCGCCGCTACGCTACCGCTACGCTATAAATTTTGGTTGCGAAAAAAAATATCTGCCGTTTGTTCGTATACGTACAAGCGCAGCGACTTTGAGCATTGCGCATTGGCCGTACGACACAGCGAAAAATAAACAACGATCCCACCGCACGTACCCCGTACGATACCCCTACCGTGATGCTGCGCCACACTCATTCGCTATGAAAGCAATAAGCACGTGCTGTTTTGTGCTGCGTAGATACAGCGCTCCGTACGGACGTACGTGTCACCAACATGTCACGTACAGAGCGCTCCGTGGACCACACCATTTTGCGGTATCGGGTGCGCTTTCCTAACGTCAATATTTACAAGCATTTCAACTGTTTTAAAATTTTAAATAATACTTTTTATCAAGTCCAAAACATGTTACTGTTTGAAAATAAGTTCTTCAACGTCGGAACATAATTTTCGTAAAGGATTTATTCGAGAAACGATGTCCAAAGAAAGGTTAAGCACCCCTACGATATCGATGGATGATGGATCCGTCCATAAAGATGGCCGCACGTGAATAACTCTTCTCGAAGAATGTCGCTGTCGAAAATTGGGATTTTTGACTACACTACTCGTTGCTGATAATAACAGTTCGATAAGTTTGGTAGTAAAAACGGATATATTTGTTCTTAGGACAAAACCAATCAGCAAGTATTGCAACAAAGCAAGTTTTTAGCGCTCCACGAATGCGTTGCTTTCTCAAATGCTGAGGGGAAATTTGGTCGCGTAGTTCGCCGGCGTAGCCGGCGTGGGCTGGCCCGCGCCCGCACGCCGGCGTGTTCTCACACTTAATATTGACAAAGTAAATCTCATTTTTTTTATAAAACATTGAAGAACTACTAAAAATGGTTAAACATCATAAAGCAAGCATCGATCTTGGAACAATTTATACATTGTAAACATGTTCCAAAATTTGAAAACAGAAGAAACTTTACAGGAGCAAGAGTATCAATCATTTGAAACAAATAAAACAAAATTTCTTATAATTTTAAACACTTCTGCTAAAAAAAAATCAGGGGAAAGTGGCAGGGAATCGCCTCAGATTGCACCACAGAGCATCTAGAGTCCAAAATTTTCCGGGGCCCTTAAGCGGGCCCCGGTCCCCACGCCGTAAGGGCTCCGCGCTCGCATTAGTCGTCGAACCAAAATTACCCCTACGCTATAATTTCACCCTGGCTAGAACTTTCTTCGGCCGGGAACCTTTTCAGCATTTTTCTTCTTCATATTAATTACGTATTAAGTACATTTCGCACGAATGGAAAAAAAAAATTGCCTAGCCACACCCACTTAGTAAATTTACTGCCAGAAAACCAAAACTGTAGTGGGCGGAATAGCCAACATGTGATTGAAATTCAAAATATTCATGTTCAGATCTGTTGACTTAGTGTAATGAAGTACAGCTGCTGTGTGTGCGTACAATATTACATGTGACATCATCTATATATACAGTTAGTGACCCGAGTTCTGGTGTACACAGTGCATGCATATAATTTACTTTGGCTATAAGTGAATAACGGCCTTGTGTAGTATGGAGAGTTTTATACTGTAAAGCAAAAAAATTGCCAGAGTGCTTTTAACCACTTCAATTTGATATATCGTAGATAACCGATCATGCCTGTGTGGGTGTCTACTCAATCTTTTCAGACCTGAAAAGGCTAAAATCGAGTTATAGAGAGACTTTTAATTAATTGTTATGAATAGTCGATGGGAAACGTACCAAGCTTAGATCAAAGATTAACATGGGATTTGAAGTATTTTGTTTAATCATGGTCAGTTCTATGAAAATTACTTGATACAAGGGACCTTGTTCCATCACTTAGATGCACTAGAAATCTTAGAGCTCAGTGTAAAATGTGCACAAGATGAACCCTGTGTGTATGTGAATTTATTTCTCATCATGATTTTCATTTCAGGAAATGACCAAAAACGAGACTGGGCCTGCCTAGTCAAGCTGGACCTAAAAGTCTGAGTTCATGACGTTAGGCCAAAAAAGAAAGTCTCCGGTTTCTGGTATGGAGCTTGCCCAAAAAGTGGTGCAGCGACGCGGCTTTTTTTTTTTTTTTACCTGATTTTTTTGCTTCAAATGTCGGCCGATGACTGCAAATGGTGCCCGACTAAACTTAGTGCAAATATATGGGAGTCCAGAGAGGCCACATAAAGCTTATTCTCGACCATAACCCAATCTAAAAACACGTTCAATTTGTGCAGCAGCAGGATTCCAGTCAAACCAGTGAGTTTGGCGGTTTTGAGACATCATCTTTCATTGAAAATTTTTTTTTTTTTCATTTTGCCGACGCGCATGGCTACGGCGACGCGCGCGCATACCAGAAACCGGAGACTTTTTTTTTTGGCCTTATTGATACTCAGTGACTCAGTCAGTCGTGACTCAGTCAGTCGTGACTCAGTCAGTCAGTGACTCAGTCAGTCAGTGACTCAGTCAGTCGTGACTCAGTCAGTCAGTGACTCAGTCAGTCAGTGTCTCATTCCGGCAGAGACTCAGTCGGGGAGTGACTCAGTCAGTCAGTGACTCAGTCAGTCAGTGACTCAGTCAGTCAGTGACTCAGTCAGTCAGTGACTCAGTCAGAGGGCAGGAGGCTGGCCCTACAGGTCCAGAAAAGAACAGATACGTAACATTTACTAAAATTTCATAATAACATTTATATCTCTTTTGAATTTGTGTGTGTGTGCAGGGAGGAAACAATGCTGGTCACACAGTTGTCGTGGATGGTACAGAGTACGACTTCCATCTTCTACCCAGTGGTATCATCAACCCCAAATGCAAATCAGTCATAGGTATGAACGTGAGATAGCATACACTTATAGCGTGCAACTCATAGAGGGCGCCAAACAAATCCAATGGTGTTCCACTTTGGAGGGAGTTTAGAATGTGAAAATTGGTTTTGACGATAGAGTGTACCATCTTATTAAAGTTGGTAGGAAAACTGGGGGATCAGGTTGGAATAGCGGTACTTTCCGTGCATTCCACCACTGTGACCTTGGTTCGATTCCTTTCTGGGAAATCATGTGGAATAGGTTTTCAGTACCTACCCTGATGCCGCGGGTTTCCTCCCACCACTAAAACTTTCCTTTCTAATCTTCTGCCTAAGGGACCCCCCTGGGTATGGGCTTCATGCGCGAACAAGAGAGAGCACGTTTTTATCACTTTCGAGAGCCCAGTGGGCAGGACACACCATGTGTGCGTACTACCTAGTTCATGCGCGTATACCTCGAAGTACTCGACTTATGTTATTCTGAATGTGCACAAAGCCATAGCTTCTTCGCGTGAGCGTCAGGTGTCATCGGAGATGCGCTCGAATGTCTCTCCCAGTCATATCCCCAAACTGTCCCTTTCTTACCATTGAAATACTTGTGCACAGAGCCAATAAAGTCTATAGATTTCCGTGGGCAATCCTTGCCAAATGCCAGATGTTCTTACCCTCGCCTTTCAACTGTGTGACATGGGTTTGAGTCCCACCCAAGCCCAGCATGTGGACTGGGTTTCCAGTCTTAATCTGACATCATCCCCCCCCCCCTTTAGCCGCTTACTAGTGTTATGATACTAGTAAATGGGGCAAAAAGAAACGAACAGAATGCTGAAGTTTCTATGTTTATTCTCAAATTGCCTTAGAATGTAGGAGAAAGCATCCTAGATTTCAAAATTGTCCGGGCGGCCATGCACGCCTTCACTCAATCGCCACCCCCCCCCCTTTCTGAAAGCTAGATCTGCCCCTGAAGTGGATGTTCAACAGGTACATCAGCGGGGAGCCAATAGTCCTACAAGAAGCGTTTTTTGCGTATTGATTAGCCACTTAGAAAAGCTTCATTTCAGACTACCTGATGGATTGGGCAGCCGACACCCGAACACCACCGCGCTTATTAAATGTCGGCTTTGTTTGTCCCCAGGTAATGGATTGGTGGTGCATTTACCAGGGTTGTTTGAAGAAGGGGCGAAGGCAACGAAAAAAGGCCTGAACGGTTGGACGGATCGCCTGCTTGTTTCTGACAGGGCCCACCTCGGTAAGATAGTGGTATTTGCATAGTTCATGAATGTCTGTAAGTGTTAATAACTTGGGCTAATTTTTTATCACTCTGCTTCAACAGCCATCTCCTATCTGTGCTTAGGCCAAAAAAAATTGATCGGCAATTCCACCAAAAAAAAAAAATGATTGAATAAAAAAATTGGCAAAAAAAAAAAATTCCAACCAACCGACCCTATTTTTGAAAGGCATGTAATTGGAAGCAGAAATATTTTATTTTTCCAGCCTTACTGCTCCAGCACAGTTTGCACTTACACTGCCATGACTGCATGCAGGGATCCTTATTTAGGCCAAACACTGCCAAACAAAAAATACCCTATTTTTAAAAGCAATAAAATGTGACCCCACCAAATTTTATTGCCTTAGGATGGAAAAAAAGTATTATGATACCGACTTCCGATCACAATTGTTCAAAATTGCCGGCGGCCCAAAAATTTATGAGTATTTGCAGCAAGGGATGTTTTTCTCTCTGGTAGTATCGGAAAGAAGATATCAAACATTCTTATAGGTTTGGAAAATCAGAGACTTTTTTGGGGGGCCTTAACGCTTGATATTTGTTTTTTATTCCTAATTTTAGTTTTTGACTTTCATCAATCTGTGGACGGTTTGCAAGAAAAAGAAAAGGGGAAAAAAAGGTCAGTATCACAATCTTACAATTTCACAATCAGTAATTACAATGCATACCAAATGTAAACATTTGTAATGAGTCCAACATTCAGGTACGCTATCACAGCAGTCAAAATCAATCAAACAACGGTTTTTAGCAGTTGAGGATTTCCTTGTTAATAATTTGATTTAGCAATGCTTGGCCTGGAGGTGATTGATATGCCGGCTGTACCTTACCAGTTATCTCTTTTGTCTGTTGATGCAGTGTGACTAGTCACAATGTTTAAATTAATGTGATCTTTGGCATTACATTTCAACCGTTATGGTACCCCAACTGAAGCACTTCACTAAGAAGGAATTAATCACAAAAGGTATTCCATGCCGCTGTTTGAAAAGTTGAGTTCTGATTGTACGGGGAATTTGTTTTCCCAGGATATGGTCAGTCTACCACAAATGGAATGTGTACCTACTTTGTGCTGCTAATGGGACTAAAGTGGCTCACAATTACACAAGGGCATAAATGTACCTGTACATGCATTGGTTGTACATGTAGTTAAAAAGATATGCTACTAATGCATACTAGTGTGCGTGTAGGTTTAAAGGACAGAACTTTAACCTCAACTACTCAAAACCTTCCAAATTGAGACTACTAGTTTTGCAGTCTTAATTTGATCGTGGATTTGGGACAGTAGCTCAGTTACTATTAATTTAAATGTGGACAGAAGTGTAGTAACGAAAAGCAGAAATTAAATGTGACTCATCGCGCAGTATTCATAAATACCTCAGACAGTTTAGCTATTCCTATTGGTCGAGAGCCGGTCACGTGGCCGGTCTTAAACGGATGATAAAGACATGGCTAGCTGGTCTTAAACACTTTTCCAGTGTCACATAAAATGTGGACTCCTAAAAATCCAGTGCCTCTTACCATTTCATTGGTCGGACGTTCACAATCCTCACGTAGGCGTGCGCAACACTACCAGCGAGTCAGAATTTTATAGTTCTAAATTCAAAATGCAACGCCCCAGGTGCGTTCTGCGCGACATCGCGCAGAACATGCAACGCGCGCGTCAATCTCCATAAAAGGGTTGTTTACATCTTACTCGCCAGCTGAACACTCCATTATTTTGCTAGAGGGATGTTTCAAAAAGCATGAAGTGAACTTGTTGAACAAAACCGGGATTTTTTGAACTAATTATTTGATTTTTTTTACCGAAAAGGTATTTATGAATGGGAATAAATGTGTGCCCGGTCGGTATTAATCACTCTGTTTAAGACCGCTTAGAGTCTGGGTGCTGATAATTACCCTCGCCTCCGGCTCGGGTAATTATCAGCACCCAGACTCTAAGCGGTCTTAAACAGAGTGATAAAAAACCTCCAGAGCACACATTTTATTCCCTTAGTAAAAATTTACACAAAGGCAGAAACTGAGCAGAATTATGTAGGTTTATGCAAAATAATGAAAGGTTTACTGGGCACGACCCTTTATAATGTATAATGTAATAACCACCAATGCACTGATTGGTCATTTTGCAAGTTTGTCGTGGAGTATCTCAGAGTAGTATGTAGTATTTCAGTAGCTCAGGTTTCTAAGCACAGCAGTTTAGAGCTGCAGCTTGTGATGTGTAGGCCTATGTATGTAGTATAAACCGGCCTGCGCATTCTAATTGATTTAGGCGCAGTGCGGAATCTCCTTGTGATGCACAGTGTAAATAGGCCTTTTTAGTGCATCTCATGTACAGCTGTACAAATGCAATGTGCACTAGTTTTATCTCGCTCCTTTGTTTTGAACCTGTGTTTGACAGTATTGGTACGACCAAGAAGGGTATCGGTCCCACGTATTCCTCCAAGGCTAGCCGTTCTGGACTGCGGATATGTGACCTCATGGCTGACTTCAGTGCCTTCTCAGAGAAGTAAGTTCTACCAAAATGAAAAAAAAAACCACAGTTTGAACTGCTGGAGTTTGATATTTGAAGAGAGTCTGATCTTCTGAGTTTTGTGTTCATAAATAGAAGTGTATTAAAATTGTGTCCCCGTGTTTTTTTAAAATATTTTCATCCAGAAAATTAGATTCCTTTTCTAAATTTTTTTCTAAATTACTAGCAATACTTTGCATGAGACATCAAGTTCATCAATTGAAAAAAAAATGGCAAATGCTTACTTTACAATTTCCAATTAAATTCAATATTAGGTTTTGCCCTTCACTGAGGTATAAACACTGTATACTCAGTGTGTTACATCCAACCCCCCCCCCCCATGTGAAAGTTAGAAAAACTGCAGTACCCGCTGCTACATCAGATTCCAACCAGCCAATGGATCCCAGCAAGCTGGGTGGTGTGGTCGAGTGGTAAGACGTCTGCACTAGAAAGCAGGAGGTTGTGCGTTCGAGTTCCACCCGAGTGATTTTTGTCTCACTTACACTGGGGGTAACACACTGAGTATACAGTGGTTTATACATCGTTGAAGGGCAAAACCGACTGAATTTACATCATCCCAATGCAAATTTCATCTAATGAATAATTTCAAATTAGACATTTTTGTTTTCTTCATTTTTTTTTTATAGATTCCGTTCTCTTGTCAGTACATACCAAAGAATGTTCCCCGATCTGGAAGTGGACATTAAGACAGAATTAGCAAGATATGAGGTAAGTTTTAACATTTTCCTCAAAAGATTCTGAATGTATACATGTCAATATCACGTCATTAAGGGATTTAATATGCCTTTCACTTTTTATTGCTAATAATTTTATTTTAAATGGCGTATAATTTTTTTTTTTTATTTTGCTTCTTACAGACGCATTTTCATTAACATGAATTTTTAAAAAAAATTAAGTACAATATCTGAGAAGCTGTATTTTTTTCTCCGTACATTTTAAGATAAGGTCTACAAAATGTAATTAATATTTTTTGGTGGCTGCACATCAGGTTCACTCTCCAAACAGCGTGTACTTTTTCCGTCAGCAATACAAAATAATCTGGAAGATGTACATTCTTCATTCATCTGAAATGGTGGTTCAGTCTTTCCAATAAGATAAAGATTTGCGGAAGCGCCATGTAACAAATCTCGGAAAAAAATGTTGCAACCTGATGCCACTTCAGCAGTCGTGTACAAAGTCGATGGAGAGTCCTTCCTAACAAAATTGGAAATGTTTCTCAGTCCCACATTCATGTCTTAACATCATTTTTGCAATGAATGACCTTCATTGAGATGATATATGAAGAAAAAGGTGGCGTCAGGTTGCAACTTCTTTTGTGAGTTTGTGAGGTTCTGAAAAGAACCCATGGAAACGCAAACATTTTGAACAGTATGCTTTGCCCGTCAGGTTCTTTTCAGAACTTCACAAACTCACAAAAGAGATTTGTCACATGGTGCTACCGTAAATCTTTATCTTCTTGCCAAACCAAGCAAACCTTCAAATGTTATCTCAATGTTTCCAGTTTGTGGCCGGAGATGGAACCATTGCATTTCATTATTGGAAAAAAACTGTTGCAACTTGACGCCACTTTCCGCGATTGTGTACAAAGTCTATGGAAAGTCGAGAACTTTTTCTAAGTATTTCCTAACAAAACTGGAAATGTTTCTCAGTCCCAGATTCATGTCTTATCATTTTTGCAATATGACCTTCATCATTGAGATGATATGTGAAGAAAAAGTGGTGGCATCAGGTTGCAACATTTTTACCCATTATTGGACATGTATAAGTCTTATACAAGTACAAGCATTATGCTATAGAAAATCTAGAAATATGAAGAGTTCAAGAGTGTCAGGCTACACATAACTTGTCAAAGGTCCACAGGACTCTTTACATCTTTCAATTTTCTTGTCCTGTGTTTTAGGAATTTGCAGAAAAGCTTAGGCCGATGGTAGTCGACACCGTCTACTTCATGTATAAGTCCCTGCAGGACCCTACAAAAAAGGTTGTTGTGGAGGGAGCTAATGCCACGATGCTGGACATTGATTTTGGTAAGTGCCCAGAATGAGCTTAATCCTACGGTTAACAAAATGCTGCAAAACTGCCTCCATGCCTACCGGACACAATCTTTACACTTCATCAAGCCCAATCCAAAATCAAATTGGCGGTTTTGACTTTTAGTACGCATTGATAAAAGTCTGTGAAGTTTCTTGCAAGAATTTATGAAATAACTACAGTGAAATGCCCCTATAACGAACACTGCTATAAAAAAACATTTTGCTATAACAAACAACCCCTTTGGCTCCTAAAATAGTAAATTCTATTATAATGCACAATCACTATAACGAACGACCACTATAACGAACATTCTTTTTATGGCCCCACCGTGTTTGTTATAGTGGCGTTCTACTGTATATTTTGTTAGATATAGCTTTACACTACATAAACACCAACGACATACAAAAAGCTACTTTTATGTTATGGAAACATCATGTTTTTGTTGTTACAGATGTTACGTTATAACGTTACTAACATGTATGAAATCAACTTCACACTCGCAATAACAAAGATGAATCATGGTATTCTTTGTTCCGTGTGTTATTTTTATAAAATATGAACCTCTCTCTCTGCCTTTAAAACAAAAACTCACAATGAGACTTGCAGTTTACATGTAAGACAAGATTCCTAAATGGCTACCTAAAATCCATACTTTTTGCCCCAAAACTGACACACCACTCAAATAAAAGGTCTCGTCCCCTTTTATTTGATGCCACATGTGAGGTTGTGATGCCTGTAATTCTGAAGATTTCATACATTTTCCACTTTCCAGCCATGTCCACATTGGCAAGGAATTTCCCACATCAAAATTTCAAGCCTCATGTTATGTATTACTGCTGGAATTTACCTACCTCAATCCCGCACAGTCCCCAATAACGTTATGAATCATTTAATATTTTCAAATCATGGGGGCTGAAAGGTATAAATTCCTGTTTGTGCTCCATTGCAGGCACGTATCCCTACGTAACGTCGTCCAACTGTTCCATTGGGGGTGTGTGTACCGGTCTCGGTATACCAACCAAAAATATAGGAAACGTCTTTGGAGTAACCAAGGCCTATACTACCAGAGTAGGAGATGGGGCATTCCCAACAGAACTACACGACGTGAGTTTGATTTTAAAGAGGAACAGTAAATCATCTGTAAATTGTTTTTCCATAAAATCATGCTGAGTCAATTTGAATAATGTGGTATTCAATTATTTAAATTTCAGTTCAATCCAAAATGAAAATGTTAACTAGCAGGCAATAATTTTTCAGCAAAGTTTTGAAATCGATTTGCCCTTATGACATTGTTCCTAGGAAATTGGCGATTTGTTACAAGAGCGGGGTCATGAGTTTGGCGTAACGACAAAGCGGCGTCGACGTTGCGGTTGGCTGGACGCCGTACTGCTGAGATATACGAACGTGATCAATGGATTCACTGCGTAAGTACGCAAAGTCAATGAACTCTGGGCGCGAGTGGTTGATACATTCCCATGTTTGTGTGTGTTAACCCTAACCTTCCCAACTCCATCAAAATCCATCCACCTATTTTGGTGGATTTTGGGGGACTTGGTCCTGCAGGTCTGGTTTGACTAAATATTGATGGAGTATGATGGACTTGGGCCTGGAGGCCTAAAGCAAAGCCTGCATGGGAAGCAGTGTGATTGATGGATTTAGGTGGACTTGGTCCAGTACTTAGTAAGAGACAGGAGGGAGTGAGGGTTAATCCAAGGAAGTGTCTGCAGAAAGCTTTAGTATAGAGAAGCTTTTTTTTGGACTAGCTGACGTAATATGTTTACCAAGTGGCTTGATGTAAATGTGATCGCTCTTAAAGCAAAGGATTTTTTTCAAAGTATGTTTTCAAAGGATTTTTAAATTGAGTTAACCAATCTACAGGCCAAAGGCCACTCGAGATGGCATCTTTAAAAAGAAACCATACAATGGACTACAAATGCAAATGTGTTAAGTGCTTTGAATTGAAAAAGCAACTCCCGTCGTTGGTTTGTTGCAATTTCCCCCCCTGCATTCTGCAAAGCATGACATCTACATGATATGTCACATCTTGACACTGTCCATACAGTTTTGACACTGATTTTTTTCTCCTTTCATCTTATGTACAGGTTTGCCATGACCAAGCTTGATATCTTAGACGTTCTGGATGAGATCAAGATTGGAGTGGCTTACCAGCACAAGGGCAAAGAAGTACCGTGCTTCCCAGGTAAACATGAGCTAACCCTAACCCCCTAGTAGTGTCTCAAGACTACAGGGTGAGTAAAAAAAAACGAAACCCAAATGTCGGGGACCATTGTTTTAGTGAAATTCTGCATGTAGCACTTTCAAAATCTAGGATATGAAAGCCCAATTCATAAGCTTTCTTTTAGTACAAGAATCATTCAAATCACTCATGTACTTTTGAAGTTACAGAGTTTTAAACACAACCACCGTTTTAAAGTTCTGTCCACGGATCACAAAAAAGGTGTGCGTTCTTTCAGCAAAACGAAAGCAATTCACACACATCCTTATGTGATTTGTTTTCGTTTTGCTGAAAGAACAATAAACTTTTTTTGTGATCCCCGTGGACAGAACCTTAAAACGGTGGTTGTGTTTTAAACTCCGGAACTTGAAAAGTACATGAGTGATTTGAATAATTCTTGTGCTGAAAGAAAGCTTGTGAATTGGGCTTTTATATCCTAGATTTTGAAAGTGCTACATGCAGAACTTCACTAAAACAATGGGCCCGACATTTGGGTTTCGTTTTTTTGGTACTCACCCTGTACCCTGCTAAACCTAATGTGCTTGCGCGCATACAAAATAGTGCTCATGAAGTATCACAACATCCCTCCCCTTTTGAAAGTACAATTTCAGGAATAATTATTGGTGTACACATAAAACTGGAATTTACTTAATTAGCAAGCATTTACATGAAATGTGTAGTGATGGCTTTTCAATTGACAGGCATATGAAACATTGGTGGTCATATCTTACTGACAACTACAACTTTTGTTTCTCTGCAATATGTGTGTAACCGGGGAGAGTGGAATTAGTTAGTTTTAAAATGGGGCACTCTCCTTATGTTCGAGTGGTTCCACTAAAAAAATGATTTGGGTGGAGCGAAGTTTCTGTTTGTCTCAAGAATATCAAATGGTTTATTTACAGCACAAATATGAGACAGTATATATACAAATTAGGTACAGTATTTACAAAAAGAATTATATTAGGAACTTTGGTGAGTATATAAAAACAGAACTTTGTTGGGTCTGTAAAAACAGAACTTTGTTAAGTATATAAAAACAGAACTTTGTTAAGTATATATAAAACGACAGTCAAATAGGGAAATATGCTAATGAAGTCGCTCCAAGGATGGTATCACTCGGGATGGTCTACGTTCATGCCTACTCCGTGTCCGATGTTAAAATCGATGTAGAAGCAGCAAAAATATTGCAAAATGCAATGCCGGCAACGCCAGATATAAAATTATTTTGCTGCTATCGGGGAGCCGCACCCAAAACTTGCAGAAAAAGTGGAGTGTGCAATGCTCGCTGTAAATGCTGGTCGCAAAGCAGTAGCAGAACCAGGCAGATAGATGTCAACCCAAAGCAGAGTTGGAACGGAATCAACAATATTTTGGACCTAGCCCTACAAGAAAACCATACGAAACGCCCGGAATGCCAGCTATTCCTCTTAAACAAAGCGCGGTGGAATGCAAAACTCGCATGCTCGCTACGCCCATCACAAGTCATAGTTGAGTAAAATTCTAGGCGGCGCGCGCTGTTAAAAAAAAGTTTAGTTGGCCGCGAGAGGGCGCTAGGCAAAAAGCATAATCGCAATGGCTGCTCACATGTGATACGACACAAACACGAAATTACAAAAGTTATGAAATGAATGCTGGAGTAAGGAACCTGTCGGGTAAAAGTAAGTACTGCAACCCGACCTGGTTACATGTGGCACACAGTCTTAGTACCTTCTTTTCGAACGGTAACAAATTTAACTTTAACAGTAAATTTAACAGTAACAAAGTGAACTTTAGTACTTTCTTTCTTTTGAAATTTGACTTTGGTACTTTCTTGCTTTCTTCCTTTTTGAACGGTTAACAAATTTAACTTTAACAGTAAATTTAACAGTACCAAAGTGAACTTTAGTACTTTCTTTCTTTTGACATTTGACTTTGGTACTTTCTTGCTTTCTTCCTTTTTGAACGGTTAACAAATTTAACTTTAAACAATAAATGTACTGAAACGGGTTTAATAAACATATGAAACTTTGAGTTCTGTTTCAAATTGTGTGGGTTATTTTTTTGTTTCCATATGAAATTAAATGTGAAATATCGTTTCTGAACCAAATTGTTTGAAGTATCTGCTATGTATAATCTGGGTGTGTGATATTATTCAGTGTATCTGGCTGGTTTTCGGATTGTGCGTCCAGATTTTGTTTTGCGAGTGACAGTCGGAGACTTGTTTCGATCTGTGTTGTTTCGGTCTGTTTTGTTTCGGTCTGTTTGTTTCACAGCTTCTGTGTCTAGCTCCTTGTTGGACATTGGAAGTGATTCATCAGCGAATCGAACTCGTTTGGGCGTAGCCAGGGATTTCATCTGGCTGGGCATCTCACGTAGGTGCGAACGGTTGCGACGTAGTCTGTGTCCATTGGGTGTGGTGACTTCATATGATCTAGGTTCCTTACAGACTGTTGTGACTTCACCAGGCAACCAAGTGTGGTTCTGCTGGTCCAGGATTCGCACTCGTTGGCCAACATAGAGTTGTGGGAGTTCTTTTACTGCTTGTTTGGCATCATGGTCGGTCTTCATCTTTTGTCGTCTTGCCTCTAGCTGGTCTCTGATATCCTCAGCTTTCTGGGGGTTTGCTTGCAGGTGGTTGTTTGGCAAGGTAGTTTGTATCGGTCTGCCGAAGAGAATTTCAGCTGGTGACGGTAGTTTGGAGTCCACAGGGGTTGCCCGGAGGTTCAAGAGTGCTATGTCGACATTTTGTCCAGACTTCTGGCATTTCTTGATCACTGACTTGACGGTTCTGACTGATCGTTCCACGAAACCGTTTGAACGTGGATAACGTGGAGACGAAGTTGTGTGCTTGATGCCCCATGTGTTACACATGTCTTCGTAGTGTTTGCCTACGAATTGGGGGCCGTTGTCTGACATAACCTCAGCTGGTGCTCCAAGGAGGCTGAATGTGTGTGAGGTGATGCCAGCAACTGCTGCACTGGTTGTGCTGTTCAGCTTGTGAACGACAGGGTACTTCGAATGATAGTCAACTATCAGTAGATAGTTGTCTCCGTGGATTTCAAACAGATCAGTGCCAAGTTTGGTCCAGGGGGTCGAAGGTACTTGATGTGGCTCCAATGGTTCCTTTTGCTGTTTGGGTTGGGATTCCTGGCAGTAGGAACACGCTTTGACAAGTTCATCAATATGGCGATTGATGTTGGGCCAGTAGACCGATTCTCTGGCTAGACGTCTTGTCTTCTCTATACCCATATGGCCTGTATGGAGCTGTTGTAAGATATCCGTCTGAAGTGAGTCTGGAATGATGACCTGTCTTCCTTTGAAAATTATTCCCCAGGAGATACCAAGCTCATCCCTGTATGGCCAGTAGACCCGTAGGTCTCGAGGTAGTTCCTTGACGGAGTCTGGCCAGCCACTGTATATTATCTGACACAGTGCACTTAGTACAGGGTCTCTTGCTGTTTCTCTCTGCAGTTGCTCTTGCTTAGACTGCCCAAAATGCACAAGGTCCATGCACATGGCGTCTTGGCCTTCATAGACATCAAAACTGCTGACCAGTCTGTCTAAGGGTATGTCATCACTCTTTGTCGGGTTTGGCAATCTGCTCAGGGCATCTGATAGCGTCATTGTTTCCCTGGTCTGTACTGTACGTCAAAGTTGTATCCTTGCACCTTAATTAGCAAGCGTTGCAGACGAGGTGGTGCACTCGAGAGGGGTTTCTTCCAGATCATCTCAAGTGGCTTGTGATCAGTGTGGAGTGTAAACTCTTTCCCGAAGAGATAGCTATGGAACCTGGTGATGCCGAACACTAGGGCTAGTGTTTCTCTCTCTATGTTAGAGTAGTTGGCTTGTGCCGGGGAAAGACTCTTCGACGCAAATGCTATCGGCCTGTTGTTTTGAAGGAGGCAGGCTCCCAGACCCTTCTGTGATGCGTCGACTTCCAGCACAGTGTGTATCTCTGGGTTGTAGTACTGGAGACACGCTTCAGTGGTGATGAAATATTTCAAGGCTTCGAATGCTGCTTGATGGTCATCCTGCCACAGATATGGCACATTCTTCTTCAGGAGATCCCTGAGGGTCGCTGCTTTGTCTGCCAGGTTAGGGATATATGCAGAGACGTATGTGATCAGGCCTAGGAATTTTTGCAGGTCTTCCTTGTCCTGAGGTGTTGGAATGCTGTGGATGTCCTCAATTCTGCCTGGGTCCGGCCGGATGCCGGTGTCTGAGTACAGTGACCCAAAGAAGTTGATTTGGTTGGTCTTGATGTGGCATTTGTTGCTGTTGAAAACTAAGCCTTCACGGCTGGCTGTTTGAAGTAGATTCAGGAGGTTGGCATCGTGTTCTTCCTCAGTACGGCCATATACAGCAACATCGTCAGCAATGCCGACGCATCCTGGAACCTGTTCTATGATGTCGTCCATGCACTGCTGGAAGATGTCTTGGCTGATGGAGAGACCAAATGGAAGGCGCTGAAAACAGTACCGGCCAAATGGCGTTCGAAAGGTGGTCAGCTCTTGGGATTCTTCCTCGAGCTTGACGGCCCAATACCCAGCTTTAGCATCAAGCTTCGAGAAGAACTTGGCTTGAGAAAATGCTGGGTTCAGTTCCTCCAGTGTGGGTATTTTGTGCGGACATCTCTTGAGGCTCTGGTTCAGCCGCTTAGGATCCAGACAGACCCTAAGTGTCCCATCTTGTTTCAAGCTCGTGGTTATCGAGCTACACCAGTCAGTGTGATGGGTGACCTTTCTAATTACACCTTGCTGTTCCATCTTGTCGATCTCTATTTTGAGCTTCGGCTTCAGGTGTATGCTACACTTCCTGGGTGCGTCAATGCTCGGTTTAGCATCCTCCTTTAGATGAAGAGTTGCTCTGGCTTTGAAGTTTCCAATTGTGTCAAATTGGTTGGGGTACAACCTCACGAGGTCGTGGACCGACTTGATGGTGTCATGTGACAGATTTTGGGGTTCACCTACTCCTGGTTGTTTGGGTGATGCAGGGGGTTGAGGTGACGATTCAGTGGAGTGGATGGTGACCACTTCAAGCTCGCAGCACATGGGCAGGCCGGCTATGGCTGGTCCAGGGACATCTACGACGTAGAATCTGTTCTGTGTCCACTTCGGTGTCTTGTAGCGGCATAAAAGCTCAATGCACCCTAGGCATACAATCTCTGTACCGTTGTACGCCGTCAGCTTGGTCTTCACAGGCTGGACGAAAGACTTCCATCGACTTGCATACATCTGTTTGATCGTACGGAGTGGCAACGTGTTTCCTCCGGCTCCAGTGTCAACTTTTGTGATTAGTCGGTGTGTGCCGATGAGGTCGGGGCAGATAACGTCAAGCGTTGTGTATGCCTCCCTGTTGTCGTCTATCGAGCTCATGCAGAGGTTCGAGACAGTAACTGTGTGGAATACTGTTTCATATTCCTCTGAAGCTTCTGCTGAATGGATGGGTTGTTCATCTCTGTTGGTGTCATTTGGCTTCTGCTTGCCGGCATTGGATCGACTTTTGGATCTTGGTCTGCGAGTTGTATTTCCTCGCGATGGGCTGCGGCCACGTCTGGATGGAGATTTGCCCTTGCGTTTACCCTGGCTTCGGGTCTTTCTGCAGAATTTGGCCCAATGGCCCTTGGAACCACATGATTTACATGTGTCCCGGTAGGCAGGACACCGTCTTGGTGGGTGGGATAGACCACAGTTGCCACAGGTTCTGCCAGTGGGTCGGAAAGCATGGACAGCTGTATGTGACGCCTCCAACGTCTCAAGGCACTTTTTGCCAGCAAGGATGGCTTCGTACTTCCGTCCCTCTTGTAGCATGTCATCGATGCTAAAACCAATGGGTTTGTCTAGAAGATCTTTCTGGAAAGATTCAGATGTGGTAGACGCAATCACTAATTCGATGATGCGTTCCGTCATTTCCTCTGGTCCGGTTACATTCGTGCCTTTGCTCGGCATCTGTTGACGAAGTTGTCCAGGGATTCATCTGGTTTCTGGCGATACCGCATAAGCTCCAGGCGATGTATGCGGAAGTTCACTTTGATGTGTAGCTGCTTCTCGAACAACTCCCATAACTGGTTGGGGATCAGTTGTTCTTCTGCTGACAGGCTTGAAGAATTTATCATTTTGAGGCCTCCAGTTCCGACTGCTATTTGTGTCTTAACAGCACGCTTGGCAGGATCGGTGATTTCCTGGTCCCTGAAGCTCAGGTCCATCCGTTGTTTAAAAAGCTTAAACTCTTCTGCGATGTCTGTGGCACCCCAGTTCATTTCTGGGAACTTGGCCATGATGCAGGGCTGTGGGATAGAAATCTCTGGGATACAATTCAATATGCTACAGCAAACGAAATTGTGAACAATAGCAACTGCAATGTAGCTTACAGGTAAGTGCTACGATTAGTGATCACAATAAATCACAACAATATAATTATTTCAATAATAATTTTGACTATTCAACAATATATTTGTCAAAACACATATTATTGTTCATATATGAAATGTCCAGAGTTCTTTTGGTGAGCAGTCCTTTCTCCAAGAATGTCCAAACACAGTTTGTCCTGCTTTTCCACAGAAATGAGCGATGTACTGTCAGATTTCCAACTTGACTTGATGTCCCGTACAGGCCTCCGTAGATATGATTGATGCACAGTTCCGGCACTGGCGGATGAATACGGCGAATGTTCACTGTGATGAGCGGGAAGCGCACAGTTCCGGCGATGATGCGGAGTGATAGGGTCAAAGGTCACACTTGACGTAAAGATGCGTGAAGCGGTTCACAGGGCTTGTGATGTTCACGGAACTATTTGTTCATACGCACAGCTACAAGAATGTGTGCACGATAGCGAAACAATGTTTAACAATATGAAGGTGATTCAAAGGTGTACATTGTTACGTGAACTGGCTGGGTGGGGGGGGGGCTGATGATCACTCCCGTAGATCAGACTTTATGCAAAGTTATTGTAGTGACTTGCCTTGGTCACGCGATGGTGCAACGGGCTGGCCGGTCGACCGTGTGTACGGGTCGAGTAAGCTCGGTCGAGTCCAGGTGCAGTCGCGTCAAATCGGAGCTCGATCAGCTTTCACTCAGCTCCACAAAAAAGACGAAAAAGTCCTCTGTCGCTATGATGTCGATGGTCGACTCGGGGCGAGGGGTTTTCTCTTGTCCGTGCTGTCCACAGCACGGTATAGCGGTCCGTCTCAGCGTTGGCTCGGTGATGGCTTAGGCTTGGCTCAGTCCGGCGATGACTCCGGGCTGGGCTACGCACGCAGCTGAGTTTCAGTTACGTTGCGTGCGGTGTGCAGTGGGCTTGGCGACGGTGGGTGTGCGGCATACAGTGTGTGATGTGGTGCGCTGAATCTACGCACGCGGCGAGTACACATATGGATATGTACACTTCACACTGGCGATCACAGCGGAAACGTTGTTGTCGCGGAGACAATTTCTGCTACTTTCCGGTGGTTTTCAGTTACTCTACTTAGTTAAGAGTGATGGGTGTTCTCTGGCCTTTTTCACCACCGCTGCCACCATGAAGTGAGATGAATCAATGAAGAACTCAGAGGAGATTATTCTCAGGTTCTGTGCCACTGCAGCTTTATTCATCAGACATAATGTAAGAGTGAGCGCGGGCGAACTGTTCACCTAATGTGCTTGCGCGCATACAAAGTAGTGCTCATAAAGTATCACAACAGTTGGATTCAGCAGGGTTAGGGCTTTAGAGCAGCTTTCTTGGCTATGCTTACTTTGCTAAGAAAATCTTTGAGTACTTCATCTCAGAATTGTGTACTGTCGGCATATTCCACACAGAAAGCCTACAATGTTGATGATAAATGCATAATTCGGTGGTAAGCAGGGCCATAAATTGGGTTGTGCAGTCAATGCAATTTAACAGGGTTCCTGTGGCCTGGAAAAAAAACGTGGAAAAATCATGCTATTTTATTACTAATTTCCAGGCCTGGAAAAGTCATTGAAATTTGTAACAAAAAAAATGACAAAAGTCGTGGAAAAATTTTGTGAGGGCCAATTTATTTTAAAATTTTAAACTTATTCATAATTTAACATTTGGAAATCTGATGTTTGTACCCAACAAAATGCGACACATTTTGCGGAAATTTTGCTGATTTTGCTGACGTCGCGGACTTGCGCAATGTGAAACTTTTGTGAAATTGTCATAACTGAAATGTTGCACAGCATAAAATGCTGCGCAACGCATGCAATAAATTGTGGCGCAAGTGGAGTTACGCCATACATAAAGTTTTGTGAAATCCCCTCGCTGTACTCTTTGGGGTTTTGATTTTTGGTTCCTAGTTTATTGGAAATGGGCCAAGTGAAGACTTTGACTTTAATCTTGTATATTATTTTGTTTTTATCAGCTCATCAGGATGTCCTGAAGGAGGTGGAGGTTGAATACATTACCATGCCCGGCTGGAAGAGCAACACGGAGCAGATCCGAAACTTCGAAGATCTTCCACCAAACGCTCAGGCCTATGTGATGAAGCTAGAAGAACTAGTCGGTGTCCCTGGTGAGTATGGGCTTGGAGCGCGAACAAGACATCTCCAGTGGGGAGAAACATGTGTACTGGTTTGCGCACGTTTGTCGCAAAGTATGCATGACCGCTTTTATTCTGAATGTACACAAAACCATAGGAACTTTGCGTGAGCGTCAGGCGTTGTCAGAAATGCGTTCGCATGTCTCTCCCAGTGGTCTCCCCCAACTCTCCCTTTCGTACCGTTGAGGCGGTACTTGTGCCCACATAGACATTTAATAAAACCTAGACAGGACATTATCTGCTTTTACGTTGTAAATTCTGTGAGCAAAACGAGCTGCGTCACGCGGCCTGGTGCGTTACGCGAAATATCATGTGGCTTTGATTTACGCGCATGCGTAAACGTATCTTCCACGTATTCCATGTTCAAGTGAGCGCCAGTGCACTTGTGCGCCACTGAGTTTTTTCCCACGTGCGTACGGGACCAAAAGATTTCAAGTAACGTGCACAGTGAGACCGTTCACTTGCACGACGCGTCACGCCTGTGGTGAGTGTTTTCGCGTAATACACGCAGCATTTTGCTCACAGGCGCAATAGCAAATGTGGTGTCTAGGTTTTATTATGTCTATGTGTGCCCATTGCAATGGATGATAGTGGCAAGGCACAGGGTATAGGTACCAGACATGTTCTCTTTGATGCCTCAATAGGTTGGAACCAGCTTACTGTCTACCAACTTTGTTCAGTAATGGTAAAAGGCCACGTCCACATTACCTGGCTGTGGCTGTCAATTTACAAATGCACCATAGAAAGAGGCTGAGCCACTACTCGTAGACTTTTGATTTATTTTCTGGCTATAGCCTAGTCTTGTTCCAAGAGTGAATTTGGAGTTTTCCCCCCTATATATGCAGCCTGTCCCTAGCAAGCGCGGTCAAGCTACCATGGTGGTGCAGGTCACTATCAATAAAATCAATCGAGCCAAGTCTTTGGAACTTCTGTAGCGCTCGCCAGGAAATTCAGAGCATACCTCACGTGCGCTGTATTCAAGCTAATGCGCGCCCGTGAGTCATACTCGGAATTTCTGGGGTATCGCTACCAAAGTTCCCAAGACTGGGTTTGATTGATCTTGTTGATAGCGACCTCGACCGCCGCAGTATGTTGACCGCGCTTGCCAGGGACAGGCTGCATTGGGGGGAAAATTCCAAATGTAGTCTTGGAACCAAGACTAGCCATAGTCCAGTAATGTGATCTTAGCCTAAGAAGATTTGAGATAGGCATACCCTGGGATTCATCTTTAAAATCAATTTTTCTTTTTCATTCCTTCTGTTTTGAGGCGTGCGATCACACCCCCACGCCATCACACGCCTAAAAGCTTCCCGAGAAGTGCGAATAATCGCACTCCTGAATCCCCAGTACCGCACACCTCGGCATACATTTACGGCATAATTATACTTCATAATTTGTGAAAAAGGAAAGATTCCCATATCTGGCCATCACTAATTTTTCCCTTCAGTGACCTATCAGCCATCAGAAAGTGATATGTCCTAAAAAGTCAAATTTAGCAGGGAAAATATTGCAGTATTTACTGAGAAAACACTTAGAAATGTTCAGACCAGTCTCATACGGTTTGTGCACAGGGTGACAAGTGATGGCCACATTTGGGAATCTTTTCGTGAAAAATAAAGTACGTCAGTGAAGAGAAAACGGCTTTATTGTAAACCAAGATGAATATTATGAAGGGAAAAAAAAACCAGATTGTTCAGTCCCAGCTTGGACCACAGAATCACACGCCTAGAAAAATCACACGCCTAGAAAAGTCCAGTTGTTCCTTTTTCCACACCCCTGTGATTTTCAAATGAGAAGGACTGCTTTTTTTTTACTGAATTCAAGTTTTGTGCATGTCCTTGCCTTTTTCTGCAGTGAAATGGGTTGGAGTTGGAAAGAGCCGGGAGTCAATCATCACACGATTTTGAGGCAGTGCTTCCACCATCAGGCTGTTGATTTGCCAGGTCCAAACACAATCTGGCTCTTGAATTTCCAGGATTGAAAGTACCTCAGCAACTTCGGTCCTTTTATTATATTTTTTTTAAGCCGTAATATAACACTTAATGTAAGGCATTTCCAAGACGATTTACATTAAGTTTGTTTATACTCATTAGCAGGTAATAGCATTACCGAGTATACTAACTGGGTGTATGGTGTGTTGACATTTCTGAAAAGAAATTGTGTATTTCAGTCAGGCTTGGAAATGGAAAACACATTGGTAAAAAAGTTGATGAAAAGTTTGTTGTAATAGTGGTGAATGGATTGTTAATTAAAACAACTGCTGTTTTTTGGCATTTGTTACATATTAATCTGTATGACAGTTAAAGGGAGTCACTGTTGATAGATTTTTGGGTGGTGCTGTTGTTGAAACATCACAATAATAATAAATAACAATCGTAGTGCTTATATAGCGCTTTCCATCGTATCAGCAATCTCAAAGCGCTTTACAATTATTACCCCATTCATCAGGCCACGAGACCACGCGGCAGCCGATATCAGCACTCAATCGGTCTTCGACCCTCACAGGTACCCATTCATACTCCTGGGTGGAGAGAGGCAATTGTAGTTAAGTGTCTTACCCAAGGGCACAAACACCATGTTCCTGGCAGGATTCGAACCCACGCACCATCGTGCGTGAGTCAAACACCGTAACCACTGGACCATGGCGTTCTACACTGTGATGTAATATGAAAAGCTCCTCGAAATTTGGAACAGTGTTTAACTTTGTCTCGAAGGAAGTATCTGGAAAAGTTATCTGTAAAGGAAAAGTTTGAACCTCACTTTGAACCTCACATATTTCTTCTCTTTTGTAAAGTAAGAATTGAATAGAAGTAAATTGTGTAATGAGTAATTTTAAATGCACATGTTTGCTTAATGGCTATGGATAGTCCAATGAGAGGGTCAAAGGCAAAAGCCTAAGCCAGAGCCCAAAATGCACAGGACTCCATTTTGAAATGTAATTCAGCTCTTGAAAAAGAGATATATATTTAGAGAAGCGATACATGCACAAGACATTTGAAATATATCAAGTGTTGTACAAAATTTATCAATTTTGAACTGTCAAATTTTCATGTTTGGGGGATTTTTAAAAAAAATGCG
Source organism: Patiria pectinifera (assembly GCA_029964075.1). Lineage (NCBI taxonomy): Eukaryota > Metazoa > Echinodermata > Asteroidea > Valvatida > Asterinidae > Patiria > Patiria pectinifera. The sequence continues at coordinate 33,319,867 of CM057142.1, forward strand.
GCAAGAATCTTTTTCAGGCCATTCTAAAGCCAGTTGCGAGTTAAATTTGAATACAATCTGGAACGCTGACTTAATCCAATGCTTTGCACGTTTTAACTTTCCATTCTTCCGACCAAAGAGACTGTTACTATAATCATGTGATTCGGGGCAAGCCTTATGCTAGCATCCCCCAGCTCCGGCATGGTCTGGTGTCTTTATGCCATTCTCACCCATTGTGAACAATGTATTGGTGCTGAGCGTCTCTTACGTAACTATGCAAGAGCTTGCCCCGAATCATGTGATTCGCAACAGTGTCTTTGGTCTGGAGAATTCAAAGTTAAAATGTCTCAAGCATTCTGAGCAAGTCAGTGTACCAGTTGTTTTCCAAATTTAAATCCCAAAGGGTATAGGTTACTCGCAAATGGCTTATTGGCGTCCACCCGTTCAGGCCTTTCCATTCTTCACACAAATACAAATGCAATACAAATTTTAAGACCATCAAAATGTTTTTTTTTGCCCAGATTCCACAGAGTTGAAATTTGTTAACGCTGACAAATTCGCATTCAATCAAAATAGGAATTAATCTAAACTTGAAATCAGACATCAGCTGCATATGAATCCTGAAATTGTGGCGGTTCCGATGCACGATACCCTCGGCTGCATTCGAAATGTAACAATTTATTTACTTGGTTCATAAAAGAACTTTTTATAAGTAACCTATATTTCTGTAACTTTATTTTTTCAATTGGTGGAATTGTCAATATGTAATATTACAAGATTGGCCAGCGAACTGTGTTTATAAAACTTGAGTTTAATAACGTGGAGTGTAGGAAGTACCTTAAACTTATATTGTGTTTAAATGTGTGTTCCACTAACTTGTGTTTTGTCTGTATCTGTGAAATATTTACCACTTGCACGTTTATTTTGGAAAGAATGTAGTATCCAGACGCCACTTCAGCGGTTTTGAACAAAGTCTATGGAGAGTCAAGACAATTTCTAAGTATTTCCTAACAAAATTTGAAATGTTTCTCAGTCCCACATTCATGTCTTTTCAACATTTTTGCAATGACTGACCTTTATTGAGATGATGTATGAAGAAAAAAAAGAGGCGTCAGGTTGCAACATTTTTTCCTTTATTTTAAACATGTATAATTTTACCATTATATAATGTAGACTTTTTGTGTACACATCTACTAAATTTGATGCTTCAAGCTTTGGTCGTTATATCTGATCATCAAAATGCATTGAAATAACTCCTCAAGGTCCGCAAAGAGAAGTTATTTCTTGTCCAACAATAGCTTGAAAATTGCTTTTGTGTCGTGCTTTTTTGCATAACATTTTTATAAGGGGCAAAACAAAGGATTTGGCTGTAGATAAATAGTTTCTGCGGGTTAAAAAAACCTGCAGTATCTGCAGGGTGTCTCACAAAAACCTCACAAAATGGGCACTTATTTTGAATTGGCCGTAACTCAATAAATAGTTACCCGATTGGAAAGATTTTTTCGTTGTTGAAAAGCTAATGGACTATACTCTCTAAATATGTATAGATATTTGCGATGTTTTTTTTTAAAAGCTGTGAAAAAGGGGACGCTTTGAGGGTTCATTTTTTTGATTGAACGGAAGCCAGTGACTTAATTGGCCTAATATATCTTCTGTGCAATTTTTGTAGGCTCATTGGTTTTAACTATTCAAATATACCTAACTAGTCAGTGTCTCAAAATACATTGAAGGAAATATGAAAACCTAATAAATCTTTGGAAATTTTTCAATTGAGTTGACTCTTTGCACTGAGCATTGAGTTTACTCTTTCATTTATAAGAATATTTAATCTTGTAAAATGGAATGGACATCGGCTTCATTAATCACACTGATGTAAAGTAATGGATAAAATAAATCATGGATGCTTGAAAATTAGATAACTTTCCATTCAAGTAGGGCAGAATGGCTTGTTTATTCCGTACTTACTACAGCTAGTTCCAATTGTTATATCAAAAAGATTGACCGTAGGCGTGTCACACTGCTTGACATACCGCATTCTGGGAGCCACGTGGTAAACAGGCCATGGGTTCGAATCCCAACTGAGAAAACTTGTGATTGTTTTCTCGAAAGTTTTCAAGTGGCACAGATTATACATAGCGTATACCATTATGTTGGTGAAGGGCAAAACCCAGTTTTAAAATTTACAGTTTGACTCAAAATTGTATGCTACAAAAGGGACTGACCAGCACTGCCCTGATCACATTGCGCATGTCATAATATACAGCTTGGGTTGTTACTTTCTAATAGGCCTTTTCACACTTGACACATCGCTGGGTTGACGCAGGGTTGAAAACATGCATTTCACACTTCAAAGTTTCGACCCTGCGCCAATCCTGTGTAAACCCTGATATTGATTTCGACATGGATTGAACTCAACCCTGCTCCAGACCAGGGTTGAGATTTGGGTTGAAATTCTTGCTAGGGCTTAAAACAGTAGTAACCGAGCGAAATAAGCTCAGTTTGCATGAAACAATTGTGTAATGATGCGGGTTGAAAGCGGGGTTACAAAAATCAAAAACTCAACCGAGGCGGCACTGGGTTTGCCCAGGGTCGAGTTCAACCCAGGTTGAGAGGCTCTAGTGTGAAAAGGCTTATAGTTGTATATGACTTTTGTTGCATGTTAATGTGAGTGGCTAGCACTCTACAAACACGAGAAGAATTTTTTTTCAATTTCCAAATAAAAAGATGGTGGTGGATTCATTATACAGTGGAAAATGGCGGTAAAAGCAGTCTGAAAGTGGCTGTGTGTACATTGCAGTTAAAAACTCCATTGCCTGAACAAAATTTACAACATGGTTTGACCCATGATATTTTTTCCTTGGCTCCGAAAATGCAATGTAGGAAACCATGTGATGTCATGTCCTAGCTGCTCTTTAACTTTGTAGTTTCTTGAGTTGGGAAATAAAGCAGTTTGATCTTGCATCTTTTAAGGGGGAACTAAGACAGGTTCCAGAATAGAACCAATTGTTATCTGGTGTGAAATTTGTGTTGCCTCACTAAGCAAACCATTCCATTTTCATATTACACTTTAATGAAATTGTTATTGTCTTTGATTATAGTTGATGTTTTTCAATTTCTGAGTTTGTGTAACATTTATGCAGTAGAAATATTTAACTGGAGTGCCTTGTATTACTTTTATTCAAAACAACATGGCTTGTGAGTTTTATTTTTTGAATTAATGCAGTGGGGTTTATTTGGAGTGGCGCCAACTATTATTGGTCACATTATTGTTGTGAAGAAAAAAAATGGGTTGTTGAAGGTTATGAGGGCTATGGTTATTATTTTGTGAGGTAATTTATATTACTTCTGTCATTGTAAAAATATCTTTGAACTTTTGGAAAAGTCATGCAAATACCTGAGTTATAAAGGTCTTGTATAGGACTCAAACAAATAAAAGTGTCAATTTCTCACTTTTTGTTTTGAAGAGTATACATACTAATAATAATGGCGTTTTGTATATCACTTTTCACCAAAGCTTCACATCTATTACCCCTGCTCATCAGCCCACGAGACCAGTATTCTGCAGCAGCTTGAGATCAGCACAATCTGATCAAGGGCGGATCCAGAACACAGGGTTTTTTTTGGGGGGGGGGGATTCTAGATGCTCTGTGGTGCGATCTGAGACAATTTCTGACCACTTTAACCAAAATTGTTTGAGGAAAAGATGGTGTGCCTTTATTGCGACGTCACTTAAAGGGAATGTACAACATTTGCTTTTGCTGCAATTGTCAGAAATAAATGGATTTGGAGGATTAGTATGTTATAGCAAATATTGTTAAACTGACTTGATTTGGGTTTTGGGAAAATCCAAGAAAATGAACTATATTCTTGTAGTCTGGTTTCCTGACCCCACTTAAGATGAAACGGAACAATTTATAGACTTTACGAATTGTAAGGTCAAAGAATCAGTCTTAGCAGGCTTGTATCCCTTGACATGTGTGTAATCAATTGCAAAGAAAATGTGGAGTAACTATGACTTAAGAGCACTTTTTGAAAAAAGCCAGGTTTCTCCAATGCTGGTCGGCCAACCATCGTTGGAAAAATACAAGTTTTCTTGAAAATGTCAGCACACCAGGAACCCCGATTTTACAGGATACTTTGGACTGTCATTCCCTAACAATCCTGTAAGACATTTCGTGATAATTTGATCATTTAGTTTTTCGATGTTTGCAAATGTATCTTCCCTTAAAAAAACCCGTTTTTGGGCCCCGGATCCACCCTTGAATTCTGGTCTCTGCAGTCACAGGTACATGCTCATACTCCCGAGAGGAGAGACGCAATTGTAGTGAAGTGTCTTGCCTAAGAACACAAGTACATGTACTCAATATACAAGAAACCAAAAGTTGCTCACAAGTCATTTTGTCTCAACTCAAATGTGTTGTAGGCATTCCTTTATTATTCATCCCTGAGATTTAGCTCGGAAATCTTTATTTCTTTGATGACACCTTAGACAAACTAACCAATTTATTATCAATGTTTGCAAAGACAAAATATGAGATGTGAGCTTTCCCATTCACAAATTGGAAGAACTGGTGTGTTGTGAGAAACTTGAAATTGATGATTGAGGTTTTTGGCCTGCAATTGAGAGAAACCATATGGCTTCACAACTAGTGAAGAATATAGCTCTGATATTATTTTATGAATGTGATGTTATGTTACAATCACAAAACTAACTTGAAAATGTATACAATAAACTGTTTTGTTAATTCTCTGTGTTGAAAATTCTGAATAACCAAATCAACTGATAACACTTTTGGATGAAATTACTTCACATTTGAATAATTAACATTCTGTTAAAATTAAATTGATTTTATGAACAAACGTCGGCCAGAAGTTCCAATAAACTTAAAAAATATTTTAAAAAGCCAAAAAAAGTATGGTATTTTGATGTTCTATTTAAAGAGTGTTATTAACATCTAGTCTGTCTGGAAGAGTTTGGTTTCATCCATCTCGGCTGCGGCCGCCCAATAATGATGATGATGACATAATAGGGTGCGATATTATAGCAACGGAAAACAAATGGTCCGACTTGAATCAAGTCTAATACAAAAGTAAAAACACTTGGAAATCATTGGAGAAAAGAATTGTGAAACAACCACATGTTTTCGCGCGGTGAACCGAAATTTTACCGGGAAAGTCCATTCACAGCTCAGATCTGCTATCTCTGCTGTTCACGTGTAGCGTTACGATTTTTCCATCGTTTACATACGATTTTTGGATTGTATTTGTTGGTATTTGACTTCTGTCATTTTGAAATTAGACGGATATGGGGGTGAGTATCCTTTATTACTTGATGGTCTCTTAATTCCGGCAGTTTATGTGTATAATTAGATGAAGAAACGTCGAACGCCATGATCATGAATGAACTTATGAACATGATGAAGTAAACCATGAGTAAACTTACACCTACAGTACTCAGTAGACTAAAGAAACGCCATGGCCATGTCGACGGCGATCGTGTAGTGTAGGGCCCCTGTTTTGTTTTGATCAAATTAGAGTCAAAAATGTTTTTAATTTGCTCAAAAATCACCTTTACAATCAAAGCAGACTTTTCTCAATTAAAGGACACCCGTTTTGCCATTAGGCCTATGAAAAGTTTCTTGGGGTAGAAATGCAAATGGGGGTGTAATGGCGTTGGTTAATGATGGTGTGCAAACCCGAAACTGACTTTTTGGGTCGGGTCAGGTCGGTTTGTCCATCATTTTAGTCGGATCGGGTCGGGTCGGTTTCAGTTTTGCGTTTGCGATTTTCGGGTCGGGTCGAAGCCATTTTGGAAAAACCTGAAATAAACCGAAATGAATCGAAACAGAATGGAAATTCACATGGTGCATTATTTAGTGCAGAGTCACTGCGCGCGGTGCAGTGTGACTAAGATGTTTGCGGTCTGTCTCAATCGCCAATCGGTCTATTAAACATGTAAAACTGATGTAGACCCACCATGTAGTGAGTACTGTAGATCACTTCGTGAGTGCCGCACTGCATGTTCAGTTACTGAAAGCCGATATTTTTTTTACGCGAAGCGGGTCAGTTCAGGTGCAAAAAGCGGACACATTTGCCGAACCCAGATATTCTAGGTTTTTTCGGGTCAGTTCGGTTTCGGGTCGGTTTTCTTTGAATTGTTGTCGGGTCGGGTCGGTTTTAGGTAGTCCAGTTCGGTTTCGATTCGGATTTGGTTTATAAAATAAATGTCTCAGGTCGGTTTGGCCTCGTCAACCTGACCCGATGCACATCACGAAACCGAACTGGACTACCTAAAACCGGTTCGAAACCGAACTGGACTACCTAAAACCGACCCGACCCGACCCGACCACAAGGTTGATATCCTCATTGCACCTGCGATGAAGAGTGGTCGGCGGATCATTGATGTGGTACCCTGTGTCTGGTGGAACTGTGTTGTGCTTGTAGATTCCATGGCCTCGCGGACTTCACTTCACAATTGCCGTTTTTGTGATTGAAGTTTCCATAGGCCTAGATCCTAAATGGTCTTGTTACCTTGCCATACTTATTCCTGTACCTGTTTGCAAACTTTAAACTAATTTTGGCTAATTTTGGAAATGATGAAGCATCCTGACCCCTCTTTACAAACAAATTATAGCTACGAAATTGTCATCTTAAAACTTACCAACACCCCTAATTGAAAACCTTTTTTCCCCATCACTTTTATCTCAGAGGAAATCTGCCAAAGGAAAGGAGAAGAAGTTGAAAAGGAAAGAGGTAAAATAACAGTTTTAAGAAAGCTACAAACTCCCTTCCTTGATGGGTGATAGGGGCAGTTTAAAGACAAAAATGGTGGCTTTACAAAATTGTTTAACACATTCCCTCCCTTCTGCCTCCTAAATATTAGGGCTAAAACATTAAGTCATGGCACTAGTAAACAATACGTATCGCAATAAAGAACCAAATAAATGTTATGCCATTCTTAGTGTTGGCCATATTATTTGCAAAATTTCTGCCCTTGTTAGTTACAGGGATTAATGCCAACTTTGGGTGAAGTCTCACCATTTTCAGTATACTGAAAACAACATTCAAATTACGTGTTTACGTACAAGTTTGAAATTCCAATGTGTCAGTATTCTCGATTACCTGAACAGTATGTGGATTGTCAAATAATGTATTGCAATTTATCAGCTGAATCAACTGGGTTCGAGTCCCACCCGATTTGTGTTTTCCAACGTTCTCAGTTTCACTCAGGAGGTAACACACTGAGAATACAGTGTTTACATGTCGGTGAAGGGCAAAACCTAATAGCGATTTATCAACTAAATCACCTATTCACCCCTATCAAGAATTTCTTTTAGAGTTACTAGTTAGCCTGTCAAACCAAAACATATCAGAAAACCACTTTCTTCAATCCCTCATCCTAGCCCTGCTCTTGTGTCCCAAGCTCCGCCCTCAATCTAAAAAGCCAAAAACAGTTTCTTGACTCTGTTGCTGATACAAAATTGTTTCCAAGGAAGCCGTCACACTTTCCACATAGCTAAACTTGTGTTGGAACAAATAAAAAGATTATAATTATTGACAATACATTGTACATTTGCAAAATATAGGCCTGTTGCAAATGTATAAAATAAAATTAACAAAGAAACTGGTTGGGAAAAAAGGACGTACATTCCCCTTTGGCTTCTGAGAGCTACTCTGCCAGGCAGTGCTTACGTTTAACATTTCCTTAATTCATGTTTTCTGATCCAGGAGCAGGCGTCCCTCGCTGCTTCTCAAGCCGTCGTTGATGCTGCTAATGCGCTTGATGATCCTATGGAGAGTCTAGCACCGTTCAAGAAATACAACAGAAATGGGTGAGTTGTGGTTACTATACTCCTCTCCCTAGCGGGAAAAGTTGTGAGGACATTTAGGTTGTGGACTCGGTGCACAGTAGCCCCAGACTGGGATCTTGAGTGCAGAAAACTTGCAAACGAAATTAGGCCAACTTTACTCGCTTTTTAGCTGACAAAATTCTCCAAAATGTTCATGAGGCAAAGACAAGGTCCTCAGTACATGTATTTCATGAGCCAAGTTTGAGGTCTCAATTCAATTTTTAAAGTAGAGTTTTCTTCAACGATTTGCACCTGAGAGTGCAGCCAAGTGATTCCAATTTGAAACCTAAGACGAGACGGGTACATATCCAATTTTTTTCAAAAAAGATTGACCATTCAGTAGTCTGGTGGCATGATTATGACCAGATGTATCTATTCACACTGTTGATTGATGCAGTGCTAAAGGGGTGCTGGACTGGTTGTTTCATGTGCAAGTCTATTTTCTTGTATTGCATGTTTTCGATACCTTAAGTTTTGGGACTCTCATACACAGTGTTAAGAGTCGAAAATTTTCGGACTAAAGTACCCCCCTCAACGGTCACAGAGGGAGAGTTGGGGAGACCACTGGGAGGGATATTTGGATGCATTGTTGACTTTAATACACTCATGCGTGCCTTACGCTCATGCGAAGACACAACAGGTCTTTGCACATTTAGAATAACTTAATCATGCATACCTCGCTCCATAAGCACGCAAACCAGTACGCACACGTGTGTCCCATCCATTCGGCTCTCAAAAGTGTTTAAAACGCAACCTCTGCTGCTCACGCATGGAGTCATGTGGTCATCCATTACATTCTTTCACTTAAATTGCATCTTTTGGTTACCATGACAATAATCTAGCGTGATAACTTATTAACCACTCCCCTGATGTTTTTGCAAAGGATGTTACCCTAACAGTCCTAAATCCTCCAAAATCCTCTACTATGTAAAAAAAACAATGGCAAATACTCTTAGCTTTCAGGGATCATCAAACCTCATGTAGTGTAATGGCGGCATGGCTCTACCCTCAATCCTTCAAAATCCTCCAAAAACCTCCCAGAGGATTTCGAGATGATAAAGGTTGAGATGTATTTCCATTTCAGGCTGAACCTGACGATAGACTGCTGTCGGAGCACTAGTCTGGATGAGCAGACGCTAGACTGGGCCTTCAACCTCACCAAAAAAAACATGCAAACACTGTGAGTGCGCAAAAGTTTTTTTTTTATTACCTTAAACGGGCATAAAGGGTTAAAGCCACGATCACAAGCATTGAAACCACAACTTCAGAAAGGGTACTTTTCAGGATTATTGAGGGCGCTATTTAAGAACACAAAGGCCACTCTGTGAGACACCTATCTGGCATCCACCCCATCACTTTCCATGCATAAATTAGAATAAATTTAATTTCAAAATGTCACATATGTGACCAATCAAAATGTCACACGTGACCACAGAACAATTTGGATAGTAAAACTATCCCAAGAATGGCCCGAAATATGAAGTGCGTGATGTAAAATTTGATGGTAGAAAACTTTAGGACTGCAGGAGTGCAGGGCATCCCGCATTCCAAAAATTGTTGTGGAGAACACTGTGCCTATACAGGGTGAGTAAAAAAAAACGAAACCCAAATCTTGGGACCATTGTTTTCGTGAAGTTCTGCATGTAGCACTTTCAAAATCTAGAATAAGAAAGCCCAATTCATTAGGTTTCTTTTAGTACAAGAATCATTCAAATCACTCATGTACTTTTTAAGTTACGGAATTTTAAACACAACCACAGTTTTAAGGTTCTGTCCACGGATTGCAAAAAAGTTCAGTGTTCTTTCAGCAAAATGAAAACAAATCACATAGGGATGTGTGTGAACTGTTTTCATTTTGCTGAAAGAACGCACACCTTTTTGGTGATCCGTGGACAGAACCTTAAAACGGTGGTTGTGTTTAAAATTCTGTAACTTTTTTTACTCGCCCTGTAGTTAATTACACAGAGAGACATCCAGCCTTGGCGAAAATATTTTCAGAAACAATACATGATAGTCGGCATTGTATAGTCAAATTCATCCAAAGTCCTATCAAGTCCAGCATAAGTCAAATTACAAATTCTCCAATCCCCTGGCATTCCTTTGTTAGTGTTCATTCACTTACACGTGACTAGACAATTGAATTGATTGACTTGAGACTGGACTTGTAATGGACTCAACTGTTAGTAAAGTGATTAACAAAGTTAGTTTAAAGTAAGCAGCAGCAGTAATTCGCTGGCGTAGTCGTGCCGTCACTCAGAGGTCAACTCTGTACAACCAGTTTATACTAGTTCATGCGTACTGCAACGGCCCAGTGAACACCGTGGTTTCGCTATGGCTGTTGTGAATCCGTTTTATAATTGGCTTGATTCTCCTCTTTGAAGCGAAAATGAGCCCAGCTGTGGTTGTACCTGGTGTGGTGACAATCTGCTGAAAGGCAGTGAACCATTGTCAGGTATTAACTTGTGAAAATGTTCTGTAAAAGTAGGATGTAAAATTGGTGCGTAAGGAATATGCATGAATCATTATCGAGGAAGTGAGGCTGACCGATGCAGGAGGTGACGTCACACTTTCTCAGCGTATACTGATATCCTTTGTGCATCATCATCTTCTACCTTAGATATGAGGCAAGTAAGAGTGGATGGAGGTCCAGGGAGAAGAGAGACGAGATGACAGACGACCGGGCGTGGTACCTCATCGCCAGGGAAACAGATGACACACCGGTGGGCTTGATCCACTTTCGCTTTGACATGGACTTTGACGATGAGGTTGTGTATTGGTAAGTATTTCACATCTTATAAATAGTTTCATTGCCGTACCTGCTGCTGCATCAGATGAGAACCAGCCAACTGACCCCGGCAAGCTCGACGGTCAAGTGGTAAGACGTCTGCACTAGAAAGCAGGAGGTCATGGGTTCAAGTCCCACCTGAGTGACTTTTTCGAACTCTCACTCGAGAGGTACCCGCTGCAAAGTACATCAGATTCGAACCAGCCAACTGATCCTGTAAGCTCAGTGGTCAAGTTGTAAGACATCTGCACTAGAAAGCAGGAGGTCGTGGGTTCGAGTCCAAGCGAGTGATTTTTTGTAACTTTCACTCAGTCAATGTCAAAATAATCCTGGCGCGATCTGGTTAAGCAGCGCTATGAAATTGGGCCCAGCAGATTGTAAATCTACAAAGTTATTGACTTATGTATTTGACAGTAGTTGAGTAGATCTCACTTGCACTTCAACTTTGGAATATCTTGGAGGTTCTGGCTGAGCATGGTTGTTAAATAATGTGTATTGAGAGGCAAACATCCTTGGGTGGCGTGGTTGACACAGTGCGTAAAGTGCCCGCCTCTCACTGCTGTGGTTCGAGCCCAATGCCCAGCTCGGGTCATTTTGAGAGTAGAGCTGTTTGTTGATTCTCTCCTGTACCACGAGGGTTTTCCTCCCTCCGCAAAAATCAACACTTTTGATCTGGCTGTACTCCTTGGTCAGACATGGGCCGTATGGCGGCTGCCTAAGGCACCTTTACATGCCTTCGACTGAACCACGTTGTAGCTGCGGCCTTCGAATTCAGCTTCTGCTGCGAGTAAGGACGATTAGCGTCCAAAATATATTTATTTAAATTTGTTGGTAAACCCCTTTGAAATAGATTTTTCTGACGGCCCCCTTTTTCTTGTCCATGCAGTTACGAGATTCAGCTAGTTGAGTCGGTCCGAAGGAAAGGACTTGGCAAGTTCCTCATGCAAATCCTATCTCTGCTTGCTCACAAGTGAGTTCTTTTGAGTTTTTGTTTAAAGTATATGACCGCTGAAAAATCACAAAACAGCATTTTAGTGATAGTAACTTGATGGAAATGAGGGGGAGTCTACACCAGGCCAAGTGATTTTTTTCTAGAGATATACTGTAAGTGCTTAACCCTAACAGAACTGATCAACCCATCAAACCCCAACAGCATGTTTTGTTGGAATCTGTCAGGATGGGTACAGTACTCCTAAACTGACAGTCTTTTACATTGGGTTGGCACACCTCCAGAATCAAAGTAAGAAATATGTGTGTGCAGTTTCCCATATGGTGTTGGAATTTGCCAGGATGGGTAATGGTTCCTAGTAAATCATGCTAGGGAGTTAGGGTTATGTGTGGATTTTTCATAACCATGTGTCACAGGGCTGTGCTGAATAGGCCAAATACTTTGAATATTTGATCATCCACCGAATAGCATTTTGCAATTCGAATATTCAAAAAAATGTGAGCAGTCTCTAGAAGATGAAGAGAAATGCCTGTGATGTCCTATTAATCGTATAAGTTGGCATCTTAAAAATCTTCACCTTGGATTGGACATTTGGGAGACATCCCCATAGACTTGTGCACAAAATTTTTCAAACTTCAATGTGCCCTGACCCAATATTTCCTTGTCCTTTTTCCACAAATTTCGGTATGTTTACTAATTAGACCACAAGCAATATAATCTAATTGCGACAGTGAAATTTTGCCTCTAATGGGGGCTGTGACATTAGGGAGACATGAAAATGTCTCCCTAATGACCGGTGTCTCCCATCGTGCAAAGAAATTACGACAATGTGTCTCCTTAAAGATACCATTACACGTATACCACTAATAATAGAACATGTATGTTCTTAATATTTATAAAGCTCACTGTTCAAGCAAATCCTGATCAGTGGACCATTGAATTCCCAATCGATGCACACAGATTTCAACTAGAGTAACCAGTGAGATTTCAAACTGGCGCATGCGGTTTAAGCTGGTGCATGTGAAACGTGCCTGGTGTGTTCCGAATATTCTATTGAATCCAAGTTCGAATAATCGAATACTGAATGCACAACCCTAATGAGTTTTTCAGTCTTGTCCAACATCTTGAAAAAAAACATAGATACATGTACTTTTATTTTACAGGGTGCATATGAAGAAAGTGATGCTGACTGTATTCAAGAAGAACTTCACTGCTTTTGAATTTTTTAAGAACACACTCAAGTAAGTATTGACCACTGTTAGGCCCAAAAAAAAATATGTCGGTCTCTGGTCAGCGCGCGCGTCGATTTTAATCATGCGCGTCAATCTTTTTTTTTTCCAAAATGTTCCGCGGTAGCTCCAACAGCGCCCTCTATTGCCACACCTGCTCAATTTTTTTTTACCAAAGAGCACCAAGGAATGGGAAATTGCACCAAGGCAAATGATTGAGAGCACCAAGGCAAATTATGGAGTACACCAATGTACATGAGGACACCAAAAAAGCAAAATAGTACCCCACCTTGTCTGTACAATCCAAGCTTAAAGAAAAGAAAAAAAGCAAAAAAAAAAAAAAAAAAGCGTCCCCGCGTCAATTCTGGAACTTTGGTCTGACCAGAGACCGAATATATATATTTTTTTGGCCTTATGTACCCTGTGCCAAAAGCTCAAAAGTTTCAACTTTGGGATGAAAAAAAAAAGGTCAAAAATTCAGCCTCTGGGAAAGCTAATTTTGAATTTGAACTCAGGTGCAGATTAACGCCAGCTGGATATGGGACTTAGATTCTTGGTAGTTGGTTCATCTCCTAAATATTCCGAGGGAGTTTATACAGGAGACCAGAAACACCGGGGCAAACCCCTTCTCTTAGCGATAAGTGTCACTGGGCTCTTTTACGTGCATTGGATTACACAACACACGGGACCTACGGCTTTACGTCCCATCCGAAGGACGAAGCAATAATGGTTAAGTGCCTTGCTCAAGGGCACAAGTGTCCACCCGGCGGGCTGGAACCCACGCCACTGTTGCCTCTGAAACACCAGAGCATGAGTCCGGTGTTCTTTACCCGCTAGGCCATGACACTCCACTTAGATGTGAACCAATGGGCTCAAAGAGTTGTAAGAAACCTACATGTAGGTATGCCTTGTAACCTAAACTTACTTGCAAATACAGTTTTGAAATGGTAAATTATTTACAGTTGTCCTTCGGACCAAAGAGGCAGGACCCAAGGAGTCAGAACTCTTGGGCGATTTACATTTTGACCATTAACATTTCAATCCCTCGGGAATGTCCATAGCTAAATCACTGTGACCGCAAGCCTTGCCATTCAAAGCGTGCATGCAAGCGGCCTTTGAACACGATGATCGCCGCCGCCTTTTTAGTTGGTAACCAACAACCTTCCTATGTGCTGCATAATAAGTTGTGTCCCGTCGCTACTCTTTTTTGAAAAATATATTTTACGACAAGATAGGCTTTAACAACTGCGCAGTTGTTGGATAAGAGTTATAAATTCAAGTTATCGATGTGCAGTTATTGGTCCTTGAAAGTTATTGGTCCTTGAAATCTGTCCCTGTAAGTTGAAGATAAATTGGATTTTTCAGATAAGTTATGTCTTTTCAGACATTTTTTTATGAATTTTAATGAATTTTCATTTATGGAATTTGATTTTTTGGGAAATTTCACAACTTTTCACATTAAAGGTATATAGCATTTTGTTCGTCATGAAATGATTGTTTCAGTGATGTTGACCACATTGTTAGCCAGTATTAGCCAACTCTGAACAAACACTTTCAAAATCATTCATTTTTGGCGATGTATGACAACTGCGCATGCGTATTTACCATGTATTGTCTACAAAGCAATGCAAACTCTTTCCTCTAGCATTAGTGAGCGCGGATCTCTATTAAGCAAGCTGGGTCCAGGTGCTTTTTACTGTTGCTTTCGAGTGCAGCCACGATCCTTCTTTTATTGTTTTCTTCAAAATGACAGCATGCCAGAAGGAATAATTTCACAGGGAGTTTAGTATCATTACTATCTTTAAACCAAGTAAGCTTTTTCACAAGAATTTGGTCGGTTACTTTTTAAATAGCTGCAAATGGTCCACTCTTAAACATAGTTTGCAGAGGGCACTGACCGTCTATTCTAAGGATGAGGCATAACATTTTTGCTGACGCAGACAGAGAAAACATCTGGGCTCTAATGACTTAAACAAAACTCGATGCCTTGCGTCATGAGCTAATCAATCCAGGACCGATTCTTGGCGTATTAGAGCGCGTCCAATTTGCCTCGATAATTCCCCTGGTGGGATCAGCGCAGCTTGGTAATTATGCGATAATTCTCGACCAATACTAGACAGCGCCCCTAGAGTTTTGAAGCTAGTGGCACAGAGGGGAAATGCCCCGAATCCCTTAAGCCCAGATGTCATTAGAAAAACTCATCAATGCATGGGCAGCTTAAGTCGGGTTTATACCGTCAAGTAAACAAACTTACTGACTACCGCTTGTTAGTTGTTTATTTCAGTCCTGAATCATTGCCACTATTGTATAAGCTGTAAGGGAGGGTCACATTTACTTTCTAGATTGTTAAAACACTGATCCTGCACACAAGGATATATGACTCATCTGAGCTTGTGTACAAAGTGTACGGAACGGATTGTCTACATGCGTGATGTACCGCGTCTGCGCACTGAGAACACCGCATAGAACATGTGCATGTGGAATAATGCGCGCACCATGATTGCCGACAGCTGGTGTCCCGACAGAAATTTGACTACTGGAAGACTGCAGTCGCGCGCCAAGTCTCGCGCACGCAAGAAGCGCACGCACGACGCGCAAGTGCCATATCACGCCTCTAACCAGAAGTTTGGGGAAGTCCTTTTCTGTCAGTATGTTATGAAATACATGTACAAGTAATTAAGTGAACACGAAATATGTAATTAAATGAAGGAATAAGAATTGATTAATATAAAATGTGAGGTGTTCTGGAAAAATGAGATGGGAACGGGGCACAGAAAAATGAAAAAAAAAGAAAAAAAAAAGCAAAGGTGGGTTACTTTTGTTGTATATTTGTAATCTTTGACATGTCTGCTACACACAGTTTTAAGAAATAGTTTTAAAATTGTGGAATAAAAGTGGTTTAAAGAAGAAAAAAAATGGCATATTTCCATTTTAATGACTACAAAACTCGAAAACTTTAAAGGCCTTATTCTCAGTATTTTACTTTTTTGACATGTTGATAAATGCGAACTTTGCACAGCCATAATTTGTCAACAGAATGTCCGGATTTAAGTGTAACAAACAGTATTGTAACAAGCATTTATTAACTTACCCAATACCTACAAACCCTCATTTCGACCTCTGCCCAGTTCTGTCTCATTTTGCCAGAACGCCTCACAAATATCAAGTAAAGTAAAACAATAATCATCCAGCCATGTCCTAAACGTACATCACAAGCAAACTGAACTTTAAAGTGGTTTTGGTGATCGTCTTGATTTTGGTTCAAATTCAGCTCATGTTTTTTCACTACAACGAAGCGGGAAAGGAAAGATACTTAAATGATGTCCCTATGGTGGACACTTATCTCTGATCAGACACTCTTCCAGTAATTTTTAGGGAAAAGCTGGGACAACGGTTCAAAGCGGCTTTTCTACAAATGCCATAGTTTGGTGGAGAATGTTAGTCTCTTTTCCCTGTTGGTTAAATGTAAAATAGATGCAGTTGTCATACTCTTTCTGGCTGAATATAAATTGATGGAAATGAAATCACAACAACACATTCAGGATGATGCATGTTTGCACTGTGAGTTGATTTGGATGAAAAACAAATGTCAAGAGTTTCTTGAGCATAACATGGATTAAAGGTAGATTTATCATTTTTTTGGGTTCTTATTTTCATTTGAAGCAACAAAAGTGCTTAAAATCTATTAAAAAAAAGAGCTTAACAACTAACCTGATGAAGTTTTAGCTCAGTGAATGTTGTATTTTCCGAGAAAACAATATTCTAGGATCTCGATTTCAATTCAAAAGTTGCCGAGTCATGTTTTGAATTGCGCCCGAAATCAGCATCCAGGACACGTTCTCATTCAGCCGATTGTAGCTACTCGATGTCACACACTGAACCGACGAATTATAGCAATCTGCAAACCTGTGCGTCGTGTGACTGTCAATGCTTGTGCGCACCCATTCAGGGCTTCGCCGAATTAAAAACGAACAACTAAGACCAAAAAAAAAAGTCTCCGGTTTCTGGTATGGAGCTTGCCCAAAAAGTGGTGCGGCAACGCGGCTTTTTTTTTTATTTTACCTGTTTGTTTTGCTTCAAATGTCGGCTGATGACTGCAAATGGTGCCCGACTAAACTTAGTGCAAATATTATGGCAGACCAGAGAGGCCACATAAAGCTTATTCTCGATCATAACCCCATCTAAAAACACGTTAAAATTGTGCAGCAGCAGGATTCCAGTCAAACCAGTGAGTTTGGAGGTTTTGAGACATCATCTTTCATTGAAAAAAAAACTTTTTCATTTTGCCGACGCGCATGGCTACGGCGACGCGCGCGCATACCAGAAACCGGAGACTTTTTTTTTTTGGCCTAATGGAAATTTCCAAAATGTTCCAGAATTGTGTTCTTTAGCTTCTGTCACACAAAAATTGTTAGTTTCGCATATCCGGTTTCTAAAATCAAACCGAATAGTAGAATTCAAACTGAATTTTTAAGATATCTGGATTTTTAATCCCACCACTATTTTTGCCGTGACTTTCTAATTTTTACCCTTAACAGATTTGAGATTGACGAGACCTCGCCCAGCATCTTTGACCCGTTGGAAGAAGATGAATACGACTATGAGATCATGAGCAAGGCAGTGCCGCAAAAGAAGGTACCTCAACCGACACAGGTGTGCAGAGACAATGGCACTCAAGCTGTGCACTGAAAGAACACGACAAAAACCAACGAAGGACTAACGTTTATAATCTGTTTCTGCGGCGAGGTTTCGCCGAGAAGTTTGTCTTGTAGAGCATTCATCTACCATGTGTGGACACCCATTCCAAGTTTGCCATCTAAGTAATTGCAACTTGGATATTTTTGTAAATTAGTCATGTAAAATACTAACAACTACTTTTATTGTTCAACAGTGTTGTAGTTGCATGACTACTCTTATCTGAGTACAAAGCACTGCTAAGTACCAAGATATATACCAAGTACGAATATTGTCAGACAGTACTCGAGTTGTACTAGTGTACGAGTATGAGTTTACCGACTACGAGTACTACAACACTAGTGCACAAGCCTATATCGTCTTGGCCTTTGGCACCAGTGGGTTCACTATGGGTGCGTTCGAGTAGCTCTCCCGGATCGACTCGGGTCAAGGCAGATGGGTTAGCCACGACAGCCGGGCTAATCGAACGCTCAACCGTGGGCCATCACGATCCTCATGTGCTGTCCATAGCCGTGGCCGTAGCTACTGACAAAACGTTCGTTTCTGACTGGGTCTAAGTTTGAGATTACTGCTTTTCAGTCAGTTGCAAAACTCAAAAACTTGGGCTGGAATTGTAGCCTCTAAGGTTGCAATGAACTCAATAAATATTTATTTCTACCAGCCAACAGCAAATAACCGCCAAACAGGCTGAGTAAAAAATAAAGTTGACTTTTGGGTCCACTTTAAATTTTCACTGTCGGGCCGCCATATTTGTCCGTTTCTAGGACTGAACAACGCATGTGTGTGACGTATTTCCACCAGTGACTCTGCTCACGAGCAGTGTCTGTGGAAGCTGACCCTGGTGAGCCCCCAGAATGATGTCAGAGCTAATCGAATGGCACGGGGCCCAGGTCGCTCCGCGTGAGCTACTCGAACGCACCCTTTAGTCAGTACCCCGCCCCCCATACTCTGTCTATGTAACCATTGAGTGGGAATTGTGAATGGAGTGCATACTGACATACCTTGCACTGCCTAGTGCAGTATGCAGTCTGTAATCCCGATTCATTTAAGGGAATTGCCATTGATCGGCAATGCCCTTGGTGTCTTGTGGAAATCAATGGGCATTATAAATTGCTTTTAGCAAAGGAAAACCCTGACCTTACTGGCCGCTCTTGCACTGAAATTCAAGGCCTTGCAAATTGTGACCTAACATATCTTGGGGTGGGGTGGGAATTGTTTTTTCTGCTGCAAGTATTTTTTGTACAAGTATCAAGACTGCATGAACTGTGTGCTAGAAATAATTGTTCGTGTGTGTCTTTGTGATCTGTTACACGGTACCCTGTGGAGACATGGGTATAATAATAGGGAACAAAAGACTGAATACGCCTCCACAGGGCAATTTATACAGATGAATACGTCTCCACAAGGTTATCACGAAACAGATAAATGGATTTTACTCAAAAATTGGAATTTCCAAGGTATGTTGATCTGTCACAAATTGAAGTATTTTATGTAAAGGATATTAAGTCCAAATTTCAGCCCAGGTAATTTAACTCTGGTTAAAATAGGAGCATTTTGAAACAAGTTGAGTGACTTTACAGCCCGTTGTTGGTAGATGGTGTCATTTGTAGACCAGGGGAAAGGTAGGGTGTGGCAAATCAGTGCGAGCGAATTTTACTAGGTTCCTTTCCCTTGGATATATTTTGTACTTAAAAAGTGGGGGTGGAATCAGCCTGTAAAACCTCTGTTGAATTGTATGTGCGCATGCAATTTGTAAAAGTTAAGAATTATTGCATGTTAGGGATGGCCCTAATGTACATCACATGCTTTATCGTGAAGGGCAATTGTTTAAAAGAGTCCATACTGACTAGCAAAGTTTATCTTTTAATAGTTGACAAGATGAGAGTTTATTTTTTGTCTGTCTAAATAAGTCGTAATAACCTCTGTAATCCCTGTTAGCCATAAACCAAGTTGAAAATCATGTAAAATATTCAAACCAAGTACGGTCGGTAAGCATTGTGATTAAGGCTTTTTCAATGAAAGATGTCTCAAAACCACCAAACTCACTGGTTTGACTGGAATTGCACTAAGTTTAGTTGGGCACCATTTGCAGTCATCATAATAACAGGATTTTGGGAGTGTGTCAAATGCCACTTTTCTTTGAAAATTTCAGCAAAATATATTATATTTTCCTTGTAAATGATTATTCAGTATTTGAAACCGACCATCAAAGTGCCTTGGCTGCTCAGTCGACACTTGCTTTACAATAATTATGACGTTCACTTTTGACTTGCTGTATTTTTCTCAGGGCAAAACTTCAATGCAAAACTTGTTCTGCTATTTGCACACAGACTACACTGCTCTGGTAAACTAAGCAATTAAACACGGCTGAATGGTAAGCATAAAACATTTCTTCCATGAGGGAGGACATTTTTGTGCTTAACATAAAAAAGGCGAGGAACAAATTTGGCGTGACATGTATTTGGCTTGACAAGTATGACGAATCCCTAGGGATCCTACGGTATACTACATATTGTCTGGCCAAGTTGGAATGAACAGGGATCATGTATACCATTATTGACAAAGTCTTCCTGTATAAACAGTCTTTTGTACCGAACGTGTAAGTAGGCACTGAATAAATGTTTACCAAAATAAATTGCTTTTCTCAGTGAAATGTTTGTTTGTAAGAAATACAAGATCAAGAGATTCTGTCCTTTCGTCTCTACTTCTCTCAAAAGCAATAACACTGTAACCCCATCTAGTTTAACCAAACAGAATCACGATTATTAGGTCACGATCTATCTCACAGATTCAACCCCCCCCCATCTCAAATGTGTCGCCGACCTATATTCTTTCAGGATTTCACAATCTGCAGATCGAAGCGAAGACGAGAAATCGAGACACTTAAAAGCCGGGGAATCCATCCGATTTTCGGATATTTCTTGAGAGATCTTATTGAGGCGGGCTAGGGCAGGTGCTCATGCTGTGCAGGGATCCGGTTACCGGCTAAGAACTGATCATTTCAAGCTGTAGTGTGCGTGAAAATATTTGCCCGGTGGGCAACCATTTTTTTTTTGGCAGACCAATTGCCAGAGGGTTTTCTGAGGGTTTCATTCGACCCCTTCACGATAGGATAAAAAAAATTGGGTCAATTACATCCAGAGGTGTTGGGCATGTGAAGTTGTTTAGCAGCAAAGTTTTGGCAAAAAAATAAAGGATTCCTGCCCAATTGTTCAGCTATTGCTTTAAAGGGAAAATACAACATTTGCTTTTGCTGTAATTTTCAGAAATGGATGGAATTGGGGGGTTGGAAATATATAGCAAATATAGTTACACTGACTTTTTTGAGGTTTTGGGTTCGAAAATGCTGTAAAAACCAAGAAAAACAATCATTTTCTTGTAGTCTGGTACTCCGACTCCATATAAGAAGAAACAGAGCAGTTAACATACATTGGGGAATTGTAAGGTCAGGGAACCAGTCTAGCTGGCTTGTACCCGTTCATAGGTGTGGGTGTGTTATCGATTGCAAACAAGTGCGATGGTGAATTGGGGCCAGTATTTAAAAAAAAAGCCAGTTTTTTCCAACGTTGGAAATTGATACAAAAATACCACTTTTCTTGAAAATGACAGCATACCAGGTGCCATGATTTTACAGGATGCTTTACACTGTCATTCACTAACAGTCCAGCAAGGTATTTCAAAATGATTTGGTAGTTTTATTTTTTGATGTTTGCAAATGTTGTATTTTCCCTTTAACTGATACAAAATTCTCAACAATTTGTGCTTAACCCTTTGTAAACACACTTGAACATATGTTTATGGAATTGTGATACATACATGAATAAATTATTTATTTTTCCCAATAAGTAGAATAAACGTAGCTATTGTTGAAGATAATAATATTCCCCCCCCCCAAAAAAATTCATTTTTCAACTGAAATTTATAAGACAAGACCACAAATTAACAAACTCAAACCCTCCTTAAATTCTTTTCACAGAATGTTTGTTTATTCATTTACTTTTCGTACTTTTCATCAGATTTGTCTTTCCAAAAAAAATCATCATTTGTGTACAAATTACAGGATTATTTATATCACATGAACTCTTCCTTTTTACCATTCTTTCTGAGGTCCTCGTCTGTACAAATTATTTTTTGAATTTTACTAAAACGGAATTTAAAAATGATCAAAATCAAAACAAAATCTGTTAAATGGTGCACTATGTTAAAACTGTTTTATATTCCACGATAATTGTACTGTTGTAAGTGATTCTAAAAATCAGTACTTCCTAAAAAAATATTGAAGTGAAATTTTAAAATTTGTCTTGTAGTACTAAATTTGTCATGTTTACAAACCCATCACCAGATTGGCCATGTACTATACATATTTTGTTTGTATCCAGATGTTATATAACATCACAATGCTTTCAAAAATCAGGTTTTTTTCATCAGTTTATTTACATTAGATTGACAAAAAAATAAATGCGTCAATTATATCAATACAGATTTTTTAAAAAGGGAAAGAAATTCTCGACATGTCATAAACGAATTGGATATTTTTAAATTGTACATTTGACAACTGGATTTCATACACAGTCGGAACACTTTAAGTAAGTAGAAGCTGGAATATGACTGCATCTGAATTTATTGGCTACAGACAGCATTATACAACGCCTGAATAAATCCCCATCATCTGATTGGCAGGTCTTTGATCACATGTCACTGAGTTATTCGTCCCGACGCACAGTGCGGCAGCAGCACGGCAAAAATTAGAAGTTCCATTCCACAGTACCGTAAATGCAGGCATGGAACTGGGAAGTTAGAAAAACAAGAAATTCCAAACCACACAAGACTTTGTACAGTGTTTTTCAATTTGTAATGGCATTCATGAGAAGTAAAAACAAAACGAGGAAATCTGCGGAAAAGTTGGCATGCTTGTAAATGGCAGTTCCATCGTAATGTCACACTTTTGGCGGCTCTAACCAATCAGATGACGAGAATTTATTAAGGTGTTGTATCAAACAAATAATGAATGCTTCAAATTTTTACAATGTTTCATATTCGTTTCACATTCAGTGACAGATGGAATGTTCCATTCCACTCGGCTTCGCCTCGTGGAATGGAACATTCCATCTGTCACCTCATGCAATTACTCTTACCATTGCACTCATAAACATTCATTATTTGTATAATAACACATGTGCCGATGTAACAAAATGCTGGCACAATGCTTTCGCCATAGACCATTATCATGTTGCAGCCATTTGATTTTTTCCCATTCAGATCAATGTAACCAAAGCGAGGCTGGAAGGAAAAATAGTCTGGTTCCCGGCTTTTCGCACAAAAACATCATTCAGTATTGTTGTTGAATACGGGGGACATGACTAGAATGGTGGAAGCATGATAAAGGTCTATTGAAGGGGGCCTTTGTCATTGTACAGTGATAATCGGATTTGTCTATACATGTAGCTTAGTAATTAGAATGCAGCCTATTCTCATGTTTCATCCAGTTTCAGGCACCGCATGTGCAACCACATAAAACACTGGAACCCTAACAGTAACGGGAATGTGTGCAAAACATTGCATGGATTTTGTGCTTAAGTCGTGAAGTCTATAAAGCAAAACACAAGCTAGCTCTACGCTCAGCCAAAACATTCTCAAACAAAACACAACTGCAAAAGTAGTGGTGCAGGCCCTTACAAAGTGTGCCGCCAAACTTAAAATACTAATTCGGACCAAAGATAAAATCATTAAAAACTACCCTCACGTATGTACACCGTGTTTAATAATAACATATACATTTTGTTATGAACATCTATCAAAAATTTTTTCCAGTCACTAATAATAAGTACAGTTTTCCATCAGTATAGGCAGCAATGGTGATTATCACAAACACTCTATATCCCAAAGTTTCTTACAACAAAGGTAGTACTATTTTCGGTACAATATATTAAACACATACATGTAATAATAGAGTACATACAGTTCAAAGAAGTACTTTTTATATTTATAGTCACATTTTGTTAAAAACAAACAAAGGACAATACACCCTCATTTTTTTTACAATTTTTTTTAATCGTGTCAAAATACATTTGTAATTTTTTTTTTTCATTTTGAAATGTCTGAAAATATGCTGAAATAAACCAACTTTTAGAGAAATAAAAAATTGACTAGCCCTTGATAAATTAAAGGCGGCGCTAAAAAGAAATTTGAAGCAGGAATAGAAGGGATGTTGGGAAGGAAAGTCTCAGAAACAAATGCACCATAGCAGTATTTCAGTAGCAGTTAGACAATGGAATCTTAAAGGCACATAGGATCATTTGCATAATTTGTCCCACATGTAACCCACCAAAATATCAAAGGATTGTACTGGTACTAAACAACCCGTGAAATTATTCTGCCTGGCTTAATGTCATAAAGAAGAAATCAAGAAATTGTAGGTGATTTCCAACGATCAGTCAATTGACTGATTTTTGGAAACATAGAGTGCTATGGACAAAATCATGTTTTGTGATCAAAAGATTGTGTGTGGTTTTTCACTGTTTTCTCAAAAAATGTAATATCCACTGAGCTGAAACTTCACCAGGTTTGGTTTTGAACATTCTTCTTTGGAGTTTGAGTGGTGTTATTATGGGAAACAAACAAAATGCACGAAAAGCAAATGATCCTATATGCCTTTAAGTTGATTGAGCCAGAAACTCACATTTTAAAAGGGGGATATGAAATTGAAAGCTTCCGGTTTTTCTGTCTGAACTATTTCCCTCTAAAAATGAGGTACTTCAGTAAACTACAAATCTGCTATCAGTAGTATATGTGGTGCACTCATGAACCCTTTTTTTCTCAAGTTGCATACCCTTTACACCTCCTCCTTTAGGTTTTAAATCTCCTCACTCCGGGATTTTTTCAATAGCACCAGGTGTGCCTTCATAAGTCTCATAAAACTATATACCCCATGATAAATTCATGACAACAAATGTGTTAAAAAGTTAAGTTAAAAATGGACAGAAAACAAGATAAACACTTGTTTCTTTAGTTTCTGGTATTATCAACTAGGTACGTATCCCAATGTCACACATACCAATGAAACTTTCAATCAACTAAAATAAGTCGTCTTTAAAATAGTGATTTTAAAAATCTGAACTGAAAACTGAATACATAAAAATTAACTTTCTCAGGGTTCATCATTTCAGTACTATTTTGTTAACAATCACAATATTCTTTTGGGGGGGGGGGTTTAATTGTGATAAATTTCAGATTGGGTTCATTTGTATGAAGCCTTTATGCTCAAATTGGAAGTGAGAAGGTTTGACGTCTTGCTGAATGTATTGCGAAAAGAGTGTCTCTTTTCCAAACATGGAAGAGTATCCTACCCAGAGCACATCAGTAGGCTGGCCAATGTTTTTTGCTAAGAGCAAGTTCGGGCGCGAACTATAATTAACTATAGTTCGACAAGCTTCGCTCGTATAGGTGGACTACTCTAGTCAACTATTTGGAACTGTACCACAGGGCACGGTTCCATCACTGGTGACCATAGCCGCGCGCATCATAATGCACAGCAGGGAGCCAGCACCAAGGAGTTTTATGGCGCTGCTTTAACCATTAGTTTGATTACAGACATTTGCACGTTGCTAAAAGTGCACAAGCGTAAGTGACGTCACAAATCAACCACTAGTCGAGTAATGGTCCTCGCCCGAACGTGCTCTAAGCGGCGCCATGACTGCTGTACCGTTCCTCCTGGGTGTGAAGTAATGACTCATCACAAATGAGTCCATAGCTACGTAGACAAAAAAAAATGTCTGTACAGCTGTCAAATTCTGGATTGAAACACATGGTATCTCTCTCAATACATCTTCCATATGTCCAAATTGAGTAACTCAGAGGCTGCCTTTGCCTCTAGGCTCACAATCTGTCTGTGATGCTTACAGGGAAGGTATATTAAAGCTAGACCCTCGTTGAATAACGACAAAGAGTGATTGGTGACTACAATCAAAACCATTTTAACTGTGGTGGTACCGGTATGTCGCGCACAATTCTAAAATTGAAGCTGCTCTGTACAGATCAGGGCCCAATGTCATCGCTCTGCTAACCACATAATTCCGCGCTTACCAAGTTACGGTCACATTTGTGCTAACGGCGCAAGCAGAAAAATTCTGCGCTAACCCTGTAAGCACAGAATCCTTACTTACCGGATGTACGCATGCACAGATGCCAAAGTGCCTCACTAACCAATGAAACACGCTTACCATAAGCACATAAATTTTTCTACCCTAAGCAGGAATTGTTCACTAACGGTAAGCAAAGCCATGAAATTGGGCCCTGCTTAGCACAGAAAATATTGTCTTAGGTTACCAGCCCTAGTAGTATCATGCAATGAATATTGCTGGAGATTGGTTTTCTGCCAAAATGTTTGCTAAGCACAAAAAAAATTTGCTCAATGGAATGGAGTACCGAAGTGGATACGTCATGTGTGTGAAAGACATTAGCGCGAGATTCAGCCAGTGAACAAACACGCACGCTTACTCTATTCGTTTGCACTACACTTTCTGGTTCTAAATGACGTCACACTTCGGTACTCCATTGTGCCCCGATCCTATCAGACAGTCATGATAAACACAGGATTCTCTGCCATTAACAACAGTACCTACATTTCACAAAGGATGAATAAAGACACAGTAAGATCAGCACAGTGCAATAACCTCCCTCAGGAAATTGACATAAAAGCATAAGCTTTTACTGCAGTGACAGTCAATACTATGTAGCCATTACCAGATCACCCTAAGAGAACACGGGGAATTTCCAGCGTTATGAAAGGAAGTGTAATGTCAGTGACAGAGCGAAATTACCATGATATTTAATTAATGATTCAGAGAAATGATCCAAACTCCTAGTCTGTAATCTCCTTGACCATTAATATTAGATGAAGGATGTATAAGATTTGAAAAATACATTTTCAGGTTTATTCACTGAGCTCTTAAATGCTCCGTCATGAACGTTACGTCATTGCCCCCAGGGCAAAAATGCAAACTAGTATAAAATATGCTTTAACGCATCAAAATTAATTCAGATTTAGTACAGTACAGCAGAGATTTAATAATTCATCGGTAAATTTAAAATAATAAAAAAATATTCACCTGATAGTAGGTCAAGATAATCTTTTTGTACTGTGATTATGTCTTATAACTACAATTCAAGGAGAACTGACAACCACATAATTATAAAGCATAAAAAAAATAAGGTAAAACTTAAAATGTGTGATAGATACTGAAATAGATATTGTAATAATACTACTCACTTTAAGGAGAATATAGACCATTCTTACAGTGATATGGTATTGGAAATAATACAACCCATGTGATTCTGGCCCTAGGAGATCAAATGTGGCACACGCCATATAAAACACAGTGACACACACCAGCGGAGTGCGATACTCATATCATTGGTGCACAGAGGGCCTTAACTATCTTTTTCTACAAAAGAGACAAAGCATAATTGATACAGTTAACGTGACCTACTCTCAGAAATAAAATGATTAAAAGCGAATAGTGGGTTCTGATCATATGAAGTCAGAGCACCACATGACCATCCGGTTTCCCCCGTGATTGACCACCATTGCAGTAGGCAAACGTTTGGTTAGCAACTACGTCGTGCATTATGTAAACTACAGAGCAGGGCTTATTTTTCATGTTTAACAACTGTGAGTTCTTTACCAAATGGCATAATGGTCACTACCAATACCTGTGCCGTGTACGGTTGTCATAATCATGCCGACCCAACCACTAGGTATTGGCTCCCCATTTTTCTCACAGTTTTTGCCATCCATCACAGCTTGGAAGGCTTGCCTACTACCGGTGCCTACGGCACTGCGCGGCGCTAAACGTTCTTTGTCTACTACAATGGCGATGCTGAATTTCCGGTACCTGGATGCAGGCCAGGTCACATACATGTAGGTCAGTGAGAGCAGTTCTTAAAAAAAACCTAGATTTTCCAAGATGCAAATGCCAGCAAAAGAGCAAGAGTTAAATCATTACAAATAGCATATATTTCAAACTCCATTCTCATTTTCTGCGAGCAGGTCAAATGTTATCTTATTCTAAAAATTCACCTGATTAAATTTTTCTTAAAATTTTTGGTTTTCAATGTACACATTCTAAAAATAACTTTTTGTTATTTACAACTAATTATTTACGTTGAAAAGATATCTCCGATTAAAAAAAATGGATTGGAACGGTCTACGTCGGCCCAATTTCACAGAAATGCTAAGCACATCAGGATCTCGCTAAGCAAAGCCAGGTTACCAGCCAAATATGTCATTATGTTCTATGTAGTTGTGGCTGGTTTCCCTCCTGATATGTGCTTGGTGAGCTTGTAAGAAAGTTTATGTTGGATTATGTGAAGAAACTTTTGTCACTTAGGGTTTAGCATGGAATATCAGGGTAAGCAATGTAAGCAGAAAATGCTCAGTACATGGCAGAGAACTTAGCAGCACTGAGAAAATGGGTCAAGACCTTTCCGTATCCAGTTTTTCCAACAATCAGCACAGCAACTAATTTTGGGGGACAGATTTATAACCATACAAGACTGATTTTGAAATGAAGACAGACTTCTTAAGGAATACACACAAACAGCCACCGCAACTTTTCCCATCTGAAAAAAGTTTATCGTACAGAATGAGAACAGAATGTATCCCTCGCACCGTGCGGCTGAAAAATGATAGGATTTCTAGGAATACATCCTGGGTGCTTTCATAGATTGATCTCAAACGCCTTGGTGGCATTGGCAAATGGATTATTGGCCATGACGGGTGTCTGGTTACTGGGGAGGGATTCCCACCTGGCTTCAAAGGAGCTGGAGTAACCGTTGGTTGTGCCGGCCTGAGCGCCAGAATCGGGCAATGTTCTGGACAGATCGGACGTCCAGCCTCCGCTGATGCCCACGTTGCCACCGGCGGTCATGGGTTGCTGCTGCTGCTGGTTGGGGATGTAAACAGGGGCCGTGGCACTGTTGTTGAAATTTCCCGCTGGGACTTGAGCCATGGGCTGGGCTTCGTATGTCGCATTCTGCAAGTGGATCCCTTGGTGGTGGTGGCTCACACTGCTGTAGCCGTTCTGAACAGGTGACACTGCCGCTGCGTTTGGACCCATCCTCTGCTCTCCGGCTGGGCCCAGCCCCGGGGGCTTAGCTTGTACCCCGTAGGGGGTGGAGACCGTCTGAGAGGTCTGTTTGAGCCACTTCTCGGCCTGAGAGATGCCGTTGGTGCCGGCCATCTGCGCCGAGGCGGGGTCCCAGGGATTGGGGCCGACCTGGGGCTGGGGTGGGGGTGCCCAAGGGTTGGTCTCTGGCTGTGCAAGGACTGCAGAAATAAAAGATTAATGTCTGTATTACAATGTATTACATTGTGTTTAATTACTGATGAATCCATATAACCATAGAGTGCTCGGGTGGTTTCTGGTGATATAGGCAGGGCAGTTTTGGGCGGTACGAGGAACAAAAAGATCAATGATTGTTTTTGCAACAAGGTTGAGATCAGCAAGCAATATGAACTCCTTTTCATACAGGATTTAATGAAACAAGCACATAGTACAATTCAAACCAGACAAAGATTTGTTTCACAAATCGTTTACTTAAAAGGAAAAATGGAAAATTCCTGCAAAATGATATTGACTATACAGTATCACAGGACATTATATAGGAAATATTTGAAAAGCACTTTTGGCTCCATTTCTTTGAAACAAAACAAATTTCAAAAATACTGAAGGAAGCACCAAGACAATATGAAAGTACTTGATACAAACGCTTTTGAAAGGCTCAAGTCTTTCCAGAAAGGAGAGGTTTAAAAAAACCTAGACCATCCCTTCTCTTTTGCAAAATGTAAATTGATAGGACAGCTGCACAGTTACAGGTTTCATCATAAAAGTTCTGAAATTGTTTTCCACTAAAAGAGTGAAATATATAAAGTATAAAAGTACAAGATGCTAGTAAAAAAACAACCACAATGTTAACAGAACCTCTAGAGCCTGCCGCTTGCTACTAGACCGTCGAGACCTCTTAGACATACAGACAACCTACGCACGGCTTTTAACTTATAGCGCCCTCGGGACATTTATACCGCATTTCGCAAGCGCACTGTCTGACTTCATCATTCACTGTCTCCAAACATTTATCTGCAGTCTCTGATGGTCCCGCTATGCTAGACGGCGCAAGCTTCGGAGTGGCTTTCATTTGTTGTTTTTTTTTTCAGTGGGGGAAAATGCAGTTGTTATCTCTGCGGAGTTCGAGCCAAATCCCATCCATCTTCATGTTGTGATATGGGATAACGCGTTCCTCGGGAACACTGATGTAATCTTTAATTTTCTGAGTGCATACATGTATTTGTGTGTCCCCATGTCTATTAGCAGCTTGTTATCTGTAAGAAAATCTCCCCGCATAAAACCTCAACTGAAAATGCATGGCTGGTCAAAATTCCAGTGTATGCATATGTGTATTCTCTTCCACTGAAACCAAACTGATCAATTTTAACTGATTTTGTTACCACCAATGGCAAGAGTGATTGTTTTTGTAAACTGTTTTTTTTTTAAACAAATTCATGGGTGAGATTGGGGAAAATGAAAAATTCACAAAATATATCAGCAGAGAATTTGAGGGTTGCAAGGGCCCCCGAGCGACGTAGGGTCTACATGTATGGTACAAGTTTGTATTTGCATAAAGGTACCGTACATCTACCACTTACAATACCCGTTTTTTTAAGTCCTATATAAACTTTCATAGGTAAAAGAGCCTTAAATGTAAAACCTCAGACATTCCCGATTTGAAAAGGATTCTTCAAATATCCGCAAATCAGGAAAAATCCTGTCCCAAAAAAATTCTCGACATCAGAAAAAAATCTTGACAAATCTAATCCCGCACAATACAGAGTCAGCTCCATTGGGGACTTAAAGGGAATGTACATCATTGGCTTTTGCTGTAATTTTCAAAAATGAACTACTTGAGGGGTTAGTATAATAGATCAAATATTGTCACACTGACATGTTTGAAGTTTTGTGTTCGAAAATGCTGGAAAAACCAAGAGAAACAAAAATGTTGAAGTAGTCTGGTTCCCTGACTCCACTAAAGATTAATGGATCAAATTATAGATGCCGGAAAAATTGTAAGGTAAGGGAACCAGTCCAGCTGGCCTGCACCCATTCATGAACATGTAACCATTAGCAAACAAAATTGGGACTGACAAAAAAAATGGTAAATATGGAGCAGTAGTTGACAAATAGTTAGGTTTTCCAACGGTGGTCGGCCGACCATCGTTGGAAATGTGTACAAAAATACCATTTTCTTGACAATGACTTCACACCAGCATGACCAGGTGCCATTATTTTACAGGATGCTTTAGACTGTCACTTACCAACATCCTAGTAAGGTATTTCATAAAAACGTGGTAGTTTTATTTGCCGATGTTTGCAAATGCTGTATATTCCCTTTAAATCTAATATATTTCTTGGATTTACTGATAGGTTGACTCATTTATAAGAACGTCACTGCTTTTTCCATTAGAAATGATGAGCTCTCTGGTCAGCAGGTTTTTATAAATTGAGATTCTGCGGAGAAATTGAACCTTGTTTATTGACTGAGTTGGTAATGCAAAGAGGGCCATTAATCACTTGTTATTGCCTTCTTGCTCAGTGTTCAACTTGGACTGTATAAGTTGATTACTTTGGCCTTCCTGTAATATGAATGCGTGCGCTTAATTTGTTCAGTTTTTACTTAAGTTAGGTGATCAAAAACAGAACCTAATGAATATTTTCTATGATGAGGTTACTTCATATTGGCGTCCACAAGTCCTTTCGAGAAATATCTTGAAGTGAAACAAAAATCCAGCATTATGAGCAACGTGCGAGCTGTCAGATGATTGAATGCGTGAAATATGTCAACCTTATTTGTGAGGTTTTCTGGCAAGATGAGACGCAACTGGGCAGAGGTTGAAATGAGAGTTTGCGGGTATTTAGGAGGGAGAATAAAATTCTCCTTTACAATACTGTTTGTTGCACTCCAGTCGGAAATTCAGTTGACAAGCTATGGCTATTTAAAGTTTGCACTTATCGACATGTCAAAACGAAAGAAAGGGGCCTTTTAAAGATTCGAGTTGTGTAGTCCTGCAATGCCAATTGGTTTTCCTTAACAACACTTATATTCCACGATTTGTATACTATTTCTGTACAAGATGTGTGGTAGACATATCAAAGGTTATAAATCAATAAATCTAAAAATTGGGGAAATAAATTTAAAAAATAAATCTGAAAATCAATTTTTTTTCATTTTTCTCCACTAGGGCCTGTGCCCAATTCCGTCTCATTTTGCCAGAATGCCTCACATTTTTTTCTCTGTAAAAGTCGGAGATAAACAACACTAAATTAGAAGTATATTTTTCTGCACTGTCAATATGTTTGTGTCTTATTACTCCTAGTAATGAAACTGCAAATTCTTACATCAACATACAAAGCGACAAACCAGCGACAGTCACACATACATGTATGTAATAAAACAGAGAAGGACACATGTATAATGTCATCCATCCTTGCAGGGCTAAGATTGATGGTATCATATTGAGAATTAAGCTTCTCCGCTTGTCACCATTAGGCCTGTGGTAAACGGACCTTATCTGTCAGGTAATGGAAGAAGAACGCTCAAGTCATTCAAGTTAAAGGCGTATAGGATCAATAGCATGTACCAAATTATTGTCAAAATTATTTAAATTAAAGATTGTACTGGTGCTTAACAGCCCGTGAAATTGCTCCGTCTGGCCTGCAGCTGTCATTTTCATGTAGAAGAAATCAACAAATGTAGGTGATTTCCAACGATCAGTCAATTGACTGATTTTATGGAATAAGGAGTGCTGTAGAGTAGACGAAATCGTGTTTCGTGAGCGAGAGGTGGTGCATGCTTTTGTTACGGTTTTCTCGAAAAGTGTTATACCCACTGAGCTGAAACTTCAACAGGTTAGGTTTTGAGCAGTCTTTGTTGGATTTTGAGAGGTGTTATTATTGGACACAAACCAAATCCATGAAAAGCAAATGATTGTATATGCCTTTAAAGAGGACATTTGCAACAAATTTTGTTATTTTTTCTAAGGACTGTCACCAGGTTGTACACTTGACAAAGAGAGACCCATCCCTGATGATAAATCGGGAAGCTTATGCCTTCACTTATTAACTGCATTGGACAAATTTATGACCATGCTGAGAACGATATTGTCTTCAAGCCACCATGTTTTCATGTCTGAGTGAGCAAACGGTTTACACACCCTGTTTAATAATTTACCGCACTGGCTGTCTGGGCCTGAGCATGTGAATAGTCGGTGAGGCCGTGGATAATTTATTGGCTCGCATATTGGAGAGCCGACCATTCTTTTTTAATGGATTACTCTTTTAGCAGTTGGCTCAGTGGATTCTTTTTTTTTTATTTCTCTGCAAAACTTAAAGGGAACATACAACATTTGCTTTTGCTGCAATTTTCAGAAATAAATCGATTTGGAGGACTAGTATGTTATAGCAAATATTGTTAAACTGAGTTGCATCACGTTTTTGGTTCGGAGATGCTGGAAAATCCAAGAAAACCAAGCGTGTTTTTGTAGTCTGGTTCCCTGACCCCATGTAAGATGAACCTGACCCCACGTAAGATGAAACGGAGCAATTTATAGACTTTGGGGCATTGTAAGGTCAGAGAATCAGTCTAGAAGGCTTGTACCCCTTCACAGGTGTGTGATCAATTGCAAACAAAATGCGAAATAACTGAGTATGAACATTTAGGAGCACTTTTTGAAAAAAAAAGTCAGTTTTCTCCAACGCATACAAGTTTATATAGGATACAAGCCAAGATTTTACAGGATGATTTGGACTGCCATTCCCTAGCAATCCCGTCAGATATTTCGTGATAATTTGATCATTTCGTTTTGTTATGTTTACAAAATGTACATGAACATCTTACAGTTTCTGCATTCATGATTCTTTTTTTTATTATTATTTTTTTAAAGGGACTGTACATCATTGGCTTTTGCTGTAATTTTCAGAAATGAACTATTTGAGGGGTTAGTATAATAGATCAAATATTGTTACACTGACATGTTTGAAGTTTTGTGTTCGGAAATGCTGAAAGAAAAACAAGAATGTTCAAGTAGTCTGATTCCTTGACTCCACTAAAGATAATGGATCAATTTATAGTTGCCAGAAAATTGTAAGGTAAGGGAAACAGTGTAGCTGGCCTGCACCCGTTCATGAACATGTAACCAACAGCAAACACAATTTGGACTGAAGAAAGGTAAATTTGGAGTAGTTGAAAAATAGTTAGGTTTTTCCAATGGTGGTCGGCCGACCACCATTGGAAATGTATACAAAAATACAGTTTTCTTGAAAATGACTTCACACCAGGTGCCATAATTTTACAGGATGCTTTAGACTGTCATTTACCAACATCCTAGTAAGGTATTTCGTAAAAACTTGGTAGTTTTATTTTTCGATGTTTGCAAATGTTGTATATTCCCTTTAAAGAGGTAAGACAATCTTGTTGTCATTTCAGTCAAATTACAAGTTGGATGTATTCAGCTGAGGTTCATGAAAACTTTGCGTGTGTTGAACCTATTGCGTCAATAGTATTTGACATTTGACACATAATAAGAAATTTCATACATGACTTGACTCGAGGCTCTATTCATTTTCTTTTCCAATAATTCCATACTTCATACTTGTTCAATCGATAAAAAGAAACTTGAACCTCTCTACAATTTGAGAGCAACAATATAACCTGTAATATGACTTGACAGAAGTAATGACTTGTGAGTGACTTGCCTTGGGGAAAAACACGGACTTGAAAGGCATCTTACATGTCTTACACTCTGGAGGCACGTGTATGTGCGCGTAAGCCGTTGTACATGTATTCAAAAGTTCAAAGTTTTAGCAAAAACAAGTTCCGATAACAAAAAACACAAACGGACATTTTAAACCCATTTTTTAAATTTCGCATGAACTAAAAATTACTGAAATTATTACATGAATATACACAAAAAGTATTACCAAATGTGATGCGATCAAGCTACATCATGTACATGAGTCGTTTGTCGACCCTGGTCAAAAATTTTGTTATTACAGATTTGAAAAGACCATAATCTCAGCATTACTACTGTGAAAACCCTATGCCGCTACCATCTTGAGTTAAAAAAATATGGAAGTGGGAACACCTAGAGATGTGATGAAGTGATGTGATGAAGTGGCCGTATTTTGGCCTGTATCTCCAAATAAAAATTTCCGACAAACAACTCATTTAGCTTGATTGCATCACAAATATTGAACATAGAATGTACAAAAAAAGTTTGTGTCTTGTATTGTATCTAGATGGACTTCTTACACGAACAATAGAGAGCACTTTTAACCACTTTGGAGAGCCCAATGGGTGGTACACATCGAATGCGCGTACCGGTTCAACATGTAAGGCGCAAAATAATTTTACTCTGACTGTGCATAAAGACACAGTGGCTTCGCCTGAGAGTCAGTGTGTCGTCAGCAATGCATTCAAATGTCACTCCCAGTGGTATCCCCCGACTCTCCCTGTGTGAACTGTTGACGAGGTACTTGTGCACGGAGTCCATAGCCGCAATTTGATAAACGTGTAAACTGAAACCCGGTTATTGAAGATGTCTCAACATTAGCCTAATTCCATGTTCTAGCTCTTTTCACATGTGCTGGAGTGATTTCACCACTCTGTCTCGGAATAACATGCCATACACCTAACAAGGAACATTTGCTGTCAATTTTGAGAAGGGTGGGGGGGGGAATGGAATTCCCAGAATCAATCAGGAATGAATGTAATAGAGATGACGTTAAATTAGATCCAGCTGCTTTTGGTGACGGTCGGTCGCTGAATGTCTGCGGGCATGGCAGACACCTTGAAATGGCTGTGTTAGTCCCTGTGATGTTTAAGAGTCTGGTTTATAGGGGGGAGAAAGTATTGATCGGAGGGTCTGGAGAGAGTGGGAAGGTTGAGGGTCTTGCTTTTAAGAAGGGTTAAGTGCAGGAAATTGGAGGGTGGAGGGGGAATGTTGAATGGTGATAGTGGGGCTAAACACACGACCTTAATTGTAAACGACAGAATGAAAACAGGTTGATGGACAAACTACATGGATGTTATCTGACACATCTTAAATCTGCGCTTATTTGCATTTCAGGCGGTTATGCTCAAATGATAGGGTATATAAACTGCATAATTTCTTCAGAAGTAGTGACGGTGTACACGTAGTTCTGCACAGGATACTATGTCCAACATGCTTTGAATAAATTGCCATTATTCCTTCATTCCTGAAGAAATATGTTGGCAGTAGTAGTGTGAAGCTTTTGTTTAAAAACTGCAGTTTAGCGGACATGCAGTTTATCCTGCAATCAAAGACTTTAATGGATGTTCCACGCCATTTGCAACAAAAAAAAATCCATCTAAGGTCATTGTTTAGATTCTATTTAAAGGTAGAGTAGATCATTTGCAGCTATTATTGTTGAAAAGCTTACTTGGTTTAAAGATAGTAATGGCACTAAACTCCCTGTGAAATTATTCTTTCTGGCATGCTGTCATTTTGAAGAAAACAATGAAAGAAGGCCATTTCCAACGCGATCCTTGAATATTGCTTTCATCGGAATATTTAGCATTCACAGAGCTAAAATTTTATCAGGTTAGTTGTTAAGCACCCGTCTATAGATTTTGAGCACTTTGCATGCTTCTAACGAAAAAAAAAAGGCACAAATGACAAATGTTGTACTCTACCTTTAACAGCATCAACCTACCTTGTTGTGTTGCCATGGGGTGCCGTGTGGTCACCATGGGTTGCTGAGGCACAGGATGCTGCTGCAAGGCGGTGGTTGGCTGGGCCGGGATGGCACCTGCAGCTGGTGGCATGACGTTCCTGACCTGCGGCTGCTGCAGTTGGGCAGGCTGTGCTGGGTAGCCCTCCCTACTGGACAACTCAAACAGGCCGTCCGAAAGCTCCTGGCAGGCGGCCGAGATACTCACGACCT
Source organism: Patiria pectinifera (assembly GCA_029964075.1). Taxonomy (NCBI): domain Eukaryota; kingdom Metazoa; phylum Echinodermata; class Asteroidea; order Valvatida; family Asterinidae; genus Patiria; species Patiria pectinifera. The sequence goes on from CM057142.1 coordinate 33,356,370, forward strand.
GGGAAGGCTGCTGCTGCTGCTGTTTGAGGAATGACTGTTGCTGCTGCTGAGGTACTGGTCGCTGCTGTTGCTGTTGCTGTTGTTGTGGGAATGACGTTGAGGCAGTTGGACTGGTTGGAGTCCCAAGCGGGGAGGCTGCGGATTAAAAAAAGAACATTCTTATATTACCGACATGGCATTAACCCTAACTTCAAAGGCTGTATGAAAAATCAAATATTGAAATTGGAGGATTCAGCATTGTAATAGACCTAAAACAAAATGACGTCACGCTTTGTTTACATGTGCGCTTTCCTACGAGAGCAAGGCTGGACGCGTCCCGCCTTGCTCTCATTCAGCCAAACTGCTCGTACCATGGGCCAATTTCACGGCGCTGCTAAGCACAAAAATTTGCTTAGCACATAAAAAGACTGGCTTACCAGCCAAAACTCCATGTGATTTTCATGCTAAGCAAACAACAGCTGAATACCAATCACGACAACAGCTGAATACCAATCACGAGCAATTTTCATGCTAAGCAAACAACAGCTGAATACCAATCACGACAAAGCTGAATACCAATCACGAGCAATATACATCACATGGAGTTTTGGCTGGTAACCTGCTTTTATAAGCCAGACTTTTTTGTGCTAAGCACATTTTTGTGCTTAGCAGCGCCGTCATATTGGCCCCTGGGATCCCAGCTGAATCACGTGTTTAGCGTAAAAAAATATTAAGCAATATTTTCTGCCAAGCAGCTCTATGAGATTGGGTCCCGGTTACACACACAAATCCTGTTGTGAGGCTGCGTCCCAATTACTTGGCTACGGCTGGAAGTAACACGCAGGTCTATGGGAAGTGGCTGTAGCCGCTTCCCATGGACTCGTGTGTACTTTCAGACATGGCCCAATTCAGACACGGCCTTACTCTCAAGCCATGCAAGAGTTTTAATCCTTCTAACTAAAGCACATGCTACAACAGGTGCAAATGCCGGAAGCCAAGCAGCAATTACTGCCACTGGTTTGAGTCCAGTGCACTAGAGAGAATGGAGTATACAGGCAGTAACAAGTGAAGGATGAAGGGCAACATGCTACCCCACTATCTTCTCGCCCACGACCATGTGCAAGTTAAAGCACAACTGTGGTTCAACTACAGTGAAATCTCGATGCAAGGGAACAGGTTCAAATATTGACTTAAGCAGAGTTTTGAGTTAAGCAGGGTAGTGTATCATTGTTTTGCTACTGAAGGGAATGGATTCTTTGTTTGACTTAACAGTTGTTTTGAGTTATCAATCAGAGTTTGACTTATCAAGATTTCACTGTAATAGTTGATCTCTCCTTGCAGAGAGCATGTGCAATAGACCGTATGCGTAGCTGCCATCTTGGAGGGCAAGGCCTTTGTTGTGCTGGGATATATACGTGTGAACCTTTTTTGTGCATTCATTGTTACTGAATTAAAAGAACAAAAGATGTCCTCTAAGATGGCCGCCACGCGAGAAGTCTAAAAAGTTTTGCTCAAATTACTCTAGTCACTTGTCAAATTCCATATTATCATTAACAATTGCAAATACTTTTTTGGGATGCTACTTTCCAGTTGTCGCATTTTGCAAACAGATATTTCCAAAGGTTTTTGTCCCAGTGAAAAATATTCGAACTTAGGTTAACCACAGTTTGTGCTTAAACTTACTCTTTAAATATTCAATTGATGCACGGGAATAAAAACAAAAAACCCCAACACAATGAACATGCACAGCCCTACTGTACAGCAATATTGTCCCTCCCACCTTTGCCGTATGCAATAACTTTCAAATCCCGGGATTTTATAGTCCCGGGATTTTATAGTCTGGGCAAAAGACATTTACAAGGTCTAATAACTTGAATATACATTTAGAACGGCCTTGAATGATTTATGGACGTTTCATCTTTTATGGATGGGAGATGCACGGATATTTCTGAGGGAAATATTTTCCAGAAAGCAAAGAAGGAATATATTCACATCCTGCAAAAACGAAACTAGTTGTCAATTCAGTTTTTCAAAAAATGTGGTAAAACTCATCTGTTAGTTGAGGCGAAAGTAAAAGCCAAATTTTATTTATTTATTAATTTTTTGGTTTTTTTTTTTCCAGCAAAAGTAGTTCCATTGTAACGTTACCATAACTGTAAGAAATCGTTTTGTAATAAAATGTAAGGTACGAATGACCCTTTGGGCATATCAAATCAATATTATGGATCTTGTTAAAAGCTTTCTAAAAATACCCATTTTATTATTATTTTCATGACTTAGGGTGAAATACGTTCCATATGGTATGAAACCAGTAATATTCACGTACACACGTACATGTACATATAAATATACACAAGCATGGCCAAACTACAGTTTCAAGTAAAATTGTTTCTCAACGTAAAAAAATTGCGCCAAAACAATGAAGTCTCAGCCTTTATATATATAATTTGTGCACATTCAGAGCTAGCTCAGGGGAGGGGGGGGGGGCTAGTCATGCCATTCCACATGCCTTAAAATAGCTGATGATACAATCATAACCCATTCCAACTAAAACTAAAGCTCAAAAACTGACGACACTAAATTTCCAATCCAAGTTAGTGCACTCACACAGAGCTCATAAACACATAACACATGAACAAATAGCAGCCACTTCCCAAAACTGAAACCTTTTTGGAAATATACAAGACAATTTCATACAAAACGACAAAGCTGAGCCCAACACAAAAGTGTCTACAAGGCATAGCAACATAAATAAAATCTTATTAAAAGCTGCCTTTCCGTTTATGCATTCAGTCTGTCTAGTTTCCATCATGTATTACCACAATGTGTATCTTTTATTAACTATGGGCCGGACTAGGTAATGTGTGGAGTGCCGTGGTCTCGGGGCCTGCAGCACTGAATTTGAGGTCTGCGGGTGATTCTGCAGGTTGTGGGTTCGAGTCCAGCCTGGGGTTGTGGTGCGTGTGCCCTTGGGCAAGGCACTTTGTAACTCATTGCTTGTCTCCACCCAGGAGTAAATGGGTATCTGTGAGGGCACAGATACTTATTGTGGTTGATTTTAGCTGCGTTGTGCCGAAATGGCAGTATCGGAGCTGTACATGTATACTCCCCAGGGAGCTGAGATTGTCTTTGAAATGTTTCATAAGCCCAATGAGCAGGGTAATAATGATGTAGTGCCTTGGGCACCAATACTGGTGTATACATGCACTTTATAAATACACATTATTATAATGAAACCAAAATAGACCGAGAACATGTTTATGGAGCTGCAGCTTTAAACAAACAGAGGGTTTTGCATTGTCAAATGTATACAAACCTTCACTTTGTTGTTTTTCAATTGTCTCTTCTTCAGAAGGCACTTTGGCAAGAGAAGACATACACTAACATATTTTACATTCTTACACAAATGTAACAGATGGAATTTATAGCCAAAATCAGGGACCAACTACCGGTAATGCAAAAGTTAAATTTCAAAACCCCTGCCTCTCCAAAAAAGTATGTAATAAAAGAGCCAAAAAAAAAAAAAAACACCTAAAAAACAAACAAACATAAAAGCTGAATAGTCAAGAAAGATTATAGCTCTTCAAATCTAAAAATAAACCACAAAAGACAATCCGACTAGGTGCATGATATAATAACTGTAAATTTGAACAAAGATATTGACTGGAGTGGGGTTTGAACCTGCGACCTCCAGATTGCCGTTCCGGTGTTCTACCAACTGAGCTAGCCAGCCCTATGTTGGCGGTTTTCCAGTTTTGTCAATGTCTTGGTTCAAGGGCCGCTAGTTTGTAGCCAGTGAATTTGGCTGCAACAACCACATGATGAGTATAGTGATTTAAACGGCAAAAAAAATAAGAATTTTTTATGCTGCTAGAACATTCATTGTGAGACAGGTGGTTTTAGGCTCAGGAATGCCTAGGTCTTTTGAATATAAAACAATTATTTCTCATTACATGTACACTGTACATGCAAAAATTCTATCCGTGACTAATACTGATTGCTCCAATTAAACAAAAAATTTATTATAAAACAGCCTCTTCTAAAATCCTGGCTAAAATTTCTCTAAATTACCCCATATACATGCCCTGGGCTACACCGTGTTATGGGAAAGTTTTCTTATTGTTAGGCATATTAGGACCGAGTTATGGAGAATTCTGATATCCCCACAGCCTTTTCGGTCCCAACAAATACCTCGCACAGATGAGTGTATGTTCCCACAACTACGGAAAACGATTGTGTGTACATGAAGTGTGTAACCATTTTGGTACACTCATTCATTTAACAATTTCCAGGCTAAAACTCTCCATCTTCAAAGTCACGTTCCCCATGCTATTTCCCGAGTTTCATCCAGAAAAATAGATTCTTTTTTTAATTTGCTATTTTTCTACTATTGAATGAGACACCGACCAAAAACAAAATCAGTCCATGTTCAGTTATTGAAAATGTATTAGTAAAGAGCACAAGGAATGCAACTTCATTTGAAACAAGAATTCTGAGAGTGATATCATAGTGGTTTGATTAGAATGAGGCAAGGGCACCCTCATTCAGGACGAAAACTCATTACTCACTTTCAGGGTGCGTGTGCAGAACGTTCTGCTGCCGCTGCAAGGTCGAGGGCAGCTCGTTGAGTCGCAGGGAGAGCTGGCGCTTGAACGGCGACTGGATGTTCAGGTTCGGGAAGCCGCGGAAGGATCCCTGGCGCATCAGCATGGCTTCCGAGGCGTGCTGGCGGGGCCTGGCAAAGGGCATGTTGGGTGCTGGACCGGCCAGATCTGGGATAAAAGGAGAAAAGAAAAGGGACATCAAGTAACAATCTTGTTTTTATGAGTTTGCGAGGTTCTGAAAAGAACCGGTGAAACACAAAATGTCAGACAGTATGCTCTGCCTGTCGTCAGGAGACTGACAACGGGCAAAACTTGTTTCAATAACGTAGTCAGGAGACTGACGACAGGCGGAGCATACTGTCCGACGTTGAGTTTCCCTCGGTTCTTTTCAGAACCTCAGAAACACACAAAAGAGGTTTGTCACATGGTGCAATCGGAAATTTAATTTTATTTACTATCTTCACCACGCAAATCTTCTAATATTTCAAGCCTTCTTCATCTCTCATGAAGACGATGAAAAACTTCCATGATGTTATTTTAATCGTATACCTTTAAGTTGCGTGGTTTTTATTGTTTGTCAAAATCCACACTTTTGTCATAAGCCACGCATGATTTGAGAGACTCCATGAGGAATATTAGCTCAAATATCAGCCATTCCACTACCGTACCTCGAAAAACATCTTGATACATAATTGATTTCCAATATATTATTTTACAATGAAATAAGCCGTTTGTCAATTTTCAAAAAGTGCAGGCGAATGCAATTTCTGATCGCATCAGCAACCAGTTTTGACTGGCACATGTTAAACTTCATTTAAATAGTTGAATATTCGATCAAGTCCAAGTTAGAATAATCAAATACTAAATTAAACACACAGCCCTATATACCACACCCCAAGGGGGAGGGGGGGGCGTGGATGGGCGTGGCGTGCTCCCTATCCTCCTACCTTGTTCCTGGTTCTCTTTCTCATCCTCCCTGGCTGCGGCTTCCTCCATCTGCTCGGTCATGGTGGCCTGTCGGAAGGAACCCTGCCGCGTGAAGCTGGTCTTGTTGACGTCAAACTCCACTTTGACGCCGCAGAGTTTGTCCCGCTGCTGCTTGCGCTCCAGGCAGGCTGCGAAGGCGCACCCTACAGCATGACTCAGCCGCTCTCCCTACAAGTTGAAGAAGAAAAAATGCGTATAATAATAATCTCAATAATCGTTTCAAAAGACCATCTCTGCTTTCTGGCAGCTGAGGTCTAGGCAATGTTTTTTTTTCACTTGGATCCATAACTTATTTTTCAGCCTTTGCTATTTTAGTACTAATTTTAGGATGGATTCACATTTCTGCATCCACAGATAATCATGTTCTCCTCAGTAGAGCAAGTCAACTTGGGACAAAATGTCTTGCCTTTTTGAAGGACACAAACACTTTTAACACTACAAGCAGGACTGGAATGCACAATCTGCAAATTTACCAAGACAAGCATGAGCTGTGAACTCTTGAAACCACAAAGCCAAGGTCAATGCAATAAAATGTATTTCAAAATAACATTGAATGCCTGAAAAACAATTTTCTGTCCTCTTCCATTGCCTTCAATTTCACTTATTAATATTTCTATCAGAGTTATTCGGAATAAAACAGTGATATCAAAACTTCAGTTTTACACCTGCTTGAGCAGAAAATGTTACCAGGAATTGTTTGTGGTCAAACGTGAGTTTCATATTTTTGTTAGTTTTTAAAGGGCCAATGTAATGTAATGCAATCATTTAACATGTAAATGCACTTTTGTGTCCCATTTAACTTTGTTTTCAATTTCCATTTTGCCAATTTTAAGGGCATTTTGGTGGCTTTTTGGGGTTTTATGCAAACGAGAATTTGCATATTCATGTGCAAAAGCGTGATGTCATTTCAGGTAGAAAACTCAATGTTACAGCTATTTCAGCACAAAAAGTTGCCAGAATTTTTGATATTTTGCTGTTGTAAATGTTCTTTTCTTTGGTGATTTGTTGTTGTTGTTTCAGTACGTGACAGTGGGCCAATGAGCAAAGTTTTCTCACAAATATTTTCAATGGGCAAATTTTGGACACTGAATAGAAAAATAAAAAACAAACAGTGTCTGCCTGAAATGACAATGAGCAAACATCACAGTGCCAGTGCAGGTTGTCAAAAACAAAACATGGAAATAAAGAACCTTTTTTAAAGCAAAATAAAGTAAAAATCATTGTTCGGCCCTTTGAGTACATTTAGGGCCAGTCAATGAGTACATATTAAAAAGGTCAAATGGTTGGACCAATACCTAAACTCTATAATGACTGCCTTAAATGACAGAAAGGGACCCAAAAATAAGAAGGGAGGAGGGGAGATGCAGAAGTATCTTACCGGTTCCCGAAGCGAATGGAAACAATGACAGAGCCATCTTCTAGTGGTTCCATCCCTGCATATATAGGAGAAGCCTTTATCGTTGTGTCTATCTGGAGCACAGAAGGAGACCTTCTCAATAGTTTGGTCAACGATCAACCCCTGGATGAGAAATGAACGCAAAAAGACAGAGAGAGAGAGAAAGAAAAGTAAGAAAAGTGGATGTTAATCTGAAATGTTCTTTTGGTTTCGTGAGGCAATATGCTTCATGTCCTAATAATAGCGAGGTTTCAGATTCCCATCAAAAGAATTTTGCTTGAAAGCAGTTTGGATCAAGTTCAAATTTTCAACATCACAGGATAGTGAAAAGGGCAGGAAAACAGTGCTTTCTACTGGTATGTGAATCATACATCGACATGTAGGAATTAAAAGCAAACACACTTCACAGGCCACTCCTGAGTGCCTATTAGAGGGTAAATTGCATGCATGAACAGCTTTGCAGGAAGTCGCGTCAAGAGCTGCACAACGAACGGCTCACAGTACACGCGACCAACATCAATCCATTAATGTGCACACGCATGATGCACACTGCCATGAGAGGACTGCATTCTCAAGGGTGGGCGCATCATGGGCACAGGGTACATGTAACCCTACCGGTAACTCCCTAGCGTCTTTTACTTGGAACTTGACCAATTCCATTAAAATCCATCAATCACCGTGCCTCTAATACAAAACTGTACCGGTACATGACATAATGAATCCACCACTGACGCACTGGTTGGCATTCATGGACTTGCTGCACACATGGCTTTTATCACAATAGCAGTACAGGAAGCTAGGCAAAATCAATCGGATACCCCTAGCACTGCTTCAGGCCATCAGGCCCAAGTCCATCATACTCCATCAATATTTAGTCACGCCAGGCCTTCTGGACCAAGTCCCAAAAAATCCACCAAAATTGGGGGATGGATTTTGATGGAGTTGGGGTGGTTAGGGTTAAGGCAATTTTGACAAAGGAGACTATAGATAGTAAATGATACGTAATGTTTTTAATTTTATGAAAGTCGATCACAAATTACAGCATTCCTTGGGTCCTCTGGAACAAGAACTTCCTGCTGAACTTAAATCATTCCTTGGAAGTATCGACTACTTACATGTAGACCGCATTAATAATATCTCTTAACCAGTTCGCATAATCACGCTAATCCCTGGTGTCTTTTGTACACACACACACAAAGTCTGTGAGGTCTGTGGAGGGGCAATTGGCCGTGCACGGCCTACTGTTCTACAATTTACGCTCCGGTGCACACCCCAGAGTATTCAAACATATGAGGTTTCGACAAGAAATATCTTACAAATACTGTTGAAATGACTGCGAATCAGTATATTTGGCGTTTGGCTAGATATCAGAAGTCGGCTGAAAAAAATTGCCCTTTGCAAAAATCTAAAGTTTTTGGCAAAAATATTCCCGGCTCGAAGTGGAATTAAGGCTCGAAATTCCTTAATTCCTGGTTAAGGAATTCCCTTGAAACTGAAAGGAACTTGTACTCGTACAGGCAGCCATGTCCGTACACTATTATGTACTAATAAATGTATGCATCACTGCATGACAGCACATATAATGCAAAGTACAGATGTACATGAATATGTAACCACCAGCAACGTTGTTCATATTTTCCCCTAACTTGTACATGTAGCAATTTGACATCCACAGGTCTATATGCCCTCATCACACGATCACGACATAGCAGATTAACACACCCAAGGCACTGCACAAGGGCACAAGTACGCCACTGTTTTTCATGTATGTACATGCGTGCCAACTTTAACTCATCAATGCCCTTAGGGTTGCCAAATGTTGCCCGTCACATAAAACTCATATGTTCCCATCGATCACCTCTATCAATCTTCAGGTTCGTGTTGCACTTTTCAGTGCGCACTGTCAAATTTTCAGGGCGCTTGGCTAAGTTGGCTGTGTCATCACAGAGTACATGTAATAATAATAATAATGCGGTAGCTCCCTTTTAACAAGATCAAAATGCTTTAGGGCCTACATTATGTATGCGTACATGTACGTGTACCGGTGTAGCATGAATTCATGTTTTATGAAATACGGACTCATTGATGGTATTGCGCACGCTCATGCATAGATAATTAGGAGGGGGACCGGTCACGTTCACGAGAGGGTTTAACCAATAAAAGGGAAAAAGAGTGATGAGTCCGATTTTCATACGAGTCTGATTTTCATGTGACACCGGTACCAAACTGAAAGATACATGTACATTACATAAAATATGCTTAGCTTTTAATCAAATCAGTCTGTGACAGTGTGAGGCTATGCGCTAAAAATATGGTTCCAAGTGAACCCTTACACACAGAAACCCTGAAACCATCAATTGATGAACACTGCGAGACACTATGGAGACACACTCTACTTCACAATATGTTTTCTATAAGCCAGCAATTCCAAAAGACTGCTTAATTTACTAAGCCACTTCTTCTGACCCGATTCCCCTGATAAAAAAAAATCCGCTAGAACAGCGCAGGTTTCTGCGACCGCAAACTGTCTGCTCGCAAGAACGTCTCTACGCTTCATTTGCCTCTTTTCTTTCCGAGTGTTATCCTTTGCTTGTCAGGCTGTGCTGTTTTCCTTAAAGGCATTGCAATGGACTACCTAGCCTGCATTAAATGCCAGAACTGGTTGTTGGGCTGAAGATGCAGTCTTGTCAGAATTGGGCAAATGAAAAACAAGACATGTGTGCGTTTTCACATGTAGACAAAAAAAGACTGTACTTGTGCCATAAAAAAAGGGTACAGGTGAAATCTTATAAGCTGCATAAGAAAATGCGTGTAGACTGGATCCACTGTGCATCCATTCAATACTGCTGAGCATGTACTTATAAATACACATGAACATGTTTACGTGTACGTATGGTACATGTTTCGAAATTAGACAATGAGAGCTGATTCAGACTGCGCTCTAACACGAACTTGAAATTATGACATCATGACAAGTATTCAAGTTGAAAATTTGCAAAAATGTTACGCATTTGAATTTCTCTTAAAAAGTCCCATGACATCATATTTTCTTTATCCCAAATGCTGATTTCAAAGAAAATTTAATTTTTAAGCAGGGACCAGATTATGTAAAAAACAAAGATTTTTTGTATCTACGGTACCCGAATTTTTTTTTTAAAATTCATGCCTTTGACTTGGACACAGTTAGGCCTACACGTATGTGTGTACAATATGTGTGATGATCTCAACACTTGAATGACGGACTTCGGTTGGAACTTAACAATGGGCACTCATGAGTTGGACCCGGTTTGCGAGTTTACTACCGGTAGTTTGGTTGCAAGATGTATGTTTTGCATACATACCGGTAAATGTACACGTACATTTACAATGTACCAGCAACTTAAATGATGGGCCTCCTGTTAAAGCAATTAAAATGGAAATTGGTAACCGGTAATTGCTCATTGCTATGGAATTTAAGTGAGCTAAAGGCTTATCATGGAAATGGAATTTTACATTATCAAAACAGTAGATCAAGTCCAAATTAACAGATGGAGAAATACTAACACTGAACATTGACACAATTTGCATTTCATGAATTATGTGCACATTAAGAGGGAGATTTAAAGGGAATGTACCGGTACAACATTTGCTTTTGCTGCAACTTTTAGAAATAAATGGATATGTTAAAATGACTTTTTTCATGTTTTGGGCTTGTAGATGTTGGAAAAACCAAGAAAACCAATCCTGTTCTTGCAGTCTTGTTCCCTGACCCCACTTAAGATGAAACGGAGCAATTTATAGACTTTGGGGAATTGTAAGGTCAGGGAATCAGTCTAGCAGACTTGTACCCCTTCACATACATGTACGTGTAATCAATTGCAAAGAAAATGCGGAATACATGTAACTAATTATGAAAATTCAGAGCAGTTTTTGAAAAAAGCCAGTTTTCTCCAACGCTGGTCGGCCGACCAGCGTTGGAAAAATACCATTTTTCTTGAATATGTCAGCACACCAGGAGCCACGATTTTACAGGATGCTTTAGACTGTCATTCCCTAACAATCCAGTAAGGTATTTCGTGATAATTTGATAATTTCGTTTTATGATGTTTGCAAATGTTGTATTTTCCCTTTAACCAAAAATGAAATTTACATTGAGTTAATTTCTCCTAAAGTATAGTTTTGTGTAATGTTAGTACATTGTAAATGATGCATGAGAACAATCTGCATAATTCTAACGCCAATTGTTTTCAGGTGGGATAAGGTTTAAAGGGTCCATGCGATGATTTTTTTCTTTAGGAACACATTTTGTGCAACTTTCTACTCCTCTTAAATTGACAAAAACTATTTGACATCCCTTTTTGGTTAATTTTATTGAAAAGTGCACTCCTTACAACATTTAAAATTCTCCATGCTTTTCCGGACAAATGAGGGCGCTGTTGCTGTGATGTCATTTCAGGAAGACACTGTACAGTTTAGGGGTCTTTGGTTCAAATTGCGAACCCAAAATTTGCCCAATGAAAACATTTGTGAGAAAGGTTTGCTCATTGGCTTACTGCCATGTACTGACACAACAACGGATCACCAAAGAAAAGAAAATTTACGACTGTAAAATATCCAAATTCTAGCAACTTTTTGTGCTGAAACAGCTGTAACATTGAGGTTTCTGCCAAGAATGACATCGCAGTTTTGCTCATGAATATGGAAATTTGCACTTGCATAAAAACAAAAAAAAAGGCACCAAGATACCCTTAAAAATGGCAAAAACAAAAACAGAAAATCTGAAGGTAAAATGGGACACAGGATTGTATTAAAACAATTACATAATGTATTACGGACCCCTTTAAAGGGAATATACAACATTTGCAAATATCGAAAAACAAAACTACCATTTTTTTACGAAATACCTTACTAGGATGTTGGTAAATGACAGTCTAAAGCATCCTGTAAAATTATGGCACCATGTGTGAAGTCCTTTTCAAGAAAAGTGGTATTTTGTATAAATTTCCAACGGTGGTCGGCCGACCACCGTTGGAAAAACCTAACTATTTTCAACTACTGCTCCAAATTTCCCTTTTCTTCAGTCCAAATTTTGTTTGCTATTGGGTTACATGTTCTTAAACGGGTGCAGGCCAGTTAGACTGATTCCATTACCTTACAATTTTCCGGCATCTATAAATTGATCCATTTCATCTTTAGTGGAGTCAGGGAACCAGACTACTTGAACATTTTTGGTTTTGTTGGTTTTTAAAAGAATTTTTAAACACAAAACTTCAAACATGTCAGTGTAACAATATTTTGATCTATTATACTAACCCCTCAAAATAGTTCATTTCCGAAAATTACAGCAAAAGCCAATGATGTACATTCCCTTTAATACTCAATTTCTTATTTATAGTGAAGCACGTAAAAAAAAGCCATTATAAAGCTAAAAATGACCGCGCCTTTACCTTCTATATATACAAAAAATGTATGCAGACATTGTATGTAGATGACAGGCTTTTGAAAACCACATGTAATTGCGCGTATGACGTGGCATCTGTTTTTCAGTACCATTGTATTATTAAAGCCACTTGATTGCTAATACCATGAATACATGTACCGGTACGGTACGCCCTTCATTACACGGCGAGCCATTCAGCGGAAATCAACCAATCCAATAGAGCCCAGCCCATCAGCGGACAAATAGCTCACCAGAGACAGAGAGAGCGAGAGAGATCCTTGCTAGATGCTGGTGTATTAGGTTGCCATGGCGACATTATCGTAATGGTTGACATCAATTGCATGGAGGTCTCATGATTAGCGCACCGAGTCCTCTGATGGTCGCTAAATTAAATATAGTTAATGTGCAGCGGTGCAATTGCAGTGCAGAACATTCATTATGAGATTTGCCTTTCGTGTCTAATGGCTCAAAATGACATTATGAGAGAACATTTGTATGAATATGCAGGCATGCAACTGGGAATCAAGGGGGAAAAACGAGGAAATTTCAAAATAGACAAGACATTTTTCAATGTGTAATGGCAATCATGACAAGTTAAAAAAAAAATGAGGAAATCAGCAGATCAGAGAAAAAGTTGCATGCCCGACAATTGTTTGTATTTGGTCGATCCATGGCAAGAACAGTGTGATATTATACCTAAAACCACTGACCAATATGCACTCTTCGTATCGCGCTATTCTAAGAGGCGCGCTTCTCGTACTGCAAGCACGAATAACAGGATTACCATTGAAAAGTTTGTGTATGCCATGCTCATTCCATCATTGCTGCGTGTCAGGTACACGTATGTACATATAAATGTAGTATTAAGATAAATTTGTTATCCAACTCGCGCTTTTGTGACACGGAATTCATGTATTCCGTCCTCCACTCGCGCTCCTACGATAAGTAATAGGCCCCTATTTTCATTCAAGATGCTTCCATTTGTTTAGCTTATGAGTAATACTCTGCCTAAAAACTACATAAAACTAAAAACAATACAGGTACATGTAGATACATGTACCGGTACATGAAGGCACATTCGTAAGCAACACTTCGTACATGTACGGCTATTGGTACCTCCATCTGCATAACATTTTCAAAATGTGCTTGCCCAGTACAAAACAAACATCTCAAAGCCAACATTGTGACAGTCCTGCGGGCAACACAGCATTGATCAACAAAAGTAACCATCAATTCCGGCTTTCCTGTCCTGATCCCTAGAGGGGGGAGGAACGGCGGGATGGGGGATGGGACAGAAAGAAAGAGCGAACAAGGGACGGGGCGAGAGACTCGTCGGTTGTTGTCGGGACTCGCAATCGAATCTAGTGAATTAGCCCAACGGACTTTGCGCGGTTGCAGGTCTTGAGTAACGGGGGAAAATTGGCCAACTCTGATCGGTTAGCTTCTCTCTCCCCAGCGACCTTTTTGAACCTGAAAAAAATTTCCCCACGATAAGAGCTCCAACTGCTCCCGCGGCTGAGGAATCCGTGGAGCAACGGTGGGAGAAAGTGCACAATGACCCGCACGGGGATCAATTTAATGGCTTGTTGAACTTTCCAGCGGGGGCAAAACTGCATGGGTCAGATCATGTTTATGCACAGAAACAGTCAAGCATAAATAAAGGGAACTGCATTCATCTCATTTTGGAGAAAACTGGAATATGTGTACAGTACATGTACATGTATGATGTAAAATAAGGATACTGATGTACATTAGGCCCAAAAAAAGGAAGAAGTCGGTCTCTGGTCAGCGCGCGCGTCGATTTTAATCATGCGCGTCGATCTTTTTTTTTTCCCAAAATGTTCCGCGGTAGCTCCAACAGCGCCCTCTGTTTCGGCACCTCCTCAATTTTTTTTTACAAAAGAGCACCAAGGAATGGGAAATTGCAACAAGGCAAATGATCGCAAGCACCAAGGCAAATTATGGAGGACATCAATGTACATGAGGACACCAAAAAAGCACAATAGTACCCACCTTGTCTGTACAATCCAAGCTTGAAGAGAAAAAAAGAAAGAAAAAAAAAGCCGCGTGGCCGCGTCAATTCCGGAACTTTGGTCTGACCAGAGACCGAATATTTTTTTTTTTTGGCCTTATCATCACTTTTTAGGGACACAATTATTTGAAAAGCTAAGACATGAACCTGTATGGAATGCAATGTTCAAATTCATTTATTTCCTATTTGTGTTTTTTTACAAATGTACGTTTTGTTTCCACGCCGACGCTAGAGCCTCACAAAAAAAATTTGGGAACGTGCTGTGCAAGCATGCATTTATACATGCAATGCATGTATAAATACATGTACAAGCAGTCATCACATTGTTGTCTTGTGGAAAATCATCCGTGCCCTAGGTCAACATGCCCTTAAATTATTATCAAAAAGACACTACAGAGATAGGCTTATATTACACGGCAGCGCTGTGCCTTAGCAGGATCATATCATCCTGTGACAGACAAGAGCCATAAGAGGTAGAATATTATATTACACCACACTTAATATGAAGCTCAGACACCCAGCCTCCATTTGCTCAATCAGTGTTGCATCAATTTTTGCACATGGGGGATTTCGGACATTTCCCCCCTTACCAATTTGTAGCATGCCTGAGGTGTACACATGTAGGGGTAGTAAGTACCGTACTTGTAGTTTAGGAATGAATGACATTTCAAGAGATTTGTAGGGATCAATTTTCAAGCATGTACATGTAGGGTTTGTAATTTGTGCATGCTTGTGTTTTAGTAATCAAAATGCAATTATTGTTACATTGTACTCTTGTGGGAGTGCGCGCAGTGGACTACCTGTATATCGATTTTCCCATATGTAAGTTCTGTCTACTTTGTCCGTTGGCAATAATATTTGTGCCTCCCAAATACTACACAGTGATGTACATATACATGTACATGTGTACATATGTCCATCGCATATTATTCCAGCCATGTGTATCGTGCGCAAATTTTGCAAGCACTTTCTTGAAGATGAACAACTAAGGATCTTGTCAGGATTGAAAAAAGAAATTGCCACTTGCCTCCATATTGACAGTCTTGAAATGCATGCTGGGAAAACTGCTGATTTCCACTGACAGCAATTATAGGGACTGTTAATGCTCTTACATTTGAGAGTAACTTTTAAGAACACTGCATATGGGAATTTCAATCGAACATTTTTTGACATTTTTGTCTTCAAAATGAATACAATGTTTACCATCAAATAAGCCTGATAAACAGCAAAGGTATAATGATAAATGTATGTGAATAAGGGAATAAATGTGTGCTTTGTTTAGGATTTTCATCAAGAAGACCTTGAGAGCTAGAGGTGCTGGTAATTATCAGAGCCAGACTACTCAGACTCTAAGAGTGCTTAAAGTGATAAATGACCACCGAAAGACACATATTATTCCAATTCAAAACAACACTTGGTAAAAAAATCATAATAATTTTTCAAAAAAATCTGATTTGTTCAACTTCATCACTTTCATTTTTTTGAAATCCCTCTCAAAAAATAATGGAGTGTTGCTGGCGAGTAAGATGTAAACAACCCTTTTTTATGGATTGCGTAGCGCGTAGCATGTTCTGCGCGATGTGGTGCAGAACGCACCTGGGGCGCGTGTGTTGAATAGAACTATAAAAATTCCTGACTCACTGGTAGTGCTGTGTGCCTACGTGACGGATGAACGTTCAGCCAATAACCAATAAGGAAGGTAAGATTTTTAGGATTTCCTCAAAACAGAAATGGACTTGACATCTAACGTCCTATGCCCTTTTTTAGCTTAAATACTACATGTAGGAACCATCCTCAATCCTCCAAAATCATCTGTTATTTCTTGAATATGTTCAGCGGAGGGGTGATCACTGCCTCAACCCTTCACAATCCTCCAGCAATCACTGTGGATGGTATCCACTAGAAATGTTGGCCTCACATTATGCATGGCTGAACATGCAGGGCACAGCCTACCGGTAAGACTGATCTGATACACCGTGCCCTCTGGAGATGTGTGTGCAATAGGGAACAAAAGATTGTATACATCTCCACAGGGCAATTTCTATAGATGAATACGTCTCCACAAGGTTTTCATGATAAATGGATTTTACTCAAAAACTAGGAATTTCCAAACTATGTTGCAAATGGAAGAGTTTTAAGTAAGATTTTAGGCTTTGCATGGTTGAGTTACTAAATAATGAAAGGTTTGCGGAAACACCACGTGCGAATAATTTCTCAACTAAGAGAATGGTTCTGAAAAGAACGAGAGGTACATGTATAGGGCCTAAACTCGACGTTTTAGAAAAGAGATATTAAGTCCAAATTTCAGCCAAGGAAATTAATTCTGGTGAAAATAAGAGCATTTTTAAACAACACTTTCAAACTTGAAAACGTTAGTACACACAAGAACAAAGGAATGTCTCCACAAGGATACAAATTCCAGTATGCGTGTGATGCAATGTGTCCTCCGAAATCAACCGACACTATCTGCCATTATTCAGCCTCAATCCACCAAAATCCACCAAAATCCTTTTAAACCGCCTGGTTGATTTTGGAGGATTGAGGAGGGTTAGGATTGAGAGCTGGTTCTGAACCAGTGACCTACATGTGTACATGTACAAACTGCACTTGGTTGAACAAAGAAATTGACTGGAGCAGGGTATGAACCTGTAACCTCCGCTACACCGTACTGAAGCTCTTCTGTACAGTGTGCGTGCACATATGTACATGTACATACATGTAGATCTTGCAAAATTAAGAAATTCAGAGGAAACTTCGGGAAGTCTTACCTTGCTTTCTTCATCTACAACTCTCAGTCCATCGGATGAAACCCACAAGATGGCTCGTACCTTCTTCTTGGTGTTCTGAAAGGAGGCAAAATCATACACATTTAAAAAAAAATTCCCCAAATGAAGAGCTTGGCGCTTGCCGTTTCTGCTTGGGGTGATCCTTTATGGTTCTCAAGTATATTTTGTTGGCCTGTCAAGTAGGATCGTTTGGTCGTAAATGTGTTTTAATTACCTGTAGTGAAGTAGGGTCGGTTGGTTGAAAAAAGAAAAAAAATCCTGAGAAAAAAAGCAGTTGCATCTGTATACATGGCTATTTTAAATGATGCTAAGTGCTTATTGCCTCTATTTTACATTGAGCTTATCATGAATTGATCACTGGATAAAATTATGAAGACATATTGATTAGCAAGATGTATGGTACTAGTTGACTTAAATACCGGGGTACATCTACATGTACCGATACACCAAGCAACTTGTGTGGGCTGTAGTGGCAGTCAAATGTATACTAAAGACACCTAATATGATGAGAGGCAACATTCTCTCAATCATCCTCTGGGATTCCAATGGTTGCTACCGGTACGCACCGGTACATGTAGTGAACATCACTGACCATTTTCATGTACATGTACATACATGAACATGTATACGCAGTACTTCGCATTAAATTCTGGTTTTCATTTTCAATTGGTTTTCAAATAACACAGACAACACAGCCCGATTGCCTGAATTTTGTACACATTCATTATTTGTTTGTTCTTTTTTGTTTATGGGGTTCCAGGGGCTGTAATACAACAAAGGTTTATTTTTCTTGGATCGGAGCCCAAGGTCCGTCAGAATTCAGAACCAAAGACATGAGCACAGAACCTGTGCTATGATCACCATTCTGTGCATACTGGTACTGCACTGGTAAAGAAATTCAGTGCTATCTTCGTACATGAGCAGGTTAATGGAAATAACAGAAGAAAAACCCAATCAGACTCATCTGTTGGGGAAAAGTACGGTACCGGTAGCTTCTCCATTAATCCTAAGTATCAACATGTACAGCGCGTAGTGTGTTCATATTTGATATCAAGACAGCCTAGTTTCTAATGTATTGAAGCACTCCAGTCTTATTTATGAAAGAATTCTTTTCTATTGGCCACGATTTCACTATTGAAAGGATATTTTTTGAATATTCTATTGAAAATAATGGCCTCGAAAAATGCATTGTTGGGCATTATCAAATAAAATCGTTGTACATTGTACACGTACATGTACCGGTATTAAAAAAAAATTGAAGATATATTGCATCCTTGATAGTCATTAGGTCTCTCTCAAAGACGGTCATCTCTGTAGGAGAACTGCAACTGAGTATTTTACGCACTCAAGCACGCATTGCGCAGAGTTGAAAATGTTCCAAACACGCGCACTTGTTGTTCGAAATGTGTTCGAAATACGACGCGGCCGATGCGCGTTATGCAAGCTGACGCTCAAAATGACGATGCACGTGGGTGGTCTGAAGGAACTGACGTCATTTGAACGAGACCTATTCAGTAAATTTTGACATGCAAATTCACTTCCAAACCATATTGAGTTATAAACCTCTTAACATTGTATTGCATTGTACGTGTTTCAAAATGTGTTATTTTCTTTCAATTAAAAAACCTTCCCACTGCCTCGAAAATGTTCAAAGACATTTAATTCATCAAAAACAAAAGTTGAATCCATCGCGGGAATGAAAACACCCATTTTTCTTCACGTTGCGTCTCAAGGGAATTACTGGAGGCAAGGGATGGAAATAATTCAATCTAATCTCCTGCTATGTGTGTTGTTTCTACAAACAACCCCCAACTTTAATGAGAATTGAGTTGATATTATATTTTTTTTTATTAAAGGTGCACACCATACTTGATTGGTTACTGCCAGTCATGAGTGCACAGGTTTTAAAGGGAATGTACAACATTTGCTTTTGCTGTAATTTTCCGAAATAAATGGAAAAACCAAGAAAACCAATCATATTCTTGTAGTCTGATTCCCTGATCCCACTTAAAATGAAACGGAGCAATTTATAGACTTGGGGCATTGTAAGATCAGAGAATCAGTCTAGCAGGCTTGTAGTCTTCCCAGGTGTGTAATCAATTGCAAAGAAGATGCAGACGAACTAAATATGAAAGACTAGGAGCACTTTTTGAAAAAAAGCCAGTTTTCTCCAACGCTGGTCATGCTGGTCGGCCGACCAGCGTTGGAAAAATACAGTTTTTCTTAAACATGTCAGCACACCAGGAGCCACAACTTTACAGGACGCTTTAGACTGTCATTCCCTAACAATCCAGTAAGATATTTCGTGATAATTTGATCATTTCATTTTTTGATGTTTGCAAATGTTGTATCTTCCCTTTAAGCATGATGACTTTGAGAGCTGTATGCACCTTTAAAAAGATATACTAGAGATGGATCTATTTATTGGAATCAAAGGAACCAAGGACCCAAGATGACTGTGTGTTTGTGGATTCAGCCTTGGAACATCTTGGAGGTCCAAAAAGGAAGAATTTTCCCTCCCCCTCTTCTTATAGCCGTAGTGCCCCTTGACAACTTTCCGCACCGAACCAACATCATTTTCTAATTCATTACTGCACAATTCTTCCCCACCTCACTGCCCCTAGGGCTTACTGCATCCGCAATGACGACCGAGTCCAGTAATTTACTAACAGTTGGTTCGGTAGCTTAGAATGTCCATGTACATGTACGGTACCAGTACTACTACATGTATACATGATACATGTATCATTCACCCGAAGTGTCTTCTAACAACCTAGACACAATTGAACATGTGTTGAAGTTTGCATAATGATGGATATATTCCTAAATTTAGCTTCTTCTTTTTTAAAGGGAATGTACATTATTTGCTTTTGCTGCAATTTTTAGAAATGGATGGATTTGGGGGGTTAGTACAGTGTATGTTATAGCAAAACATTTTATACTGACTTATTTTACGTTTTGGGTCCGTAGATGCTGGAAAATCAAGAAAACAAATCGTGTTTTTGTAGTCTGGTTCCCCGACCGCACTTAAAATGAAACAGAGCAATTTGTAGTTGTTGGGGAATTGTAAGGTCACTAGGTCAGAGAATCAGTTGTACCCCTTAGAAGATGTGTAATCAATTGCTGAGACAATGTGGAATAACTAAATATAAAAAAATAAGAGCAGTATTTGAAGAAAAGTCAGTTTTTCCAGCGCTGATCGGCCGACCAGTGTTGGAAATTGATACAAAAATATCACTTTACAACAGGAGCCATTGTTTTACAGGATGCTTCAGACTGCCCTCCCCTGGCAGTCCAGTAAAGTATTTTGTGATAATTTGGTCATTTATTTTTTTGATGTTTGCAAATGTTGTACATTCCCTTTAAGGTCACACTAAAAAAAGGACCCATTTGAATCTAAAAAATACTGCATGGCATGTGGTATTAAAAGCGCTGCTAATTAAATTATAATTTGGCTTTTCTGAGAATTTCGGAGTCGCTGGCAACTACGAGTTATAATTTACAGTAGTTGTTGATTTTCCCACAGCTGCAACAATTTTATGAGGTACTTGTCAGGTGTGAGTATTAAAACCACACAAATTAACTGCCACTGCATCTGTGTAATTTGTTTCTACAGCGTTCAGTACCAGTACATGTACACTGCAGCTTACTCTTTTCATTGATCAGTTAAAGGGAATACATGTAAACAACATTTGCTTTTGCTGTAATTTTCAGAAATTGAAAGATTTGGGGGGTTAGTATTATACATGTACACGTATAAAAAATCATGTTCTGTAGTCTGGTTCCCTGACCCTACTAAAGATGACAACAGAGCAATTGATAGACGTTGGGGAATTGTAAGGTCAGGGAACCAGTCTAGCTGGCTTGCACCCATTCATACACTGTACATGTACATGTAGGTGTGTAATCGATTGCAAACAAAACGCAGACTCACTAAATATGGTAACTTGGGGGCAGTATTTTTTAAAAGCCAGTTTTTTTCCAGCGCTGGTCGGCTGACCAGCATTGGAAGTTGATACAAAAAGACAACTTTTTGGGGAAAATGACAGCACACCAGATGCCTTTATTTTACAAAATGCTTTAGACCGTCATTCACTAACAGTCAAGTAAGGTATTTCATAATAATTTTATAGTTTTGTTTTTGATGTTGTATCCCTTTAACATACCTCAATTATAGTTTAACCAGTTTGGCTCTCCATAAAGGTATGGTCTCAACAAATAATATTTTAGACTATTGCGATACCGTGCAAATTGAGATGGGATACCAACTGCTTGATTAAAGGGAATATACAACATTTGCAAACATCGAAAAACAAAACTACCAATTATTTTACGAAATACTTTACTAGGATGTTGGTAAATGACAGTCTAAAGCATCCTGTAAAATTATGGCACCATGTGTGAAGTCATTTTCAAGAAAAGTGGTATTTTGTATAAATTTCCAACGGTGGTCGGCCGACCACCATTGGAAAAACCTAACTATTTTTCAACTACCGCTCCAAATTTACCAATTTTTTTTTTGGTCCAAATTTTGTTTGCCTATTGGTTACATGTTCATGAACGGGTGCAGGTCAGCTAAACTGGTTCCCTTACCTTACAATTTTCCGGCATCTATAAATGGATCTATTTTATCTTTAGTGGAGTCAGGGAACCAGACTACTTGAACATTTTTGTTTTTCTTGGTTTTTCCAGCATTTTCGAACACAAAACTTCAAACATGTCAGTGTAACCCCTCAAATAGTTCATTTCTGAAAATTACAGCAATATTCCCTTTAAATGGTTGCAAAACATTTCATGTTCAAACAAACACGGGCGAGTACAATTCTGTTGCTGGCACTGCCTTGAGGTGTATCAGTAGTCATGTTACTCAACGCCTTTTCTTCACACATGGTCTCAAAACAGTAATCATTTCAGAAAGAGAAATTGGGTCATGCACGCAGGCGAGCCGGATATTCACGTTTAATCAGATTGGTCGGATCCCCAAAGCCGAGTGCTTTTATCACTTTGGCAAATGGCTTTTCCTCTCTATATGTTTCTTTTCCCAGCTTTGTGTATGTGGAGGGCGGAAAGCGGGAGAGATTTGGTCATGTGGAAGGCAATTTTATCGGTGTGATGCGCCTATTCATTTATATCCTAGATACATTTAAATGGCACCTTATGGTGTACAAAACAAAAAACTTTCAGATTCTACTACATGTATGTTTTCACTTAGGCTAAAAAAAAAACAATAGTTCTGCTTCCGATTACATGACATTCGAAAAAGGTAGGTAGGAAGGGATTTTTTTTTTTTACCATTTTTTTTGTGTACGATCATATGAAGGCGTCTGCGTGTAGTCAAGGGTAAAAGGTATAAAGTGATGGTTTTGGGTGTTCTTTTCTTATTTTTTCAATAAAAAAAATTAGGGTAGGGGCTGTCAAAATAGGGTACGTAGGTAGGGAAACCGGAAGCAGAACTATTATTTTTGTTGGCCTTAATACAAGGAAATATGGAACACACGTAAATATCCAATGTCAAACATTTGCTTGAACAATTTTAGCAAAATGCACTCTTTAACATACATGTAGTCATAACGATACTAAAAGTCAAAATGCAGCTTTATTTTTTTTATACGCACAGATTTTTTGGAAGTACCCGGTATGTAAGTCGAACAGTAGCAAATACGCATCAAAGAAATGTATACGCTGTTTAAAGTATGAATATGTGCAGTGCTCCTTTTTTATAATTTTTTTTATTCTGTTCACTCCCAATTTCAATCAGGAACATCTGAAATTGTAAACTCTAATATTCTTATTTTAACACGAATGTTTAATTTTTTTTGGAGAAACATGTGCATTCAACTTCTTGTTCTTCATGCCCTCATTTATAGAAGCCAAGCCAGAGTCTAATTCTAAAATTAAAGCCCCAGTGTACAAATTAATCACAATAAAGGGAACTTACCGCCCGGAGTTGTTTAGCAGCGTCTTCACAGATGTGCATCCCCCTAGACTCTGTAACCTCAATGGACCCAAGATACTGCAGGGTGAAAGGAGGGGGAGAAAAGAAGAAAAATATGCAATGAGCGTACAATGACCAAATACTCTACTTTAACCTTAAAGGGAATGTACATCATTGGCTTATGCTTTAATTTTCAGAAATGAACTATTTGAGGGGTTAGTATAATAGATCAAATTATTGTTACACTGACATGTTTGAAGTTTTGTTTTCAAAAATGCTGGAAAAACCAAGAAAAACAAAAATGTTCAAGTAGTCTGGTTCCCTGACTCCACTGAAGATGAAATGGATCAATTTACAGATGCCGGAAAATTGTACGCTAAGGGAACCAGTCTAGCTGACCTGCACCCATTCATGAACATAAAACCAATTAGCAAACAAAATTTGACTGAAAAAAAATGGTAAATTTGGAGCAGTAGTGAAAAATAGTTAGGTTTTTCCTACGGTGGTCGGCCGACCACCATTGGAAATGTAAAAAAAATAAAATTTTCTTGAAAATGACTTCACACCAGGTGCCATAACTTTACAGGATGCTTTAGACTGTCATTTACCAACATCCTGTAAGGTATTTCGTAAAAACTTGGTCATTTTATTTTTCGATGTTTGCAAATGTTGTATTGTCCCTTTAACCCTCCCAAATCCTCCGACATGCTCTTTGCATAATGGAAGATTTTGAGGGGTTGAGGGCCTTTGAAAATCAAGCACTGAAGGATTTTGCAGGGTTGAGGCAGAACATGATTTTGCCTCTGGAGGATAATAGAGGATCCAGGCCCCAGCTGATGCTGGATGAAATTGGAGGATTAAAACTCTTGCTGGTTTAAAAAAAAACCCACAACAACAACAACAATTTTGGAGGATTCAGGATGTTATTTGCTTTATGCATACGTACTTGTGCAAGCATACCTGTACCACTGTTTATTGAACAGCCAATTATTTTGGGCCTTGGCATTGCCAATCACAATACAGTGGATAACAATGGAGGATTTCAATAAGTTACACAGGCTAATGCAATCATACATACGGGCATTGAAATCCAATTGTCAACATGCTAGCAAACCAACTACAGGATTTCGAAGGATCCAGGCAGATGCCTCCATGGACAAAAAAAGTGGATGATATTGACAGATTCAGGTGCTACCAGTAGTGTTTTTACATCTTTGGTACTGGAGAATATTGAAGGATACATGTACTTGCTGCTTCTGGCTGTACGAGAGCTTCTAAAGGGAGTTTATAAGGTAAAATGGAGGGGTTTTGGAAGACTTAATTACTAGTACATTATGTTTAATTCTTAACCCCCGCCCCCTTCTGAACACCTTCTGAAAGTCAGGACAAAAGTTCTTATAATAAACAAGAAACTGTCTTCAAATCACAAATGGATCTTTCTCATTTACATGTACTCGTACATGTATGTGAGACCAACAGAAGAAAATTACAGATTTCAGTTAATTCGCTGATTTTAACTTTTTTTCTCAAGTTGCTCGACTTATCACACAACTGGTTCAGAAAAGAACTAACATGCTCTCATGAATATCAAAATACACAGTTCTTATGTGATGCAAACAAAATTATCCACCGACATCTTCATTCAAATCTGGCCTCTAACGAAGTGTCTTCAAATATTCATAATTTCATCATGGGCTGAAATCAATTATATACACACATTCCTCAGCTGGGGACCTTGGGCACTGAAGGAAAGCAGGGCGGCAAGCAAACACTGCCTGAAAATCAGTGGCATGGCACGAGCTTTTCGATTCAATTAGCGGCTAATGAACGGGCGAGGAGGGTTGAACCATGAGCCACCTTTCATTATTCAAAATGCGCATCAGTGGCCGAGGACCTGAGAATCATCAAGGGAAATTGTATTTATTTTGGGAAAGAATGTAGTATCCAGACGCCACTTCAGCAGTTGTGTACAGTCTATGGAGAGTCTTTCCTAACAAAATTGGAAATATTTCTCAGATTCACGTCTTTTCAACGTTTGTGCAATGACTGACCTTTATTGCGATGATATATAAAGAAAACAGTGGTGTCATTCTTTCCTTATTTTGACCAAACCAGGTTCATAACAAGTGTATGGATTGGCTAAAGGGTGACGAACAAGCACTGAAATGATTCCATACAGCATATAAAAAAAATTAAAAATTGGAATTTTTTTTTGAAATTGTAATTTTAAAGGTTGCTGACTTGCAAAACGAACCACCTTTTTACGCTGCAAATTGAAGGACTCCATGTCACGGCAGCGGCCACAGCAGTGAACTGGCATAATGCTTTGGAATTATACTGTATATATTAAATCTTAAATTACAAGACGAAATTGAATTTTCGTGCATTTGAGATGGCGTTGGGGTATGTTATTGGGAAAGACGTGAGGAAAGGAATGGGTGGAGTCAAATAGTGGTAAACGCCTGTACAAAATAGGCCATACAGGTTTTTTGTTTATACAAAAATGCAATAATTTTATGTGTGATTTTTTTTTTGATCATTATCTCTCAGAATATTGGTCCTGATAAGCAGGATAAAAAGAGCCACGACGACAGAACGTGATGACTGGGACAACTCTGCCATTTTGAAAGTGGCCCAGGGGCGAGTTTGAGTGGAGATGGACAATCTGATTTCGTCGTTAGACTGCCGCTGGACACCGGAAATTCAATAAAAGCGTGGAGAGATACACGGCACAGATTTGATTGCACGACACGCTCGAGCCAAACATACTCCGAGGCATGTAAAATATATTCTTTTTGTGGAGTGACTTGTTAACAACAATGGTACATGTACATGTATGTAAGTGTACGTGTACATGTATACATGTATAGTTGTACATGTACATTGTGAAAATCAAACAGGTACGTGACACGTATCTCCCTCCTCCCCCCACAATGCAAGTTCAGGGGAAAAGAATGGCCGTTCCTGTTGCGGTCTATAATGTTAAAGAGGTTGTGGAATGCTCGACCTTTCCGTAATTTTTCGGTATATGTAGCCTAAGGTGTGATGAAATAAAAACGACTATTGTGTCTGTCATGAAATGAGTAAGGTACGGTACTTTTGAGAGCTGTTTTCAGATCCTGTTTCGACCCGAACGTGCAATTTGTGTAAAAGTCGTCGTTGGGGGCAGCAAACAAAACATAGTAAAATCGTGACGTAATAAACAGGACTCGTTTATACTACGCTGCACCGGGAGTCCTGTTTATTACGTCACGATTTACTATGTTTTGTTTGCTGCCCCCAACGACGACCTTTACACAAATTGCACGTTCGGGTCGAAACAGGACCTGAAAAACAGCTCTCAAAAGTAACTTTTGTACTCATTTCATGACAGACACAATAGTTGTTTTTATTTCACCACACCTTAGGCTACATACATGTATACCCGAAAAAGGAGGGAAATGTCTTCGAGCATTCCACAACCTCTTTAACAAAACACATACGTAAATTATATATGCTTACAATGTAGTCTGTTTGGCCGGGAATTGTGATGGGTTTTTTCTACATGTATTTTAATATATCCATGTACTGGGCTGTGCCCAAATGGCAATGCATTTGAATTTCATGGATCACTAAACATGTACAGTGTACTGGATCATTAAAAACAGGTGTAAGTATGTACATGTACGTTCAGCATTATTTACGGTACCTATCGGTACACATTAGGCTTTTTTATGTTCTTCTTTTAAAGCTATAGTCCATCATTTGCAGCCATCCGAAAAGTAACTGGCGTAATTATCGTTGAAAAACATACTTGGTTGAAAGATAGTAAAGGAACTAAACTCCCTGTCAAATTATTCTTTCTGGCAAGATGTCATTTTGAAGTAATCAACGAAAGAAGGCCTTCCCAACGGTGCGTCTTAAGACGCACCGTAGGAAGATTTAAATTAGTAGTTCGTTTTGTTATTCGGCGCAGCGCGCGCAAGCATTGGCACGACGCACAGGCACGTGTGATTGCTGTAATTCGTCGGATCTGTGCGCGACATCGCGTATAGCTGCAATCGGCTCAGTGAGAACGCGTCTCGGACGCTGAATTCAGGCCCAATTCAAAACATGATTCAGCAACTTTTGATTTGAAATTGAGATCCTAGAATGCTGTTTTTCTCGGAATATACAGCTGAAGCTGAGCTGAAACTTCATCAGGTTAGTTGTTCAGTATCCTTATTTAGATTTTGAGCACTTTTGTTGCTTCAAACGGACAAAATGCACAAATTACAAATGATGGACTACATGTATATCTTTAACAAATTTCAAATGAGTCTAGTCAAATAATGCCTTACAGTAGGTTTTGAACTTGTAGTAGTGTGTATACATGTAGTCCAAAGTACAGTACCGTACATGTACCCGGTACGTGTGCATGTACATTGTACAGTGGTAGCTTTTCTCACGCACACAAAAACGTTTGTAATTGTATTGTTCATCAATACTGAACTGTGGGATCACAAAACGTTTATTGACACATTAACTACCGATATGCATGTTGGTTATAGGTACCGGGGTACAAGTTAAATGATACACCAACATCTTGAAACGGAAGTGAAACCACAAGAAATGGTTTAAGGATTTGTTTAATAATAAAATATTTATAACACCTGAATTTCTTTTACAATGTTCAGGAACTAAAAACTGCATACACATCGGTCCCGGCGGGTAAGTAAATGATGTTAAACGCTCAATTTACAATGTGGCTTTTTTTTTCTATAACAAAATACATGTACATGTACATGTACATGTAAACGCTCGTACCATGCACAGATTCAGCACAGAATGTTAGAATTGGGAGGATCAGTTTCTAAACCATTCTTGTTGGCACATGACCATAAACATGATGAGAATGTGGCCAATTTACTGGAATACCTCCGTAAATAAGGCCACTTCACCATGTGTAAAAAAAAAAACAACTTTGTCAAATTTTGATTTTTTTTCATTTAGGCTTAGTTTTTTTGCCCCCCCAAAATATTCGGTCTCTGGTCAGTTGAGGAGGTGTGGAAATACTCACCCTCTTTATACATGTAGGCTAATCACAAAAAACTGCCTTTTTCAGATGTCTAGACACTACATTTTCTTGCATAATGCTGAAATTGCCCTAGGCTTCTAGTTTTTTGCAATGGTCCCAGTATTGTGTCAAAGGAAGAGATGCTGGCAAAGAAATATTGTGAGGACGGGGTTTTCTGTGCACAACGGGCCGGCATGTGGATCATACACACACGTACATGTACCGGTACATGAAGTCAGAAAATGTAGGTGGGTGGTATGTCTGACTGTTTTTCAATTACAATTACTGTCAAATGTTCCTGCTGAACATTCTGTCACTCATAAATTATGAGGTTACGACAGGAAAAAAACCCCCAGCATTCACACAAAGGCATCCACGCACAAGCAGCATCAACAAGATCAAGCCACAGCTGTCTCGCAGACAGACTGAAGTGAAGACCAAATCCAGGGAAATGTCAAGGAACTGCCCGCTTTTCCCAAGTGTCTTTTTTTAAGACAACTGGAACTGCCTGACATTTTCAATGTTCTGGGCTAAACTGGTTTAGGAAAATGTCAGCATGCATGTTGTCTCACAAAGCTAGGGGAGGTCAGTTAAGTTTCCTTGAACATTTTGAACGGGAACGAGTGTTATTTAGTTAGTAGGAATTTGCACATCCAAGGTCGCCTCAATTGTTGAATTCAGTAACTGTCATGCCAGAATGTAAACATACCACATACATGTGCAGGCTGTCAAGTGGGAGCATGCACATGTCAATTTCAAAGAAGCACATACCGGTACATACATTGTACAGTATGTATCTCACCCATTTGGAGTACAGGTATACATGTATTTACATGTACAATGTACATCTACATACGTGGGTGTACAGTACATGTACATGAACGACGTACATGTACTTGTACATGATACTGCATGCATGACAATTTTGAATCTTGTTTATGCCAAAATAATTTATTTTGCCTTTGAGAAAGAGTCTAATGCGCCGTGGTCCAGTGGTTATGGTGTTCGACCCATGTGCCATGGCACATGGGCTCGAACCATGCTGAGGAACATGGTGCTTGTGTTCTTGGGCAAGACACTTTACTACAATTGCCCCTCTCCACGCAGAAGTATAAATGTCTAAAGGTAGCTAGACCAATTTGCGCTGGTCTCGGTTGCAGGAAAGTGGTCTCATGGTTTGATGAACAGGGGTAATAACCGTGAAACGCTTTGAGACCTAGATTTGGAGGAAAGCGCTTGTAACAACTGACACACATGACATATATACTGGTAATGAAAAAAAAAAGATCTGGCCCTAATTACTTATTTTTTGTATATGTAAAAGGAATTTCTGAAGTAGCCATTCTCATAGCTTCACATGCCAGATATTTAGCCTCATGAGGTCAGCAGTGAGCACTTTGTTTTGGGTTCACTGTAGGGGGCCTAATACCTGTAGTAAGACTGTTTAGCAAGGACAACCCACAGGAATGTACATGCACACTTCCTCCATCATACAATTCACTACTATAACCCACTACCCAATGCCCCATAGAGCAAGGTCAACCCTATACCATTCCACTACAACAACTGCCAACAGATGCGCACCATGAACAGTGAACATGATTGGGCTGTGGGAGGTCACAGAGCGCCAATTCTCTAAACAATGTTGGACAAAAAGATTTGTGTACTAAATATGTATGGACTATAAAACCTGCACGACTTTGCAGACATGCACGCACACAGAACATGTTGCCTTGGCAACTGGTCCTTAAATTTTAATGCTTGCAAGTCGACCACTCCTCCGATTTTGATGGCTGGCACTGCCAAATTACACAGTATAAATTTTGACAGGCAATTACGTTGTGGAATTGGCACTTTTCCAAAACAGCA
Organism: Patiria pectinifera; assembly: GCA_029964075.1. Classification (NCBI taxonomy): domain Eukaryota; kingdom Metazoa; phylum Echinodermata; class Asteroidea; order Valvatida; family Asterinidae; genus Patiria; species Patiria pectinifera. The sequence goes on from CM057142.1 coordinate 33,386,412, forward strand.
CAGCTGGGCTACGTATCAAAATGCATCCACGCTTGCTTAATACTAAAAATAGGAAATTGTGTGTTCTAGAATTTCATGAAATTAATCTGATGCGGAATCTGTGTAATGATTATTCAGGCAGGGAAAAAAATCAAAAAAACAAAAAGGCCCCCCCCCCCCAAAAAAAATTGGCTTTTCAAACCTCATGTTTTGAATCATTTGTCAAAGATTGAAACAAAATTGAAAAAGATTTACCGGTAGCTGTTCAACGAGTTAAAACATTGACATACCCTGGCTTGAAATATAAAGAAAGTGGTTATTAAAAAAAATCCAGAGTGTGTCACTGCAATACTGAGAATATTTCGCAAAAATTGCATTTTGCGATTTCACGAAGAGACGCGAACCATGCCTGCCCCTTGAACACGTACTAAACCTATTGCACAGAAAAGCGTAAAAGTAGGTCAACAGAGATTTTCGATTTCATGAAGGGACGGACATCTTTGTTACATTCTCAGCTGCGCGCGCGTAATCGAACACGCAGCCCTTCCCTTTGGAAAAACAGGTTGAACAAGAAGGGTGAAAATGTGGAAATGTGAGATTTTCATTTTCACGAAGAGACGGGCATCTTTACTAATTAATTTTGGCTTTTTAACCACTTTATTAATTATAATTACCGGGTTCAAATAAAAGTTTACCTATCAAAGAATTATGTCAAGGTTTCCTTATTGCATAAAGTTGTTGCAAAGTAGTAGCTTTTGCAGTTTTAAAAACGGAGAAACTTCTCTTGCGATTATCTCGAAAACGGTGTTTCTTCAAAATCCACATGTCCGTCCCTTCATGAAACTGGTGACGATTTAAGGACCTAATTTATGGGCGAAGGCTGAGAAGATAGAAGAGATAAACCAAAATTTGAAAAGAAAAGCTAGATTTGCAACAAACCTTGACGGGGAAATTACAGGAGCCAGCCCTGACCAGCTTCTCATCTTGCTGCCACTGGTGGGGCTTGCTGGCAGCCGGCACGTGGGCGTGCTCCTTCCGACGGAAGCTACTGCGCAGCTTCTTCATGCTGAGGGAGCGACGCAGACGGCTGTTGCGCTTGGGTGCACTGGCGGGAGACTGGGAGGTCGAGGACGACGGGTTGGCTTCAGTGGAGGGGCCAGGGGAGGCTGGGCCCGTGTCTGGAGGCGGGTTCTTGTTGTACTTGTGACGACCGTGGGAGGGGCCAAAGAAGAACGACCTGGGAGTGGAGGAGAGGGAAATTTGGTCAGGTTTTTGTTGTGACTCTTTGAGCAAAGTTAGCAAGCCAACCTCTAAATACAGCCCATGCAATACCTCCGAGACAAATATGACACTACGCTCTGTTTAGGCCTAATGGAAAAAAAAAAAAAAATCTCTCGTCCCCATCTGCTTTCTTTTTCATGCCAACTTCCTTCTTTTAATTCATACATTTGAAATATATTTGCAATAATATTGTCAAAATATTGTCTTTTTATTTGTTTCCAATAAAATTTTTGAAATGTCGAAAGGGTTAGGGCTCCTTTGGACCCCATTTTTTTTTATCAGCAAAAGAGTCGAGAAAATGGAAGATTCCATCCACCATCTTGTCAAAATCTGCCATATTGGGGGGATAAAACAAGAGAAGAAAAAAAAACACCTGCTCCTTCATTTTGTTTAAAAGGCTGGACAAGAATTTTTTTGAACTCGGCCTTGCATGTGTGCTTTCTTATGAGAGCTGGTTGGGGATATGTACCTCCCATAGGAAAGCACATAAACCAACTGTGAAATCATTTTGTCTCGGGGCTATTGATGCTTCACCTCGACCCAAGAGCTAAGACCCATCCTCAAGTCCCTGCATCCTCCAATGACTGTTTGAGTGTACGAGAACCCAAGGGTACCGGCACATTCTCTCTTTGCATTGACATTTCCAATAGGCCTCGAGTTCAACTCTGGACTCTATTTTTTCTGAATCCAGTTAAATCCTTCAAACTCTGCTGAATCCTAGTGGAAGTGGAAAGATCAGATCTAATGTAAATCATTTCTTGAAACTGCAATTTTTGTCCCCATCAATTCAAACTACATAGTATGCTTCATATTTTCACAATTGATTCTCCAAAATTGTAATGCAAGTTACACTATAATTTGACTATTCATAGTTTCAGATTCTCGGAAATCAGTGAACGGGTAGAAATTTTAACGAAAGTCCTTGTCCTTCGTATGTCACGTGCATTTAATTCAGTGCTCAGGTGCAAGTCTTTCAGTTCGTTCTTAATAATAAATTACATGCGAAATTGGCAAACAACGCATTACAGCATAATGCAAACAAGCACCCGTGTGCTGAATATCTGATTATACATAAAAGTGTACATGTACACACGTGTTTATGGCCAACAAAAATTATGTGTTTGGTACTTGTAATTAACGCCCTACAAATAAAGCCTGAAAGTTCACCCCTGGTGGCGTTCTTCCGCGATAACAAGGTTTCAGGTTGGCAATTTAGCCTAAAATACTCCAGGTAGGAGTAACGCACATTCTATTTTTTGGGGGGTGGGGGTGGGGGTGGGGCCTAGTGGAGGTCCCATTGGCTCCCAATTTGTTGCTTACAATATTACAATACATGTACATGCCATTGATTCAGTATATGAAGCAACCAACCCAACATTAGTGGTTGTTAATGTGTTTTGTTAAACAGTAAATTGTGTATTGATTGTGCATTTTTTTGTACATGTGGGCAATTCCACGGATCTTACTCACATTACGTTTTTGATGTACTTTTGAGTTTCCTTGGGCTGTAATTACCTTACTGAAAAGGTTTAATAACTGTTATCCCCATGGTAGATAGAGTAGACCTAGATCTACAGTACCTAAGCACCAAAGATGACATCCAGAAAAATGTGTTACATGTATGTATGATAAACAAGATGCACAAAATCAGTTACTCACATTACGAAAATGTAACGTGAGTAACCGTGGAGTTGACCGTGTACATTCATTTTTCTGGGTGATCCTTTGGGGTTTGTTTCTCATTCATCAGTAGAAATTTGGCGTATGTAACATGTGAACATTAACTATTGCCTTCCATTCTTGGAATTCATGTACATGTATGTTTACTAGTTTTATGGGTGATACATGCAATAGTTAAATAAAGTTAGAATCAAGAAAGGATGTTAGTCATCTTCCATACCACCAAGTAAAAAAAAAATCTTCAACGAAAACAGTCTTAAAGATGGTTAAGTTAAGCTCTGACTGTTCAAATATTCCATACATGTATTTCTCAACTGCTTCAGCGGGCCATTTTCATACCTACGGTACAGACCTGAGCCCTAGTATTAGTGCAAATCCATCCTTCTGGATGGAAGGAAGTCCGCCATTTTTGATTGCAAATGCAGATGAAAGGAATTTCATCAATCACTTTTGGCTGTGTAATGTCAATGTATGCAACACTAATTACGGCCCCATCAGGCCGTCTAACCACAACAATTTATAATCACATCTATTTATAAATAAAACATGTTGGCAGTTTGTCCTGCCAGGCTCTAACTTACATGCATCGCATCAGGTCAGCTGAGGTGCACTCAAATTCACTATCAAGATACATATTGTAGTTGTCTGTGAAAAACCGTATCTGTCTGGTAATATTCCAATCATGCACGTGCAAATTGTGCATACTGACGACATTTTAAACTACTTGGATTAATATAATGAAATTTTTTTTGCAATAGGCTCAAGTTATTCACGAGGCGGCCATATTAATTTAAAAGCAAAGTAAATTCTTCATTCTTGGAACTTGCGAATGGAAATGAAAGCAATGACATAAAGTTAATTGCAAATAATACCAGTCTGTTCGGATGGATACATGTACTAGTAAGTTAAAATTTGTGATTAAACATACCCTTATTTTTAACCCTAAAAGGGCCGGGTTATTTTGACCATCTCTCAGCCGGGCGTGTACATGTATACATACATACATGTATACATACCGCAACTGAAGGAAAACAGAGTTTAACTCTTCAAAACTTCATGTTTGTTTGTTTCTTCGTTTGTTTCTTTGTTTGTGTTTGGTATGTACCATACACAATGTCCCTGTACATTATATACGTTATTACAAACGACAACTGATGGCAGTTTGTAAAAACACATAATTCATATTATTAGTTAGGCGAGTTGCACACACCATGGAGGAAGGAATAGACATGTACGGTGTACCGTACCGATACTCAAAGTTAAGCCAGGTTAACTGGGACTATTCTTTTTTAAATTGCATTATTTTCCCAAATTCAGTGCCCTCTGTTAACATCATTACAGTGCCTCCAGATAGAATGTTAAACCACAGGGCTAGTTTACTGGAAACGAACAAAGTGCACCATAAAAGAACCCTTCTAACACCATCTGGCAAAATTGTAGATTATTTGGCATTTTCCCGGATTTTTCTTGCTGACTCTAGAATGCAGATCTACATGTACATACAGCACTTAATGCAGAATATGCACGTGCCATAAACCCTCATAAAGGATATCCTTTATACAAAGTTTATGCAAATTTTTTTAATGGTTTTTAAATTATCCTCACCAGAATAATATTAATAATCAAGTTGCAACCACCAGTAACACACCTGTAAATATTAATATGTTGGTGATGATGAGTGTTAAAGAAGTTAGTCGAGATTGTGTCTAGTAATTATATGATGGTGAACAGGTCAATAGTTGTTTTGGATTAAATTATCCAACGGTGAAATATGTTACAGCAGTAGTATGTCCTCATGCATTGCCATGATTGCAAGGCACAGTACTTACTTGAGGCGGCCCATGTTGGGATATTGCTACTGGAGATGAGTTCCCGAAATCCTGTTGAGTTGGCAAGCCAATCAGATTATCAGCGGACAAATATCAGAGCATACAAATACATGATGTATACAGGGAAAATATACGTATACACCCACGGTACTGTGAGTTGGTGTACAGTGTTTGTAATATACGGTAACTTTACGCTACAATACACACAGTAAACTCTGCTCAATACTTGCAAGTTGTACCACTGCAGATTTTGTGGGTTTATTTACACATACATGTATACAACATTACATCACAAAACCTGCGATATGGCTCACTGCATCTGAAAGTGTACTGGTTGCATCCATGTACATGTATGGTACATTCATGTACATGTACTGTACATAAACTATAATTATGTACTAGCTCTATGTTCTTACCGTGTGCAGATGCGCAAAAGTTGAATAGTACACATTCCAAACTGAGTGGGCTTGTCTGGAGAGTAGTCTGTACCACTACGTAAAATGGGGGTGCATCCTGACACCATTACAATTCTGGAAGAACTTTTGCCTAATAAAAGTAAACTAGATTTTTTTTGTATGAGTGTGTTTCATCCTCTTGTTGTCCAGCTCCATGAACCAAATTGGATCATTCCCATTCACAGTGTCTGTTCCGAGAATAACTGGCACCATGATGAACAGAAAACTGAATGGAAGTTGTTTTATAACTTTGATCTCCCCTCTGAAGTCGGATTAGGTAGGACCCACAACAATCAACTGAGTGAAAGTAAATCCACCCCACTGGGGGTCATCTTGTTGTGTCTCATGAGCGAAGTGTGGTCAGCTGCAGCTGGCTGATAGTAATCCTATAAAGACCCCACAGATGTACAAATGTGTGTATGTACGGTATGTAATGTACATACATGTGTGATTTTCTTTGGTGGTTGAGGATCATTATACAATTACATTAATTGTTTTTCGGTACTGGGATATGTACATACACATGTATGAAACAAAACCATGTACATGTACGTGTACGTACATGTACTGTACACATCCACATGTACATGTACAGTTGTACCATGGTTGTACACTATACATACATGTACATTTTTTCATCATGTTGTAGGCCATAAATTTGGTGAGTGATATAAAAACTGGTATGCATTTGGATGTGTACCAGTACATGAAATACATTATGTACACGTGTGTATGTACCACTACCAGTACAATACATTTTGTGCAATAATTCCTGCAGTGCCATGCTTCTTGCAATTTAATCAATACAGCAACATAAGGTCCTTGTAGACATGTACATGTACAAATGTATGTACCATACATACACATACCAGCACATAGTCACACCAACTGAAAGGGAAATCCACCTGTGAAAATTTTTTTAATTGCATTGAAAATCATTTACGAATACGTTGCTGACATATTGAACTTTGCTTTGTTTTTGCAAGAATTTATACAAAATACACATGTACAGCATGAACTTTGCTTAAAATTCTAACAAATACAGGTACCGGTACATGTAATATGTATGTTTGTATAAACCTGCTGTAAACTTGTGTAATTTTGTGTTAAAAAAATGATGTGACTGCCATGGCATTTAATAGGCCTACATGATGCATGTATGTAAAGGTTGTATTCAAAACTTTTTTGGATCAGTTTCAATTACAATTCGCCACGCAAATAAAGTTGTCCATATTCAACTCAAATTCATAAAAAAAAGTTTTGAATGATACAGTATGCTTTCAATGTACATGTACTCAAATTTTCAAAAAGAACATCATTATCTGACAGAAACATTTTCAAGTTAAAGTGCTCTGTATTGCAATTAAAGGTACAATGTAATGGACACCAATTTCAAGCTTTCAAAGGTGAGATCATTGCGCCAACATTTCCTGGAATTTTTTTTTCAATGGAAACAACATGTTTTGTGTTGAGCAATGTACCCATACAATATTTCATAGACTATTCAAAATATGTAGGAGCTCAAATTTCGGCAAATACGTTTTTTAATAATCTGCTCCAGATTTACAATGCATGGCAAAATGAGCAACCTTTTTAAAAGGTTGACACATCTGCCTTCGGATTGGAAGGGGGCGGCAATGAATGAGGTAAAAAAAATCTCCCACTGCAGTGGTTGGAAATTCCTGTCTGTGCGATAAGGAACTTTGTCCTGTCAAATTTAAATTCACTGCCACCGTTGCAGCAAACCTGTAACCTGAAGTGACCCTTTTAGAGGAAACGTTGACAGTTCTATTGTCCATTTAGAATTATAAACGAGTTTGACATTTTGCAGCTTGGGCAACCACAGTTGACTGTGTCAGTAACAGGCAGTATGAAACTATCCATGACTGTACATGTACTTCTGAGTACTTCCTGTCCAACGCATTTGTGCATTTTGTATGACAAGAAATTGGCAGAAATTTAAAGGGGTTTTTTCGTGGCATTTTAATACTTCCTGTTTCGACCCTTGGAAAAAAATCACAAGTGTACACAAATCAAATGAGGAGGTACATTATTGATCAGGGGTCATACCCCCACCCCTCAACACAAAAGAAAAACCCTAAAGAACAAGAACAGCTACCAGTTAGGCGCAATTTATTTACAAAATGTATGAAGGTACACAGAAACATGTACACATGTACCCATATGTGTTCAGTATGAAATTTTAAATGCTTTCAAGAAATGTTACAGTTTAATGCAAATCAATCACGTAACAATTTTGTTTATGAAATTGACAGTGAGTGACCAATGTAATTTGTTTTTCTTCGTTTGTAAAAAAGTGCGCTAAAGCAACTGCCAAAGAAGGCATTTTAATGTGAACAAGCGTTGGCTCTTGTGCATGCAAAGAGTCTGCTTTTGCTTTCATTTGGCACATTCATTTGTTACGTTTGTATACATTTGTATACATTTGTACATACATGTAATACATTTGTACATACATGTAATACATTTGTATACAATACAGTGCACATATGTACCAGTACTGACTGAAAGTGAAAATATTTGCATGATGAATCTGACTTGATGACATTTTGCCAGCTGTCATGGATGCAGTAGCAAACACAAGCACTACAACCACAAAGGCGGATGAAACAACGGGAAATGGACCAACTGAACAATGTTTCTGTTGGATGTTGATTTTATTTTCCTGCTAGCATAGTTGGAAACTCTGACAAGCTTCACATGTACATGTACAACTTGTACCGTGTATGATCAAATTTTAAGAAAGTGATATTGTTTGGAAGTTGGAACCAGCAGGAAGATTATGAAAAGTTGGTACACATGTCATTTTGACATGATACTTAAACAGAAGTAGGAATCTAATAATAGTTAGGTACAAAAAGGTACATTTATGTACAGTGTCAAAATTGATGTTTTGGACACTAGTCACTACCTGTATATGTTGAACATGAACATGTACAATGTGTATGTGTACCTGTCTTGAAAATGGTACATGTAGGTGCAGAATTAATTGTAATTTCATGGATCATGTTTCATAACAATAGGACATGTTCATTTTTTGTACAATACAACAAGTACATGTGTACTGGTACATGTATACATACATGTTCATGAAGTGGAAGTACATGTACATGTACATTGTACATGATATGTATTATGTACATGTAATCCATCATCTCAGCACATGTAAATGTACACGTGTAAAAGTTGAAAAATCCTTGAAGCATGTACAAGTGTAGCTATTCACATGTACATACATGTACATGAATATATTTTGTTCATGTACATGTATGCCTGGGTGTACATGTACATGAGCTTGTCTCAGCATTCAATTAGGGCACGTTGAACAACAGAGTCCGACAATATGGTCCCCAATTCCTGAAGGGTCCTCAATTTGGCCATGTCTGCAAAACATATGGGAGGTCTTCCTAAAAAAGTAAAGTACAAACAAAAGAGGGACAATAGGGGGTCCCCGATTGCAGGCAAATACACACTTAAGTGTGTGTACCCATGTGTAGTGTACATGTACATTGTACTAGTAAAACTACTTGAATACTGTTTTTGAGTACATGTATAACAGGAAACTTCAACCATAGCAAGGAAAACCCCATGTGCAGATGACATACTCCAAAAGGAATGCACAAAATGAGTCAGTGATTATTGACAATTACGACCACAGACTGCATGCTCTGGGTGTTTCACTACAGTTGAGTCAGATTGTTAAATAAATACATGTACTGTCAGGCTACATGTGTATACTGCCACAACAAGGCTGATGCATACTTGAATGGTGGTGTGATCAATACAATGTACAGTCACTGCTTGCAAGCTGTAGGGGAACGACTCCACCCTATTTGACGGAGAAAAGAGCGCAAAGTCCAAGGATGCTATCTACACTTGTGTGTGTGCAATACGCAATGTCAAACAGATTGTGTACTGCTTGGAATTATTATAATGAAAAAGGCTTGAAGTTCTTCTATTCATATTGATGACATCCCGTACTAAGAGGAAAAGTGATATAAAATGTACCTGATATGACTTAAGGTGCTGTAAAAACCGTTCAACACAAAGTTGGAATGATCGTGTACATGTTGTCCTGGAGAATTTTATTTAGATTTTAAAGTGTGATTAAGAGATAGGCCTATATACATCATTTGCTTTTGCTGTAATTTTCAGAAATGGATGGATTTGGGGTGTTGGTAATATATTTGTATAGCAAATATTGTTATACTGACTTTTTTTACCTTTTGGGTGCATAGATGCTATAAAAACCAAGAAATGCTATAAAAACCAAGAAAAACAATCCTTTTCCTGTACATTTTTAAGTCTGGTTACCTGACTCCATTTAAGATGAAACAGAGCAATTTATAAACATTGGGGAATTGTAAGGTCAGGGAACCAGTCTAGCTGGCTTGTATCCGTCATAGGTGTATAATAAATTGTAAAAAAATGCGGACTAACTAAATATTGTCAATTGGGGCCAGTATTTGAAAAAAAAGTCAGTTCTTTCCAATGCTGGCCGAACAGCGTTGGAAATTGATACCACTTTTCTTGAAAATGACAGTATACCAGGTGCCATGATTTTACAGGATGCTTTAGACTGTCATTCACTAACAGTCCAGCAAGGTATTTCAACACAATTTGGTAGTTTTATTTTTTTTGATGTTTGCAAATGTTGTATTTTCCCTTTAAATACTTCAATTGCACACCTGTAATACTTGTGTCATGAACTTCCCAATTTTCTGAGAATTGTCTGGAAATTTGTTTTCAATGATTCACCGCTAATCCTGCCTTGGACGATATTTAGGTAACACATGTATAGTTAGAATATTTTTGTGATTGATAGCAAATACATGTAATACAGATTGATGTTGCTAAAATGTATCGGCAATAGTCAGTATGGAATTCAAAACACCGGTATTCCCTCTAAAATGTGGCCAAATGTGTGTGAAAGCCCTTAAAGGAAAACGAAAAGAGACAGAAATATCAGATAACCATTAACATTTGGTTTTGTAAATAAATTAGGATAACCCTATTTTGAAATATCTTCAATTTCTCCCACCACTAGTCTATACTATTTAACTTATTATTTTAACTTTTCAACTATTTAACTACTACTACTGGTCGGTATTCTTTACCCAGGACATTGGCTAATTCAGTTTACTAATTTTGACGAAATGTAATGTTTTCTTCCATCAAATAATCACAATTCTTTTAGCGGAAAGATTAAGTGGAAAGATTCCCATTTCTGGCCATCACTTGTCACCCTGGGCACAAACCCTATGAGACTGGTTTGAAAATTTCTAAGTGTTTTCTCAGTAAATGCTTCAACATTTTCCCAGCTAATTTTGACTCACTAGGGCATATTATCACTTTCTGATGTCTGATTGGTCACTGAAGGGAACAATTAGTGATGGCCAGATATGGGAATCTTTCCGATTTAGCTCTACTGCTATTTTTCGTGAAATTTTCAGAATTTGTTTGCACACGTTTGCGTATCAAAATTTGAACATGAAATTTCATGAAAATTAGACATCTGACAAAGGCAGCACTTTCTGATTAGCCTATAAGTATAAAGAGGGTGAATATGGTTCTTAAGGCCGAACAAAAAAAATGGTGTGTTTACGGTAACCCGACCGACCTGGAATTTTATTGCCATTTTGAAGGTTGATAATTGACAAATTTCAAACATTTCAAGTACTTTTAATTATTTGCAAAACATTTTCCACACTTGAATCTGAAGTACGATTATTTTTGCACCGCCTGGCTGGCTTCTCCCCACATACACATTATTTCAAAATCTTGACCAAAATCCTGTTTTTCTGATGCATGTGTGATCAAAATGCACACAATGACCAGCAGTAACAGCATGGTACACTGGTTGAATCAATGCTATGATGAAGGACCGGAACCAGTGACTACTGCAGCATGATGATGCGTAAAAATATTACCAAACAAACATCGCTGGAGAAAGAGAATTTCGATCTTTACTTTCTGTGTATGTGTTTTCCATTAAAATGATGAGATTGCAAAGCTCGAACTTGTGGGAAACATCGTAGCGTGTTTCTGCAGTAGTGCAAGATTTTCGGCCACGTGGGCCGGAGCATGGCGACATGTGTTTGCCAGGAATGTTGGTGGTGCCAGCCGTGATGTATGTTAAGTATAAAGTGGAATCACCGACCTCAAATATATTTTTAATTAGGTGAGGCAAGTTTTAATCACTTCTGATAGCCAGTCTTGATAATTTTAATGAAAATAATCCAGGCACAAAATAAACATGATTCCTTGCTCTATGATTAGTACGAATGATGCTCCATTAATCAGCACCCAATAATTTTTTTAAAGGCATGAAATCGGAAGCAAAAGTTTGTTTTTTTTTTCTCCACCTTAATTTCTTAATTTGAAACTTACATGTAAATGTAATGCATACTTTTCTAGTTAGGAAGCAATGAAACACAGGTTGTGAAATGTTAAATTTTTTTAGTTAACAATTTTGATTTTTTTTTTAATTACAAAAATATTAATAACCTACAAGATCTCCTCTGAATTTCACGGACAAATCTTAAGATAAAGATGAATCACAGCAAATCTTCCCCCACATGTTTGAAAAAATCCTGGTAAGAACCCTGGCGGACGATACAAATTAATTTGGATTGAAATGTATCGATTGAATATCTTCAATGCTTGAATAGTGGTTTTATACAATTGTTTGCGAAAGAACACGCATGGGCATGCAGAACTGAAATGAAAAAAATTTTTTTCAGGCCGTTACCGTAAACACACCATTTTTTTTGTTTGGCCTAAGCAAAAATAAACTACAAACTAAGCTTAATTATGAAATCAAAATTTGATTAAGTTCGACATGTTTTTGTACATGGTGGAAGTGTGGCCTTTATTTACGGAGGTAAGCCTAGTCCAGTAAATTGGCCACGTTTATGGGGCTAAGTAGGAGTAGACTGCTGCTCCATAGTCTAGTGATACTTAGTAAACGGAAATGACGGAGGGAACCACACTTTAAACGCTCCACAGTCATGACAGTCATGACAGTCAGTAGAACATGTAGAACTAGGGCCTAATCTGGAAACATTTTCTGTAAATTGGGAATCCCACATGTGCATACATCCATACAGCAAGGGTATTTAATATGATACATCACACATCATCACTACAACTGCATACCATTCCATTGTACACATGTACATATCACTAGCCACTACATCATGTGCAATTGCTATAGGCCTATAGATGGACGTGTACCGTTCAGACAGTAGCGGTGCCATCGCAACGCCGTGTCAGCGAGGGTTCACCCACATTTCGAAATAATCCACGAATCAAACCATTACTAACCTTTTCAAATACGACTCTGTATTGAAACGTAATCCAGTATAATTTCCGTAATAATCCCTGAATCGTTACGGAGGCAGTGGAGAACGACACAGACTCGGTAAATGAGCCGAGGTGCGAGCGTGTGAGCTAGCTGTAAAATATGTGGCCAAACTACATGAAATATTCAACTGCTGAATTGAAGCCCGCCCACATACGGCAAAATGCTGCCAACCAAATCTTATGACGTAATGAGGCGATGCAGAGGCAGGTTTATCATGAATTTACAGTGCTAAAATTTTCACTGAACGGTCTGTGTTATGAAAACGTCTTCGTGAAGTAAAACCCCAACAATAGTCCTAATAATATAATCATCTGCTAGTACTATATCAGAGATTAGTTTTGTATGCAAATGTATGGGCGGTCTCAGTACAAAGGGTAGCGATGCGACATCGGACACGTCATGCATGTAACGGGGGTTGAATGCATGATTCAAGGTTGTTTCATGCCATTGTAATGCGGCCTATTGTTTGTTTAAATACCAATTGCCAAGTTATCGGACGGGCAAAGTTCACATTCGACAGAAGTGAGTGTCTTGATGTGGGTTGGTAGGTCTATATTTATTTGCGAGGGGACTGTATACATTTAAAAAAAAAGTTGGGTAAAACCCGATAATGGAATTTTGCAACAAAACTCCTTGTTATATTTTCTGCATGAGTAATATCATGAACGTACACAATGAAAGTTTCGTATTTTTTCAGTATGTGTAGGCCTAAATAACTTAAAAGTTAGTCATTGAAGGCCTTATGAGTAGCTTACTTTACAAGCGGTAAATGTTTTGATTAACGCTGCTAGCTAGATTGTTTTTGTGTGTATCACCCTGAAAAAAAAAAATAGATTTCGCAAATCAGTAGCCTAACACATACCCGTAAGTTTCTGACGAACTTACATCGCTCCCCGGTACGATGTAAAAGATAAATTAAAGTTCAAATTTTATCGACCAACAGAGCCTTCTCGATCCTAATTCCTAAACTTTTTCGGAAGACAAATAACGGTGTTTTGAATCTCCTTGTCGTCAGTAATCATCTCTACTGGGTTAAAACCGGCCCCTAGGCCTATTAACAGTGGCTTTTTAAGTCGGGATCCCAAAATGTATCCGGTGAAGGGAAGCTTTTGTTTATTTAATTAAGTCACTACTTGTATTCTGTAATTTATTGAAGTGCCTAAGGGACAATGGATACCACTGAGGTTTGTCAGAAAACTAAAAATAAATGGTAATAGTTTCAAATAGTATCCTCCCAAAACAAAAACTACTTGAACTTTTAAACTTCCTTGCGGTCACATTTTAAAGTTGCGCTCCCCGGCCAGCTCGTGCTTTTTCCGAGTTTCACCCCGAAATACATATTTGTAATTGCTATTTTTCTATACAGCAATGCAAAAGTTATCCACTTTTGAATGAAACACCGAATAGAAACATCCGCCCACGTTTATAGTTATGGAATATTTACTTAACAAATTTTGAAATTTGCGGCACGACAATTATAAGCAAGGATATCTTTTTGTGCGTTATGTGCTGAAAAGCAATCCAAAATAAACGCGTATTTTCAGAGGATTGAAAAAGTCCAAAATAGGAAAGGGTATAGCTTTTTCCATGTATATGAAACATACCAATTGAACAGTCGCGATGAGACAAGAAATCAAAAATATTGTAGACCACGGTTAGGTCCTACAGTGGCAACTTTTAGCTAAAATGTTATGACCTTATACAGGGTGAGTTAAAAAAAAGAAGAAGCGAAACCCAAATGTCTGGACTATTGTTTTAGTGAAGTTCTGCATGTAGCACTGTGAAGCCCAATTCATAAGTTTTCTTTAGTACAAGAATCATTCAAATCACTTCTGTACTTTTCAAGTTACGGAATTTCAAACACATCCACCATTTAAAGTTCTGTCCACGGATCACAAAAAAGTTTTGCGTTCTTTCAGCAAAACGAAAACAATTCACACACATCTCTATGTTATTTTTTTTCGTTTTGCCAAAAGAACACTTACCTTCTTGTGATCCGTGGACAGAACTTTAAAACGTTGGTTGTGTTTAAAATTCCGTAACTTGAAAAGTATACATGTACATGAGTGATTTGAATAATTCTTGTACTAAAAGAAAGCCTATGAATTGGGCTTTCATATCCTAGATTTTGAAAGGGCTTCATATGTAGAACTTCACTAAACAACGGTCCCAACATTTGGGTTTCACTTTTTCTGACTCGCCCTGTAAAGTGCCCCGTCTGTCCGTGCGGCCTTTGAGTGCTTTCCTGTATCGGAAAAAAATTCAATTGGGAAAAACACAATGCACAATAACCACAATTACTTTAGGCCTATCTTTCCGTCTTCTCTTTTTTTGGTTGAAACCAACTGTTATGAAATGTATGAAGCATACAGACAAAGCCCCCCCCCCTCCCCTTCGCTAGTGAAATGAAAAGAGTACAGAAGTTTGTGATATCTGTAGAGGGCGCACAATACTTTCTGCGCCAGCGGCTGTTTTGCGAACTGCTGCAGAACTCGGGATGAGAACGATTTCCATTTCGCTTGGTTTGTGCGAAGAATCAGCGACGGATGTGAATATAGTAATGTTAAATATAAACAATCCTATGCTTATTTCATTGCTATAGGATCCAATGACCATTGTTGGTATTGAGCTGAGGGGTTGTGGCAAGGGGGTGGGGGCACAATCTAGCAGACACCAGGAACAAGAAGCTGTGAAAACACTAATTTGTATCATTTTAATCCCGGTGGCGTAGCTCAATCCCCCACCCCCAAATACGCCACTTGTTCTGGGCTCAAGACAGGCTAAACATTGACAAACTATAGAAGAGAATGTGCCATACAGTAAATACTTTATTTTATATTCACCTATATCAATAAGAAACGATAATTATATTATTAATGGAAATCGTAATTTGAAGTATTTTGAATTTGAGACCCATTGTAGTTGATTTTCCTTATAAACAAAATGAGCATGGATTAATTCTTATTTTTTTTAAAAATAATGACAGAGAAGAAAAGACATTTACTCGTGAACAACCGTTTGTTAGGAAACTCCCCCCCCCTTTTTTTTGGGGGGGGGACACACAGTTTTAAGACGCACAACTAATTAGGAAACCCCAATGGGATGTAAATAATCGACCGTTTAATCGCCTTACGATATTGAAAGGTTGGGAATTCGGAGAAAACATAAACAATGACATACATCAACATCATCCTTGGATAGTTAGCATGTTTTTAAGCTTCTTCTTATCGTTACATGTATTACTCATTACACATACCCCGCACAAATTATTAAAGTCTACCACATAATTACAGCAAAGTCCTTCCTTCTGGAAAATTATATCTCTTCGGTTTTACAACTTACAAGACGCACATTTCTATGTTTTACTTTTACCACAACTTTATTAATATTTCAATTCTAATTTCACTTAAAAGCCTTATAATCTATACAAATAGCTTTTTTTTTTAAACCAAGACTGGTGTACTTCTGGACTTCGTCACCGTCCTGGATTTTTATAACTTGCTTTAATATCTTTAAAACTGTAAATGATGTTAAGCCTACTTCCTTTTACGATAATTAATTCTTGTCGTATAACATTCCAATTGTCCAGTTCAAAATTCAAAATGGGAAATGCAAAATTAATATTATTGCGCCATTTCCTATTTTCCTCCAATCAGATTGTTCTGAACCCACTCCACCGTGCCAGGGGCTGCATGACACCTAGGCGGTCAGCGTCCGGAAGGAGGCCTCGAACCCGCTGCTTTGGTAGCTGTCGTCTGTGGTGAATCGGAGCGTCATCTTGTTGCCCAGGGAGACGATGTGACCACTTGGCAGGTCAGTGCCACAAACCCTGAACAAAAATTACAAAATTAAAAAAAAGCTTGTTCTTAAAAATCATTGATAAAAATAATAGTCGATTCTAACGTCTTCCAAGGTGCAGATAAGGAATTCATGAAAAATCAGTGAAAGGGACCGATATGATTTTAACAGGGGCGCAAGAAAAAAAAAAATTGAGCAGCTAATGTGCTTCAGGAAGCACGGATATTAGCCTAAATAGCCCTTTGAACTGACTCGCACTGACCACGAGGTGAACATTGCTCCCAAACATGGGCGTCGCCAGGATTTTTTCTAGAGGGGGGCAACAAATATTTTTACCAAAAAATGCTTGTATTTCTCAACACATTCTCGATTTATCAGTTTTAGAGGGGGGCAGGGACATTTTGCCCCCCCCCCCCAACTCATTAAATTTACACCACTTTTTCCCTCCCCCCCTTTTTTCTTTTTTTTTTTTTTTTTTTTTTTTTTTTTTTTTTCTTTTTCTTTCCCGGGGGGGGGGGGGGCAAGGGCAAGTGCCCCCCTTGCCCTCCCCCTCGCGACGCCCATGCTCCCAAATTGCAAAAGCATCTGACTAAGTTTGGCTGAAATCGGCAAAAGAATGTAAGAAAAGAAGAATTTTGTAATCTTTCGCAAATTGACCCCTACTGACCAGTTGGTGACATTTGACCCCGAAATTTGAAACCCCAAGAATGAGCTTGGGCCAGGGATGCATTTGACCAAGTTTGGCTAAAATTGACCTAACGGTCTAGGAGTAGAAGCATTTTTTGTGAGCGTTTGCGCATTTCAAAATATAACCACCGAGTGATCACTGAGTGACCACCTGAAATCTACGAAAATGCTGTGCGGGGTATGGGCTAAGCATGGAATTGACGAAAAAAAAATCAAATCAGATTAAAATTGTTGGCAAAAAAGTGTTTTACCTGTTTTAGTAAAACGACCCCTACTGACCATTAGGTGACCATTGGCCAAATTCTGTGTACAACCTATATCGGACTTGGTCCAGAGATGTAATAACCAACTTTTGACATTAATTGGATCAAGAATGTGGGAGAAGCATTTCGTAATTTTGAAGAAAGTGACCCCTATTGACCATGAGGTGACCATTGGCTAAATTATGTGTAAACCGTGAGACTTGGTCCAAAGATGTAACTGACCAAGTTTGACATTAATTGGATCTTCGCACGGCTGATTACCGCTGATTATACTTCAGCTGTCCATGCGTCTGACATGTGGTTGCTAAGGACAACGCCCTCTTGATGACATAATGTTTCGTAGATAGTTACGACGACCACCTCTTGAACCAAGGCTATACCAGAAACACTTTATCAGTCAATGATTCGCAATCGGTCATCCCAGGCCCAAAAAAACTTTTTTCCCCGCAACATTGCCAACTATCAGTTTCGTCAA
Source organism: Patiria pectinifera (assembly GCA_029964075.1). NCBI lineage: Eukaryota > Metazoa > Echinodermata > Asteroidea > Valvatida > Asterinidae > Patiria > Patiria pectinifera. The sequence continues at coordinate 33,404,246 of CM057142.1, forward strand.
TTCAAACCGGTCAAGCCCTCAACTTACTTGAGCGGTCGGACCTGTGTGGCGTCGCCGCCGGTCAAGCTGATTTGCAGGGCGTCGTCCAAGCACTTCGTCCCCGGGGAGCCGACGTCCAACGCAGTGATGTCCAAAGCCACGCGAGAACCCTCGGCAACCTGGGATCATGATAGTTATAAAAGATTCGGCCCCAAATGACACAATACGAACTCTGGAACTTGAAGGGTGTGACAAAGTCACTGTGGTAGAAAAATGCACGTCTGGACACATACTTGCTAGAGGAGGTTCTATGGACAGGACATGGAACAATTATCAGTTTTGCATCCCCACCTATATACCTGCACAAAAATGCATCTAATTTGGACGATTTCATACTTTGGGATAGTAACCAAAACTATATCTGTAAATATTTCAGGCAGTCTAAAGGAAGATGAAAATGTATATGCGTTTTGTTTGCGTATAGGCCTAATTTGGAGCATAAATATATTACAAAATATTTTGAAGTTCAAAGTTGTGGCAATTGTTTGCAGACGTAGACTTCCACAGAACTATTCTTCAATTTGGTTTTTACCCAGAACTGTATGATTTTGCACGTATGCGGCGTATTGTTTATCCAGAGAGGAACATAGTCAAATAGGGATGTTCACACGGCCATGCAGATGAAATACAGAGCAGGTTTGTATGGTGTTTTTATGACGTGTTTGCCCCCCCCCAAAAAAAAAATGGTTGAACGATAATTCCCATCAATATACCTCAAGTGTCCAGGTACAGTCTACGATGTTGTCATAGTTACTGGGGTAGTTAGGTGAGGTGAGGCAGCCTGAATCCTTCAAGGTTCCGCCACAAGCTCCGCTACCTATGCGGGCAAACAAACAAAGACAGTGTTGTATAGGCCTACTACGTGTAAAAAAAAACTATGCCATACATTCGATTTTAAATAACTCTGTTGTTTAGCAATGGTATAGTATTAAACCAACATTTCAGATCATGTAAACAAGGCTGGAGTGAGTTTCATCAGTTTTGTGCAAGAGGGTGAGATTTAGACGCCATACGAAAAAATACTCGCTTTTAGAATGTCGATACAGCGCTGGAGACGGTGGCGGAAGGCGCGTGCTGCGGCCGAAAGAAGCTGAGGGAATGCAGGATCACCCCTGATGTCATTGCACCAGTGTTGTAGGTCTCGAGACCGGTTTCGGTCTCGGTCTCGGTCTCGAGACCACTTTTTGCCGGTCTCGGTCTCGGTCTCGGGAGCTGTGGTCTCGGTCTTGGTCTCGTTCTCGGTCCCCTTTGGTCTCGATATTTTGGCTGGTCTCGAGTCGAAATCAGCCAAAAAGTGAGAGGGGGCGGATTCCGCCCCCGGCCCTTTTAGGGTTAAGTAAAGAATCAGTTTAGGGCAAATGTGACTGCAGTGTGATGCTAATGGACATGTCTCTCTTCACTTTCTAATGAGCGAGGCATAGTCCAATAACCACTGCTCCTCTTCTTCTTTCTCGTTTTTATTGTGGGATGATCTGTTGAAACAAGCACTTTATAGCCATCCTCATTGATTCCAAATACAACTGAGATTTAAATCTTATGAATCAAGACTGAAACATTATTTTTACCGTCAGATTTTGTATTTTGAATATGGGGAACAATTCAACTCTTTTTCCCAAGAAATATTGGTGATTTTTTTCTATTTTCCTCTTCAATTTTTCCTTTATTCGTGGAGGCGGGAAAACGTTTTTTTCTTCTTTATATTTATTAATGGATATTCATCAATTCGTAGACCTTTAAATTGGTATTAGTGGAGGACAGCTGAATTTTTTGGATCTCTATTATTTACTTCTCAATAACATGTTCTTTATCCCAATTATATTTTTAAAATGGAGCGTGCCATTTTTTTATCATACAGTAACTTTCTTTTTGCCTCGCCATGTATTTCATTTTCATCTGTGATAAACACAAATTGAGCTACTGCCATGGGCAAAAATATATAGTTCATCAAATAAGGTTTTCCCTTTCTTAAATTAGGTTTGTTTCCATTTTTTTTGATTTGTGACATATAAAAATTCTTTTGCCATGTTGTAATTTATGGCATGAAGCAAACAACAAAGAGCACTCACATGACACAATTAAGCAGTACAAGTTAGTCTCGGTCTCTCGACTACAACACTGCATTGCACACCTCCTCGATCGTGTGTTGCGCCAAACGATCGTGTAGGTGTGCAATGAAATCAGGGGTGATCCGCATTCCTTCAGAAGGCTATCGGTCGTACTCGCAGCACGCGCCTTCCGCCACCGTCTCCAACAATGATCGACATTGGAGGACGCCAAGTCGAAAGTGGCAGATTCTGAAAGTGATTTTTTTTTCATTTGGCGTTGAAATCTCACCCTCTTGCACAAAGCTGATGAAACTCGCTCCATACAAATTTGTCATGCCTTGTTTACATGATCTGAATTTGTTGTTTGATTCCATTGATAAACAACAGAGTTACTTAGGATCAGGACATGTTTTTTTTTACCGTAGTTCTAAGCATCATTAGGCAGATCTCAAATTACGTTTTGGGTAATGGTTTGGCAAGAGTCACATTGATCATTAAGACTAAACTTTGAATCCTTCCCCCAAATTTAATAAAATTTGGCACCTGAAAAAAGGAAGCCACATTCTTTTCACGAGAAAGAAAACATCCGTCTCCCATGTTTTCGAGCCACAACTAAAATGAGAGTAAACCTGAACGCACATGACGCAGAGCCCGATGGTTCGTCGATGACGTAATTGGCTGCGAAGCCCCGATAGGCGTACGACACGTCCGTTGTCAAGACGACCATCATCTCATTGGATGATGATACCTGGACGGGTGGAAGAGTCGTCCCGCAGAACCTGAGTCAAAGAAGGTATAGTTAAGAAAACAGAAATATACACGGTGAGAGTATTGACTGGCAGATATTATAATTCGCTTAATATTTTTATTTCAGAAGAGAAATTACACCAATCATAACTTTACAGAAAGAATATCTTTGCTTCAGAAACGGAGTTCAAAATTATAAATTAGAGGAAGAAAATGAGATATCTCGTTTTTTCCCCTAAACGAACGTGTTTGTTTCTTAAGTTTGCGATCGTAGTAAATTGTGATAGGTAAATTACTCAATAAGTCGGCAATAACTCAACTTTAATAACAAAGATGATTTATGGTTTTCGAGAGAATTTCGATTCTCTCGATTGGCAAAGAATCCATTCTTATCGATTCGATTTAGTAAATGTATTGGTAACGGAAACCATTTGTAATCGTTCTAGAATGAAATGCCCAGAAAATTAATATGAAATATCGTTTAAAGCCCGGTTCATACTTAATGCAAAAGTGAATGCGAAGCGAATTTGACGTCATGAAACATTCGCTGCGAAATTCGCCCGAGTTGAAATATGTTCAACTTTTACGAATTCGCAGCGCGAATACTTGCCATGACGTCACAAATTCGCGTTCGCTTTCGCTTTCGTGCCGAGTATGAATCGGGCTTTATTGATTGTAAGTAAATAATAAGATAAAGCATCCTGTGAAATATTTTGGATTAGTATATGCTGTCATTTTCGAGAAAAGAGGAATTACGACAGTTAGGACAAAACCGTCGCGAAAAAACCCCCACGTTTTTTTAAGTTTCAAGTTTAATCGAAGATTCGAATAGAATGAAGTCAACGGTTGGATTTAGCCGAATGCAAGTCAAGTGCAATATAGCCGAATTGAAGTATAGCAAACGGTTTAGAGTAACTGCTCGAAGTGAGTCAAACTTAAATAAGCGAAGTAAAATCTGCTGACTAGAGCCCAATTAGATGTCGTGTGATTCAAGGAGAACTTAGTCTTACTTCTGGTCGTCGGCGAACATGCTGGTGGTACGTATAGCCACAGAATCCCAAGCGCATGCTGCATCATCCTCAACATCCATGAATTCAAAAGTGAGCGTGATGATGGATCCTGGCTTCCCCTGTATAGTGGTGTAGAATGGTCAAGATAAGACAACACGCAGTTGTCCAAGTATTGAAACGTCTGTCTTGTTTTTCGGAAAACAAAACCATTAAAGGCACATGGGATCATTTTCATTTATCCCAAAGTGTATACCTACCGAATAATAAACACAAAGCTTATTTGGATTCAAAATCTTACTGGTACTAAGGGCGGATCCGGGGGGGGGGGGGGGCAACGGGGACCATATAATAATAATATAGTGCTTATATAGCGCTTTATACCAAAGGTCTCAAAGCGCTTCACAATTATTATTACCCCTGTTCATCAGGCTATGAGACCAGTTTCTGCAGCAGCTCAAGATCAGCGCAATCTGGTCTCTACCTGAGTTCTCAGGTACCCATTTATACTCCTGGGTGGAGAGAGGCAATTGTAGTAAAGTGTCTTGCCCAAGAACACAAGCACCATCATTCCCGTCCGGTTTCGAACCCACGTACCGCGGCAAGTGAGCCGAACACCGCAACCATCGGACCACAGCGCTCCACCATGCCCCCCCCCCAAAAAAAAACCCACCGAACCCATTTTTTTAAGCGACGTCTTAATAACGGCAGGCACTGCGTATATCACCATCTTTTCTTAAAAACAAAAATGTTAAAGTGGTCAGAAATTGCCTCAGATCCCACCACAGAGTATCTAGAATCCCCAAAAAAATCGCGGCCCGTAAGCAGGGTTTGGGACAGTTTTCTTGGGAGTGGTGTTGTAATATTGGAAACAGACAAAATTCACAGTCGAAAATCATGATTCGAAACGCCGTTGCCCGTCTGATTTTCAGCTGTCTTTCAGCCTTTCCAAGAAGCGTATGCAGGTTTCAGGTCCTGGGAAATGGATAATTTTTCTGAAAAGCGGGGGCCGGGGGCGGTTGGAGTTTTGTGAGGTACTGGCGCTTTTATTTTCTAAAAAGAAAATAAATCGCAGAAAAGCTGCTCCTCGCGAACTGTGTGACACTGACAGATTGGTTTTTAATAATTACAATTAAAACCTAATTTGATTTGTATCACCCCGGCGCAAAAAAATCCATCTTATAATAATAATTAAGTCATGTACTAAAAAATAATCAGTGGCAGACTGGAAGGGGGCCTGGCGACCCCCACCCCTCGCTCAGTCCGGCACTAAAGTTATGGTATTAGTAAAATGGGGCAAACATAATAAATGGAATGCTAAAGTTCTATACATTCCTAAAATACCTTAGAATACAGGAGGAATCATCCTACATTTTGAAAATTTCCTGTGGACATGCCCCGGACTCCGGGGCGTACCGAAGGCATGCCTTCACTCAACCCCTCCTTCATAGCACTTCCAATCCCCCGGTATCCGCTCCTGTTAATCTGTCCCAAGGATTCATTATTTATTTTTTAAAGGGATGCAGCTTGCAAAGTCCGCATGGGCCGCCTCTACACACTTCCTTCTCCTATCATACCTTGATATACCAGGCGCACGTCAGTCCATTATCGTAATTGGAGGGATAGTTGGGCGACTCGATGGAGCCGCTAGCCTCGGTCAGCTCGTAGCGACACTTGGACAGGGAGGCCGAGTTGTCTACCTCGCACTGGGCGCCGGTGTACCCTGGAGGGCAGGTGCATTTGCAGTTGCCCGCTATCATCGCCTCGTAGCCGCCGTTCTTGCAAGACAAAGTAGCACTGCAGTCGGCTGGAAAAGTGGAAAAAACAAACAAACAAGAATCTAGAACTTGGCATTTGTATACTGAATTTGTCATCCACACTTCAAACAAAATGATTTGAAATGGTAATAAGTTCGTCACCGATTACGGAAAACTCATCATGCGCTTAGAACTTTCATTTTTCATTTTCCACCAAGTTGAATCCCATTAAACGTTCACCGTTGCACCCACCTTTCTGAACCCTATAATGTATGGTGGCTTTGAAGGGACATTGCAACTCGCGAATGCTGACGTCAATATTCGCGATATGGTGCAAGTCGTGAATTTTTGTCGCGAATATTATTGACGTCAATATTCACGATTACAACGTCCCTTCGGCCACATGTGTGCTTGCATCTGTTTTCCAGTCAACTTTGACGTTATTTTACTGAAACTGCGTGCGCAGAACGGGCGTCACCAAACCATCAGAAACGGGGGATCCTACAAATTTGCAGCCAGACTACTCCGTGCAGGAAGGTATTGCCAGAAAATTTTCCGGATCGCGTCACCGCCCCAAAACCGAAGAGTTGGAGTGGAGGTGGGTTGGGGTTGGGGGTTGGGAGGGGGTGACCATCGGACAATTAACAAACACAAGTAGCCAGATACAACAAAACAACGAAATACAAACGCGTGCTTGAAACGTAAACAATGTTTCTCGAAAATTAACTAAACTTCAACTACTCAAACCACGCCAACATTATCTTGCTAGACTTGACACTCACATATGCATTTGTAGATGATATTAGCAAGATAGACGTCGTAGAAGGAGAGGTAGTTGCGCTGGCCGAGGTCAAACTGATCCAGGACAATTTTCGTGGTGATTGTCGGTTGCCCGTTGGACGAGAAATACTGCAGAAAGAGACGAGAAAGTAGAATACCCCTAAATCTGAAGTCCATCGTCATTTTGATAAATGATGTCTACGCTGGCTCCATTGCAAAATAGAGAAATATTAATAGGGTCTAATTTCATCAACATTTCACAAAAATACAAGCGGCTTCTATGCCCTTCTATATCTTTTACAAACCCTCAAGTTCTGGCCCCCAAACGTTCTAATATAGCAGGAAAAAAATGAAGGGCATGCAAATCGTGATTTGGCCGGCGTAGGCAATTTAGGCCTATATTTACCGGCCTGCAACCACGTAGCAAGAGGAACATACCCGTGTATTATAGTGCATGACGGAGGTCGGGTCGTACGGCAGACCGCGAGTCAGGCTTTCCGTGTCCGCCTCGTACTTGTCAAAGTTCTCCGCCAGACCCTTGCGGACGTTCTCGTACAGGATGACCACGTAGTCATCCCTGTCCGATCGGGACTGTTCGTGATGGAACCCCATCGCGTGCGCTATCTCGTGGGCTGCTGTGCCGAGCTGTGGAAAACATTAGCTACCAAGTAAGAAAAGGTGTTTTCGAAACCCCGGCTATGTCTCAGATCATCTTCATGTCGGGCTTCAAAATCGTTTAGAAGAAAAATCCAGGTGGGGACAATCTCAACCTTGTCCCTTTTATTATAAGATTTAATTTTCCCAATCAAAACAATGACCTGTACAAAATTAAAAATGAGGTTCACCAAATCAGTGGATTAACGTCTCTCTAAGCCGAAGCCGGAAAATGAAATCGAGAATTAGAAATCTCCATAATACACGTGGCATATAAAGCAAAAATTGAACTGTAGAAGGCAGTGTCCCATAGTTTTATACAGGCCAACAGATGGACTGACTGACAGACCGACCGACCAAACGAAAGAATATTTCATGTTTCGGGTCATTGCTTTGATGTAAGAAACGTTGTTTTGTTTCTACAAACACGTCCCAGATTGTCAAAAAAGCACATTTTGATCCTTTTTCTCATGTGATGAGAAGCGCCCTTATTGCGCTGCTTTGGGCTTATAAGAGATCGTATTGTATGGCAGTCAGCTTTAAGGTGCGAACTTTTGTTTCACTGATAATCACATCACAATTGACCTCTTTCGCATTCAGTAATTGTTAATGAATTGAAAAACGAAAAGCACCTTGAAGAGGGCTGCTCAGTGCAAATTATAAGGTTCTTGAAGCTGTTGCGTTTTGTGTGTGATTATCGCGCGAAAGATTTGTAGAGTTGAATGTTGATCCTCAGAAATTGAGACAGAGTGCTATAGTCTTGATTTCAGTCACATGTTTCTTGTCGAAAACTTTGCTTCAAACACAATCATGTGCTCTCACTGGCGTTGTGTAGAAATTGATTTCCAACAAAGAGTTTCACAAATGTTGTTTTGGCTGATAATTCGACGGTGTTATCACGGCTTAAAATTTGCAATGCATGAATTTGAATTCTCCTGACCTATAGACATTTGAAAGATGTTGAGGACGCAATAATCAAACATAAAAAAATTGCTATTCTCTGGACGAACGTCATCTTTAAACTTACCACGGTGCAGCCTGACCCAATGGAGATATCCTGGGCCCCAGTACCTTGTTTGCCAATATAACTCCAACATCTGAGGTATAGAGCACAATAATTCCAGTACTACTATGTTTTCCATGCATAAACTTAAAGGCGTATGTTTATGATCATTTGAATCTCATGCATTTTTTTCGTTTCCAATAATTTTGGAAGCCCTCTTATAGCACCCCTTGGGTACCCTCTAAATTCCAAAGAGTGAAAATTCACTCCCACAGTCGGAAACTAGGGACTAGACGTTTTAGAGTGAAATTCCTTCAACCGAAACGATCGAGTTTTTACTCGAGCTTCGACTGAAGCGGTTCTTTTTTTCAAACTTTTTCAATCTATGAGAGTGATTTTCACTCTTCAACGTCTAGTCCCTAATGTCACTCTTTGGAATGGAGAGAGTACGTCACTGTCATTTACCCAATTGTACCCACTCCAAAAGGGCTAACACATCTCAATTCCATATAGTTTCCCTCTCATCCTTACCCCTCGTCCTTCTTGAAGCTGATGTAGTCCTGATGTCCCAGCCCTAGGTCACTGCTGTACGGCACAAACGTGATGCATGTCTGGGACTTCCACAAGTCCATTGCATTCTCGATGGCTGAGCTATCGCCAGCTGCACAACAAAAACGAATTCCAATTATTAAAGTTAATCTCATTAATTTCACCGAAATATGGAGCTGTATCTATATCTGCTTAGCTTATAATTGTGGTTGAAAGTCTGGCATTCCTTGCTTTGTTAGAATTGTAACTGGTGAATTTTGTGAATGTGCTTAAAGACGTATACCCCTATAATGTTCTAGGACTATTTTCGAGCTTCACTCCGAAGATTTCTGTTTGAAAGATGCACTGTCAATGCTCTTGAACAAATCACTCTTATCTCCTAACGAATTTTGATCTTGGTACATGTATAATTGTTTTGACGAAAAATTGTTTAGTTTATTTTTTTTGGGTGTCCAACCCCCTTGATAAAAAGGCTTTTTTTTGGGGGGGGGGGGGGCGCACAAACGGATTTTCCCTGTGAGTAGACTGATTCCCAGTCCCCGCATTATCGATTCTAAAAGGGGGCGAAGAACCAGACTATCGTGCGACAAGTATTGAATTATTTTGTGAGACCGCAAATGAGTCCAAGTTTTCAAAGCTTAATAATAATTCCTTAATTAAACGTTGGCTCATTTTTTTGTTCGACATCTCATTCGAAAGTGACTGAGTTTTGTATTATTATAAGAAGCGATTATTAAAAAAAACCACCCAAATCTATTTTTCGTGATGAAACTAAAACAAAATCTTAACTTATGCGTCCCAATCCCCCCGATATTGCTGTACATGGGGGTTCCAATATGGGCTGTCCATTATGGCGGACATTGACTTCACTTTGAACAGCTAAAGCAGGCTCGGTTCTACGGGGCTGGGGGCTGTAGCCCCAATTTTTGTCTAGCCCCCCCCCAATAAATTCTGTAAAAAAAAATGCATTAGCAAAAAGAAGGATTGTGATGTACATGCGACCAGTCCCCCCCTTAAGAAGAAATAGCCGTGACAAGGGTGCATTAGTAAATATAGTGTGAATGATTTTATTAGGATTTTATTGGCGCTCCCTATTGAAAATATGGCATGAGCCCCCCCCCCCCCCACACCTATTGATTTTTGGAGGCGTAAGTGTCAGGAAAAAATAACCGGTCTACATTTCAGCACGCCTCCCTGAAAAAAAATCTGGATCCACCATGCTAGCCCTCCCAAAATATTTGTTCTAGAACCGCGCCTGAGCTAAAGGACTGTCCAGATATTTTTACATAGAGTTTAGTGATGTTATACCTGAGGAATCCGTGATGACGTAAGGAATGATGCCATTAGGCCAGCGGAAGTTGGTGTTAGCCATGGCCTTACGCCTCTGTCGCCCCGTCTTGGCGTCTTGGATTCTCTCTTTGACTTCGTTTTCATACACACCAAGTCTTATGTCTGACTGGAAGGTTCCTTCGCTTTCTTCTTCCTCTGGAGGTTCACCTTTCTTGGTCGCGGCCCTGCCGTCACCGGCTGACCGCTAGTACATCAGACAAGCGAAATAAATATTTAATTCCAATTTAAATCACAATCGACAAAAAGGGTAGCATTTGCAAGGTCCTCGTCTAAACGGAATAGTTGTCCCCGCGCGGTTGTCGAGATAGTCCTCTGTTTTGGTAGACCTACCTACCTTTGTTTTGGTGGACCTACCTCCTACAGAGGAATTTCAAATAGGCGCTGAAGCCGAGGGTCCCAGTTCTCTATTTTTGTTGAGAGGATTAAACAAAAAAGAAGGTCCCAATTCATACAATGAATTAGCACCGAGAGCCTCGGTTTCAATGCTAATTTCAAATTCGTCTATTTGTTTCTTGTATACGTAAAGGAAACGTCATAGTGGATCAGAAGCGAGGCCGAATGTGCAGATTGCACGACTCTTTGGACCCTTTGGCGTTATTACTATGCTATAGGTTGCTATTCTCTACATTATATAAAAAAAAACATTCAAATGGTCGGTTTCTAGTGGTTACCTCTCTCTCCACTCCACTATGTAAAGGGTTTACGGGGCCGTTGTGTTGCATTCCATACAAAGAGCAAAATGAAAGGAAAATATTGACGGCCTACTGAACTAGTCCAGGAAGTAAAACGGAGGCGGGGGAACATCTGAAGGAAAAAGGTCTGAATCACGAGGTTTTATTTTATAACTCTGGGTGAGCTGCTGAGACAGGCAACAGCCGTAGACACAAACACACCAGGTACCACTATACCATCTTATTAATATTATACAAACTGCAAAACCACGTTCATTTTCAAGTAAATCTGATTCCCGAACTACCCGCTAATCTTACCTTGTCCACGGCATAGCCCGAGACCCACCCAGACCAAGCCAGCAGGCAGAGCAGAGCAACTAGGGAGACTTTCATTCTAGACACCCGTTCTTATCAGTCCTGTACGGTACCTTAAACCTTCTTAATGTACTGAAACCAAAACAGCTTGATAGTTGCGCACCTCCTCTCAGAAATATCAGCGATGGAAAAATACTGTCTGTCCTTCCAACAACGAATCTTAAATATGTGCCCTAAAACAACGGGTGTGCTGGATTGATGATTTTTGTTTTTAATCGCGAGTATGATATATTTCCGAGAGAAGTTGTTTTTTGCTCCTCGACGAGCAATCTCGACCTTGTGTTGGAGTGTGCAAAATTCGTGATAAAGACGGCACCAAGACTCCCTGCTGCAATTCTATAGCGCTAGGGCCAGGTAGACAACACTTGAGATTAATGACAATTTTAACAAGTTGACTAAGCTTTATTAAAGAAATAATCAAATTATGATAGCACTCAGCTACGGAATGATGCACTCGGAATCAGTTAATTAATTGAGAATAATTCCATTTCTCGGGGTAATAATTATGATATCCGGTAGAACAGCAGGGTGGGTCGTTACAAGTGCGATTTTAAATAATTTTATGGAAGAATGGAGAGTTCATTAAAATGCCAGCCAATCAAAATCACAGCAGGGCAGATAATCAAATGGTAAACCATATTTTAATATAACAGTAATTGTTTACTTTTTTTTTTAATTTCTTTTTTATTAAAACAAAGGATTCCTCAAAAGTGCGCGTCTGTGGCCATGTAGCTTAATTGCAAGCCCGAAGAAGGCCGATGAGAGAAGAAGGATAATCAATAAGGAATATTCTGGTAAATCCAATGAATAAGATTGGAATTGAAAATCCAATCGAACTGCGGACCTTGCCTCGAAACCTGGGCCATTGAGGTGGCAGGTGAGGATAGGACCACAACGCCAACCCTAGGGTTTTAACCCCCCACCCCCTTGGGCTGCACAAACATTATCTATCAATTCTCTAAAATATGCTCCAGTATGCTGGAAAAGGCACCTATTTCAAAATTCGAGCAGTGGAGCATGCTCTCCAGGACTCCCTCAGCAGGAACTGCCTTTGGCACACAAGTGCACCTTCGGCACCCGTTCACTAGCTACCCCCTCCGGCTCCTTGAGCCAAACATTGATCCGCCCCGGCAAGGGATTAGGCAGGTATGAGTGAAGTTGTCAGTACGCTGGAAACTGTCGCATTCCTCCATTATTAACAGTACAAATAGCATTACGGTGGCTGTCACTGCACCCAAGATGAGTTCACTCTCTATTAAATTCCAAAGAGTGAAACTAGGTACCTGACGATAACCACTCCAAAATTCGATTGAACTACTCTGAAAAATGGGTCAATGCAGTGGAAACTTGCGTGAAAACTCGATCTATTCGATTGAGTGAATTTCATTCTAAAACGCCTGGTCCCTATAGTTTCAGTTGGTGGGAGTTAATTGTCGCTCGAATACAGTGACTGCTCACTGTCTGGAAATCAGAGAGTCTGAAGGAGCATGTACTTGGCTACTTGGCACCCCATAAAGGCAACTATATGAGCAATTAGATAAAAACGACGCCGAGAAATGATGAAAAAAAGTATCCGAACCAAATGGTAAGTATGGTGGCGACTCCCCATTGGTCAAAAGTTATTGGCGTCACTCGATATGACAACACACGTATACCAGGGCAAAGAAGCAATTCACATCCCACTGTTCTTAATCAAAACGAAATTACATCTATTTCGTGAAGAGGCTCACATCACAGGGAAACAATGGTTTGCCATTTACAGCTCAATTATTCATACACAAGGCCAAGTGGCTTATGCGCCGAGACAATTTTACGCATGCCCATTCGCACATTACCCTAGTCACGTCCCAGTCTGTCACAAACTAAATTAACGTCTTAAAAACGACAATACGGATTATTGGTGACCACAAGATTTTGTGTTAGGGGTGGGGAGGTGACACAAATATGTTGTCCTTGTTTACTGCATAAATACGTCAACTCTCTCAGTTCAATGACATCAACAAATCCATATAAAAACGACGCCCAAACCAGTCCCCGTAATTCTTGTTAATTTGAGTATACTCGAACTCCTATACTAAAACGCGATACCTCTTAACGTCATGGGGCGTGTTCTTGCAATTATGCTGGCCGTCGCTTTAGCCGTCCTCACCGCAAGCTGGCCGGCCGTCTACGGTGAAAAGCCGGTGCCGGCCACGCCGTACGTCCCACCGTTACATTTCAAGAGAAGCTTGGGCCTGGCGGACGACGAGGCAGTTATGGAGCGGTTGGCTCGGGCAATGGACCAGAGCCACTTAGTTTCCCGAAGTCAAGGTGATTGTTTTCCCGATTTCGTCTGTTTTAAAACGTACACTTTTTGCAAAAATATAATCTTAATTCTTTCCCTGCGTGGCATATTTGTTTTTAAAACTAAAGGGGAAGGAATGCGATAACAGTTATCGCTATTGATATCAATCATTGCGATAAAATAAAATTATATTTTCGTTACTTAAGTTTTATATTTGTGAAATAATAGGCCTATCACATCGACGTGTTACAATATTACAACTGTGAATTTAAAGTTGTTCCACCCCTGATCTTAAACATATTCGATGTTTTTTTTTTTTTTAACGAATTCTTAATTTGTAAGTTTTATTTAAACGGACATTTTCAACCCTCTGAAAATATTGCTTTTTTTAATCGCTTTTGCGCCCATAACGCACAAAAGAAACGCTTGAATTTTGTCGGCCCGCAAAATAAGATGAAATATGTAAAGTAGCCTAATTAACCCATAACTCAACGCTCGAAGTCTCATTCAACGTGAATAACTTTTGTATTCCCAGAAAAATGGAAATTTAAAATCACAATCTATTTTTGGGTTGAAACTCGAAAATAGCACGGGGAGAGCAATACACGAAACATAATATTAGAAATTTGACTGCACGTTGAATTTCGATCAACCTATTTCTATCGTCCACTTTTTCGTGTTCACCTCCTATACGTTCTCGTGCATGTTCTTGTGCATGTTCAGCTCGAAGAATGATAATTTAAACAGGGGCGGATCCAGGAATTTTTGCAGGGGGAGGGGTGTCAGGTCCGTCAGATTATGAACCAGAAAAATATAGGTTTGGATTACAGAAGGATTTTGACGAATTCTAAGACCATTTTTTTTCCTGGTAAGGTTTTCCCTGAAGATCAGTTAAAACCACATAGGATCTTGTGCATTTACCTATATCAAATTTAATCAAACAGTTTACTTGGTTTAGAGATCATACTGGTACTAAACAAACCATGAAATTATTCCGTCTGGCTTGCTGTCATTTAGTATAGAAATCAAGAAATGTAGGTGATTTTCATCGAACAGTCAATTGACAGATTTTTGGAATATAAAGCTATTGATGAAATCGTGTTTCGCGATCAAAAGGTAACTGTTTTCTGAAAAAGTGTGATATCCCTGCATGCACTGAGCTGAAACTTCAACAGGTTATAGGTTTTAAACATTCTTTGATTTTTTTGAGTGTTGTTATTGGAGTGTGATATCCCTGCATGCACTGAGCTGAAACTTCAACAGGTTATAGGTTTTAAACATTCTTCTTTGGATTTTGAGTGGTGTTATTATTGGAAACGAAAAAAATGCATGAAAAGCAAATGATCCTAAATGCCTTTCAAGTCCTTCTTTGCCGATGCTGTACGGGATCGCTAGGTAGAGATGTATAATATTTCTTCACATTTGTTGTTCTATTTTCTGGCAGGTTGTGGTGGCAGCTTGAGCGGGAGTGGGACTCTCAAATCACCGGGGTATCCGTCCGAATACCCCAATGACCGCCAGTGCGTATGGACCATCACGGTAAACATTTAAAGACATATAGGATCATTTGCTTTTCATGCATTTTGTTCGTTTCCAATAATAACACCACTCAAAATCCAAAGAAGAATGTTCAAAACATAACCTGTTGAAGTTTCAGCTCAGTGTTTGCGCGAAAACAGTGGAAAACCAAGCACAACCTTAGTGATCACGAAACACGATTTCGTCAAGTGCACTCTTTAGGCCTATTTCCAAAAATCACTCAATTAATGACTGATCGTTGAAAATCACCCATGCTGGCACATTGCTTTCAAATGACAGCAAACCAGTCGGAATAATTTCACGGGGTGATTAGTACCAGTATACGATCTTTAATCCAAGTAAGCTTTTTGATAATAATTCGGTTATATACTTTTGTGATATATCCAAACGATTCCATATGACTGTAAGCAAAGACTTCAGAAGTTGGTGGTATGCTTATTATTATTTTACTCATAATTTCCATACAATTATGACACTTTGTGGAAAGTCCGTTGGCAGAAGAAGCAGATGCAATTTGGCATGGTGGACTGATTTTCTACATAACAATGATCATTTGCAACAGTCTCTCATCAAAGTGGATCTGTAAAATCTCAAGTAATGAGGCAGATTAAATATAGCCGTCTTTTTACATGTAGGCCTATATGCGCAGTTTTTTTTTATCCGTTACGAATTCGTTGCGATAGAAACGGACACGCAACATATACATGAAGAGGGACGTGTGCTATATTATGAGATCGATTTTTCATGTCAGTAAAAAATTAAACTCATAATACGCAACCTCGTCCCCAGTGCTTACTTTTTTTCCAACCTCGTTTTCAGTAGTAAGCCCTGGATAGGAAACGTTCTTCCTGTACCCTGATTCGACACCGCAATTGGCTAGTAATGGATTTATATCGTGTAGTTGGTGTTGTTATTTCGAACGTGCATTACGTGTTTTCACGATATTTACAACGTTCACGCCTTCTCAAAAATACTACTTTCCTTTCCAATTTGCTCATAATAATTTGAAATGTGATACTGCATTTCGGCGGGATAAGATTGTAACATTTTAAACAATCTTGATTATGTTTTTACCCCAGACACCGCATACAAAAACAAACGTTAATGTAACGCACATGCAGGCACCAACCTTTTCCTCATTTGTATACGTGTTCAAAAATTCACATGCAAATGATCCAGTACCAGGGTAAGAGAGCAGGTATTGGTGGGAGCGTACTGATCGACACCCTGGGGACGAGGTTGCATAATATCCAGCGGTAACGAATGGGTGACGGATAAAAAGAACACGCAAAAAGGCGGCTTTATGGAACAGAGTTTCACTAAGCAGAATCGGATCTAAAGGAAGGGGGATTGGGTATTGTACACCTCCGCACGCCTTCACTCAACCCCACCCTCTTCATATCAAAAGCTAGATCCTTCTTGAAAGCTAGATCCACCCCTACTAAACATGCTGCACGTTCCAGCGAGTTGCAAAATGTTCCAAATTGTGACATAACTCCTGACCGGTTCAAGTTCCTTTATACGTCGACGGTCCCCCATTTTCTCCCCACAGGCACCGGCTGGTCAACATGTAAAGCTGACAATAGATGACATGGAGATTGAGAAGCAATCATCTTGCGCCTGGGACCAGCTATTCATCCGAGTGGCCAATGAAATCGTACCAGCTGTGTAAGTTCAACCAATGGGGTAACTGGGGTCCAATTGTCAAGGGGCAGGGGGAGGGGCTTCATTTGTTTTACAATAAAAAGTTCATTTGTGCCTTCACCCACGGACCTCGAATGCGAGGGGGCGTCCCATATTCCCCCTCTTTAGTCATGCCACCGAACTAAAATTACATCTTTCTTTTAAATAACAAAAATAATTGTATCTATTTTTGGATAAAAAGGGGGATTTTTTTTTACTGATAATGGGTCACTAGGGGGACATTCCCATACACTTGTGCACAATTTGTTTTCCAACTCTAATGACACCTTGCCCCAATTTTACCTTATCCTCTACCCCACAAAATGTTGGTATTTTTTTTTTACTAATTGGACCACGATCAATTGATCTATCCTATTTGCGACACTAAAATTTGGCTCTAATTAGAGGGCTGAGACATTACGGAGACATTGAAATATCTCCCTAATTCCACGTCTCCCAAAGGTATAACTTATGACGCTAAAGTGTCTCCAAAAGGTCCTATTTGTGTTTATAATTGTAAAAATAATAAAAATTATAATCTTCGTTCAAAAGTAACATGCTTCATATCATATACCAATCATCGGAAACCATTAACCCAATTTTGCTAACAAAAATATAACGAGTACTTTTTTTCACCATGCACCATTGAGCACGGCCATGATGAATGAAGCAATCAATTTCTCTGTTCCAACAATGTATTTTCCAGTTTTGTCGGGTAGATTACCTCAGTTATCTTGGCCGTAATCAGTGGTGCATAAAAGGAATAAACTTAATAATTATTTCTTCACACAATGCTCAGGAGGTCAGCACTCAATGTAGTGAAGTAAAAAAAAAAAATGGTAAAAATCACTCGTTATCATATTTTTTCACAATTTTGAAAATGGGTTGCATTTGCATGTGGACATACTGTAGCAGAAAACTTGTGCTAACCCTAGCAGAATACCTTGGGGTTATTCCATAGACGCATTCGGCTAATACTTGGCGTGAACAAGGGCGGATCCAGAACACAATTTGGGGGGGGGGGCCAAAAAATTTGTGTGGTCCCCCAAAAAAGTGGGCCAACAAAATTACGGCGTGGGGTTCGGGGCCCGCTTAAGGGCCCCGAAAATTTTTTGGATTCTAGATGCTCTGTGGTGCGATTTGAGGCAATTTCTGACCACTTTAACCAATGTTTTTTTGAGGAAAAGATGGTGGTGTACTCATTGCCTGCCTTTATTGCGATGTCACATAACAAAAATTAAAAAAATGGTTTCGTTTTTTTGGGGGGGGGGGGGCCATGGCCCCCTTTGGCCCCCCCCCGGATCCGCCCTTGTGCTCAGGAGGTCAGCACTCAATGTAATGAAGTAAAAAAAAATGGTAAAAATCCCTCGTTATCATATTTTTTCAAAATTTTGAAAATGGGTTGCATTTGCATGTGGACATTCTGTAAAGCAGAATACTTGTGCTAACCCTATAGCAGAATACCTTGGGGTTATGCCATGGCGTAGACGCATTCGGCTAATGCTTGGCGTGAACGAAGAATTACAGTTGCAACACTATTTCAAACCCTGCTGGCCTACATGGTGGTTCCAAATAAAGGAAATCCACTTTAGACAGCAATTTCACATATTATTTTTTTTTTTTTACTTTTGATTATTAGCTATTAAAATATTGGCCTTTAATCATAAGTGACGTCACAAATAAATGCATTTATGTTTTGACGATATTAAAGTAACACAAGAAAAAGAAAAGAAGTAAAAACTAACAATCACTGGGTCGTATGTATAAAAACTAGTAAATGCTAGGAAGTTTAAGCAAAAAGTAAAAGCATTTACTTTGGAGTTCAAGCATTAAGGAAAAGCAAAATCTTTATTTCGTATGAATAAAAGTTTTCCTTTACTGTTCAGCATTTACTAGACAACAGGTAGCAAATGCTTCTTACTGTTAGATTGTTTTCATGGACGAATGATTGCCAAAAAAGGGTTTCTTTTATGTGAATGAACTGCCGCACACACACAGGGTTTACACGTGGAGTAATAGTCCAAATCAAGGTAGTACATTTGATCTTCAAATCCAGCAAAAATGATGACACTTTTCGGCAGTTGCAGAATACAAAAAGAGTTGCAGAATACAAAAAGTATACTTTCATCATTCATGAAATTGTAAAGGTCCACAGTGTCCTGTAGACGGCACAATTGCATAAAAATCACAGACGTGTTTAAGTGGGTAAAATCATACCATACACAAAGAGTTTTATTAACAAAAAACCAATAGATTGCAAAGATTGGTGACCTAATAAACTAAACAAATGACTTCATTTTGTTCAGTCCCCAGGGTGCCGTTGGATAAAATTTATCCTAAATCATTCTGTGCCGCACTGAATTTTACGCTAACACTTCTCATCTTGTGAACAAAATGCCAAATTATCGTTTCTAATTCTAGTAATAAAATACATAATAAAAAGTTTTTAAATTGCGCATAAATGTTATTCAAAATACAGTATATGGTATTATATGTAGTTTATCAACGTTTTGTGTCAATTTTGGGGCGATTGATATTAATAAATGCAGCAATTTTTCCGCAGAAGTATTTGCTTTATATTTTCAAGTTTGCCCCAACCCAGCCTTAAAAAATGACCAGTAAATGGTTGAAATCTGAAGCATTTACTCCTTTTTATTCATACGAAATGAAGTAAACACTTCTAGTCTAGCGAAAGCTAGCAAGTAAAAAGTAAATACTTTTAGCTTTCAGCAAATGCTTTCCAGTAAAAGCATATGCTTCATTTTTATTCATACCAATCCAAGTAAATGCTTAAAAATGGGTAGTAAAAGCAAATGCTAGTTTTTATACATACGACCCAATGTTTGAAGTGTGCTATTTTGTCTTCATATCAAGCTCCGGTATTATAGCTAAGCTCAGTCAAGCGGAAGGAATGTGAACCTCCGTGGACAAACAGGTTTCGCACATGAAATGTTCAAACTACCATAGCTCAGAGACAAAAATATGCAAGTGCAACGATTTTTTTCGTCACTTATGCTTACAGGTCTGTACTTTAATTGTAAATAATCAACATTTTAAAATAATTCTTAGAAATAGGTGAAAATTGCTTTCAAAGGTGGATCTTCTTTGGAACCACCCTGTAGTGCTACCAGTTTGCGCAAAATAGACAGAGGCTCTGTTTGCACAAAATCGTTTTCAAAGCAGCGCCTTGATAATGCGCCCTGCTGACAATTCTTACTGCTAATTGCACCTTCCTCAGCATGAATTCAAAAACACTTACCATTCTCCCTTCCCCCACCCCCTTTCCCCAGGCTGTGTGGCTCAGGGCCTGTCTCGGGGTCTTTCATCTCTGGCGGCAACGAGATGATGGTGATCTTCCTGAGCGACCAATCGGTAGCCGAGAGAGGCTTCAGCGCGACGTATTCCGCCATAAGCCTGTAGAAAAACTATTTAGAGACGTTGGGATACCAGATAAGTTATTGCTGGTCGACACAAAATAAAAGTTGCCCCCAAGAGGTCGAATGTTAAATAACAATGATGTACATTCGTTGATTAAAAAAAATATCCCTAGAATAACGACACATAAAGTGTATTACAAGATGTTACAGATGAAATTTTTTCAGGGTGCAGATAATTTTACGTTAATATACTTTTCAAGAAAACAGTGCAAACCGATGGTTTTTTTCTAAGTTGCCCGCAAGATTTCGTCAAGACTGCTTAAAATAAGCCATTTGTTTTAGCGAACTTTTTTCAGCGAATTCTTTTCTTACAAATGAGGTTTTATATCTATGCTTAATAGGTCTTTCAGCAATTACAATGTTATGATATACAGTACGGTATGTGCATAAGATTTAAGAACTTAACATCCAAGAAAAAATCTGGTCCACTAAAAAAAAAAGCAAGCAAGTATTTGGAAACAATTAAGGATTTGAGAAGTTTGTCATAATTATGAGGGAGAAAGCGTATACCTTATATAGCAAAGGTTCAGCCACATAGATGTCAAAGTGTCTGCTTTGTCTAAAGTTGATGACGCAGCATATTACACACACTCTATGGCGCCCAAAGAACAAACACACACATAACAGGCCTAGAACTGAGAAAATTAAAACAAAGAGTTATTAGGACTAAGGGAAAGTGTTGATGAATAAACCAGACGTCTACAAAACAACTTCTTTAATATGATTCAGTGTTTAAATGGTTAAAAAAATTTCATATGATGTCCTCAAGTAATTTGAAATATCTAACAACATTCATACTGCACCTTTCGCAGATATATGCTAATTTTCTTTTTGATCAGGAGTAGGCCCTATGTGTTTCTGTCTGTATGTACAAAGCTAAGTGCAGAGATGAATGAAAATATTGCAAATACATGTCAAATGTTAACGGCCCCAGTGTAATTTACACACGTGACGTGACAGTCGGTAAAGGAACCAGTCTAATTCACAAGGGGAGTCAGTCGGGGGGGGGGGGGGAGTCAGTCAGTCACTCATGAACACAGAGGACTGTTGACTGATCCCTCTGGGACCAGCAAAAAAGGTTCGAAAAATGCTAAAAGTGAGAGAAAGGAGAACATCTTCTAGTATTAAATAAAACAATGTCGGATCGAGTGGCTCCATCAAAATTGTCACAACATTTAAAATGTTCATGCTGTCTTTTCACCAAGTCGAACTTTCTTTTTTAACAAGGCTAAAAAAACGAGGCAGATAACGGGAAATATTATCGTAGCTGTTTGACCTAGCGAGTTTGTCGCTACAAATTTACACTTCCCCGACTTCCGTGTTTATACCAACCCCTGTAATACAATTCAACGAAATCAAACCATTTCCAGGTCACTGAATACTACTGATTGTACCAAGGTGTAGGGAGTTGAATATAGGCCATTCAGCTGTTGTGATATTTTTTCATACGACCTTCGCAATTCAGCGTTAGGTATTGTTATCTCGGAGAAAAGGCAAGCGCGAGGCAAACCACGACGGTGGCCTCGAGGGGAAGGCACTGTAGCTTTTTTTCTTCTTCTAAAAATTAATGTGGTCTGACGTTGCGAACTTAGCAAGTTTCTTCTTCGTGTACATCAATCCGGCCATCAATCACTGATGGCACGACTCGCAAATGGAGGAGGGATTACGTCAGTTGTTGATCAAAATAATCCCTTAATTGTGACAGCCCCCTAAAGCAATGTGGATTTGTGTATAAATGGTCCACGGTATTAAGAGTAATGTTAAAGGGATTTGTTCATAGTTGGTATTTAACGTAATATTCACCAGTTAATATACAAAGTAACAAGTGTGGCTCTTATTTACTATCGTAAAATAGTAAGCTTTCAGAAAATAAGTTTGTTAACTTAAATACCTAATTTTACAGGAGTAGTGTTTTCTAAATTTACCAGATCAAAGAGGGTTGTTCCACTTGTAAGCTCACAAACACCCCTCCCACCACATACCCCCCACCCCGACAAAAAAATCCCATAACCATCATGTTGTTAAAACCCAAGTTATATAAGTAGAAACACGTCACCAATATGATAACGAGTATGCAAAAAAAATACTATAATCGTTTTGGTAATTCCCTGATGTCTTCTCAGGGCCGTAGTAGTCCAGGGGTCCAGGAAATCGCACAAAAAACAAAGTCCCTGACCGTCGAAGTGTTATGATTATTCTCCACACCAGTCGCCATATGACAGGGAAAACACATCTGAACAAGAGCGCTCGAAAATAGACGAAGTTATCGATTCCCCGCGCTTCTGTCCTTCTGCCGCTTGTCGACATCTCACTAGGCGATAGAGACCTGTACGTCCACGTCACATACACGTACACGACCGTCACTTACAGCAGCCATGCTGAGCAGGGGCGATGATAACGTGGCAGTTACAAAGAGCACGGTACTAAACGTGGTTTTGTCGATGATACGGTGCTGTGCGCCCATCGGCTTGTGGTGACTGTTTTTTCCCGGGATTTGTTTTTTTCCCCACCGGGACCAGGTGAGGATGCGTTGCCTGACGCCCCGGCGCAGAAAACGGCTGATGCTGGTCGCCGGTGCCTCGTTTGTCGTCAGTGCATTGGTCTTGATGACCATAAAACCAGACAGCACTACAGATATACTGGTAAGATTGCATGTCAAAGACTCTGACATGCATAATTTATTTCCTATAGTATAGGGTTTGAACTTCACATACAGAACGTAACTTTAAAAGCACTGTATATATACCTTTGCTTATTTAAATAATCCTCCCTTTTGGGGGTGAGGTGGTTTTTTTTGGCAAATAACGGAATCCTATTTCATCGTTTCTTGCTCAGTGATCACTGAAAAAAAATAATATGGACATCCATAACTATCATCAAATTGAATACGTGTTTATTATTGCCATTTTGCCATGGATCTTCATTTTACCATGTACCGTTTTTGTCATCACATGTGAAGCGAAAAAAGTGTGACTATGGGATTTATATCAAATGAATATTCTGATTAATTATAGTAATTTTTTTATAGGGATCTTGTATTCATATAGCGAGAATTAATCAACAATGCATTTCAGCTGAACATAATGCAGCGTCAATCATTAGCATCACAATATCCTATTTTGAGATTGGGACGTGCCTCTGATTGTAATGAACATTTTCCTTTTCCGACAGAAAACTGTGTGTGTTTTCTGCATAAGAGCAGTAGAACTTGCGGCGACTTATGTTTTTGACCCCACCATGTACCAATGCCCTTCCGCCTCAAAATGTGCGCTGTGTTTGGGCACGCGTGCATAAATTATATTTAATTAGTAGAAGCGTTATTGCCGTAAAGAAGGGGATGTGCGACACTTCCTTCTTTCCACACATCTCCTCTGGATTCTGTCGCCTCCTCTCATGGGGTCCCAACTCCACCCCATGCCCCACCCCTCATGCTTGGTTGCCCATGCATGCAGACCCCACCCTTGTTCCTTCTCTTACGCCTTGCGTCTTTCGTTTCCTTTACCCATAGGACCTCCCCCCAAGATTCGCAGGTTGTCCCTCACACCCAACCTATACTTTTCTTCCTAATATCGCCGCACCACTTTTTGGGCAAGCTCCATACCAGAAACCGGAGATTTTTTTGGGGGGCCTGACCCTTAAATTCTAAATGCGAGTCCGTGTCCCCTCAACCAGACATTTTACTAGAAAGCTCCGTATAGATGAGGGGCACCCTCCTCTTGATTCGGCATGGTTAAAGGCATATTATGACCAGTTGCATTTATCCCAAAAGTATTCAACCTAACGAATTATTGTCAATTTAAAACCTTACTTGGATCAAAGGGGCCGAATCATAGGTCCGACGCCTCATACGTCCGAAATTTCGGACTTATGAGGCATGAATTCTGCCTCGAAGGTCCGGCGCCTCATAAGTCCGACGCCTCATAAGTCCGATGCGTCATAAGTCCGACAATGGACAAATGCTGTATCGGACTTATGAGGTGTCGGACCTATGAGGCGGAATAAATAAATGTTATGCCTCATAAGTCCGACGCCTCATGAGGCGTCGGACTAATATGAGCGGACCCCGGATTAAAGATCGTATACTGGTATTATTAAACAACCCGTGAAATAACTCCTTCTTCCCTGCTGTCATTAAGAAGAAATCAAGAAATGTTCATGGGTGATAGGTATTAAATTGACTGATTTTTGGAATCGTGTTTCATGTCAAAATTTTTTTCACTGTTTTCGTGCAAACTGTAAAATCCACCGAGCTGAAACCTCAACTGGGCTGGCTAGGTTTGAACATTCTTCTTTGGATTTTGAGTGGTGTTTTAATTGCATCCGAACAAAATGCATGGAAAACAAAATAATTATTTCACCTTTAATTCGTGTTTTCTTACTCTTGTTTGACCAAACAAGCCTCTGGATAGAAGAACCCAAGAGGGCTGTTCGGCAATCATATACCATTGATCTCCATACATACAGAGATCAATGTCAAATGCATACCCTCCAATCGATCCCACTTAATGCATTCCACTAATTGCTGATTGTCATTCTTTTTATCCACTGCAAGGCAGCCAAAATGACTCCATTACTGGCAGTTAGAAGCATGTTGTAAGGCCATTCAACCATTGTCTGTGCATTACGGTCGGTGCAATATTCCGAAGTAACATTTAGCTATTAGTAACGACCCTGTACCATAAAGTGCAAGCATTTTAGCAAAAAGATGGGAAAGGCTTTTAAACCACTTCGTTCCAAAGCCTCTGAGGGAAACACATTTTGAACATTAATAATTTCCAATTTATATTAAAGGTAGAGTATATCATTTTTGTCATTTTGTGCATTTATTTCATTTGAATCAACAAAAGTGCTCAAAATCTAAAGAAGGGTGCTTAGCAACTATAGTATACAAATATTAAAGGCTTCGAGTGGTGTAGTAAAACTAGCCTCCCGAGGTGATCCATGGACCATTCTATTTTCCCGAGGCAAAGCCGAGGGAAAATAGAATGCTCTATGGATCACCGAGGGAGGCTAGTTTTACTTCACCACGGGATAAAACATTCAATATTTGTTTTATAACACTTCACCCACAGATTCTGTTTGGTTGTACTATTTCAAATTGTTTAAGTCTGAACACAGTTGAAATAATCTTCAATTTCAATACAAAGTTGGTGGAAAATGTTTTTCTGTCTTCCAAACTACCCCTTCACAAAATGTTTGAACCCAACTCTGCGGCGCGGAGACGTTCTCATTCAGCCAATTGCAGCTACGCGATGTTTCGCACTGAACCGACGAATGATAGCAACCGCGCGAGCGTGTGTGCGTCGTGTCAACGCTCGCGTGCACCCATTCACGGCTTCACCGACTTAAAAACCAACTATACTAACGGAAATTTCCAAAAATGGAAATGACCTTCTTTTATTGTTTTTTTTTTTATTCAAAATGACAGCATGCCGGAAAAAAATAATTTCACAGGGAGTTTAGTGCCTTTACTATCTTTAATCCAAGTATGCTTTTCAACAATAATTTTGTCCGTTATACTTTTGGGATAGCTGCAAGTAATGTACCGGTACTCTACCTTTAAAGCTCTACTCATTTCATAAACAAAAGTCAAATTGTAGTAACAAAAAAAAATCAAAACTGTTATGTAATTCTGGCAAATCTTGTATCGAAATTTGCCTTCCGGAAAGATCAGCATACCAGATAACTGAGACCGTTACACCGGATATATTTCGTAGACTTGTCAGTGAAATCTGACAATTTTACTCACATGACCTTTGGAGATGAGATATAAAATATCGGGTTGTTTCAAGATATGCTAGAATATTTTTCATAACCGACTTTCTAGGTATATCAGTGTTTTAAAATATCCGGATGGTGCTTTTCATTTGGTTAGTCCCTTTTCAGGTATACCGAGGGCTCAATTGTGAAATAGGCTCTGAAACACGTTTTCCCTAATGATATTAAATGTTTCACACAATGAACCTAAACAGATTGTGGTTAGTCCATGGCCGGTTATGGCTAATTCAACTAGAGTGAAATGTTTCAAATACAAGATGGCCTCAATACTGTATTTGGATAACCATTTGACACTATCCCAAATAGTACAGTTGCATTCCTTCCTGACCGTGAAAATGTATGTTTAGACACCAAAACTTTAATTCTAAGTGGCTTAGAAGATGAGTTATTGGTAGATATACGTTTTTAATGGCCGCCATCTTTAAAATCCAAGATGGCCGCCATCATGTCATTGGATAAGTTGGTTCCTATCAAAAATGGAAAGCTAAGGTATTGATGAGGATGTATGGCAAATTTGGCGCTGTTGTCCGGAATGTCCACATCCATTCACTAAGCTGCCTGACTAATGGCATAACCGGCAACAAGTTGCTTCGCCTCGGTTGCCAGGCAATTCATTCATGCTTGAGTGGCCCTCCACGTACTAAGGCCAACACTTAGTCGTCATATTTCCCTGGGAGACGGAAATTATCATAATTCTGCTCCGAATATTACGAGATTTTGATTCGACTGTGACGTTGTCAACGTGGCTACCTGTCATTCGGTGCAATACGTAATACATTTGCTTGTAAAGAGGAATAATTATTTCAAATTAGCCTCCGGTGAATTTTTTTTTTATACTAAGGGATTAAAAATAGTCCCCATTGTCTCACCATGGATTGGCACTGAGACCCTCGACTTAATTATTAATTTGTAATTTCTCTGTTGCTTCGCTGAAATTAGGGCATAATACTCTAACCATTTACTGGTTATCTTACAACGAACACTTTGTTCATAACCGGTGTGCCGTGATGAAAGAACATTGCAATGCCGCCTATATGTGGACGCCTATCTTATAGTTGGTAGTTTAAATATAGCAACCGTTAGGTTGGATTCCACATGCAATCAACAAAATAGCTTAAAATACATAGGGGGTTTTCGAAACCTTTGCTTCGGCTTCGGCTTCGGCTTCGGCTTCGCCTCCTACTTCTGATTCACTGAGAGGCATACACAAATATTCCAACTTGTGTTTTCATATCAACCGATTGAATGTTGCTGAAGCACAACAGGTACCAACATGTAGCTGGAGTCCCTGAAGTCGGGGCCTAAAATGTCATTAAGCCGAAGACGAAGCCAAAGCCAGTCGTTTCGAAAACGCCCATAGATTCACGTGGCCGTGGCGCTCAATGGAATGTCTAAACAAAAATCAATACCACGCGCGCTTTTCTTTGTTCTTTATTCTATGTTCGTTAATAAACTTTTTTTTGACATTCGCATTGCAGCATAGGGGCAGTGAACCAGTCAAGTTTTAAATCATTCTTTTTTTCTTCAATATTTTTGCAAAATTAACTGATCATCGATTCACCTATATGATGGCACAGAATTACAAGAAATATAATTTGTGAATAAAAATTCAGTTTGTAAACTTTAGAAATAGCAGAAGAAATAATCTTGAAATGTCTTACCAGGTATACCAGTCATCAGGCCCAGAGGAACAATCGGTCAGTGTTGGAGGCGTGAGCTTTAAATCTTGATTCTAATTGGCCAATATTGGCAGAATCATAATAAATTATGCATATTCGTAATCGAGTAATGACACTGGTATCTAAAAAGGGATTCCCCAAACTTTCTTTATTGTGATAAGCTTTAAAAAAAATAGACTGAACAAAATGTAGTTTAAATTACCGATGCAACAATCTGTAAGATGTTTATCACTAAATGTGGAGGAACCAAATGAATGTTTTAACTGGTTCACAGCCCCATAGGTTTGTGCACAAATTCCCTGGTCTGTTTGTCATCCATACCCAAGATGCACTGTGAATATAAAAAAAAACTAGGTCTATCAGAAACGTTTTAACAGGTTCTGTTGCAACATACAATGGACAATGCAGGTTGACAGTAGACACTGCAGTTTCCGTTTTTAGCAAAAGCTTAATGCATTTTTTTAATGCAATCTTTGAAAATACACCATTGTGTCCCATTTTAATTTTGCCATTTTCAATTTTTTGGGTTAACAATTTGAACAGAAAATGCTTTACGTGAACAGTTGTTTTTCCTAAAACGACATCACAGCAGCATCACCCTCATGCGGAAAAGCATGGAAATGTTTTTAATTTTTTTAAGAAGTGCACTTTTCAAAAAAATTGACCAAAAAGGGATGTCAAAAAGTTTTCATACACTTAAGAGGAGCATAGAAATGCACAAAATATGTTCCTTATTTAAATTCATGTCGTGGCCGCTTTAATATTTCAACGGTGTCAGTCACCGAGAAGCTTCTAAATTAGGCGTGGAGAGCGATGGACGTCTGCGGATAGCTTTTTACGAAATTGCCAAACGCCTGCTGCAAAATATTAATGTAATGTCTTATTGGGTACAGGCCAATAATTGCAAAGTTTTCAACCGCAAAACAGGGGCAAGGACGGGAACTCATTTAGAAGAACTCTAATATGAAACACGTCTGTTATATTTGTTTTGTTTCGTGTGGTACGTGTATGAGCCGAGAACTATAAACCATAGGCCTACATGTCATTTTTGCTGACCACATTTTTTGGGAAGCATACTTTTGTACTGAACATACTGAAATTGGCTTGTTTTGTCGCCAAATACGGAATTTAGCACAGGGTATTTTAAAGTTCTTGCCAAACTATGTTCCCGTTATTTTTGTGAACTATTACAGAGACAGAAATATTACCATAAATTATCTTTTGCAGCAATGTTCAGTTTACTAAACCTTTAAGGTGTTTGTTAAATTGCGAAATACGGTTCCCATCGACGACAAATGATGCCTAAAAGCGCACAATTTTCATTTTTAATTACAGAAAAGCACTGCTCTATCATTAGAGTATTAATAATCTGTACAATTTCGATGATTTGTTATTGCATCTATACAATCGAAGCGTTCGCTGATCTGCTTGTGAAAATCATAATAAAAAAGCCCAATATTTCAAGGTTCTCACATTTTCATCAGATAATCCAAACTGTTATTTCAGCTGATACGCCAACAAGGAAACGGCAATTCCGCTTCAATATCCCCTATACCAGTTTGAATGCATATAGCTAGCATTTCCACATTATCAACACGTTCACATCACATTCGTCTGTGCACATATCGATTTTATAATTTTATCCCGCCGGCTGTAACGGCCAACGTTGCTATAATAATTAATAATTCCTCCGAAGGTCGTTGATCAGGCACGTGGCGCATCATTAAAATATGTAAGTTTGTCAGCTAGCGACAGCTTTGTTGTATCATCTATTGTGGCTATTGAAGGTAATATACAACATTGCTTTTGCAGCTGTAATTTTCAAAAATAGATGGATTTGGAGGTTAGTATTTCACAGCAAATGTTGTTACACTTGTTACACGTAGCAATGTATAAACGTCGGGGAATTGTCAGGTGAGGGAACCAGACTAGCTGGCTTGCACCCGTTCACAGATGTGTAACCTATTGCAAACAAAATGTGGACTAACTAAATTTGGTAAATTAGGGGCAGAATTAAAAACAAATGTCAGTTTTTTTCCCCAACGATGGTCGGCCGACCATCGTTGGAAATTGCTACAAAAATTCCACTTTTCTTGAAAATGACGGCACACCAGGTGCCACGACTTCAGCGGATGCTTGAGACTGTATTATTCACTTACAGTCAAGTAACGTATTTCATCATAATTTGGCAGTTTTGGTTTAAGATGTTTACAAATGTTGAATACTATACTACCTATAGGGATGTCTGCTGCACTAAAACTTGATAACCCGATCTGGTAACCCGTACTTGGTAAAACCTACTTAAACGCGAGGTTTTTAGCGAAACTTAAAGATGGCTTTAGGGTGCGTTTGAGTAGCGTCCCCGTCTATAACGGGGTTTACACTCGAGGAAGCCACGAAATGAGGCTAATCGAACGATGCGGTGTATTCGCCTGGCATTCTGGGAAAATTAAGGTCAAAGGTTGTTGCGGGGCAGGACTTTGAAATGTAAACACACCAGGCATACTGTCGTCTGCTCCACACTCGTAACCAGATTGATAATTGCTGAAATGCAAAAATTATCAAAAATATGTCTAGTATTAAACACCGTTAATAATTGGGAATATTAAGTTTGTGTCATAAATCTCTGCTTTGTTCCCGCCATCTTCAATCTAGCTGGCCACGAAATCGTCCGGTGACGTCATTACACTCGTGCAGTCACCAGAGACCCGCTGGGTCAATGGAGTGACACCAGGGGAAGACCCCAGTATCACGTGATGGCTAATCGAACACTCTCGTGTAAATTTTAATTGCACGTGTAAGCTACCCGAACGCACCCATAGTCAAGCATGGTAAGGCCAAAAAAACCCAAAAATACTCGGTCTCTGGTCAGCGCGCGCGTCGATTTTAATCATGCGCGTCAACCTTTTTTTCTTCTTCAAATTAACACGGAAGCTACAACAGCGCCCTCTATTGCCGCGCCTCCTCAAATTTTTGTACCAAGGAGCACCAAGGAATGGGGAAATTGCACCAAGGCAAATGATAAAGGGCACCAAGGCAAATTATGGAGGACACCAATGTATAATGAGGACACAAAAAAACAAAATAGTACCCACCTTGTCTGTACAATACAAGCTTGAAAAAAAAAGCCAAAAAAAAAAAAAAACCCCGCGTCGCCGCATCAATTCCGGAACTTCGGTCTGACCGGAGACCGACTATTTTTTTTTTTGGCCTAATGAAGGGTGTGCATATTGTATAGAACTTTGACTTGTGAATATAACACAACGGTAATCGAGTTGGTAACAATTCAATCACAGGTCTATTACAAAGTCAAAACACAAGCAACAAGAGATTGAACATTAGCCCACTGTTCAATAGACCTAGGACATAATGACGTCACGATTTGTTTACATGTGCTCTTTCCTATGGGAGCCAGGTGGGGACGAGATCCACCAAGCTCCCATAGGAAAGCGCACATGTAAACAAAGCGTGACGTCATTATGTCTTAGGTCTATTTGAGTAGTTAGTCGCTCGACTTTAGACTACTGGATGACATGGTATTTGCCTTGTGATGACACAATAACCTCCGGAATATGACCGCCTCGATGGCCCACAATTGGACAATTACTTCACAGTATCTCGGAGAGCACGCGATTCGACAGAGTCTGCAGTAAACATTAAAGGGAGCTGAGATGGTATTTGGAATGTTTAATATTGGCCCAATGATTAGGGGTAATAATAACACTGTAAGCGCTGTGTAGCCTAGTGGTTAGGGTTCGTGACTCATGATCAGAGGGTCCGGGGTTCGAATCCAGCCGCTGGCCATACATTGTGTCCTTGGGCAAGGCACTTCACCCCCACTTGCCCCTCTCCACCCAGGAGTATAAATGGGTACCGGTATTAGCTGGGGAGTAACCTGCGATGGACTGGCATCCCATTCAGGGGGAGAAAATATTCTCAGTCGTTTCATGCCAAGGAAACCGGAGATAAACACCGGCCTGATGAGCCACATTGGCTCGGGACAGACTTTACTACTACTTACTAAGCGCTGTGATTTAGTTTACTAACAAGAGAGTTCTTAAAATGCCGATCATTGTTATTATTATTATTATTATTATATTCGTAAAAAACATAACATGAATCTATAGTTTGCATAGCCTACATGTGACACCCGGGAGCAATAATTTAATAAGGGAATAAATGTGTGCTTCGGAGGTTTTTATCACTCTGTTTAAGACCACTTAGAGTCTGGGTGCTGATAATTACCCGAGCCGGAGGCGAGGGTAATTATCAGCACCCAGACTCTAAGTGGTCTTAAACAGAGTGATAAATACCGACGGAGCACATATTTATTCCCATTCATAAATACCTTTTCGGTAAGAAAAAATCATATAATTCGTTCAAAACATCCCGATTTTGTTCAACAAATTCACTTTATGCTTTTTGAAACATCCCTCTTGCAAAATAATGGAGTGTTCAGCTGGCGAGTAAGATGTAAACAACCCTTTTATGGAGATTGACGCGCGCGTATCATGTTCTGCGCGATGTCGCGCAGAACGCACCTGGCGCGTTGCGTTTTGAATTCATCTCATCATCTAGGCGCTTGCGTCAAGTTGATCTGACATCGCGCACTCTGTAAGTGTTCTCCACTGTTCTCTGTCTGATGCCACGTGCCACGTGCATCGATCCTTGATGTTGACCCCCGTGGTTGTCAGGTCCTTGTTTACTCTCTTCAGCCACGTGGTTCGTTGTCCCCCTCTTGGTAGCTTGTTCTTGCGGATTGCCTCTAGAAGTGCTTGCTTGGCAGGAGCTTCCTCGGGTAGTCTCAGGAGATGGCCTGTCCACCTAAGACGTCTTCGGGTAATGGCAGTACTCCAAGGGATCTCGTTGGTTCTCCTGTACAGTTCTTTATTGGTGATCTTCTTGGGCCATTTTATATTAAGGATTGAACGCAAAAGTCTTCTGTGAAATGCATCAATATTCTCTTCTAGTGACCTAGTCAATGTCCATAGTTCACTGTTGTATAGGAATACAGATGCTATGAAGGCGCGGAATGTTTTGAGTTTCGTGTTGTTTGAGATTGCATCACTTTTGAAGACATTCCTGAATTTGTTGAAAGATACCATCGAAAGTATTTTCCTCCTGGTAATATCTTGCTCAGTGTCGAGAAAAGATCCCAAGTATTTGCATTTCTTCCAACTGGTGTTGCTTCCGTTTCTACTGATGAGGTGTTTCTCTGTCTTAGACGTGTTTACTGTGAGGTTTCGCTCTTTTAGTACCTCAGGTGCCTTCCTCTCCACAGTTGCTATCGGGTGGATATTGTTACTTGCCCAAGTGATGTCATCAGCATACTGTAATCCCATCTCAAAGTATGCTGGCGGGCAAATGGCGTAGCTGTGGTTCTCGAGTTCCACAGGAAGGGATTTGGACTGTGTCTGCGTGCAGTAATTGTGATCCTGAAGAGTGAATGGTGTCTCGGGTGTTTCCGGGTCAAGTTGTCTCAGTGCTTTTGCCAGGTATAGAGTGAAGAGAATGGGACTGAGGCAGTCTCCTTGAGGCACGCCGATGTTGGTTTTGAAGGGCTTACCCAAGACAGTTCCCACTCTGACTTGCAATCGAACGTCTCTAAGCAAGATTGCCAGTAAGTGGAGTTCGTCTTGCTCTAGTATCTCTTTAAGATCCTCAAAGAGAACCACTCTCCTCACCGAGTCAAAAGCCTTTGACATGTCGAGCAGCAGTAGGTGAAGTTCATAGCTATCGGCTGTGATGGCCTTCTCTGCTAAGATCTTTAAGGCAAAGACCTGCTCAGTGGTGCCTCTGCCGTGTCGATAGGCTGCTTGGGAAGCTGGTATGTGGTCGTCTAATCTGTCGGCGATTCTCTTCGTCAAACAAATGGCCATTATTTTCCGAATAATTGTCAGAAGAACGATTGGCCTTATGTTCACTGGGGGTCCCTTTGGTTTGCCTGGCTTAGGAAGAGGAACGAGAATACCTTCTTTGATGTCGTCAGGGTAGATGCCAGTGCTAGCGGTTTCATTCAGAGTTCTGGCAATTTCTTGAGCAATCATCTCGGGTCCATACTTAAGCAACTCGGCACTGAGATTAT
The DNA here is from genome assembly GCA_029964075.1 of Patiria pectinifera. NCBI lineage: Eukaryota > Metazoa > Echinodermata > Asteroidea > Valvatida > Asterinidae > Patiria > Patiria pectinifera. The sequence continues at coordinate 33,437,708 of CM057142.1, forward strand.
CGTTTTGAATTGAGAACTATAAAATTCTGACTCCCCGGTAGTGTTGCGCATGCCTACGTGAGGATTGTGAACGTTCAACCAATGAAACGATAAGAGGCACTGGATTTTTAGGAGTCCACATTTTATTGTGACACTGGAAAAGTGTTTAAGACCAGCTAGCCATGTCTTTATCATCCGTTTAAGACCGGCCACGTGACGGGCTCTCGACCAATAGGAATGCGTAAACTGTCTTAGGTATTTATGAATAAGGGAATAAATGTGTGCTCTGGAGGTTTTTATCACTCTGTTTAAGACCACTTAGAGTCTGGGTGCTGATAATTACCCGAGCCGGAGGCGAGGGTAATTATCAGCACCCAGACTCTAAGTGATAAATACCGACGGAGCACATATTTATTCCCATTCATAAATACCTTTCGGTAAGAAAAAAATCATATAATTCGTTCAAAACATCCCGATTTTGTTCAACAAATTCACTTTATGCTTTTTGAAACATCCCTCCTGCAAAATAATGGAGTGTTCAGCTGGCGAGTAAGATGTAAACAACCCTTTTATGGAGATTGACGCGCGCGTATCATGTTCTACGCGATGTCGCGCAGAACGCACCTGGTGCGTTGGGTTTTGAATTTAGAACTATAAAATTCTAACTTCCTGGTAGTGTTGCGCATGCCTACGTGAGGATTGTGAACGTTCAACCAATGAAACGATAAGAGGCACTGGATTTTTAGGAGTCCACATTTTATTGTGACACTGGAAAAGTGTTTAAGACCAGCTAGCCATGTCTTTATCATCCGTTTAAGAAAAACCGGATACTTTCTTGGATTTTCGTGACGATGGGATATCTAAGTAAAGAGGACGATCATAAAAAGTATTACTGTGAAATGGGACAATTAAGAGGTCGAGCCTGATTTCGCATAGTTGTTTTCTTGTTCAAAAACAGGGACCTTTGGAGCGGCACAGAGATGATGTCGTTGACCCTAACCACCAGGCACAGTCACCGGGGCTGTCCATCGGCCCACCGGTCCTCGACAAGAGCTCCCTGGGGAACTACGAGCCGCGCATCCCGCGGCCGGAGCGGGAGGGACCCGGTGAGTTCGGCCGGGCGGTGAAGACGGACCTCGGGGAGGAGTCCAAGTACCGAAAGAGCATCAAGGAGTTCGGATTCAACGTGGTGCTTAGCGACGAGATATCGCTGGACCGGGCCGTGCCGGACATCAGAGATCCCGAGTAGGCTATAGGGCTGAAACCCGAATGACTTGGCTATGGCCGGTGAATCATCAGCTTTCTGTTGGCGCATGTGGTATTGCCGGCCATAGCCAAGTAATTCTGACGCAGCCTAAGACTTAGTCCGAATCTCTGGTTTTTTTTCTTTTCTAGGTTTCGGTGAGTTACATCTATTAAAGTAGGAACATGCTGACGATAAGAGCAGCTCTGAGAATAATAATTATGGTTCCTAGTCCAAAAGATTCTGATTATATAGGCCTTTCTTTCGTTTGTAAACACGTCGGGTGCCCGGCAGAAGGGCATATGAGCGTTCTGATGCAAAAATCATTTTCAAGAAAATTGCATTGAAAGGTTCCATTGTTCCCTCGCACGCATTATGTATCCAATGTTCTCCCACACGTAATATAAATCGTACGAATTTGAAATTTGTCACACGTATGAATCACAAGTTTTGGAACAACTTGTATTAATTTCTGATGAAAATGTTTAAATTTCATCAAAATGGAAGCAGTTTTCTGCATATGCCCTTTTGCTTGGAACATTTTGGTCATTACGCGCTATTGCATAAGGGCATATGCACATATGCCCTTCTGCCGGGCACACGACATTGAGCGCCATTTTGTAAGGGCTGTCACAAAAGCATAAATTCAAGCCGCGGTTGGCAACAGAATTGTGCCAATATTGCATATTAACATCCTCTTTATGCATTAAGAAAGAGGCACGTGGTTAGTCTCTGTTGGTGTTTGTGGGTTATTTTTTATTTTCAACAATCCAAAGATACGTTTGGAAACATCATTAAATAACAATTTTGCCAACCAGAGAAAGGTCTATTCCAAGGCGACCTTGTTACCAAGTTGTTAGCCACCATGCTGGAACATTTCATGTGGGGGGCGTTATGTAGATCAATGATAATTTTTATAGAAACTCAAAATCTCAGTGGGGGGCGAACGGGGCGACAAGGTTTCATGGGGGGAGGGCGGCCCCCCACGCCCCCACCCCCTGTGCGCCGGACTGTTTAGGAATACCGAGCAGGCTTATTGTGATGAAGGCGACAAAAGATTGCCTGTTTACTACACTGCTAATCTTCTCATCACAGATGCAAGTACTGGCACTACCCGGAGAAGCTGCCCAACGCTAGCGTGGTGCTGGCCTTCTCCAATGAGGGATTTTCAACCCTCATTCGGACCGTTCACAGCATCATCAATACGTCGCCTCCGGAACTGCTGGCCGACATCGTCATGGTGGATGACATGAGCGATAAAGGTATATGCTGTGGCATACATGGCATTATCATTGAAAACTGTAGAATAAAATAGAGGCAGAATATATTTTTTTTATTGGCTGCAATAACACGTGAATCTGGTTTACCAATTCTGGTCGTATTTTTGGTGTTTTTGCCCATATTTTGGTATTTTCCGCAAGACCGCTACTGTGCCGAGAAGGTCGTTTGCGGGCAAAACCAGTGCATTTCTTACCAGTTAAAATCTACTGAATAAAGGCAGGTTCATACTCATTTAGAGAGCAAAATACGAACGTGTGACGTCATAGCAAGTAGTCCCGCTGCTAATTCGCACATAGTTGTTCACTTTTCATCTTGCGACTGATTCATTCGCGTTCAGTGCAAAATCTGAAACGTGTGGTTTTGTGACTTGTCTATTTCACTTTGTTTTAAAGTTATTCTTTACAATATCTGGGTTTGTTTCCGTTCCGTGCAGAGCATCTTGGCAAGGAACTGGAGGAGTACATCAAGAAAGACCGCTTTCAGGGCAAAGTTCGGCTCGTCCGCAACACCAAGCGAGAGGGCCTGGCTGGCTCGAGAACCAACGGCGCTATGGCGGCCAGAGGTCAAGTGGTCGTGTTCCTAGACGCTCACTGCGAATGTGGCGTCAACTGGTTGCCGCCCTTACTGGCTGAGATAGCGCACAGCAGGTACTTAGGGTTTGAACAGAGCTATCGCTTGGTGACAACAAACGTCGAATCTTTTTGAAACGCCAACAAAGAAAAGGAACAAAAATTCATCATTGCTGGTTCCTGAAATCTGCAAACTTTTCGCAAGATTTGCATTCAAACTATGATTTGGTGCTTTGGTGAATTTAACAGAGGCCACTGTGTATAGGCCTATAAAGGGTGCCCCTTTGGAATAAGAATGTTCATATTTCTAACGTCAACTTTTTGTTAGTTTTGTTTCAAGCCTTTGCTTTGTATTTGACATACTCGCTGTCATCCACTGCAAAGGCCGTTTTTTAAAAACGAACCGATTCACGCGTGATGGCGGTCTAACGTCTTGACCCAAGACTACAAACTTCAACATCACCGACTTGTTTATGATGGAAACGGTTTTTTTTCTTCAGGACTACCGTGGTCTGTCCAACCGTTGACGTCATCAAAGCAGAGGATCTATCGTATCATCCTCAGGGCGAGCTGGCACGAGGCGCGTTTGATTGGGCCTTTTGGTACAAGAGAATTCCAGTCGAGTATGGCAACACCATGAAGCGGATAGGAATGAAATATTTTAGCCAGGCTTACGAGTAAGTTACAGATAGACATATTTGTCCGTTGATTGGTTGTACTCATGTTGTTTCAAAAGAACACACGTACCACAATCATGGCTTTTTAAATGTAATATCAGTGGGAACAATTTTCTGTGGAACTTTACGTATTCCATGAACAGTGGAAATTATGTTCATTAAGCTAATGGAATATACTCTCTCTACATGACTTTGTGTATCGATGTTTGCGATGTATTTTTTTAAAAGCTGCGAAAAAGAGGAGATTTGAGGGTTCGTTTTGTGTGTGTGACACCTTGTATAAGCAATGAATAGGTTTTCCTAGATACCAGCGCTTTATAAGTTTTTATTATCATTATTATTATTTTATTATAAAAGGATGTGGGTTCCTTTTGCCGATACTGCCACGCTGGAGCTGAAAGTTTACATTTCAAGGAGAAGCTCGCACACATACAAACCCCCCAATAATTTAAGTGTTTCTTGTTATTCTTAAAATGGTTTTAAGGACGCCAAAAACATACTATGACAGAGTAATGTTAGATTTCGAAGGTTTTAGTGACTCTGTCATCAAAACATTGTCAACCCTGTTAATTGCCATGTCACACCTAAAGCTGCACCCCTCGCTAAAGCTGCTGTACCTTGCCGTCTTATGTGTCTCCTTGCGTATAGTGCCCCTGCAATGGCGGGAGGGCTGTTCGCAATGGACCGGTCTTACTTCATCGAACTCGGGGCCTACGATCCCGGACTGTATATATGGGGCGGAGAAAACTTCGAGATATCGTTTAAAGTAAGTTTCGAAGTCCAGGGCTTTTGGGGAGAGACAAGATGTTCAAACTTGAAAATGCACTTCCATTTGATTTAACGAAATATTGTTGTGACATCCTGAATGGATTATCCTAAATGATTCTAGGCCTTTAGTATATGTTTACCCGGCTATTTTATAAAATGTTTCGTTCGAATTCACCGATTTTTATATTCAAATGCGTCCAGCAACATCGATTTAGTGCACTTGCAATGTTTAATTTCGTCTTTTGTCAGACAATTTGAAATTTAGTCCAAACAAATGCAAACAATGAGCACACGTATTCAACCCGGTGTATTCGATTTCGTCTCGTCTACGCCAAATCGTGTTATTCAGAAATCAAATTCGTCTAATTGATTTATATAAGACGAATTTGATCTGTAATGACGAATATTCTCAACCCGGTGACTAAAGAGGGTGACCAAACTTTAAACTTGAATGGTAAATGACTAAATTGATTTGGTTAAAAGCCTGTGATGTTTTTTCGTGGACGAAATTGAATGATAGAGTCGGTAAATTGGAGTGAAAAATCTTTTAAACTAGCCGGGAAAACCTACGGTAGATAATACCAAGAAAAGGCAGGAAGCACCGTCCAGAAAGACACTTGACGCAGGAAGTGAAACTAGGAAACTGATATGAGATGGAGCTTGTTGGTGAAGCTCCTGAAAGACTGTGGGTTATAGGATGGTGGGAAGCACGATTGTGGCAGAGAGTTCCACAATTTGGATGTGCAGACAATGAAGGATGATGAGTGGGATACAGTAGGGTACCTAGGTATTGAGACTGTGAAAGGGTGCGCATTGGTGGCGGGTCTCGTACAACCAGCATATAATTATGTGTGAGCTTTGGGCATGATGGATTATAATTACTGTGAACAGTGACCAAAGTACATGTAGTAACGGTTAAAAACTGAATGGTAGAGGCCTATATTGGCTTTCATATATACGTGACGATAATTAAAGTCAGTTTGATTTTCCAACTACACTTGCGCATTGTAAGATTTCACAAGTTTTCCTTCTGCGAAAAATGCGCCGTACGCATTCAAAGCCGCAGAGGGTATGCCATTAACAAAATTGGAGAAAACTGCTCGTTCTGCATTACATATATTCATTATAGAACTTTAGGCTGCACCAGTATTTTTCATTCTCCAACTTTTGTGCGAACAGCAGTTTCGATCTCAAATTTGACTGGTGATTGACTTGTAGGAATAATCTTTTAACGCCATGACACAATTCTCGACACGCCAATATAGATCTGGATGTGCGGGGGTCGGCTGAAGTTCGTCCCGTGTTCCAGGGTCGGTCATATCTACCGGCGTGGTGTGCCTTACAAGTACCCCTCGGTCGACGGGGACGTTAGCATTGTGGACCGGGTGAGTCGGTAATTCTAGAATTTTATTCGTTCGAGTGAGCCTACACAACCATTGAAAACTCGCAGACATCACAGGCATGTTCGAGCAGGAACTATTGGTTGACAAGTGGTCGCTTCGTGACGTATATTGCGCCTGCACGCTAACTTCAAAGTTCGAACGCCTCAGTCGATTTAAAGGAACCTTGACATGAATTTTACACAGGAACATATTTCGTGCAACTTTGTACTCCTCTTACATGTAAACAAACTATATGACATCCCTTTTGGGTTAATTTTATTGAAAAGTGCACTTCTTTAATTTATTTAAAATAGTCCTTGCTTTTCCTGACATGTGAGGGCGCTGTCGCTGTGATGTCATTTTAGGAAGACACTGTTGGGTTTAGGGCAACCTCGTACCCAGGGTGTCGAGCAGTACGCGCCCACCACTACCTGCTCTCTCACCCTGGTATTGGATCATTTGCATGTGCAAGATTTTTGCAAACGTATGCAAATGAGGAACAGTCTGGTGCCTGGATATGCGTTACACATTAGCGTTTGTTTTTGTATGCGGTGTCTGGGGTAAAAACAGAGTCAATTCGTAGCAGCGTGAGCACGGCGTGAGTTACGAAAACACGATTTTTGAAATCAAACTGTTACGATCTTATCGAGACAACATGCAGTATCATATTTCATATTAATATGAGCAAATTGGAAAGGAAATTAGTATTTTCGAGAAGGCGTGGACGAATGATCGCGAAAACACGTACTTCACGTTGTGAATATATAGCACCAAGTACACGATAAAAATCCATTACTAGCCAATTGCGGTATCCAATCAGGATACAGGAAGAAAGTTTCCTATCCAGGGTTTACTATTGGAAACGCGGTTGGAAATAAAGTAAGCACTGGGGACGAGGTTGGGTTTAGGGGTTTTCTGTTCATATTGTGAATCCAAATATTTTGCTCACTGAAAACGTTTTGTTAAAAAAGATTGCGCATTGGCTTATTGTCATGCTGAAACAACAACGAGTCGCCAAAGACTGAACGACAGCAAAATATCAAAATTCTGGCAATTTTTGGCGCTGAAATAATCGTAACATTGAGGTATCTGCCTAAAATGACGTCACACTTTTGCTCACGAATATGGAAATTCACATTAGCATAAAAACCAAAAAGGCACCAAAATACCCTTAAAAAATGGCAGAATATAAATTGAAAATAAGGTAAGTGGACGCAAAGGTAATTTTTAAGCATTGCAATAAAAACATTACATTTTTTACATGGGCCCTTTAAAGTCGAACGTCATCACAACCCTCACGGTTCTGGCTATGCGCGCGGCTATTGATAACCATGTTATGCGACCAACCTGCAACCTCGATAGACTGGTACCGGATAGTCGACTAAGCTAATCTAATCATCAATTCGATGAAGGTTAGCCGAATTGTTGTTCACCATATTTTTCCATCGAAAAAAGCAGGCCTGTCAACATAGGCCAAGTTCGCGCAAGGACTATAGTTGACCAATGGTTAACTAACGTTTGCCCGAACTCTGTCTATTCGACGATGGTTGACTACGCTAGTCGACTATTTGGAACCAGCCTACTGGGGTTGGTTGCTTCGCTGGTAACCATAGCCGCGTGCATTCATAACGCTAGCAGAGAGCCAGGATCCAGAAGTTTTGCGATGACATTTTGACCAGCGTTTGACTAGAGACGTTCGCACGTTGCTACCAGTGCGCAGGCGTAAGGTACGTCACAAATCAACCACTAGTCGACTAATGGTCCTTGCCCGAACTTGGCCATAGTATGCCTTACATGGTTGGTTGGGAACAACGATTGTGTTGGGAAAAGGAAACTTAGCTAAAGGCAGTTTCACAAGGTACTTGGATTTCTCAAAACCAAAAAAGGAAAACATTTCAACGAAGGATACCTCCCTTGACCTGATTGTGACAATTTGAAGCTTTGGTTATTTTATCTACCTACAGGTTTTTTTTGACTTATGGGAATTTCTTGTATCACTTTTTAGAATTACATGCGGGTTGCCGAGGTTTGGATGGACGAGTACAAGGAGCATTTCTACACATTCAAGCCAAGATTACGGGGCAAATCCTTCGGTGATATCAGCCAGCAGGTGGAGTTTAGACGGAAACACTGCCCGAAATCCTTTAAGTGGTTCATGGAGAATGTGGCCTTTGACTCGCTGGAACTATTCCCGACACCATCTCCAAATCGCCTCTGGGGTGAGGTAGGTCTAACTTTGAAATGGGGGGCGGGGTGGGGCGGGGGGGGGGGTTTAATAGTGTACCCTTGAGTTGGACATGTCATCAATGTAAATCACTATAACTATGAAATGAATTATGGATTTTGAACACACCAGCGGATCGAGAATCACATATTTTAGGGGAGGCGATGTGGGGAGGGGGGGGGGGAGAGTCAAGAAGGCAGTGGCGCACCCTCCGTCGGTCTGAATTCGAAAACCGGGGTAGAGGGGAGGGCTGGACCTCATTTAACGCTAGGGTGCTCTTTTCCCCCTTTTTCCTCTCTTCTTCTTTTTATTAATATTTCACGAATAAAAAATGTACCTTTTTAGGGGGGGAAAGCATGGCCCGAGCTGGTACCAAGGATCCGCCAGTGCTTTATAATGATAGACTTTTATATCAATATTGAAGAGTTGTTTTATTGGGATCGTTGCGAATATGATGATGTTGTAGTCAAGCTTCATTACAAGTCATTAGGTCACAAGCTCTATAACCAGGCGGCATGGATAAAAAAAACCATATTTTGTTGTCATTGTCATTCCGTGTTACTTATGCCTCACTTGTCATTGAGTTTAGATTTTATTTATGATTTCAATTTCACACTGGACAGGCGCTGGTGTATGCGACTGTCAGCGTAAAGAAAGGAAATGACGTGTTTTTTTTTCTGCAGCGCCATCTGCGCCATAGTATCACCCGATAAAAAAAAAAAATTGTCATGAAATTTGGCCTTTCCCGTCTTGGTATCAGTTCCATTTGAAGGAAACCACGTTGTGCCTGGACACCATGGGTAGACAGTCGACCTCGCAGATTCTCGGAGCCAGCAAGTGCCATGGTTGGGGCGGGAACCAGGAATTTCGTCTGGGCACCAACGGCCAGATTCAATTCGATGAATACTGCCTGGTCCCGTCTTGGGATAAGACCCAGGTCAGAATGACACGGTGTCGAGACAGCAGCCGAAAAGTGCCGGATCGGGACAATTGGAGCTTCAGCGAGGTATGTTCACATCTAATGCATGGTTACCTTTTATCTTATGCCTGTTGAGTTTGGCACGCAGGCTCGGTGTTTACGTTCGCTCTTCCACAGTAGGGTTGCACACCGGTAAATAGGCCTAAATCCTCCGAGCTCATGAATACAAGTTATACCCTCAAAATATTCTATATTAGAGCGTTCTGAGAGCCATACAATATTGGGGAATTGAAGAGATATGGCAATGAACCTCTAGCCCGGACAGGGGGCTTCCAATTCTGAGCATTTTGGATGCAGTTGGGCTCGAAAGTGGCGCTATTTTGCCATGTTGTGGAGAGATCGTTTTTCAAGATGGCTACTTTTCCGCTATGAGGAAAATGGGGTCGTCTTCTTCGGGTGAGAATATCACGAAAAGTCAATGGTCAACCCACCAAAAAATAAAAAGAAAATGAAAGATGGCATGTTGATCATCATTTTGCTGTGCAGCTTAAATACCTGTGAGAGTTCTGAGTATTTTTAAAAGAATTTTGAAGTGTGCGCACTTAGTGTCTATTGGAATTTTAATGTAGGTGTGCAACCGTAGACCTAATGACGTAGTGGCTTTTGTTTAAATATATGCGCTTTCCTATGGGAGCGAAGTTGGGAAGCCAGACGAAGTACTGGGACCGTCTACCACATAGGAAAGCGCATATGTAAACCAAGCGTGACGTCATTAGGTCCCAGCTGTCAGGCCTATTCCCCATCCAAGGCCGCTGGCCGCTAATCCGTGTCGCCATTGAAGGGGGCCGCGTGAGCGTACAGTGATCAGTTGATTCGCCTATATAAAGGGAGGGATGGTGAACCAGCAGCGTATCCAAATTTTGAGTCGGGGTGCTCAAATCGATAATTAACCCAAAAAGTTACCTAAGGTTTTTTTTTTGCTCGTAGAAATTGCAGGAGGGGTGTTATCTTTTCAATTATCGCATTCAAGTTACAGTTGAAATGCCCAACACAGTTTTATTTCATTGACCATTTCTCTATATTACCATTTAGTCTCGTTGCGTCATCGTCTTCAAGGGTTTGTTGTTGTTTTCCCCTCTCTATTGATATCAACAGGAGGTAGGTCACATTCGCCTCAAAGTCACCAACTTATGCGTGGAAGTTGTGGACGAGAAGGACGTCTTTTTGCGGGACTGCAGCCCGGACAACCCGGGACAAAGCTTTGAGGTTAGGCCGGTGAAATGACGGACCTTTGCGGTGCGAACCTTATTTGTGAAAAAAGAGCAATACGAAAACTAATTTTCGGTGAAAAATGACACACAAAAATGGAACTCGTTTACCAACAGGAGTTAAGATCGAAGCACTGCATGAAACAGAAGCGGTGAGATGAGTGTCCAGTTGATCTTTGTGGTTACGTATATACTGCAGTGTGTTTTGCTTGATAATGTACGTCCAGTGCAATGCCTGATCAGCATGCACACTTGACGATACTTTTTAACCAGTGCAATTCTAACAGAGGAGAAGGAAGTTTAACACTTTACAAGTGGATCTATGGAGGACCAGAACTTGCCGAGCTTTACTGCAAACAATTTAAATGAGTAGATGGAAACCCATTTTGTTCTACAGTGACAACTATTTTGTACGACGTCAACATTTTACAGTACTATACAACAAGCAGCAATAATGAGCCACATTTGCCTTGATTATTTGAACGAAATTTTGCCAACAGTGATTGCTTGGTCTATTGATAATTCATAATGTTAAAGGTGATGGACACCGTTTGCGAACATTAGAAAATGAACCGTCAGAATATCATGAAATATCCTACTTGATCGTAAGTAAATAATAAGATCAAGAATCCTGTAAAATCGTTGCGCCTGTATTATGCTCTCATTTTCGAGGAAAGAGGAATTTACCATCAATGTCCTCTCGGAATTCGTGAAAAATGACGGTACATTTTCACAGTGTTTTGAAAAAGCATGGTATCTACTGAGCTGAAATTCAACCTTTTGTTTTTGTTTAAAAATAAGTTGCTTCAAATTATTGTATTGATGTCATCTCATGCAACAATTTCAGTTAGAGCTGAAAAAATAAGTTACTATAAGCCTAGATATATTTTGTAGCTGTTATAAATATTCTATTATTTGTTTTTATCGACATGCATTTAATGATCAAACTTTATGCACTAACTGTTACAACGTGATACTGTATACATTTGTACATCTCAGATGCACATTAAAAAAGTAATGCGAGCGCCTCAAGTAAATTACAGCAATAGCGCCCTCAAGTGTTAGAAACAGCTCAATAAAGATTGCCTTAGAATTTTTCCTACAGCTTCAAAGGTATAAAATATTCGTTCAAAATATGTTATGTGGTAAAATTCACTCTATGATTCCCTTTGAAAAACAGCACAATGCCGTGGCCAAAACTGCGGTTAAAATGTTGCCTTCCCAAGAGATCCCCCCCCAAAAAAAAGAAGAAGAAGAACAGAAGGGGAGATATAGAGGCACGCTCAAAAAACTTCTCAAACAATTCTCGCCTGGAAACGAAATTTTAGTAACCCCGGCCCCTTTGTAATATACCATGTCATCTGGGACGACATGCCTGTTGGTTGCCCATAAAGTGTTTTCCCCCGATTTGTTATTCCTCTTAAAAGCCTTTGCATTTATCCCAAAAGTAACCTATCGAATTATAATTCAAAAGCTTTTCAAAGATGGTACTGGTACTAAACACCCTGTGAACTTATTCCGTCTGGCTTGCTGTCATCGAGAAGAAATCAAGAAATGTAGGTGATTACCGACGATTAGTCAATTGACTGCTTGCTATGGACGAAATTGTGTTTTGAGACCAAAAGGTTTTGCATGGCTTTTAATTGTTTTCTCGAAAAGTGTAATGTCCACTGAGCTGAAACTTCAACAGGTTAGGTTTTGAACAGTCTTCTTTGGATTTTGAGTGGTGTTATTACAGAAATGCATGAAAGGCAACACATTTTCAAACCATCAATTTTACAACTGTTATGAAAGTCGGCGTCATGTGGCCACCAAATGGAGGGAGTGTTACGCGGTCCATGTTTTATACATTTCTGTCCGTGAACAGTACCTGTTCCGTATCGATGACTTCGTTGAATACATCGTTGATTGGCTGGATTGATTGTCACGCCGGTATCGATTGCAGCTGGAATCCACCCAGTAGGGAATCCACCCAGTTGAGAATAGCCCAGTGGGGGCGCCTGCACAAATGGGAACCAACACCGTAAAGGGTGGGCTTGCTCCTAGTATTTCTTTGGCAGATTTCAAGTCCCGCATCGATCTTACATCTTCCACTGTTTTCATAGATTTTACCGCGATACGCCCATCTATACTTGCTCATTTTCATTCCCGACAACCAGTTCTGTTATAAACAGCAGTAAATGAGTTCAAAACACATGTCTATATGCAAAAGGATAATTTGCTTTTCGTGTATTTTGTTCGCCTCCAATAAGAACCCTACTCAAAATCCAATGAGGAATGTAAAAAATCTTTCATCTCAGTGAACATTACACTTGTCGAGAAAACAGTGAGAAAAAAGTGCACAACCTTTTGATCTCGAAATACAATTTCGTCGAAAGCACTCTTTATTCCAAAAATCAGTCAAAAGTTGCAATGACAAATCATTGGAAATTTTTTTTCTAAATGAAAGCAAGCCAGACGGAATAATTTCACGGGTCAGTACTAGAACGATCGTTAATCCAAGTAAGCTTTTTTGATAATAATTTGGTATGTTACTTTTGGGATAAATGCAAATGATCCCGTATAAGTATAGGCTTGTCAATATTTCTCAACACTGTGGGAGATATGTGACCCACTACCTACAACATTGGCTCAAACACATAATTTTTTGTTTGTTTGATTTAGGGTTTTGGTACAACTAAAAGCTTTTCCCCCAGTTATTCACACTACTTCCGGACAATTTGTCGCAGAATTAATTACATAAAGCATTTTGGGCGTTGACATAGCACCAGTAATGACAGATACTATATGATGTGGTAGTCTCTCCCGATTCTGTGAGTTTATATTCATTTGGAAAACCACAAGATTTGCTTCCACATTTTTATGTTCGCACTCACTCGCAAAATGCATCACCATCCATTCAAGTATCCAAACAATAACGATATTAGCTTCCGTGCAAAATGGTCGGATCCATGTGAAGCACACTATGTGTAAAGCGTCATCCGTCGTCAGGGATCTTACCTAATATTTCGATGACGAATATAATATGTCCGAACAAAATATGGTTTGGCAGCAATGAATTGTCGGATTTATGGAATTTCATTGCTTGTGTGTTGTAATTTCACCAGTAAATGTCTTTTCTTGCGACTGGGTTTAATTTTAAGGGTGATTGGTTCAACAGTGACTGTTTTATGACATTACAATAGAGGGATGCACATAACAAATGTGACCTACTAAGGCAAAATGAGGAATGCCTCCCAAAACCTCGTTTTGAGAATCGACAACTGAAGTCGGATATACCAGGAAAATTGTGTTTGTGTTTTTGTGTAGTCAAGGTATCCAAGATTCACACTATGCATTTTGGTTGGAAAAAAAAATTACAAAAAAGTGGAAATATCGAAGAACTTTTTTTTTACTGCTGTTGGCGGCGCAATGTGCGTCTGTTTTTCCAAAGCCGTTTTTCTCGAAATGAGGTTAGCGAAATTCGGCAGGACACTGTTGAAGTTCCTGCGGCTTATCTTTGGAATAAATTAAGATACAGAAATAAATTTGGTATCATTTGAAAGCCAATGATTTGCGCCTGATGTTCATAACTTAAAAAAATCAAAGGTGGTGCTTATTCCACATTGTGCTATGGCAGGTCACAAATTACAGTATCAGGTTACTGCCCTCTTGCACACTTGTTCATCCATGCGAAACTTTTCGGGGAACAATAATGGGGCATAAATGGTCGCCGGTGTCGAGTCTGCCTGCACAGCACTTTTATTCAACGAACCGATGAATGACGGAGTAAACCGACTGGACATCATCCCTTAATTCTGTTGTCAACATTCACCCAAACTATCTAAACGGCCTGTTAGCAAAATGCGAACAATCTTGGAGTAGGGTTGGAGCCCGGCCATCTTTGTCATGGAAAGAACTCACTGGTCTATAGGGTGACGTTCTTTATCTTGGATCAATCGAGCTCCAGGACTGGCAGTTAAAGTTCCAAAAATAGTCACGCAATAGTCGTTGTCAAAATTTGAGACAAACAAATAAACAAAATACCGCGGCCTATTACATGTAGATCTGTTTTAGTCATGCAGAACAGATTGAGCAGAGCTCATAAAACCTGGATATATAAAATGGGCTAACAAGCGAAAGTTAACTGGCTTTTTGTGACCAAGTGGGGTAGAAAAAAAGTTGATAAAAGCGAGAGCAGACAAGAAGCTTAATTTGCTTCATCTTATTACAAATCATCCACCAGTTAAGTTAGAACAGCTTCCGGAACCATTTGACGTTTTCACTATAGCCCTGATGTGTTTGTGTATTGTATTTTCTAACCCCCCCCCCGGGCTCTTAGTGTTTACTAGGTATTGATGTCTTTGATCTTTTGGACAAAGTTCGGTCTTCTGTTTCACGTTGTTTCAGTTTAGCATGGATTTTAATAAGATTTTTGCTGTAGGATTCGCAGATACTTAAAAACTTAATCATGCAAGAAAACTCATTTTGACAAAAACCTCAGCAAGGTGCGTGCATGTCATTTTGCTTTTCGTTGAAAGTAATATCGTTGCGCCAAACTCAAAAGCCTTACTTTTGTATGATAACTACTAAACTGAAGTGATGCATTTTTTTCTTTATACAGAAAAAGTAAAGAATAAAATAGTGAGCGGCGGCATTATTTTCTTGTTCATTTTTTTTATTTATTAAAACAGCATCACATTTCTTTTACCCTTTCTTTTTTAAATTGTCGCATATAATGCTATAAAATTCGCACTCGTATCAAAGGTGTATTAACATACATATAATACACTAAACATCCTCAACATAAGTACATAAATATGCATAAAACAGGTTGAGTATAAAAAAAAGTAAACCCAAATGACAG
Source organism: Patiria pectinifera (assembly GCA_029964075.1). Lineage (NCBI taxonomy): Eukaryota > Metazoa > Echinodermata > Asteroidea > Valvatida > Asterinidae > Patiria > Patiria pectinifera. The sequence goes on from CM057142.1 coordinate 33,452,864, forward strand.
GATCAATTTGTTAATGAAGTTCTGCATGTAGCACTTTCAAAATCTGGGATATGAAAGCCCAATTAATAATCTTTCGTTTAGTATACAGGAATTATTCAAATCACTCATGTACTTTTCAAGTTACGGAGTTTTAAACACAAACACAATTTTAAAGTTCTGTCCACGGATTACAAAAAGTGTTCTTTCAGCAAAACGAAAACAATTCACATTGACAAAAGAAAGCTTATGAATTGGGCTTTCATTTCCTAGATTTCGAACCTGCTACATGCAGAACTTCACTAAAAAATGGTCCTGCCATTTGGGTTTCCTATTTGTTTTTACTCACCCTGTATGCATAAAATATGAGTACGTGTACCGTACATGCATCCGCAGAAGAACATAACTGACATCTAAGACGTCTCACAAGTACAAATCCCTGTTGTGGGAAGAATATATCCCTCTACTTTTTCACCGAGAAGATTTTTCAATGATTGACTGCACTTCCAGGTTTTTGTTTGTGATCGCTCAAAATGGCGATATTCGGTTGTCAACATGACTATTACAAAGACGTTAAAGTTTAGATATGGAAAACAGTGAATAAAGCCCCCAAGCCACATTGCTGGGTTAGTGGGGCAGACAGGGGACATTTTTGGGGGAATTATTCGTTTGATGATACAAGCATGGCATTTGGCACACAGTCAGAGCATGGGCGTCGCGAGGGGGGGGGGCAAGGGGGGCACTTGCCCCCCCCTGGAAAAGCAACAAAAATAAAGGAAGAAGAAAAAAAAAAGAAAAAAAAGAGGCGCGAAGACAAAGTGGTGTAAGTTTATTGAGTGGGGGGGGGAGGAATGTCCCTGCCCCCTCTAAAACTGATAAATCGAGAATGTGTTGAGAAATACAAGCCTTTTTTTGCAAAAAAATTGTTTGCCCCCCTCTAGAAAAAATCCTGGCGACGCCCATGAGTCAGAGTATGTCATGAGAAAGATATTTTGCTATAGGGCCATCGCAGATTTGTCCTTTGACAAAATCAAGGTAGAATAATAAGCAATATACACAAATGTTCAAAATGGCTGCCATTGCGTGTTATTCTACCCTATTTTTTTTTGCAAAGGACAAATCTGCGATGGCCCTATAGCCAAATATCTTTCTCATGACATACTTGACAGTGTGCCAATTTCAATGCTTGTCTCATCAAATACACAATCCCATCACCTATCTGTCGTACTAGGTACATGTACTGTACTTAACAAGTTTCTACTTCTAAACAGCGCATCAATGGCGCCCAATCCCCCTTCCCCTTTACCCCCTTTTTGAATTGTTTAAGTCCGGAGAATTTAGGCTACAGCATATCTTCGTTAGATTCAATCTACCTCCAAGAAGCAAAATTCCTGCTGTTGAAATTCCCTGCGCCCGTTCCCCAAATAAGATCCAAGTGTACCATGATATCTATACATATCCTGAGAAACTGTACATAATGACAGGGAAATGCTAAGAATATGCATGGAGAAATAAACAATACATAAATTTTTATACAAACTGTATAAAATATAATTATGTTATCAAAAAATAGGCCTACGTCTTTTTTTCTCCATGTAATACCTAGAACCCAATTATTATCATCTGAATTCGGAGTCGAAGTATGTCATTCATAATCTGTTAATGAGTAAGCATTACAAATTTGGTCAAAGTTGAGTAACTGAACTGAAACACTCCAATATCATTTATAGCGCTCGAGAACACTTTACCAACACAAAGACATTAACAAAATTAAATTATTGCGAATGTTCGTTATGCGAAATTGAAAATTTGACCGAACACTAACGGATGTAAATTCTAAGAATGTTTAAGACTAAACCAAAGTAACGCATAATGCTCGAGTTTGTTCTCAAAACAAGCTGCAGTATTGGGATTGGTGAAAGTAAACGAATGAAAAGGAATTTGAATCCTAATTTCGGATTGTTTTCCTTTGGATAATCTTGAACTCTCCAAGCCCATTGCGGAGGTGTATTCAAATTTGTGTTCTAGAAAGACATTGGTTTATTCTAAGCCAAGATCCAACTTGGAATTGGCAGGAGACAGCAAAGTTTGAGTATAGACTCATCGATTGTAGATGACAACTGAAACCCAAAAGCGATCCTTGTGGTAATCATACCGGGAGCTTGCCAACATGAATGACTGCACCAGATTAACTTTTCTTTGAGAAGATAATGAGCAAATGAGAGTCTGATTATGTTAGAAGAAATCAGACGGAACTTTTGACGGACTATTTTTGTAAAGTCAAGATTGAACTACATCACTTGACTTTTCAGTCTCAAAATCAAGACAGCAGCAGCATCTGTTTGAAAAGCCGATTCCTTTCTTCCTCAATCTGCATGAGTTCTTTGGTCTTTCGCTGCTTGGTCACCTCTTGAAGGTTCCTCTTGAGTCGACCTGCCGCCGACTGTGCCAGAGCCCGGGCCTCGAGCCGCTGAGCCCCCTTGGCACTGACACATCGGACCGCCAGGAGCTCGCGTCTCCTGCGGGCCACCCTCTCCTGAATCTCTCGCTCTACGTCTTCTTTGATCTCGCTTTCTGTCCGCAGGAACAAGGAGTAGCTCTGCTGATTGGTGGAATCAGGCATGAGTACGGCCGGGGTTGAAGCACGGCGTGGTGAGGAGCCTGCCTCCTTCCCTCCAACCGCCTCCTCCCGCTTGGGCTCTCGTTTCTCCCAGCTCCTCCGAGCTTGGTCAGCTCCGTCAGGGGCAGACGATTTGTCTACAATCTCAGCTGATTTAGTGAAATCTCCAGTCTTAGTCAGTCCTGCTGATGATGATGATATCCGCTCGTTGTAGAGCTGCAACGAGTACGGAGACAGCAGCGAGTTGTGGGTCTTGATGTTGGCCACGGTCAGCGGCAAGCTCTTGCTTAGTTCGTTCTTCTTAGAGTCGCTGTTGGCCAGTGCTTGTCGCTCCTGCATCATCTCTCGAGTACGGGCGATGTGTGCCGTGCTCACCGAACCTCGTCTTCGGTCCATGTATTGATGAGACGGTCCTTGTTCTGGTGGCTTGTTGTTCACAGAATCATTGTTCGTTCCACGTGTTTCATCCGTAGTTTTATCCTGGAGAGTCTTTTTGACCGAACAAATCGGTCCGGGTGAAGCCTCCCTGTCTCCCGGCTTCTGTGGGGATTTTGCACCGGGTAAGGACTCGTCTCTTGCACGTGCGATCTGGCCAACGCAGATAGACCCCCGCCTGCCACCGGTGTACGGCCATGGAGGGTGAGGCTGAGCGCGCCGATTCTGTGCTGCGACATCTTCGCAGCTTCGGCTCTTGAGCTCGGGTCGATGGTTGTTTAAGATCGGGGCACCTCTTGGGCTCTGACTGGGCGTCTGTCGGTTACGGAGGCCGGTAGTGCAGACGGACCCGCGCCGCTGTAAAAGTCTACCCGTACCGTTCCCATTCAGTTTGATCTGGAAAAAGATGTTAAAATATTAATTAAATTTAGGCTTTACGAAGATGACATTTATTTGGCTGGGTCAAAAGCAGAGCCAATTTGAGTCAACGTAACTCGTTGTCCGGCGAGAGACAAGTGTACAACATTAACAATGAATAAGCAATCACGTCTGCATAATACATCGCACAACACGTTGGTTTACATTGTTTTCAGTCAATACGGAACTTTTTCGAGTGTCAGTATTTTAAGGGTTGCACATGTACATACCGACATATATAAAACCAAATTTGCAGCTGCCATCATCAACTTAAAATGTTTCAGCGTTGATGTTGAGGATGAGGGATTACACTTGCCCCTTTCAAGAGAGAGAGAGAGGAACAGTATACAGTGAATGGTACTGGATAAGCTTCTCGTTTTTAAAGTATGTTAAATATTATTTTGAGGAATCTTATTATGCAGAGAGAAAAAAAGGAATTAGAGAAGATTTTGATAAGGAAATAAACCACTGCAAGCAGACAAAAAAAAGAAAGAAACGGACAAACATACAGACATTTAATGCAAAGTTAGACAAGCACCACTACTTTGGAAATACCTGTTGTTGTTGGAGGAAGTCGGACAGAGTGGCAGTGGAGTCCGACGCACGACGACGACACAGCCGCGTCACCTTTCGCTCTCCCCCTGCCCCCGTGACTTCGTTTCCCCTGTCCAAAGTGGAGATCATCGCCGACCTCTTGTCGAAGAGCGTGGACAACTTCTCCCGGTTGTTCTGCAGGTGCGTGATGGCAGCCGTCAGGTGCGGGCGATGGGCGCTGATGGGCGAGGAGTCCCTGGAGGCTCTCGGGGTGCCGTGCTGGGGTGAGCCGGCCGGAGACGGCTGCGGAGCACCGGTGGTCGGTAACGCGTTTAACGGCATGGAGTACCGGCGACCGAATCGGGCACGAGCCGGTCTGTTCAGGACTGGGGATATCGGGGGAGTTGGGGACGCGACTCGCGGCTTGTTGGTGGATTTTGTGTCGTTATCACTGTCACTGTCGCTGTCATCGTCGGTTTCTTTATCATCTTCGATGTTAGCTTCCACGGCGTTAGCATGGATGGGTGTCTTCGGAGCAGAGGTAGGCATGTTCGACGGTGCAGAGTCCGTGGTCTTGTCGTTCGACTGTTCTTCCTCAGTTTTCTGGTCTTCTTCGTCTTGGGCTCCGTTCTGCTCCCGCCCCACTTCATCGGCCAATCCGGTTTTTTCCCCCTTTTCGCGGAATGCTCGCCATTTATTGACCGCACGGGCGGTCCTGTCGTTAGTGTACAACTTGTTGGTATTCATCACTTTCGAGGCAACATCAGCAATGGAGTTTTTCGGTTTCGCCTTACTCGGCTTGGCCTTTTTGGTCTCGGTAACTCGATTGGATTCCTCGGTGCCCTCTGCGGACGATGGTGCCTCGTCCGTAGGTGCTTTCTCCGCGGGTTCTTCGGGCTCCGATTTGGTAGATTTCTTGAGGATGACCTGCCCGTTGCCGGAGACCCCCGTCATCTGCTCGATGATGGACTGAGCTTCAGAACTCGCGAATAAAGACTCCCTTCTCTGCAGCAAATTCGGGTCCAATTTGATTATCATGCTGACGCAGGTACACGGCGAATCTTTTGAGGTTTGGTCAGCCATCCTTTGCTGGTCTTTTGTAATCGGTGCGTTCTGCCGACCTGCCGTGTGGTCTAATTTGTTTGTGTGCGCAGGTAAATAGAAGTACAGAAGATCATGAGATCGAGAAAATTTTCACTGATTTTTCGACTCTTATTTGACTGAGTTACAATTTTGAAGGACGAAAGGTAAGAGTATTCGTCTCTCCACAATTCTACTGTCTAATGCCTCTGTTGACATACTCTCCTGGTCTTATTATGAATTACATGTTAAGAGCACCAGACCTGAAAGTCAGTGCATCTTTCTTTCAACAACTATAAGCTGGCCAATAAAATTGAGGCCTACTCTCCCCCACGAGGCTAATTACTGTCCATGCAGCCCGGACAGGATTGAACCAGCCAGGACAGGGTGCACCTTTTGTTAACGGGACAGCGGCAGTAACCACAGAAGAGATTGGGGCACTGGACCGCAACTAATACCGACAGATGAGTCTGGGGAACAACCATATAGAAATAAACTTGCCCGAGTACTTCGCCTGCATTCAAGCAGTGCCACTGAACCCGGCCCTTGAGACGCCATGCAGTCACACTTCACGATCGATGCAGGACTAAGACAAGTCTTTCAGGAACAAACTTGCTTGGTAATCACTAAAGTTGAATGCTGCAGTCGCCTTTGGGAATAAAAGTTCGGTTTTTGTAACGCATAAATCCTCAGTGAATAGACTTTTGGTGATGTGGTCGGAGTAATTAAGGTGCACTTCGTTTACTTTGGGAAGAAAGGTGAAGGTTGCTATCTGCCACAAGCACATGTCAATCCACGTGCGTGGTGTAAACACAGATTGCAAGTTCAACTCGGTTAAAATAAAACAGCAAAATATGTGTCATATGATTCGTCACCGACACCACGAAGTAACAACTCCACGTGTTAAACCATATTTTTTTCGGTTTCAGTTGTTCAAAGCTTAAAGAGCTTTACTTTATAATTACGCTAATTATCCATGGCAAATTTTGCGCGAAAGTGACAATTTTCACGAAGTAACACTCAAGTTCCATTTACCATTGTAATGCATGGCGCGCACTCTGCTCAAATGCGAGCAAAAACGAAGTAACACTCTCCTTGTTTGAGCGCGCGCGCGCTGACCTCCGTTTCCACGAAGAAGCACTCTTCTAGTGTATTACAACATATACTGTCACGTTTGCCTCAGAAAATACTGCTTTTTGCAGCTTTTTTGAGAACCGCTGGTCCAAACAACTTCAAACTTTGCACTGCACATTCTGTTGTCCCGATAAATATACCCGCCGATTTTCAACTTCATACGGTGCCCGGTTCAGGAGATAATCGACGGACAGACAGACAGACAGAGATTCCTGGAATTATAGTAAGATGTACATTGAAGCGTGCTACTTCGTGAAAACGAAGTTTACAGGGGGTTTCGCAGATTTTTTGGTTTCACGAACTAACACTCACCTTTATTTCTCTTATTTCTTGTTGTTTAAATATACAAACGGGTCAAAACCCAACTGAAAATACTCTGCCGTTTTGAAGCAAAGTTTTGCTTAAGAAGGCGTTCAACTTTAGATGCCGTTTTCTCCGTTTTACTGTTATGTACATGAGTGTTACTTCGTGGTGTCATGTCGTCGACGGATTGTTTTAATCTTGTTTCACCTTCAGTGAGAATGGGTCACGTAGTAATAGTCTAAACCTTCCCTCGGCATCTTAAAAAGCTACCCGGTACTCAATAGGGACGTGAAGTAAATAAAAAGTGTGTGGACAAAAATTATGGAGCTAGCTGTAAATACCATCGAAAGATCCCTACGCTGTTCAGGACGTCGTTTTGGTATTAACCTTTATAAGGAATGGTGTGTTATGATCAAGTGAAAACAACGTCAAATTCTCTTTCTTGGCTGTGAGATTGCAATAATTACTGGATTTTGTCAAACACTTCCTTGTCTTTTAACGAACCAATTTTAGCAGATTTTGTCAGCAAGAAAAAAGGAGATATTGCCTGGAATTCCAGTATTCTCGCAACATCTCGCTCCTCAGTGGTAAAGGTGCGATGTCTACTCCAAAAAGGCTTACGTGGTTGTGGCTTGTCCTATCGGTGCGTAAAAAGCGGACATTGCTTTCACGGTGTCATTCGATTTATACAACAAATTGGCTAAAAAAGTGGTTCAGGGTTCCTTGTACCATGAGAAATTCATATTTCTATAGAATGATGAAAGTTTTGAAAATTTTAAAATCGTTTATAAGGCATGCAAACTCTAGACAGCTCACTTCGCCCAATGAGTGATTGTTCTTTTTCAGTAGAAACCTTAGTATTCGTTTGATAAATCTTGCCAGGACAAAACCCATTTTTCCCCCTGGGTAAGTACGTGGCTTAACTGTTTAAAAGATGAGGATTATGTTAAGATGTTGTTTGTCAGCCTCCCTAGGGCGAATCCGCCCTCCAGTTCTAGAGAAAACAGCATGTGACAGCGCGTTCATATCGATCACGTAGGCCTTCAAAATGTGTGAATCAAACACGAACACTTCTTCGAGATCCGTAGCCTGCTCCTATTTAGGATGAGGGCATCATAACGGGGCATTGTTTGGGAGCATGGGTCGAGTTGTTTTGAATGTTATATCGCGGAGGAAAAGAAATGTTGTATTGCTTACATCCACTGGAAAAAAATGTACATTTTATTAATCCGGTCCCGTAGTTGAGTCAACCTGTACTAAGCTTAAACTATGTCCCAAAAAAGTGTCCGTCTGGCTATTTTAAAAAATAACTACAACACCATGTGGTAAATTTTGATTTTTTTGGCTGTGCAGACCCCCCTAAGCCTTGGCCTCAACCCCTATGAGTTTCATTTAATTTCAGTCACGCATCACTACACAATTGTCAATTGATCACACTAGTATTTCTGGACACTGTGACCAAGTTCCTTGCCTTATTCAATTTCAGTACTGTGTTAAGTAAGCTTTTTGAAATCATCCATGTTGGGAAAAGGGTTGCAGTCATCTACCAGTCATCATGGCAAGACATCAGTCTTAAGCTCAAGAGCAAATGATTCCAATCCCAAACCACATCAGCCTTTTTTTTCTCAACAGGAGGATTTTACACAGCTTGTACATAACACAGGACTGAAATTGATTAAGGCAAGGAACTTGGTCACATTGTCCAGAAATGCTGGTGTGATCAATTGACAATTGTGTAGTGATGCGTCATTGAAATGAAATGAACTCTATTGGGGTTGAGGCCAAGGCTTGGAAGTATCTGCACAACCTAACATTTTCAAAATTGACCGCATGGTTTTGTAGTTATTTTAAAACACAGTCAGATGGACACTTTATAGAGCTAGGACCTATACCCACAGGGGCGTGAGCGACAGTCGGCCCAAAGACGTTACTCGGCACGCACCGGGCCTCGTATTTATACGCCTCACCGCTCATCAATAGTTGACTGTAGTTAGGTTACCATTGCTCGAAACGCTCTGAAGAAGACCTTCTGAGAATTGTGCAATTTTACAGGCATTATCTGATGTAACGCTGTTATTCTGTTTCATAGGCACAGTTAGGTTTTGTGGCGTCCGGCTGGCACCACTCTAATCCCCCTTTACGATAGTAGGATCGTTTGCTTTTTGTGATTTTTTTTGTTCGTTTGAAGCAACAAGATTGCTCACCCATTGATCAGAAGTGGAAACTATACATTTTGAGAAAATTGTTTAGGTCTAGTTGCAGGATTCTGTTGCTATAAACGCTCGTAAAAAAAGATGGTGTCCGCGGCACTGTATTTTAAAACCACCTTCCACGTTTTCATCCAAACGTCACCAATTAGTCAGACGGAATTATTTCACAGGGTATTTGATACCGGTCCCATCTTCACTTAGAGCAAGGTTTTTGATCGGGAAGTACTTATCCGAGCAATTGCAAATGATCATGGTGGCTCAAGTTAACAACAGCACGGTCTGTGGTCTGAATTGAAACGGGCACGTGTTTATGCACGAGTGTCGGTCTCTGTTCAACCATAGGTTCAACAAAGAGTGTGGCACTTATACAACCCCCATACACGGGCTTTCCTTTCAGCTAATGATCTTCAAAATGTTACCAAACTCGTTCAAAGTCATTGATTCCTTAAATCCCCTCTGATAATTAGAAAATGTGTTGTTGATGAAACCGGTTGTGTAAGAACTTCGCTAGGATCTTACACAACCGCCTAGTGTTCTCCTCTGCGTGGGTTGGGCAGTGGGAGAGTTCGCAGTATAGAATTGTCACAACGAATCAGCTGCTGTTGTCAATGACTGGGGCTATATGACGATCAGTCTCAGACTACTCTCAAGCCTTATTCATTCCTCCGTGAACTGTGCAGCCCTGGGATGACAGGGACTTCTTGTAGCTCATCTCAAGCAGGGGCGTCGCTAGTGGGGTGGGGGGGGGGCCGGGGGTGTCACAACCCCATCACTCGGTTCTCTGGCAAAATCGTAGTCCTGTCATCAAAATGATGCCGCAACGAATAGCAGGACCTTTTGTCCAAAAGTGTCCAAGATTGTCCGCTTTGAACATCGCCCCGTTAGTCAGATGGTGTCCGAGAGGAAATCGAGTGCTCCGTTACGAAAACGTGTGCTCATCGTTTGAATTTGCTGGAAGTGAATTTAAAATTGTCTGAGAAAAGACGAAATTAAACACTGGAAGTGCACTAAATCGATGTTGATAGACGAATTTGATTAGAAATGGTGAATTCGAATGATAAACTTGTTAAAATAGCGTAGAAAACCTAGAAATAAAAAAAACAAAAATAAAAAAAATATATCATAATAATGATAATAATAAACTATTTTTAATCTGACTGCATTAAAAAAAAAATTGTACAACAATTAAGCAAATTTCTGGCCTAATATCTCTGGGGTGGACCTTGAAGGTAGGGACAGAGACCAACACACACCCGCCCCTCACGAAGCCATTCGTCAGGTACAGTGGCTTGACACCGAGTAACCCCGTCCACAAAACTCCCTCGGCTTCGATTGTTCTAACATTGTCTTGTGAAGTGACCATCGTTTATCGTTCATAAGAAAGTAGGTACCGGTGATACTCAGTAAAGGGTAAAAACAAAGCACCGAAAACCAGTTGCTCGTCCTCATTAGTTTCTCTTGTCTTGGCAAGGCCAGGCCAGGCGTGTTAGACTTATCCAAGTCGCTGCCATGGCTTTGTTCAATTCACAACGAGCTACACAGACGCCACTCGTCAGGCCATTTTAGTTTTGTTACTGCGGGGCGCTGGCCAAGTCCAAGTTCCTAAATTGGCACGGTGACGATTCATTTCTCACAGTTCTGTCTATTTATTTCATATTAATTTGAACGTAAGTTACCTTAAAAGTGGATTGCCATGGTCTCGTAGTCTGAGCATTGGACTCATGGTCTACCGGCCATTCTGCAGGTTGTGGGTTCGAGTCCAGCCTGGGGTAGTGATGCACGACCTTATGCACTTTGTCACTCATTGCTTCTAATTCTCTCCACCCAGGATCGGAGTAACTTACCCGTGAGGGGAGAGATGGTTATTGTGATTAATTTGCAGTTGTTTTGCGCTGCAATGCGTGGCAGCATCAAGCTGTATACTCCCCAGGGAGCTGAGATTGTTTTGGAAATGTTTTCATTGGCCCATTGAGCAGTAATAATGATGAACAATGTAGCGCCTTGAGCACAGCACCAATAATAGTTGATACGTGCAATTTTCTAAACACAAATAAAACACACTAAAAGTGCATGGACACTATCATAGTCTTCGGATGTTCTCAAGATTAAGTACAGTGTCTTTTTACTTGGAGGAAGACTCCAAAATCCTGCATGGCCGTAGAGGTTTTATACCACGCGCCCTCGTTATTCATCCGTCCCACGAAAGATCGAGCCAGTCTAAACTCTGACCGGAAAATGAGCAGTCACTAATCGATATAATCTATCTATTGAAGCATAATATTTATAACGGCCTCTCAATGTTCGACGAGGTTAAACCGACTGATACAACCCAGGAATCGATTCTTGTATAAATGAGAAACAAACATTAATCGATGACAACCTGCTGTGGTTTGGTTCGCACGTTGACCATGAAAACGCATTACTGACGGACTCACTATAGATGAAGGATCAGACCGAGCAGTTAGTTCACACTAGATGTCGTTTTTGTAGCAATGAAATAAATTTCACACTAATACATATTTCGCGCTCAAATGCATGCTTCTGAACTGGAAGAGAGAAAAAATAGGACAACAGTCTTTCTTTTATGATTTGTTCTTAAGTGAATTTTTTTCAATCGTAGCGCTGTGGCATTTTTGAGGTTTTCTGTTAAATTATTTTGAAACAATTTGTGAACAAAGTTTGATAAATAGTGATTTGTTTCCCATAAAACAGAGAATGCCACCCAAAATAAAATCCAAGGAAAAAAATTGATATAAAGCACTTTTTTTTTTTTACAACCTAGCGTTCTTTCTTAAGCCTCTTAAGATGACATCACTGCATTGCCACAAAGTAATTTTCCACAATGAATATGGAAAAACCCTGTTTTTTTCATAAATGGCTTCTTTTCAATCGTGTCGGCAACATTTCACCGTGTCGAATGATTGCGTTTATCAAAGGCATTACTTCAATCCTTAATGGTATAACATGTATGCTGTTCAAATTCCACACTGCAAAAAGTTGTATAGGATTCCTTATACATAAAGAATAGAGACTGATGTCGACAAAAGTGTACGGCTGTCATTACCTTCATTAAACGAGTTCCGAAAATACACAATAATTACAAATGAACATAAATCATTAAAGGAGATTTTGACTGGAAAAAAATAACCTTAATTAAGGCGTATTAAAATAAACAACTTCTGGGGTAATAACCAAGAAAACAATTTTGAGAGCTGTAGTTTAATGACCCTCTAAAGTCGATTGTTCCATTGTCTGAAAGTCAACGTTACGGCTGGGTCCAACGCAAAATGACGTCACATAATGGGTTTTGGTTTGATTGGTTTTTGGCAAATTGCTGCATGTTTCAGTCGTAGCAGCAAACAGTCGTTTGATACCCGAAAATTACCTATGACGTCATGACTTCTGGAAGTTTGTCTTAAGGACCGGAAGACTGTTGTTTTCATTTTTTGCGGGGTGCCCGGCAAAGGAAATTAGCGAAAATTAATTGTTATATCTACTGTTGATAAAGCGACACACAAAATGGCACTGTGACATTGTACATATCGGTCTAATTTGCGATTGAACAAGTTTCATATAAAAATCGTTAGCTATCAACATTATCTTTCGAGGCATATTATATACAAAGGACCATTTGCTATTCATACATGCTGTTCGTTTCCAATAATAACACCTCTAAAAACCCAAAGAAGAATGTTCAAAACCTAACCTGAAGTTTCAGCTCAGTAGATATTACGCTTTTTGAGAAAAACAGTGAGAAACCACGCACAACCTTTTGGTGACGACACGATTTCGTCCAAAGCACTGTTTATTTCCAAAAATCAGTCAGTTGAGTGATCGTTAGAAATCTACATTTCTTGATTTGTCCTAAATGACAGAAGCCAGACGGAATAACATCACGGGGTGTTTAGTACCAGTTCAATATTTAATCCAAGTAATCTGATTTAACATAATTCGGTAGGTTACGTAAATTCGGGATTAAAGCAAACGATCCTATATGCCTTTGAACATTAATTACATGGGGTAACGGGGACGGGCACATGGTTTACTTTATTATCTAAAGTAGATTCGACACACTTGTTTGTATCAAGACGAAACATGACCATGAGATGTTCAATCTTTTGAGCTGTGACGTGTCACTTCCTTCTTCCAATCCACTCTTCTCTCCAAGCCCACCATGCGGTAACTCAGCGCCCACAGACGGCGGGCCTCCTCCTCGTTCTGCGCTCCAGCGGACGGCATTCTCGGAGCACAGTCACTGGTCAGAAAAAAATCAACAAGGTGAGAAAGTGTCAATGCAGTCTGAGGGCGCAAATGTTTAAAGTTATCCATCGTAATGCCTAAATACCGGATGGTTGTCCTTTTTGTTTATGTATCTCTGCTCTATCTCTAAATAAAACGTAGAACCGTTTTTCGTTGTCCTAAACATAAAAAAATAACTGAACGAATCACAAAGTGTACCGAGTTTACATGTTCCTTTGGACTCCGGTTATTGAAAGTCTTGTACTACACTCAACCAAAAAAGAAAGTCCCCCCTTAATACTTTTTGTCTAACTCAAAAACTACTGGGAACATTTTATTCAAATTAAGACTAATTAGTGCAGAAATTCCTTAGCAATCCAGCCAAACTCTTTGTTGGGCCCAAAACATTGATAATGTGTACAAAATTATGCAATTATGACAAAATGGTACCGAAAAAAGTTGCACTTTTGTATACGTGCAAGGTGAGTGTGAAGCACAACCTGCACGTATTCAAAAAGTGCAACCGTTTTCGGGATCATTTGTCATAAATTGCATAAATTCGTACACATTATCACTGTTTTTGACCAAATAAAGAGTATGGCTGGATTGCTAAGGACTTCTGTACTGATAAGTCGTTATTTGAAAGGGAGGTGCTCAGTAGTTTTTGAGTTAGACAAAAAAGTATTGGGGGGGGGGGACTTTCTGTTTGGTTGAGTGTATGATGGCTGTGTTTCACATATTCAATTAGCTTTCCACATACTAGTTTCCTGTCGAAACTGATGTGCAACTTTAAAATGAAAACTTTTTTCTCAGTGTGGAAAGTTGCAACCACGTGCTAACAGCAACTCACGCGAAGTACATCCCCGAAATTTCGGCCAGTTCCGGGGCCACGGCGCAGTAGATGGAGGTCTGGGCGCCCTCGACGGCACTCTTGAAGAAGAAGCCCGGGGTGAGGCTGATAAGGCGCATGGCCAGACCGATCACGCCGTCTGGTTTCTCCTCCATGATGTGACGGAAGAGCTCGGTCTGAACCACGCCCGGGTGAAGGCAGTTGGCTGTCACCCCCGTACCTGGTCAAATGAGGGAAAAGTAGGGGCAGTTTATGGTGGGTTTGGTGGTATACCACTCTGCATAGTCCGTCAATGTCCATCAAAGGCCGCATCGCGGGTCAAGTCTCAAGTCAAGTCATTATAAAGAATTAAACACTGGAACCTCATCCCCTGTTGTCCGTGGACGAACTTGGGACTTGTGATATGACTTTCATAACATGACATGTTATTGAATTGTGATGAATCTGCCTTTAAGTCGAGTACCTTTTTGCATTCGATATTCACCACACTTGCTCCTTATTTCACATTTTATCCCCCCCCCCAAAAAAATTATTTGACGGGGAACGATCTTAGCCCTCCAAACATTTAGAGGGCCAACCACCCAGAAATACGAACAATAAGTTACTGTAAAACACTGTCACCAGCGGCGTAGCGGGGGGGGGGGGGGGGGGCTATAACAAAATCTTTTTTTTTTCCATATGTTAAAATTATTTTTGACGAAAACCACTTGTTTTTCGCGATTGGCTGTTTATTGTAACGTCCCGTTGAACGTGTATAGCAAGACCTGCGCCCCCATTGAAAAAAATGGTGTCCAGCCCCCCCAACATTATATGGCAGGTCCAACCTTCGAGTCGTCTGCTCAATTCCCGCGTGAAGAGCATGACGGCGAGCTTGCTCTGACCGTACGCGTCGAAGCGGTCGTACTCGGTGGTCATGTTCACGTCGTCCCAGTGAATCTTGCCGCTGCCGTGAGCCACGGAGGAGACGTTGACGATGCGGGCTGGGGCTGAAGACTTGAGGAGATCCAACAGGAGGTTAGTCAGAAGGAAAGGGCCCAGATGGTTGACACCCAACTGCATCTCAAACCCGTCTTCCGTTGACTGCCGAGGACACATCATCACGCCTGCATCGTTCATTGGGACATAGAAAAATGCCGGTAAAAGCGACAACAGCTTCGAAAGCATTAATAAACATTATAGGGACCATGCATTATGTGAGTATGAGAAACAAATGCGACTTAGGAAATGTGGTTGATTACATCTAAACCGTTTTGTGGTATCATTGGTCACTTGCACACTTTATGTATTGGCAATGTGCATCTCACGTCAATTGGTAAAGACGCAGATAATCTGGAACTGGTACAACCACTCGATATGGTTATGTAATCGGCAACTTTTCCCGGAGCCGGATACGTCTATAGTGTTCGCATCTTTTCCCATTTCTCATCAACCTTTCGCGAATACAGAATGAGTAAAAAAAAAAAAAAAAAAGAAACCCAGATTGCAGGACAAGCTGTTGAATGAAGGTTTGCCTGTAGCACTTTCAAAATCTAGGATATGAAAGCCCAGTCATTAAGCTTTCTTTTAGAACAAGAATCACTCAAATTACTTGTGTACTTTTCAAGTTACGGAATTTTGAACACAAACACCGTTTTAAAGTTCTGTCCACGGATCATAAAAAAGTAAGTGTTCTTTCAGCAAAACGAAAACAATTCTCAAAGGGATGCATGCATGCGAATTGTTTTCGTTTTGCTGAAAGAACACTTACCTTTTTGATCTGTGGACTGAACTTTAAAACGTTGTGTTCAAAATTCCGTAACTTGAAAAGTACTTAAAGAAATTTAAATGATTCTTGTACTAAAGGAAAGCTCATTGATTGTGCTTTTGTATCCTTGATTTTGAAAGTGCTACATGCAGAAGTTCATTCAAAAATTGATCCTGACATTTGGGTTTCATTTTTTTGTAATCATCCTGTAGAGCCTGAAAGTAAACGGTTATGCGGCGAGCTTCCTGGAACCTTGCACGGCCCGCATGTGGGCATTCTAAATTCGGTTGCCCTTTCACCTTCTATCATTTTTGGCAGAATAATTTCTAACTGTAAACACCCCAAAAGGCACAAACACTTTTTTATCTTGGTATTCTTTACTGGGCGAAATTCCAGAACCAGTTACACATTCAAATTCAAACATTCCTATTCAAATGTCCTGGGTAGGCCTAGTACACCGCGTTATGGGGAAGTTCATTATTGTTAGGCAAATTAGGACAGAGTTATGGGGACTTTCTGCTGTCCCCATACACCGCATTGTCGGTCCCCACAAATGCCTCGTACAAACGAGTGTATGTCCCCACAACTACAGAACAAAATCGTGTAAACTTTAAGGCGCTAGATCGGAGGTACGTGGTGATCGATGGTTGATGTCAAACTGCATTGTGAGACAGTTCGCCATGGTGCACGCGGATTTTGTGGTAGAGCTAACTGTCCTACAATATGCAGCAGCACCTTTTTAGTACATAATATAAGTCTGGTATGGCGGCCGTCTCATTAAAGGCCTGTGGCAGTAGTATTCCCATAATGCTTTGCGTTTCTTGAGTAATGTTCTTTTTTAACAAGATACACCGTCACTATTGTCCCCTTGATGAGCCAACACGTGTACGGACCTGCGTTATTGATCAGAATGTGCAGCTGGGACTCCTCCTCCTTGATCTTGTCAGCGAACGCCCTCACCGAGGCCAGAGAGGCCAGGTCTAACTTGCGAATCACCAACTGCCCCCTAGAGGTCGCCCTTCGTATGTCAGCTCTGGCTTCCGTAGCCTTGGCCACGTCTCGACATGCCAGAATCACTCGTGCACCTGTTTATCAGAAACACAAATTATTACCAACTTAAGGGTACAAATCGTCAGAGTTTTCACGAAGAGACAATTTTGGCCACGGGGCGTTGAAACATAGTTTTGAGAAAATCGACTTTAAAGTTGAACCCTTTTTAAACTGAAGATTCCGCCTATTTTTAGAGGACATGTTGATTATTTTTTTATACCGATAGTAAGCTGAAATCTCACACTTACATATTGTCCCAATTGCGAGTCAATAGACCAATTAATTGCGGAGCAATTAACGTTCATAGTCAATTGTCTCTTCGTGAAAACTCAAATTCCACAGGCGATTGGTTTTGCCGGGAAAATTGGCAATGAAAACTCAAACTCTCCGCTATCCAAACACGCACAAATTGGCTCTTCGTGAAAACTCAAAATCCCACACGCGCTTCGTTTTGCCCGCACGCGTCGTTTTGCTTGCGCGCGCTTGAAAATTGACTCTTCGTGAAAACTCAAATCGCACACGCGCGTTATTTTGTCCTCATAGAACAACGTGCATTTTTGCTACAATTGTCTCTTCGTGAAAACTGAAAATACGTTTTGGGTGAAATTTTCCCTTTATTGATTCTCATGATCTCAATGATTTCATCTGATTTTGACAAAATAAATTCGCCAAGATGTCCGTTGCTATACACTTAATCGATTTCGGCCAAAAAAAGAATTTCGAAAATTTACTGATTTTTGCCAAAATTGTCTCTTCGTGAAAACTGTGACGAAATAATTAATCAACGCTCGTCAACTTATGTTGCAAACTCTGGATGAAAATAGAGCCACTTTTCACGTGTGAGGTTTAAGTTTCATCTGTTCCTGAATTACGAGAAATGGTTCTGACAAAATTGTATTGATTAATTTCGTAAATTAACCTAACGTCCTAGCCATCACTTTGGGATAAAGAACTGAGTACTACAGAATACTATGAGTGTTGTGCACACTTGGATATGCTGAAGTAATTCGTACTACAGTTTAATACTATTGTAGTTTTTTGTGTAGCTTTAGGTGAGGTTATTTTTTTTCTGTTTGAAATAAGTTTCTTTCTTACGCCTTTAAAACAGAAATGCAATATATCAAACTGTTAAAACGAAAAGGTATATTACAATGATCTCTCTTTCTCGGCAAATCTTTGGTCGCTTACCTCTCCTAGCGAGATCTCTTGCCGTCTCCCTGCCGATGCCGGTGTTTGCTCCCGTGATGATGACCGTCTTACCGTTCAGACGGGCCTCGCTGTAGCACCATCCTCCGGCTATAAACCTCCGCAGACGCCATATAGACAAGATGAACCCTGGTCGGGAAGATCATTGAATTCATCAAAACGTGCAGCAATATAGACCTTTCTTTCATTTGTAAACATTGAGCGCCGTTTTGTAAGGTTGCCACAAGAACATAAATTGAAGCCGTGGATGTCAACAGATTTTGCCAAAAATTGCATACTAATACCCTCATTATGTAAGAAAGAGGCATTTATATTATGACTTTTGTAATGAAACATATCTTGAACACGTGAAAGAGTTGTGAGGGCTATTAATATTGGAGTCAGTGCGAATTCTGGTCTTCACCCATAACTCTATATAGAAAGTGTACCTGGTAGTTTATATGTGCGCGCAGTATCAATAGCATTCCCCGGCTGCCCCACCCAGGATCATGTGGGGACTATCACTTTTGAAATGACCAAATGCTTACCCCTGGGGCAAACTTTAAGTGCCAGTCTTCAACATGCATGGATGGGGCGCCCTAAACTAAGTTGCCAGTAGTGTGCCAACGGTATAGAAGTTTCGTGCGTGACCAAAAAGTATACCAAACCCTAGAGGGCAGTGTGTACAAGAGGAGGAACGGAGTGGACATCATTGTTATACATGGGGGTGTGAAGGCGGCAGATCCGGGAATGTGGACAACAGAGGTGGCAGCAAGTCATTTTTTGCAAGTCCAAGTCAAGTCACAAGTCACTGTTTGCAAGTCCAAGTCAAGTCACAAGTCATTGTTTGCAAGTCCAAGTCAAGGCACAAGTCACTGTTTGCAAGTCCAAGTCAAGTCACAAGTCATCAGGTCCAGTCACAAGTCAAGTCACAAGTCATTAGGTCCTGTCACAAGTCAAGTCACAAGTCATTTGGTCTAAACACAAGTCAAGTCACAAGTATCTTTGTCCAAGAACACGTCAAGTTGCACATTACTTTGCCCAGCTGTAACTAATAAGCTAAAAGAACCTGGCGTTTGAACTTACAAGTTATTTTTAACATGCCTCCAAGTTATTTTTAACATGCCTCCTTAATTCCACTTTTTCAATGTGTTGCAATTACTAGTCTTGTAGTTTATCACATATCTGTCGGACATATTAGCCCTTTGTAAGTCACAAGTCATTGTTTGCAAGTCCAAGTCAAGTCACAAGTCAAAGCTGGTATTTACAAGTCAAGTCACAAGTCACAAAAATAGCGACTCGAGTCCGACTCGAGTCCAAGTCACATGACTCGAGTCAGCAACTCTGGTGGACACATAGCATTCTACTTGGGGAGGAGGTCACACCCCCTCCACACCCACTCTAGAGACGCCCGCACACCGACAGTGATGGCTAATCGTGCAAAGTAACCACAAAGTACGAGATACAAGAAACTTACCCGACAGCACTACGGCAAGCACCGTCAGCCACACTGACATTTTTAGTATCCCAGCTCAATGGACGTGTGTAGTCTCTAAAATGTCTGGTTTCCCCACAAAATATACCTGAAGGACGTATACTTTCAGCTAAAAGCGTGCACTTGCTTGTAATGCACCGTCCTCTGTTGGTGGGAAGTCCTGACCTACGTGCACATGCCGCAACAAAAAGTGGTAGGCCTATCTGAAGTACACAAAATTGGGCACTGGTACGGTCACCAAATCCAGTATCAAATTGCTCGCTACTATCTACCCTGATTAAAACACACATCAGATAGACACAAAACCTCCAGTGCACTTAGAAAATAATCAGCGACGTATGCAAACAGAAACTGCATAAAATAGAACTCAAAAGAATTTTACCGTCTACGAAACAACTAATCAAAGTTCAAAGTTCGATGGCAATGAACTCTGTGAGGGAAGACAAAAGACCCGTGTTCTATACAACAAATTCAAACATGGGCAAATATTTTCCAGCGCAAATTTATATTTCACCTGGTAGTTACCCTGGCACGTTGTTTGCTCGTTCCTTGAGCTATGTCTGGCGATTGTTGTTTCACTTTATCGTCGCGCATTGTTACGACCTTTTTTGGCCTTAGGACACCTACAATTTGTACTTACCTTTTGATCACAACCTCTGGGTTTCACGACGAGGTTATGAGCCGCACGGACATCGAACTCTAGTATAAAAGGGTTTTAAGTCAAGAACCCGATGAAGGGCCTGCCAAAGCAACAATTTACCTCTCCAAACAGTCCTGCCATTCATTCTCCAAAGCATAAGGTACGGTTAGGACCCTCCTTTGTTTTCAAATTTGTCGATCCGAGTATAGGCAGACTATTTATTATATGCAGGGATCATTACTTATAAGGCAATTTCGGCCAATTAGGAAATGAAGTTTCAGTTTGGTTCATTTTTATTTAAATCGAGACTTTTGTGATTGAGTTGTTATACAGAGCATTCAAACTAATCCAGGCGCATCCTTATCCAAGACAAAATGTGTTCATCATAATTAAATATTTCTCCTTCAGTTCAAGGGAAATTGACTAGGTGCTTCATATAACTACTCAAGTTGAACAAAAAGCTATATCCAGTCGGCACCCGGTTCCTCATTATTTTCGTCAGTATCTTTGGGAGTAGTAAACGGGGATCTCAGTCGGGAAAACGGAACGGACCGCCAGGCGGGGAGGACCAGAGACTGACGGGACTGACTTGTGATTGTTTATCATTGAATACAAAATCCTTGCTCTTCGATTGGTCTTATTCGCGTCTTCATTTTTCTATGTTTTATTTAAACGGGAAAACTTATGTTTTTGGCTGCTTTTGCGTCCCTACGCCTGAATTGTTATATTTTCGTACCACTACCATAGCTCTGCTCTCTTGAGCAAGTAACACAGCGCCCTCTACAGTTCCTTGGGTATGTCGTGCATAGGCTGGTTCCAAAATTCCAATACAACGCGCGCACTGCACAATGTAAGAGTCTGGCAATCAGACCAGCAGCAACATGCGTAATGTCGGCAAGAGTTCTAAACGAAAGACTACTTATTTTCCTTTATTTCTTCGGTTTCCTTAATCATGCCGGCGTGTGAGCAGCAGAGAGTGGATGACATAGAGGACATCATTGGTTCAAATGATGTCACTCCAGTCGAAAGATACGGCAACAAATCGGAAGTAGTGCCTAAAGTGAGGTTGAGAAAAAAGAGCAAGAGAGATGTTGATCGTACATCGCCCCGTAAAACAATGGACAGTGCGTCAACACAAGACTTACAAGACGAAGTGAACTGCAATAAAAGGTGATTTGTTAATTGTCAAAAGGTTGTTAGGAAATAAGACACATTGACATATTTAGGAAAGAATGTTGTATCCACTGTCCAGACGCCACTTCTTCGGTTGTGTACAATTTACAAAGTCTAGACTAGAGTCGAGTGTATTTTCGAAGTATTTTCTCCAAATTGGAAATGTGTCTCAGTCCTTTTGCAATGACTGACCTTCATTGAGATAATTATATGATGAAAAAAGTGGCGTCAGGATGCAATATTCTCTCCCATAATAGCCTACTCCCCCAAGTTAATAATATCCATTGACCTTTTGAGTTACCACTGGTTACTCCTAGAACTATGAATGCTACGCTCCGCGGAACATCATAGTTCTGGGAATACTTTTGAGTTGTAGCCTAGGGTTATCACTCTGGTGATTTGTAATTACATGAATTAATTTCAGTGATGTTGAGTCATACCAAAACCTGCAATCATATACTTCTCAATAGGGATGTTTTTACATTTTTCGAATAAAGTTTATGCATTTGTTTTTTATGTGGTTTTTCAGAGAAGGTCATAAGACACATTTTGCTTTAATTTTTGTTTTAAAAAAATCTGATATTCAAACTAATTTGGAACACTAAAGTGAGCCGTAAAAAAACCAAAATTTTAATCACAATTTGTTATTAAGAACATCTCTGCCGATATAACTGGTTATTAAATTTCTACTTTTTTCTTGGCCTAAAAGTCCCCCCCCCCCAACTGCACACTGTGTATCTTCTACTAAAGTTCTTGTTCCAGAAGTATTAATGATAAATGTGTGTTTTGAAACTTTATGGAAACATGTCAGATACGGATGATATAAAACTTAATCTATTATTATTTTTATGGGCCTTAACTTCAAACATGATATTTAAACTGTTTGATCATGGGTTCCTTTTCTCTCTATCTGCTGGTTAAAGGGAAAATACAACATTTGCAAACATCAAAAAATAAAACTACCAAGTTTTTACGAAATACCTCTCTAGGATGTTGGTAAATGACAGTCTAAAGCATCCTGTAAAATTATGGCACCTGGTGTGAAGTCATTTTTAAGAAAATTGTATTTTTGTATACATTTCCAACGGTGGTCGGCCGACCACCGTTGGAAAAACCTAACTATTTTTCAACTACTGCTCCAACTTTACACTTTTTTTCAGTCCAAATTTTGTTTACTATTGGTTACGTGTTCATGAACGGGTGCAGGCCAGCTAGACTGGTTCCCTTACCTTACAATTTTCCGGCATCTATAAATTGATCCATTTTATCTTTAGTGGAGTCAAGGAACCAGACTACTTAAACATTTTTGTTTTTCTTGTTTTTTTTCAGCATTTTCGAACACAAAACTTCAAACATGTCAGTGAAACAATATTTTATCTATTATACTAACCCCTCAAATAGTTCATTTCTGAAAATTACAGCAAAAGCCAATGATGTACATTCCCTTTAAACACTGTAGCATCATCCCTGGTACACAGAAGATCTACGTGAAGACGTGGGGATGCTCTCACAACAATTCAGATGGGGAGTACATGGCGGGTCAGCTGGCGGCCTACGGGTACAAAATAACAGGTACTTGAATCTGGGTATTGAAACAATACCTAGAAACATTGTTGTGCTGTTAAATGTTCAAGGCATATAGGAACATTTGCACTTATCCAAAAGGTAACCTAGCGAATTATTATCCAAAAAGACTTATTTGGATTAAAGATCATACTAGTACCAAACGTTCGTTGAAATTATTCTGCCTAGTTTGCTGTCATTTAGAAGAAATCAAGAAATGTAGGCAATTTCTAATGGTCGGTCATTTATGACTGATCATTGGAAATTATTAGTAACTAATAAATGAAATTGTGTTTCGTGATCAAAGGTTGTGCGTGTTTTTTCACGGATTTTCAAGAATTCACAAGTTTGGTAATTTGATATAGCCTTGCTTTGACTGCAGAGGCGATTGATATGTCAACTGTATCTACGAGTTACATCTTTTGTCCGTGGCTGAAATTTGACTAGTCACATTGTTTACACAAATGTGACCTGACTGTATTTTACTAGCCTTTATACAAGATGGAGTGACAGTGCAAGTGGAAAAGTTTTTTGACTGTCTGTGAATGATCAAACAACGGGGAGGATTAAAGGAAATATACAACATTTGCAAGCATCGAAAAATAAAATTACCACATTTTTACAAAATACCTTACCAGGATGTTGGTAAATGCCAGCCTAAAGCATCCTGTAAAATTATGGCACATGGTGTCAAGTCATTTTCTAGAAAATTGTATTTTTGTATACATTTCCAACGGTGGTCGGCCGACCACCGTTGGAAAAACCTAACTATTTTTCAACTACTGCTCCAATTTACAATTTTTTTCAGTCCAAATTTTGTTTGCTATTGGTTACATGTTCATGAACGGGTGCAGGCCAGCTAGACTGGTCCCCCTTACCTTACAATTTTCTGACATCTATAAATTTATCCATTTTTATCTTTAGTGGAGTCAGGGAACCAGACTACTTAAACATTTTTGTTTTTCTTGGTTTTTCAAGCATTTTCGAACACAAAACGTCAAACACGTCAGTTAAACAATATTTGATTTATTATACTAACCCCTCAAATAGTTCATTTCTGAAAATTGCAGCAAAAGCCAATGATGTACATTCCCTTTAAACCAAGCAATTGGTTTGTTTTCCATTTCAAAACCTGGCCTTCTCACCAACCCTAATCAAGGCAATCAAGAAGAGGCGGACCTCTGGCTTCTGAACAGCTGTACAGTCAAGAACCCGGCGGAGGATCACTTCCGTAACGACGTCAAGCACGCCCAGCGGCTGGGCAAACACCTGGTGGTGGCTGGCTGCGTGCCCCAGGGCCAACCCAAGCTGGGTTACATCGGCGGCGTCAGCGTGGTCGGGGTGCAGCAAATCGACAGGGTGGTGGAGGTTGTGGAGGAAACACTGAAAGGTATGGAGGGCAATGGTGGCGTTACGCCCCAACTGTAACAGTGGCCGCAACTACAGTCTGGACAGCCCCGACTATAGTTGGTACCGTCCCAACTGAGGCCAGGATCATCCTGACTATAGTCGTGACGATGCCCAACTATAATTGGGACATAAAAGTGGCCACTTCTTGAGATGAAGAAGAGAAAAACGCAATTTGAAGATTTACCAGTCTAGGTATGATTGGATTCAAAAGGAATGTACAACTTTTGCAAACATCGAAAAATGAAACTACCAAGGTTTTACAAAATACCTAACTGGGATGTTGGTAAATGACAGTCTGAAGCATCCTGTAAAATTATGGCACCTTTTGTCAAGTCATCTTCAAGAAATTGGTATTTTCGTATACATTCCCAATGGTGGTTGGCCGACCACCGTTGGAAAAACAAAACTATTTTTCAACTACTGCTCCAAATTTACCATTTTTTTCATTCCAAATTTTGTTTGCTATTGGTTACATGTTCATGAACGGGTGCAGGCCAGCTAGACTGGTTCCCTTGCCTTACAATTTTCCGACGTCTATAAATTGATCCATTTTATCTTTAGTGGAGTCAGGGAACCAGACTACTTAAACAATTTTGTTTTTCTTGGTTTTTCAAGCATTTTCGAACACAAAACTTCAAAATGTCAGTGTAACAATATTTGATCTATTATGCTAACCCCTCAAATAGTTTATTTCTGAAAATTACAGCAAAAGCCAAATGATGTACATTCCCTTTAAGCAAAGTTGTTGGCGCCCCTCGATTTTGAAAATGTCATCTCCCACATCACAGCAGTCAACAACTGTTAAATGACACTCACTGCGTCCGTAAAGACGCACTGATAATCCACATTCTTACGTTGGCAGGGCACACAGTCCGACTTCTGAAGCAGAAGAAACACGAAGGCAAGAAGATCGGGGGAGCACCGCTAGATCTTCCCAAGATCAGAAAGAACCCACTCATCGAAATACTGGCCATCAACACCGGGTAAGAGCAGTTAACATTTTCACAGCATCGCCGAACATGTTTCTGTTAAAAGACCTCTTCTCCAGGGCTAAAATTTTAAATCTGCTGTGTTCAACATAGGGTTTTGCCCTTCACCAACGTATTTTTATAAACACTGTATACTCAGTGTTGTCACAAGTAATTGTGAGAAAAAACTCACAAACTACTTGGGGTGGGACTCGAACCCACAACCTCCTGCCTACTAGTGCAGACGTCTTATACCACTCGACCACCGCGCTTGCCGGGGTCGGCTGGCTGGTTCAACACTGAGTATACAGTGTTTATAAAATACGTCGGTGAAAGGCAAAACCTTATTTTGAATTTATCATCCCAACGCCAATTCCAATATGAAAAGACTTCTGTACCAATAGATTAAAAATCATCTAACAGGATTATGTTAGTCTGGTCAACAAGGACTTCAAATTGCGACTTAGACCCCGTATTCCATTGTCATTTTTGTGCACATCAACTATCCCACCAGTCTTATTCAGTCATAGAATACAATACAATACTTAGTACAGTATGTACTACATTGTATATATACACAGGGTGAGTCAAAAAAAGCGGAACCCAAACCCCCAAAAATATATTTCATATTTAAGAAATATGTAGCACCAAAATTAACCATGACTGGAAAGCCAATTTCATAAGGTACTTTTAGTTTTAGATGAAAAAATGACTGAAAAAAAAAAACCTGTCTCGTCCAAAAAAACCCTGCGATTTCAAGAATTGGCGTCGCAATTGTCTTCAGACATCACCAGCGATAAAATCTCAGTTTAAATGTTCAAAATATTCAACAAAATCCCTTTGAAGGCCCGTCCTTTAAAAACAGTAGATTTTAAAAACAGTAGATTTTATAAATCATTTTGTTTGCCTAACCAGGGTTGTTAATAAAGATATTGTGTACTACAGTTGACGACAGTTGTTGAAACAAGTATTCTGTGTCATTTTCTTTGTTGCTCCAAACAGTCAAACCACACAATGAATTGCTTTTTTTTGGACAAGACAGGTTTTAGGATTGAGCAATTTCAGTAATTTTTTCATCTAAAAGTAGCTTATGAAATTGGCTTTCTAGTTATTATTATTTTTGGTGCTACATATTTTTTTAAATATGAAATATACTTTATGGAGTTTGGGTTCCGCTTTTTTTTGACTCGCCCTGTAGTACACAATACAGTTTGTTTTATATTGACAATTTCTGTTGTTCATAAAACTAGCTTCCTGATGTGTTTCATTAGTCATGTAAAACAAATAGAATGCTTCACAGATCACAGAAGGGAGCTAGTTTTACTGTACCACAAAAATAAGTCAATGTTTGGCGATTTTTTTTTTTTTCATATGATACCAAGATACTGTGCATATTTTTAGAGACATCTGATTAAATGTTAAAACAATTGTACTGCTATGTCAATATTAATTGAATGATATGAATATAATAGATACAGATTAAAGCAAATCAGCATTCAAGTTCCTGACAAAAATAGGCAGTAGTTCTTCGTTAGTGGAAGTAAGAAAACAGGTAGGGATTCGAGAAACACAGAAGCGAAGATTTATCAAAAAGCTGAAATAGTTGTAAACACCATACAAATGAGCAAGCATGTTCCTGTGAATGGGACGATTCACAATGCAGTGCGCCATCAAGAGTTTGCCATGGAGTGTCCATTTTTCAACTTTACCGGTCGACAAAACACGGGCCATTTGAATGAGTGTCATTAAACAACTTGAGCTAATTTGTTATAGATTGGGGCACAGCGTTCTGCCGCCTTACAAAAACACCATATTGATAAAAAGAAAAGAAAAGGGCAAACAGATCCTCGAATCATACACTTACAAAACTACTGACCGAAAACACTAACAACTTCAAATGTCCCACGCTGCGACTTTGTCGACCATCTCCCACAATGCACTAGAAAAAATGAACTCTCCGTGACAAACTCTTGGTGGCGCACTGCATTGTGAATCGCAGGAATTCACTTTTCTCTGTTTTTCTCTTATTCTCTTGTAGTTGTTTGAATCAGTGTACCTACTGTAAGACCAAGCATGCCCGTGGGGAGCTTGGCAGCTATCAGCCTGAGGAGCTGGTGGAGAGGGCTAGGCAGTCTTTCCAAGGTCAGAACTCATAAGATATCTCGAAAAAGTATTTTGTTTAAATATTCGATCAGATCCAAGTTCCAATAATAATCAAATACTAAATTATTCCAAAATGCACAGCATTTAGCTGGTCACACTGTGATGTGTACAGATTCTGAATGGAGTCCAATCCTCATAAAAGGTTTCGATCGTATGACGTCAAAATATAACCTGACCATCCAGTTTCCTTGTGATCGGCCACCATAGCAGTAGGCAAGCGTTAGGTTAGCAAACACGTCGTGCGTTGTAAACTGGTCAGTAGGGCTTATTTTCACTTGAAAGCGCAAATTCTTTATCAAATGGCATAATGGTCACTATTTTGTTGTTGGCCCCGCGTTTTTCTCTCAGTTTATGCCATCCATCACAGCTTTGAAGGCTTGCCTACTACCTACTGCGCGGTGGCCTATACAATCTTTGCCTACATGTACTTCGCCTACATGTACTTCAATGTTGACGCTGACTTCCCGGTTCCCCGATGTACATGTAGGCCGGGTTGCGAGACAGCCCTATAAGAAACATCCCAATCCAACAACTTTTTCCAAATGAACAATCTAGATTAACCCTAACCGCCCTGAATCCTTCAAAATCCTCTTTGCCAAACTGCTTCCACTTTGAGGATTAAGGTTACATGGCAAAAGTGCATTACTGATTTCATAGGATGCACTTTGTCAAGGTCTTGGGCCGGACCTTGCATTGTTTTTGCTCATCCAAGCATAAATATAGGCCTGGATTATGCTTACAATCCTCCGTACTGCTCCAGGATGTCACTGGCCAAGCCTCAACATATTGACAGTCACTGCCGCAGGATTTTGCAGGATTCAGGCAGTGGTCACTCCTCCACAGACCATATTCAAGAAATAATGGAGGAATTTGCAGGATTGAGGCTATATGCTATTTTTCCATTTGGCCAATTGGAGGATTTTGCAGGATTGAGGCTACTTCCTAGCAAAAAGGCCTAGGGAGTTAGGGTTAACACACTTGACTCCAGTCTCTAGCACTCCAAAACAAACTGTTCAACCATCTGCCACTTGCGAGTCACGTTTTGATTCTTTTGGATTTTTATAATTTGCTCGTCAGAGGGTGTCTGTGAGATATGGCTGACAAGCGAAGACACTGGTGCCTATGGGAGAGACATTGGGGTCACCATCACCGAGTTGCTATGGCAACTGGTTGAGGTCATTCCGGAAGGATGCAGAATGCGGATTGGAATGACCAATCCTCCCTATATCCTGGAACACCTCGAGGTAAGGAAGCCAAAAATTGTAGAAAGGTAAAGATGTATTCCCTGTAATTCCTTTTCTAAATTGCTGTTTTTCTAGCAATACAAAATATTGTCACTATATGGTATTGAAATATAGTCCAAGCCTACTGCTAAGCCTTTATAACTACTTCTGGCGGGGTCTTCATAAAAGTCTGCACATTTTATACTTAAGTCCTCATCATATCACTTTTCCCTTCAGGAAATGGCCAAGATCTTACAGCATCCTCGAGTCTACTCATTCCTCCATGTACCAGTTCAAGCCGGCTCAGATAATGTATTGTTGGACATGAAGCGGGAATACAGCATTGATGACTTCAGACACGTTGTAGACTTTCTCAGGGAGAGGTATTACGAAAAATAATTTTCTAAATTAAATTTAGGTTCTTTGTCACTGTGCGAAATAAGTACAAAAATAGCAGAGTATTTGTGATGCCATCGAGCTACATGAGTCGCTTGTCAATTTTTTTTTATTACAGATTGGAAAAGAGCACAATCTCAGCATTACTGCTGTGAAATCCGCATGCTGATACCATCTCTAGTCAAAAAATTATGGAGGTCAGAACACCAAGAGATGTGATGAAGTGATGTGATGAAGTGGCCCTATTTTGGCCTCAATCTCCACATAAAAAATCCCGAGAAACGACCCATTTAGCTTGACCACATCACATTTAAGGATGAAGAAATTAGTCTGAACAAGTTAGACTGGGGAAAAAAAATCAGCAGACATCAGCAGTAAGGATGTTACATTGCATTTAATGTTGTAAACGCTTAGCAAGTATTTAAATTTTTAAGAACCATCTAAATGTTTCAACATTTAGCCATTTCACAAAGGCTGATGCCTGCTCATTATGCATGCAGACCGGCAAGATTTACATTTATATATCAACAATGATTGACATAATAAATAGCGAGCAGTCATTGAAAAAGTAAAAAACTTAAACTGCATGTACCCTGAATGTAATCAAGTACTGCTGTGCTTAAAGTACTCGGTAATAGGTTTGAAAACATCGTAAATTATTTGTGCTATGTATGTTTAACTCTGAGGAGGATCGCGTGAACGTAGGTCCCTGTTTTAATAATTCGGGCGTTTAAACATTTTGGAAAATCTGTCGACAATTTTTTTCCCCATTTAAAGGGAATATACAACATTTGCAAACATCGAAAAATAAAACTACCAAATTGTTACGAAATACATCACTAGGATGTCGGTAAATGACAGTCTAAAGCATCCTGTAAAATTATGGCACTTGGTGTGAAGTCATTTTCAAGAAAATGGTATTTTTGTATAAAAAGTCAGCCGACCACCGTTAACTATTTTTCAACTACTGCTCCAAATTCACCATTTCTTTTCAGTCCAAATTTTGTTGGTTATTGGTTACATGTTCATGAACGGGTGCAGGCCAGCTAGACTGGTTCCCTTACCTTACAATTTTCCAGCATCTATAAATTGATCCATTTTATCTTTAGTGGAGTCAGGGAACCAGACTACTCCACCATTTGTGTTTTTCTTGGTTTTTCCAGCATTTTTGAATGCAAAACTTCAAACATGTCAGTGTAACAATATTTGATCAATTATAGTAATCCCTCAAATAGTTCATTTCTGAAAATTAGAGCAAAAGCCAATGATGTACATTCCCTTTAAGCGTTTAAATGTCACATCCTTAATCAACAGCATTGTATTCATGACGAGGGTCTTTGTTTACTCTTGTCATTGATAATCGGTTCAATATATTTTTTTGTGGATACAAATCTTAAATTGGTTTTGTTTTGAAAACAGGTTTCATACACACTATGTAGGGTTGAAGTTTTTCACTCAACTGTTCAAGTTGTCTTCCACTCCTGGAAAGTCTAACAATTATTCCCTTTTGTATAATTTTTATTTTCAGAGTTCCAGGGATTACAATAGCCACAGATATAATATGTGGATTCCCAACCGAAACTGAAGAGGTAAGAAGTTTCACCGATTTCTGAGACGTTCTGTAAGAATTTCTAAGAAGATTTCTAAGAAGTTTCGAAGAAGTTTCTGAATTTCAGAAAAATATGATGAATTTTTGACTAGGCCTGACATCCCAGATTCTGCCCGTAAATGTCAGAGAGAAGGTTGGGGGAGGGTGTGATGTAAGTCTAATACATGATCAAAACAAGATGGAGTAATCGGGCCTTTCATTAAGTTTGTGGGCAGAGAATTATTATGCTGCTTGTCGTCTGTGTCGACGCATTCTGGATTTCATGAGAGAATAAATTCATGAATATTTCACTTCCGATAATGATAGCCAATGTGTTTTTCAAGCCCAACATTGCCGTTTGCTCCTTGAAAGTTATCAACATTTTCAAACTTTGTATAAGTTTGATGGTATTGATGTACCCTAATGTGGCGCGACCCCTAACGTGGCGCACTTTGATTTTTCGCCTCTAGTGCCTTGTTAGAGCAAGTTTTACCTTAATTTCACAGTAACTGAAATTTCATCAAACCCTAAACATTCCCATTCATAAGCCTTGAGTAAACCTACCTGTTACAAAGTTAAGACAGAAACTTTACTTTGATGCGATGTTCCGATTGTATGTTGAAGTGGGCACTGCGCAGTGAACCCTTTTAAGATGTGCCCAAATATAAGAGAATAATTTTCTGACAAACACGTACATGGATATGTGAGTAAAGACAATAATGGTTTATCAAAGAATTTGCCAACTTTAAAAAGAAATTCTCAAATGTTCACTTGGGAATTTCTGAGATTTGTTCAAGTGTGCCACATTAGGGAACACTCAACAGATTTTGTGTCCAATTTCGGGACGCCACCGTTTTTGAAATTCGGACTAACAATTCATGACACTAAAATTGTTCCCAAGGGTTCAACATCAAGCAATTTTAAGTAATACTACCAGTATTTAACTGAATGAATTTGAAGCTCGTCAATGTCAACAAAGAGGTTTTGTAACACTGCATGAGGAAAGTCGAACAGCATTATCAAAGGTTATTAGCACCAGTGCCTTGGGGGTCAGGGTTAACTTATATAAATAACCAATTTTAATAATAAATTGAACACGCTTTCCTTTGCATCATTAGGACTTTGAGGAGACCATGAGTCTAGTAGAGCACTACAAGTTCCCATCTCTCTTCATCAACCAGTTCTTCCCTCGGCCTGGCACACCGGCCGCCAAAATGCCCCAAGTACCTGCCCAGGCGGTGAGTCCATATCGGTTTGATCATGTCTGTGAATATAATGACACCAAATAATGTAGGATTTATTATTTACTACTAACACAGTATCCGCTCCGTTCACAAGTATCCCCTCACCGGCAAAGAAAGTACAGTTGGGGGTGACCGAATGACGCCATCTTGCCTGACTGCAATATTTTGCTGCGAAGCGCGGCCACTAGCACTGCGTACGCGTGTACATAGTACAAATCCCCTGGTGTACGTGCGTCGCACACAAGGAACGGTGCTCACGCGTCAACCAGCGAAATGTATGTGTCCCACCCATGGGACGTCTTTGCTAGGTAAAAGGGCGCCCTCTTTTGTTGGCGCATGGAGCCCATAGGGCTCTCAAGTTCACATAAATGAACAGTTCAACTGGTGAGGATAGGGACTTCTATGTACCTGT
This sequence comes from Patiria pectinifera, assembly GCA_029964075.1. Classification (NCBI taxonomy): domain Eukaryota; kingdom Metazoa; phylum Echinodermata; class Asteroidea; order Valvatida; family Asterinidae; genus Patiria; species Patiria pectinifera. Next base: position 33,484,916 of record CM057142.1, read on the forward strand.
GATATGAACTAGTATAGGTCTCTCTCAAATGACGTCACTTCCTAAAGATTGCCACTTGCATCAGCATTTTGAGCGTCAAATTTTCTTAACGCGGATCGACTGCGCCGCATTTCTAAGAAATTTCGAGCAATACGCACGCGTGTTTAGAACATTTTGCACACTGCGCGCACAGTCACCTGATGGTGTTGACCACGCAGTTGTGATTTTGCTACAAAGATGGCGTCCTATAGAGAGATTTATACATTGTGTATGCAGACTGGGGGCCTGCAGCTGATTTCACGGAACTGTATGCAATGGGATAAGTCCACTTACGCCACAATTTATTGCGCAATTTGCGCAACATTTCAGTTATGACAATTTCACAAAAGTTTCATAGTGCGTAAATCCGCGACTTGCGCAACAAATTATGGCGTAACTTGCACAATCATGTTAGGTGGCGTAAGTTGTGGCGTAGGGACTAAAAATGACCTACTTTACCAGCAAATCATGATCGTCGTGGAGCCTGTTATTGCTCAACGTATCGAGTGCAAGTTACGCCATAATTTGCTACAAGACACTCGCAGCCTTGTGTTTAGAAAAGCTAATTTACTTGTGACAGAGCTTTTAGAGTTGCTTCACAATTCCTTCACAATTCCGTATTTTAAAAAGTATTTTTCAAAATGGAGGGCTGAGGTGTTTCAATGACTGTTTTGTGAAAAAAAATCAAAATCATATACAAACAGCGGTTGTAAATGCTGTGATTATCTTGGTCAAAGGTGTCTGGATTATTTGAAATGTTTCGCAGCTATGCCAAGTGTGAAATCGATCGTAAGTTTATTGCTCAATAAAGTTGTTGCGTAAGTCCTACGCATGGCGTATGCTACGCACTGTTTCATGAAATTGGCTGCTGATCTCATATTATCATGCATGTATATTAAAGGCATATAGGATCATTTGCATTTATACCAAAAGTAACCCAGCGAAATATTATCAAAAAGCATACTTGGATTGGAGATCGTACTGGTACTAAACACCCCGTGAAATTATTCCATCTGGCTTGTTGTCATTTTAAGAAATCAAGAAATGTAGCTGATTTCCAATGATCAGTCAATTTACTGACAGTTGTAATGTTCTGATACACACGGAACAACTAAAAGGTTGCTGTTGAACGCAACTAATGTTGAATTTTTTTTCCTTTTCTCAGAAAAAGGCAAGAACGAAAAAGATCTCTACTTTGTTTCAAAGCTACCGACCGTACGACCACAAACTGGGGCAGAGGCAGCAGGTCTTAGTAACGGAGGTGTCCCATGACAAGCAATACTACGTAGCACACAATAAATACTACGATCAGGTAGGTTCAGTCCTAATCTGGGTTTCCCATAGTCATGGAAAAAAATCTTGGAAAATCCTGGAATTTAACGCTATGTCATTAAAAGTCATGGAAAAGTCATTGAATTTGTAATTCATGAGGTGTCATGGAAATTTGCTGTTCCAGGAAAAAAAAGTCATGGAATTGTTGCATAGCTGCCAACTATTACGATTTTTTCGTAACTATTACGAAATGTTTGTTAAATTACGAAAATACGATTTGCCACTAAAACATTACGAATTTCCCATTTTCTCCCTAACAAAAAACAAATACTTTGTAAAGTATCGTTTTTGACCGAAAACTTCTGGCGAAATGTTGCGATAATGGATGGACTGGTGACAAGTCTAATAAGCAATGCAGTCAAGCACCTGATAGACATCAATGCAGTGTGCGCAGTGGAGTACATGCGCACATGTTATTATTGTTATTATTTATTTGACTTCAACAAAAAAATACAGACAGTAAAAAAAAATGAATTTAAAAAAAAATTATTAATATTTTTTTTTTTTCTTCTTTAAAAGAAAAATAAAAAAATATCTTTTGGCCTACAATACATTATTATTCACAACAAGAATGGTATGCACATGTAAACCATGTACCTGTACTCGATGTCGGTAAAGCTGGTACATACACTTTTGATAATAGGAGCAGTTGAAAATGACCGCGCGGGTTGATTACTTATTGGGATTTTGAAAAGTTGGCAGCTATGTTGTTGTGACCCAAACAAGATGAGGTGTAATATTTTGACTAGCTAGGCAGTCTTCCAGTTTGCATTCCGGTTTACTATACTTCCTCTTTATGCATGTGTGCTCCCTACTTCCTGCATATTCAGTGCACCATTGTGATGCCTTTGTGGTGCTCAGCGGTCTTGTGTCAAACTGGAAGGCTGAAAGGGAGTGGTGTCCCTTGCTTCAGTGTAAGAACTGGCCAGTGTATTTTAAATAGGCTTTTAAGATGCCAAAACAGTTTAGGAGTTGGTCGTGCAAAGCCCTAATTTTGTCCTGGAAATGTCATTGGAATAGTAATGGAATTTCATTTTAAGGTTTCTTTGAGAATGCTATGTTTTGTCGTGTCCATATTCTGTGTCCTTGGGCAAACCATGATACCCTACTTGTCTCTCTCCACCCAAGATTACAAAATCCTCCAACATTTTTCAACTCCGCCTAAATTTTTGAAAATTGTCAGACAGTCCTGCCTCAAAATGCATTCATCCTCAATCCTCCAAAATCCTCCTCATCCCAAAACTTTGCACTTGTGTTTAAATGAAGGATAACCAACGCCAAATCCTTCAAAATCATCAGACAGTCCTGCCTCAAAATGCATTCATCCTCAATCCTCCAAAATCCTCTTGTGCTTCATTCACCATTCATCCTCAATCCTCCAAAATCCTCATGTGCTTCAATCACCATTCATCCTCAATCCTCCAGAATCCTCAATTGATTCAATCACCATTCATCCTCAATCCTCTAGAATCCTCCAAAACCGCCAGGAGGAATTTGGAGGAGTGAGGTGGGTTAGGGTTAATCCCACTTGTCTCTCTGCACCCAAGATTATAAATTAGTACTGGAATTGGTCATGGAAAGCCCTAATTTTATCCTGGAAAAGTCCTGGAATTTCATTTTAAGTTTTTTTTGGGGGGGAACCCTATGTTTTGTTGTGTACATGTTTTGTTGTGTCCTTGGGCAAGCCATGATACCCCAGTTATCTCTCTCCACCCCAGGTTAGATATGAGTACTGGTATTAGCTGCAAAGTAACCTTTGGAACATTGACATCCCATGCAAGGGAAGCTGACGATAAACATTGGCCTTATAAAGCTTGACAGGATGGTAAAAAACAAACAAACAAACGCAACATTATACTTCCACTGTTGATTTACATGTTTATGGCTAGGAAATTTTGTTGGAAGGAAAATGATACCAAGAACTCCCGATTTGGTCCAGTAGTCTTGACTCCAGCGCCATTTTTGTGTGCCACAGTCAGGGGCTCTAATTAGGATTAACGCACACAGTGAACAAAAGGATTATCTTAACCCCTGACTTTGGTTCACAAAAATGGCGCTGGAGGCAAAACTACTGAACCGAATCAGGAGTTCTTGGTATCATTTTCCTTCTAACAACATGTCCTAGCCATACACATCAATAGTTAAGGTCCCTGGATATCGGAAGTATGCGGTTGCGTTTTGTTTTTACCACCCTGTATTGCTCTTATTGGTCTAAAATTGATGTTACTTTTTGTTGTCTGAATTTGTGACCTAATGGCAGTATTCCTTCTTGGGTATTCACAAAGTGTAACGCCTTCCACTGCAAACGTTTCTTGAAGTCAGTTTTACAAAATGGCCTAAAGTTGACTTTTTGTCCAAACTGTCTCTTTTGGTTAGGCCAAAAAAAATAATAAGTCGGTCTCTGGTCAGCGCGCGCGTCGATTTTAATCATGCGCGTCAATCTTTTTTTTTTTCAAAATGTTCCGCGGTAGCTCCAACAGCGCCCTCTATTTCCGCACCTCCTCAATTTTTTTTGCCAAAGAGCACCAAGGAATGGGAAATTGCACCAAGGCAAATGATCGAAAGCACCAAGGCAAATTATGGAGGACACCAATGTACATGAGGACACCAAAAAAGCAAAATAGTACCCACCTTGTCCAAGCATGAAGAAAAAAAAAAAAAGCAAAAAAAAAAAAAAAAGCCCGCATGGCTGCGTCAATTCCGGAACTTTGGTCTGACCAGAGACCGAATATTTTTTTTTTGGCCTAATTACAAGATTTTTCATCTACATGCCAAATGTCAAATCATGCCATTTGTCACTGTCCAGGTGCTGGTCCCCAAGAAGGAAGAGTACATGGGCAAAATGATGGAAGTCATCATCGTCGAGACTGGCAAACACTTCTTGAAGGGCCAACTGGTGGGGGATGAAGCAGACGTGATCACGCCGTCCATAGCGCAACCTCTTGCCCACGGACAGATATCGGGCATACCGCATGTAAGCGACCAATCACGACTCGGTTTTCTGTGAACTCCAGAGGAACTATAACCGGTGCCCTCTTTGCAGGAACAGTAGATCAGGTTTCCCAGCCACTTAGGAACTCAGGGAAAACTTTGAAAATGATTTTCCATTTTACCGGTCAGGGAAATCTCAGGGAATTTGGGAAAAACACCCCGAAACAGGGAAAACTCAGGAAATTTGACAGTGACCTAGAAGGGAAAGGTTCTGCCAGTTTGGCGTACGCGCGTATCGTGTGCCATGTGTCCAAAGTTGTGTCCCATTGACTGGCTGGCTATGGTTGCTTTTTAGTACTTATGCAGTGTGAAAAATTGTCAGTATCTCAGTTGCTTTGCTGTAACCACCTCTTGACTTCCCAGCAACCTGGTTAACGTGAAGATATTTCTCACAGAATTTTTTAAAAATTTTCAGGGGAATATGAGGGATAACTCAGGGAATTTGTTTTCATAAAGTGCTGGGAACCCTGTAGATGGCACTGTGTGACCACTCATGACAGCTCCAGTGTTAGAGACATGCCATATCCACACAGTTTGATTCTACAATGCTACTGAGGACCTGTACTGTCCCTTTCTTTTGTTCCTATTTTTGGGACTTCAGGAAATGTCAGAATATAATGAAATATTCTACTTGATATAGCCTTGGTCAAGGCTCTCGTCGTTTTTCGTCCGTACGCGGTAATCAATCGGCAGCATATCCTCGCGCGCTATGCAGTGCATGTAAAAATACAGCGCGAACAGCGACCTTATGCGGCCACTATTTTATGCAAAACAGTTGGACCCAATCGAGAGCCTTGGTTCAATCGTCCATGTGAGGTTTTGGGGGTGGTGCTCATTATGCTAATAGCCTAAGCTGACCTGAAATGTTGTTTTCTTATTGGCCGATCGTTGCATGAGAACTTGCATAGCAGTGAAACGTGGCACCGTACATAATGCATACACACTTGTTGTGTGTCTCTGCACATGGCACCAATGCACAAAAAGTGTGGTTTCTGTCACGTCCGCAAAATGGCTGCAAATAATTTGATGACATCAGGATTTACCAAGGTGTGATTGGACACTCTACATATTAGCCCCGCCTACACTTATCTGTATTCGTATATAATGTCGTGCGCTAGAAATCCAGCGCAAAATAAAGAAAAACATAAGCTTTCGCTGACGACTGAACCAAGGCGTTCGATCTGGTCCAAATGATTTGCATGAAATAGTGGCTGCATGAGGTCGCTGTTCGCGCTATATTTTTACATGCACTGCATAGCGCGCGAGGATATGCCGCCGATTGATTACCGCGAACGGGAAAAGTAAGGACGAGAGCATGACCAAGGCTATACTTCATAGTAAGTACATGTAAAAAATAGGATCATGCATCTTGTGGAATTGTTGCGCTTAGTATATTGCCATTTCCGAGAAAAGAGTACATGTATTTACCATAATTTCCTTGCGGTGGATAGCACCAAACCATTGCACTTTCAACATAAAACCTATGCTTTGTTTCAAGAAATATTAAGATGCATTTTTACAGTTTTCTCAAAAAGTGTGATATCTACTGAGCTGAAATTTTGACAGGTGAATTTTTAATAACCTGCTTCAGATTTATTGTGTTGTTCCTTGAATCGGCAAAAACACCTTTTTTGGCAAATGGTGTCCAGTACCTTTTAAATGATTATATGGCTTTATAAAGTTTACAATAAGGCCAAAAAAAAAGTCACCGGTTTCTGGTATGGAGCTTGCCCAAAAAGTGGTGCGGCGACGCGGCTTTTTTCTTTTTTTTTTCCTGATTTTTTTGCTTCAAATGTCGGCTGATGACTGCAAATGGTGCCCGACTAAACTTAGTGCACATATATGGGAGTCCAGAGAGGCCACATAAAGTTTATTCTCGACCACAACCTAATCTAAAAACACGTTAAAATTGTGCAGCAGCAGGATTCCAGTCAAACCAGTGAGTTTGGCGGTTTTGAGACATCATCTTTCATTGAAAAAAAACTTTTTCATTTTGCCGACGCGCATGGCTACGGCGACGCGCGCGCATACCAGAAACCGGAGACTTTTTTTTTTGGGCCTAAGCTACAGTTTTGTCACGTTTTTAAAAGCTCACACGCAACTGCGACAATTTAGTGGAAGGAGCTAAGATCTGATGTGAACTCCGTCTTGTTTTCTTCTTTATTTCTTCAGATTCTTCAGACTCCGGAGCCTCCTGAATCCTGGTCATGGCTGACCATCACCATGGCGATAGTGGTCGGCACTTTCTTGCTAGATCTTGCAAGAATACTTGTGTACCACTTACTGTATACCAGAACCTGATGCTTAAGACGTGCAACAGAGAACTGTACAGTTGGATTTGTATAAATGTCAGAGATTTTATGAGGAAAAATTTGAAAGCATCTTTACTTTTATTTTAAAGACGCTTAACCCTAACCCCCACAGTTTTTTCTCTAGGCACCCTGCCAAATGAAACAAAACGCAACTTGGCTGAAATGAGAACCTTGTAGATGCAACAAATTGTAACAGTGGATTCTGTTGCATTGTGCAGTGAACCCAGTGCATACCAGCCTTGGCACCAAGCAGTTACCCTGCTAAATGCAACCAAATGCAACAGTGGATTCTGTTGTATCAGCCTTGGACATATGAGCAGTTACCCTGCTACATGCAACAAGATGCAACAAAGCACAGGGACTTGAGTTGCCTGCTAAATACAACAGTGTGCAACAACTGTTTACCTTTGTTGCTTTCTGTTGCATTTGGTGGGGTTGGGGTTAATGCTTTTATCATTTCACTACTATGGACCATGTACCATGTACTAGTTCATACTTGGAAATACGTTAATGAAGGGGAATTGTGTATTAAGGTAGCGTCCATCATTTGTAATTTGTGCATTATGTTCGTTTGAAGCAACAAAAGTGCTCAACATCTAAGGAAGGGTGCTGAACAACTAAACCTGATGAAATTTCAGCTCAGTGAATGCCGCATATTTCAAGAAAAAAATATTCTATGATCTCGATTTCAAATCAAACGTTGCCAAGTCATGTTTGGAATTGGGCCTGAATTCAGCGTCCGAGACATGTTCTCACTGAGCCAATTGCAGCTACGCGATGATGCGCACTGAACCGACGAATTATAGCAACCGCGCATGTGTGTGTGTCGTGTTAACTACGAACTACTAACGGTAATTTCCTAAGATGTGTCTTTAGATGCATTTTTGGAAAGGCCTTCTTGCGTTGATTTCTTCAAAATGACGGCTTGCCAGAAAGAATAATTTCACAGGGAGTTTATTGCCATTACTATCTTTAAACCAAGTAAGCTTTTCAACAATAATTACGTCAGTTACTTTTTGGATAGCTGCAAATGATGGACTGTACCTTTAAAGACTATCTGAACTTCAATAAATAATTTTTTTTCTCTTCCTTAAGAATTTTCAAACGTGTATGTTTTAATTTGATTTTAAAAAAATCCTTTCAAATTTGATTTAGGCTTCGGCAACCCTCTGAAGAGGGCTTTTATATTTCAGTTGCTTTTGGGCACAAATAAACACCACATAAAATCACCCTGTCTTAGATTTCTGTCACAAGTCATTGATGGCGGTACATGCTGACCTCAGTAAGCTTGATAGTCTAACCCCTTCATCTTTTATTTTCAGAATTGCATACATGTACACTGTACTTTACTTTTAAAACCCGAACTTAATTGTGTCACATCATACTATTGTTTTTCTTGAGCTACTTAGCTGTGGCATAAATATGGTTCACTTTGCCAGGAGATTGGGTGGGGGCGGGATTTGGGGGTACTATAATGGGGGAATTTGTGGGGTTTCAAACAATCAAGAGCTTTTATTGCCTTCTCTAGCCGAGAGTGGAGGGACAAGGGTGTGGGGTGGATCGACTAGCGTTGGAGAAAACTGGCTTTTATTCAGCGTTGGAGAAAACTGATTTTTTTTTTTTAAATGCTCCTACTTTTTCATATGAAGCTATTCCGCATTTTCTTTGCAATTGATGACATGTACACACCTGTGAAGGGGTACGAGCCTGCTAGGCTGATTCTCTGACCTTACAATTCCCCAAAGTCTATAAATTGCTCCGTTTCATCTTGGCGTCAGGGAACGAGACTACATGAACATGATTGGTTTTGTTTTGTTTTTCCAGCATCTACCAGCCCAAAACGTGAAACAAGTCAGTTTAACAATATTTTGCTATAACACACTAATCCTCCAAATCTATTTATTACTGAAAATTGCACCAGAAGCAAATGTAGTTGTACATGTTAAGCAGTAAGATCAAGCACCTTCGTAATATTGCACTTTGATAGACAGACCTAACGTCTGTGGTTTTGGGTTGTATTCATATTATACGTTTATCAAAGAGCAAAATTACCAAGGTGTTTGATCTTAATGCCTTATTTCCATGGTATAATAAAGAGCATATTGCGAAAGGTCTTCCTGATTCTAATATGATTCACCTCAATGACGGTGATAAGTTTGCCTTGTTACTTGCAGTTAGGGTTTGTACGAATGTCACCTGCGTCACCGACTCTCTTTTTCATAGTGATATTCTTTTCAAAACGCAACTGGAGTTTGTTTACAATTTCGGTTTAACCACTTCCGTCTCTGTGCAGATCAGTGGCGTAGCTAGTTTTTTTTTTTAGTGGAGTACAGGGTGGGGGGGGGGGGTCAGAATATCATGGGGGGGGGGGCACATATCGCAAACACCCTTTGACAGTTTTTCCAAGTTGGGCCTTATATCCTTGCTGTATCCATTGACATAAGAAATTGTAAACAGTAAGCCTTTGGCTAACAGAAAAAATACAACTTACAAAAAAACATTTTTGGTTGCCGGAAAGGAAAAGGGGCATTTATCAGTATTTTTTGGGGGGGGGGGGGGCACGGACAATTTGTCGGGGATACGTCCCCCAGCCCCAGCCCCCCGTACGTGGCTATATACGCCACTGGTGCAGATCTGCACAAGCCAATTATTTCAGATGGATAAACTTCGCCTTTCTGCCTTTGATTTTGTGTTATTAAGGGTTCAGTTGCTTTGTTTTCTATTAATGTCAAAATCGTGTAGGTTGGGAAATCTGCCCAGTACATTTCGTCACAGTTTGAAACACCAAGTTTTCATACTGATATCAGTCAAGAGGTTTTTTTTTTAAACATGACTGGATTTTCTTTACAATTGTCGTTTTTGTTTGTTTTGGAAAACCACTTCCGTCTCTGTGGAGATATGCACCATTTTGATGGATAAAAACGTGAGCTGCTACCTCAGTGACCTTGCTTCTGTGTTAAATTGCTTTTTTTTTTGCAGACTTGGTTTTGTAGACTGTCAATATCACGTAATCTGGAAAATGCATTCCAGTTTTTCCCTGTGTTCCTGCTAAATGCAACAAGATGCAACGGAGCAAAGGGACTTGAGTTGGCTGCTAAATACAACAATGTGCAACAAAATATCTTTGTTGCTTTCTGTTGCATTTGGCGGGGTTGGGGTTAATGCTTTTATCAAAGCACTACTATTGACCTTGTACCATATACCAGTTCATACTTGGAAATACGTTAATGAATATTAAGATATTCCGCATTTTCTTTGCAATTGATTACACACCTGTGAAGGCTGCTAGGCTGATTCTCTACAATTCTATAAATTGCTCCGTTTCATCTTGGGGTCAGGGAACGCGACTACAAGAACACAATTGTTTTCTTTTAGTTTTGTCCTGCATCAACCAGCCCAAAACGTGAAACAATGCAGTTAAACAATATTTTGCTATAACATACTAATCCTCCAAATCTATTTATTACTGAAAATTGCACCAGAAGCAAATGTAGTTGTACATGTTAAGCAGTAAGATCAAACACCTTCGTAATATTGCACTTTGATAGACAGACCTAGCTTTTGTGGCTTTATTCATATGAATATTATACGTTTATCAAAGGGAAAAATTCAAACGAATAAAAAAAAACACGAATTTGCTTTTTCAATTCAACGCCGAGATTTTTTGCTACACGAGACGAATTTTACAAATTTTAGTACGATTCGGTATGCTAAAAAATTGAATTATAGTGAACCTTCAATGAAATCTAGTGCTTTTTGGGAAATTCAAATTGAGAAATGAGCTTGGGCGATCGATGTTCGGGGACGAAATTAAAGTATCGATATAGGGAATTCGTGTGATACAAGTGTTCCATTCGTGTGATACAAAATAACCGCAGGAAAACCTATATTTGACATATCTTTTTGGTTTATTTAGTGCACTTCTTTAAACATTTAAAATGCTCTTTGCTTTTTGGGACAACTGAGGGCGTTGTTGCCGTGATGTCATCTCAGGGAGACACTGTTCAGTTTAGGGTTTGTTTTAATGTGAACCCGAAATTCTGCTCATTGATAACATTTATGAGAAATGTTTGCTCATTGCCGCTTACCACCATGTACTATTAAACCCAACAACGAATCACCGAAGAAAAGAAACATTTTAACGGCGAAATATCCAAAATTCTGGCAACTTTTTGTGCACAAACCAATTGCAACTCAGGTTTCTGCCTGATCACGTCACGGTTTTTGTTCACTAAGATGGAAATTCACATTAGCATAAAAACCAAAATGGCACCAAATATACTTGAAAATCGCAAAACGAAAATTGAAAATAACGTCTGGCTTTCTCTTAAGACGGTCAGAGCGTAATTGATCGCAGCGTCGAGTTTCACAACCAAGCAGTTCTTTTCAAAACCAAATCAAAAGAGACTCCTCCATGCATGGTGTAACCCCTTACTAGCTAATAGTGGCATAAGACTTACGCAACAAAATGTAGTGCAAGCAAAGTAATGAAATTGCGGAGAGACAAGTGCTGCTGAAGATGTTGTTTTCCAACTCTCCCCCCCCCCCAAAAAAATAAACAAAATATAGGCCTATACTGATTTCAACATGACAAACGTAACTCCATTGTTTCCGATTTCGAAATTTCACATTTTGTTCATTCTGTTATTATGGTAGTAATTCGTTATGGTTAGTGCCATCAGCGAGACCCCATTCATTGGTGGACAAAATAATGTAAATGGATTGTAAGTCAATACAATATAATAGGATGAAGCATCCTGTGCAGTGCACCCGAGAGTATGATTGCCGTCGTTTTTGAAAATAAAGAAATTACCATAATTTCCTCGCGATTTTTTTTTTAGAATTATCGCGCTTTCAACGGACACGTACCGAATTCTTTTGCGTCGAGAAAACTGAAGGTGCGTTTCAGTTTTCTCAAAAAGTATGATAGTGACCTGAAATAAGTTTCAACAGGTCGGTTTTTTAATTACCTGCTTATATTGTATACTTTGATTCGGCAAAAAGGTTGTTTTTAGCAAATGGTGTGACACTTTTATTTCAAATCATGACAGGAGTTTGTTTACAAATTCGGTTATTTTTTTTATTTGGCACAGCGGTATTACACATACTGACAAACGTTTCTATGGAGATTAAACGTGACGTGCTTTGCACCTGAGTGATTCTGAGTCATGGATTTCAGTTGCTTTGTTACTTGCAGACTGGGTTTTGTGTGAATATCACCTGTTATTCCGACTCTCTTTCACCATCAGTTTCCAAAAACGCGACTGGAGTTTGTTTACAATTTCGGTATTTTTGGGAAAACCACTTCCGTCTGTGGAGATCTGCTCAAGCCAATTTCAGATTAACTTTGCCCCTCGGTGAAGTGCGTCTTTGGGTTCAGTTGCTTAGTTTTGTATGAATGTCAAAATCATGTAGGTCCGGAAAATCTGTCCTACATTCGTCACAGAGACCCCGTTTCATACTGATATTTAAGTTTTTTTCCCCCAAAACATAACTGCATTTTCTTCACAATTGTCAAAACAAACACAAACGACAATTTGGAAAACCACTTCCGTCTCTGTGGAGATATGCACATGCCGTTGTGGGACGTGAGCTGCTGCCTCTTCGGTGACCTTGCGTCCGGGTTCAGTTGTTTTGTTTCTTGTTTGACTGTCAATATCGCGTAATCTGAAAAATTCATCCCTGTATTTCGTCACAGGCCCCCGTTTTCATACTGATATTCTTCTTTTCAAAACACGGCTGGAGTTCGTATACATTATAATTTTTGATTTGGAAAAGCACTGCCGTCTCCGTGGAGATTTGCATGCACATTTGGGATTAACAATTGATTCGGACTTTGTGCCTCAGTGACTTTGCGTCATTGGGTTCAGTTGCTTTGTTAGTTGAAGACTTCATTATTTTGGTATGAATATCAAAATCCCGTAGACCCAGAACTTTCCTACATTTCGTCACAGACTTAGTTTTGTGTGAAAATGACCTAGAAATCCTACGTTTCGTCACAGACACATACACTGCATTTGTATTCATGCGTTCGTCAGTGACAATTTTGTAAGCCTTATAATTAATTTAATCGAAGTGCAGTCAATTTTCAACGCTCGAAAAAGTTACCATCGTTCATGCTGCAGTTTTTAATGTTTTAATTCTTTTCCGTAGTTACATTTTTTTCTGCTGTAGAACCAAGTTTTGTTTGGAGCCTATGCTAAAGTCAAACCAAAGTGGGAATAAAGAAAAACCAGGTCAAATCTGTAATCGGTCTTTTAATTCTACCGCCATGGTCTTCCGAAAAGTGCAGTTGTTTTGTTTCTCTGAAACTGTCGGGCCCTCGGACGACCTTGAAAGAAAACCGCATTTCCTTCCTTGCGCTCCACGCCCAACGGTGTCAACAAGTCAGTGTCAGGTATCGTCATTTCCAACCAAGTAAACAAATCAACTAGGCCTATAAGTCTATGCCTAAACTTAACTTAAAGTTGCTATCCATGTGCTCCCAAACAGCTTAAAATCGAACAAACCCTACGTTTTCTTTCTGTATATTGCCAGTGGACGTTTCCCTCTGAAAATGCGCTTTAGGTTGCTTGCGCACATAATGCACACAAAGCATAATGCCTGCATTATTGCCGGGCTACAAATAATTCGAAAGTCGTCAAGTAAGTCCACATAATACTAAACGTGGGCGGATTTTTGGGGTTCGGTGTCTTATTCAGAAGTAAACAACTTTTGCGTTGCTAGGAAACTAGCAGTTTAAAAAAAAAACCTCTATTTTTTTTTGGGAGACTCGACAATAGCACGGAGAGAACAGCTTTAATCACTATTGAATCACTATTATGCTTGAACCAATGACTCACGAAAACATTTGTCAACCGTGCTACACACAGCTTATTACTGACTCATCTCCGGCAGGTTTACCGGTCGATGTAAACACGTTCACGTGCAAGTTTACCCACCCGGGTTATCCGGTTCGATACCGGATACCGAGGAAGGAAATCATGTACAAGGTCAAATGCACGAATCTCATAACAATGTCAGGTTGTCACCACAGCGATTCAAGATCTGCTGATATACCAGGCGGGAGGGGGGATGTTGCTTCCATAAGGGGGGGGGGGGGGGTCATAGCACTCATAAGTAGTGTAACGGAAAATCATGTACATGTACCTTGTCGGGGGTGGGGGCACTCCCCCCTTTTCTTTCTTTTATTTATTTCAATATCTCAAATCTGCATATGGAAAGGGAATTCAATTGCAACATCGATTTCAAAACAGCTGTCCTATTCCTCGATCGTCTGATTAATTATAAAATAGGTCCTTTTGGGGAGGGGCATGGAACCGTTGTCTCTATCCTTGGGAATCCCGGACGCGTCTTCTCCGGGAATACTCATCTGCTACTGTATCTGCTACTGTGTATGCAGTGACGTAAGTTACGAGGTCCCCCACAAAATCTCAGCTGCCCCCATAACAAAAACCGAAATGTGCCCCCTCCCAAGAAGATCATTCTGTTAAGTAATTAAACTAGAAGACGATTGTAGGTGACTACTTTTTAACTAGATGCTGATTCCCCTTCGCCCTACGGATTTCAAGAAGTTGGGGGGGGGGGGAGAGAAAGAGCGCCCCTAGCGTCGAATGAGGCCCCCGGCCGCCCCCGCTTTTGAATTTTGCAGCAATAAGCCTCTGTATACTGATGACGTCACACTTTGTTTACATGTGTGCTTTTCTATGTGAGCCTGGTGGGGAAAACTGTTTCATAACCCCATAGGAAAGCTCACACGTAAACAAAGTGTGCCGTCATCAGTATAGAGGCTTATTGGGGCACTGGCGCGTATCCAGCTTTATGCGGGGGCCGGGGGGGGGGGGGCGAAATTAAGACTTTACTGTAGTGTATCGACGTCTAAACCATCTTAAAAAACATGCCACCGGGGTACGTGTGTGTGGGGGCAGTTTCCCTCTGCCCCTCCCCCCCCCCATGGATACGCCACTGGCGACCAGTCGACCCCTGGACATTTGGGAAAATGTTGTTGTGGATATATATTAATTGTCCCCAATATAATGCTGAACCCCCCCCCCTAAGGCCCCCCCCCCCCCCACACACACACTGGAAAAAGATTGCAGGTCAAGTCGCCCCCTGGCCGACTCGCCCCTTACCGACTCGCCCCTTACCGACTCGCCCCCTGACTGACTCGCCCCCTGACCGACTCGCCCCTTACAAGCTCGCCCCCTGGCCGACTCGCCCCCTAGCCGACTCGCCCCCTCGTCAACCCGCCTCCTAGCCGACTCGCCCCCTGACCGACTCGCCTCCTGACCGACTCGCCCCCTGGAAAAAGATGCACCGTACGGGGACATCGTGAAAAAAATAATAAAAAATAAAAGACAGTGGAGGAGAACACATTGCCCGGTATAATGTGTGGTAACTGCGGTCACTATACTTACTTTGTATATACACTTGTATACACTTTAAGTTTAACCACCATTTTTTCCATGTTCTTTTGAAGTCTGCAGGCTATAAAATAATTTAAGACGAAATGAATCGTCTGCATTCTGCAAGTGTTGTCGAATCACTTCAAGAAATGTCAAGGCCTGAGGAAAATCGTTTATTTGTATTTTTTTTGGGGGGCCTCCGATTTTCTTAAAAGAAAACAAAAAAAACAACCTTTTATTTAACGGAAATGCATATTTAACGCAAACTGCATCCAAATTCCAATTTCCAAAATATGAAAAACTTTGCCTGCACAAATTTCCCGAAAGCGGCAGCATTCCTGAGCTGCCGCTTTCACATACAACTTACAAGATTTCCAAATAGTCACATACAAGATTTCTGGCTACGCAACCGGCAGTCCCAGGCGTCACAGGGGAGCCTCCTAGCAACAGTATTTCTAAGCAACCAGGTTGGAATGTGATGGGCATGCAGCCATGCACCTGTGGCTCAGATAGCTAATCACTCCAGTTGCGCGCGGAAGGAAGTCATTCATGAAAGCAGACGGTCCGTGATGAAAGCAACCAATGGCATATTTATTTGCCGGGAACCGGCTCATTTCATTGGCTGAGATACTATCATCGCTGTTTATCATCTGAGAATCTTCCAATTACTGGCGGGAAGTTCTCAAAGGCCTTAAAGTTCGGTGGCCTACCGCTGAACCCAAATGTATATGCTTTGTAACGAACAAGAGTGGCATTGTATCAATTTGAACAATACGGCTATCAATCATTCTCTGGAAAGGCTTTCCGAGCTGAGATTTTATTTGGGCATTTTTTTTCCTCAGAGACAGGGGAAAACTTTTTGCGAAAAATGTGGAAAACTGAATTGAACGTGAAATTTCACTACCTCCGTGTTGTGTACATGCACATAGATAAACGATTAGGGGATGATATTCCAAGTCCAAATAATTCATTAAATGTAGGGCTCCCGATGTCTTTTTTTCGTAGTACGATTTTATTCTTCGCTTATTTAAAAGATAAAACTGCATGGCCTACATTTTTTTTTGTAATTTCGGAATACATTTTGAAATTAAGTTTGAAGTCAAAGGGCTGTTGATAATCTTATTTGTATTCGTTTTAAAATAAGGAAAAACTAAGCAGAATTCGTATTAAAATTTCCCCTGGAATCTACAAAAAAATTAACTGAGAGTTCAAAACTTAATGGGCTAGGTTGTTTGAAATCGTTTTACTTTAAAAATAAATCGAGAGAACAAGACATACTAAATCGTATTAAAATAACCCCTATTTATTTGATGTCTCTCTCTATCTGAGGCCGGGACAATATAAAGGGATGACGATTAATTCTTCGTGTATTTAAAAAAATAAAACGCATGGCCTATTATTTGCTTGTGTTTGTATGCCAGTCACTTTTTTTTGTAAAAACAAGTAGGTATTAGTGGGGGATTCCAGACATTGCCATAGGTCTGGGGGTAGTACAGGGTCAATGGGGAGAAGCCAGGGTACCAGACTTTACCCCCTCCCCCGTCTCTGCCCCTCCCATTGTACCCATCCCTTTCCAATGATCCCCACCCCCAAATAGATCCCTCCCCAAATATATCTGTTTAGCTCCCCAAATATATCTACCCGCTTGCTCCCCCAATACATATCTTCTCTCCGAGTTGTTATATTATAAGTGGGGGTACGGCGACAAACCCCATATCTCCCTCTGTCTAGGCATCTCCTCTGTCTATTTTAAAACTTTATTTAAACAAATAAATCATTTTTAATAAATGAACCTCGAGCTATCTAATAAAACAGATCAGTGCGATCATCATATAATCATCGAGAATGGTTTTTTAGTTTGTGAAACGTGCGGTGAAATAGTTTCACGTTACTTTGATTTTTCGGCAGAAAATGCGCAAGAAGATCGTATCAATTGGTCAACTTTAAAAAGAAACAAAAGAAAAACTGTGGAGAAACTTATGTTTTCTGTTTGTCCAGAGCAAGACTCAGAAGATGTCCAAGAAACAATAAATAAATATAACGAGCTCGTTAATTACAAAACATTGAGGGGAAATGGTTGTGTTAAACGGTCGTTAATAGCGGCGTGTTACCATCACGTCGTTGGATGGAACAAAGAACGAGTTAGAGATGTATTTAAAGTGACTCAAAATCAATTTAATAAGGCACTAAAAAGATACGATGACCACTACAATAAAGGCGGGGCCGAGGGTATAACCCTAAGAGGTGAAATAGAGGTATAACTCGGTGGATCGCTTTCATAATGTTTATTTACCGAGAATTTGAACTTGTAAGTTTTTCGATAAGAGATTTTTTTTCTTTTGCCAGCCGTTCGTCTACCCGTTTTTTAACTTCTTTTTCAAAGTCTCTATCGTTTTTAATTTTTTGAAGCTTTGTGCTGGTCTTTGTTCTAATTTTTTGCTTAAGCTCGTTAAATTTTGCGAGCTCTCTCGTAATCAATAAGAACTCTTCGTGCGATATATCTCCGTCGTTGATGGCTTGAGACACGTATTCTTCAATCGTGTTAAGTTTGGAGTCTGCTAATATTTTAATCTGGTCGTGCTTTTTCAGCTTGGCGGATAATCGCTTAGACGTGATTCTAAGCAGAATATCTACACCAAAAGCGCCTATAAACGTTCCTTCTAGCACCAATCCAACGGGAGCTGATATAACACCCAATAGAGCGGGAATACTGACAGCCCCCGCTATAGCCCCCAATCCTTCTAATCCTATCTCTACGTAATTAATAGTGTCGATCACTCTCTTTATTTTTTTATAAGTGCGCTCTCGGTGGTCTCTCTCTTTCAAGATTAAAGATCGAATCTCTTCAATCTTTTTAAGTCTGAACACTTTTGTTTCTTCGTTACTATTTAATCGGAGTACATCTCCAGAAATATCGGGGTATAACGCCTTACCATCTACACTCATGTTTTTAATATAAAAAGATTTTAAAATTAAAAGATC
This sequence comes from Patiria pectinifera, assembly GCA_029964075.1. NCBI lineage: Eukaryota > Metazoa > Echinodermata > Asteroidea > Valvatida > Asterinidae > Patiria > Patiria pectinifera. The sequence continues at coordinate 33,502,956 of CM057142.1, forward strand.
TCCAACTCGATAATGATACCCTCACCCTTATTGTTGAATACCTGTCCTTTTTCACCGCTGATAGAAAATGTCAGTTTGTCGATTATACCGTTTTTAAGTTTTTTGAAATCCTCGACTCTATCAGGCTCGGGTTTGTGCGTACCCACGGGTACGATTTTCAAGATGTCAGAAGGACGACCATTACAAAAGTTTTCACTCGTACTTAATTGCGGGCAGCGAATAAACAAAAATTTAAACGGATTAACGTCGTAATATCCCGTGTACACCACTTTGGGTACCAGTCTTCCTTTGGGTAAATTGAGTAATCGAGATACTTCTCTGTTTAAACGCAATTTGAGATTTACGTCGGTTATCACCAACGTCACCTTTCTAGATTCTCTAAATACTCGAAAACTTACCCCGGGTATAGAATTTAAAATGAAATCGAACCAATCGACGTCGTACCACCCCGGTGGTATGATGACCGAACCGATACTTCCGAGTGGCAACGGCTCTAAATGACTCGGAGGAATAAAATCGAAATCATCACCCGTCACGATAAGACTTCCTCTTATAATCACTCCTGCTTCTCTACTATCTCTCAACTCGCTCAACTCGCTCGCACCCATTTCTCCTTCAATAAACTTTAAAGCCAATTCCTCACCTTCAAAGATTTTTCTTTCTCTAACAAATAATATTCTTACTAAAGATTGAAGCGTATTAAGTTCTAATTCAGTTTTTGTTATTTCTGAATTCATGGCGGCTAAAATCAACCCTCGCCGTTCAGCTATAATAGCTCTTTTTCTTTTGTTTGCTTCTAAAACGGATTCTAGTCTATCGTCTTCGTACGCTTTTATAAGATCGTTTATAGTTTTTGTAAAACATTTTCATCGTTAAATAAATAGTGGTATGGTATATCGGGTAACAATCGCTCTATAAAATCTCTATCCGGCGTTGTTATGTACATCTGAAAGAAACTCCGCGGGTATGAGGAGGTTTATCTGTGGTAAACGCGGGTCTCCCATCTATTTGCGTAAACCAATCAATCTCCGTGGCGCTGTAAATATTAAAATATGCGGCGTTAAACAACACCCCATTTACGCGTATAGATTTTTGACCGTTTAAATTATCTACAACGTCTTCTAATTTAAACGTCTGCTCATTTTGAAACAAGTGAAACGAATGCATTTATTTTAAAGTCTTTTTATATTAAAACTGAAACTAAAATAATGAGTGATTTTAAGTCGTTAAAAAGCAGATACAATCGATAGCCGATCAGGTAACGAGACAAGTAAATCAAAATGTAGCCAAGGCAAACGAGCTAAAACATCAAGCTGCACCCCAAGCAAAGTTTTTAAACAGCACTAAACCCAGTGAACTGGAGGTCATAGTTAATAATACCAACGGGTTTTTAACCATGTTTCCCGACTTAACCTCGGACTATAAATTGCCTCACGTTGAGACGAACGAGGATGTAGATCGTTGGAAATCACACCCCATGTCGTTTTATCAAAATCAGTTAAATTTTGCGATCTACTGCGCTACTACGGGCTGCGGTATTGGATTCGATCTTTTAAACGCGAGCAACCGTTACGTTTGGGCCATTTTTAACTTTCATTTATATTTTACGGTTAGAAAGATCCTGTACGACTTTGCCGCTCCTTTACCGGGAGATGACGCATTTAACGCTCTAGACAACAGTTATAATCACAGAGCATTTACCGATACCTGTATGTTGTTTGGCATAGATCAAAACAAGTCTTTTAAACAGACGAGAGACACAAAATCTAACGGTTTAGGTACCTCATATATCTTTAATAAAGGCAAGTTTGTGGCGGTTGGTGAATATGATAAAGCACTACCCAACAAACCCAACGTTCTTTACGGCGGCTACCACGGTCTAGACAGTCCAAAAAAGAGTGGAAGCAGTTACGTTCCTTGGACGGTTATTTACATCGAACAAAACGAATCGGTACAAAAGGCTTGGTTAGATTTTATACCCGCCAAGAGTTCGTTTACCTCCGCGGGAATCATAAAGATCAACGAATCAATTAGATCTTACGTGTACGCTTTACTCGGTGCGCAGGCTCAAACAAAAACGAGCGTATTATCACCGGGAACCGGATTAGACGCTCAGAGACAATTTAACGTCATCGTTGAAGATATCATCAATGCAGCAGACGACATGGAAACGAGTATCGATCAATTTCAAGACTCTTTGCAGTATGCCAGAACGCCTTTAAATTTTGTCGTGAAACCGGGGTTGTATTTAATTCCATCGGATATGAACTTGAGGGTTGGAACGCACGACGGCTATAACAACAATCTTCAAATTGCTACCCAGAGTATGAACACTGGTTTGGTGCCAGATTTAAACTCACAACCTCAACCGGACGACTCTTTTGATGACACCGATGACGTCGCGCCACCAACACCCCCAGAGCCTACGACGAACGATGTTGTATCACCAACACCTGCACCTACACCCTCACCAACACCTGCACCTACACCCTCACCAACACCAGCGCCAACACCAGCATCAACACCTACAGTTTTAACCCAAGAGCCCACTAAACTACAAACTCACCAAGACGAAAAATTATCGTTGACGGTAGGAATATTAGCTATCGTTGGTATGGGTATTTTAGCTTACGAGGCAACGCGATAAGTCACACTCTAATCACACAAAAAAAAAGCCTTACCAACTTTGTGCTGGTAAGGCTTTTATTTTTTTGTTTAAACTTGATTACAACTATTACTACCATCGTTTTTGCAGGTACGCAAACACCAAGGCTCCCACACCCAAAAACAAAGCCCACACGTGTTCGGCCAACCACGATACGGACTTACTCAGCGCGTTAAATATCCAACTGAGTACGCTGCCTATGATACCCGGCAGAGCACCCAACGCGCTCACTCCCAGTTTTTGAAGAGCAGATGCAAAATTAGCGAGTTGTTTTGAAATCCACTCTTTGATACCACCTTTTGGTGTTGGTGTTGGTGCAGGTGTTGGCGAAGGCGCGGGTGGGGCACCCGCACCTCTCACGCTAGCGACGATGCTACTCACTATCGTGCTGATGGCTAAACTAAAAGCGGCTAAAATACTCACTATGGTCACACCTTGTTCTCTAAACAGAGTTCTGATCTTTTCCGCCAGAGTCGTGTCGTCGCCTAATATTTTATTAATCGTTTCTTTGATTCTAGCGATCTGACTTTTGAGCCCTCGTTCGTTGGCTTTTGCGGCTTCTAATCTGGCAGATCTTTCAACGTTCAAGTCGCTCAATTTATCGTTTAACTCGTCGACCCTCTTCGCTGTGAGATTCGTCGAGTTCTTGTCTCGTGGCTGCAATCTCTCGGTCCAGTTCTGTGAGACGCGCTAAATTAAGTTCTAGGTTACCTCTCAACGTCTGAAGAGTTTTGTCTAAACCCTGGAGTTCTCTGTAATTCAATCCTTCTGTTTGAGCGCCGGTGTCTTGTTCTAAATCGTCTATAATCTCGATAACCTCATCGGTGACTCTGGGTAGTTCTGTCATGGGGATACTCTCGGGTTGTATTGATTGCAGTTGTTGACTTTGATCGTCACTGAGTGTCTTACGTTCGTAATGCGTAAAGCCTAATTCCTTTCTAATAAAATCTCTACCGTTTAAACCCATCTTTCTTACATTTAACTCTATAGTCCTCAGAGTCAAGAATCTGTCTGGTTTTCTTTGATCCGTTAACCTTAGTAAGCCTTTACCAGTGTCATAAAATAAACCGTCTGGTTTGAGAATAAATTTTTCGTATCTCGGAGATATTGGTTTATTGTATATGTTATAAGTATCGTAAAACTCATCAACGCGCCCATTAGTGAGCATGCTTCTTCCTTGATCTAAAACGTCATCTATGTCGGTAGTGAGGATTGGTGGTACAGGAGTATCAAAGTTGTCGTCCAAATTGGTCTCTGCTACATCATCGTCGTCATCGTAATCGTAATCATCAACGGGGTCAAAGTCAAATCCTCCCTCAGCCATTTATTTAATAAACCTATTTAAATTATGCCGTTTTCATTATACTGCCCGGTAGTATACCCTGGGTCACCAACCAATTTTGCGTGGCCAGAGCTCCACTTATAATGCCTGTCAATTTAGCCGCATCTTCTACGCTTAGTTTGCTTAAATCTGGCGCTTTCATTTTGAGTAGTTTAGCTCCTACCATGGCGTATCCCATCGAAAGACCCGATATGACGGCTCCGTGATAAATCGTATTTGCTATTCCGTTGGTGTCAAAGTTACTCATCGTTTTTAATATAACAATTTTTAAATTGCTGGTTTATTCCATGTCTAGCGTTTTGGGGGCGCTGGGTGTAGTGGGTTGCGTGACTACCGGCACTGGCTGTACTACCGGCGCAGTTGCCTTACTTTTTAGTACCAGCAGCCCCACCCCTATTATAGACGCTACAGCCCCCCACATGACCCAAGAGTTGTAGTCTGGTGAGCTCGTAGCTTCGTCCGATGTTACGTCCATTTTTGCTAATTTTAATTTCATCTGTCTATTGTGCTCGGCTAAAGCTTTACCCTGCTGTATTCGTTTAGGATTTTTAGTCTTGGTCACTCGTTACCGTCGATAATGTCGTTGTTTTTATCGGTGGGGGTGTCTCTGTCTCTGCTGGTTGAGCTGCAGGCGATGCTGTCGCTGCTTTCTGATCTTCCATTTATTATATTAGGTTTATTAAATTTCAAATGTTTTGTTGTGATAATCGTAGCAACTAGGGGTGATATTAAAGTTCCGTACTTGTAACAAACGTCGCTCAACATACCAGCCATACTCGCGCTTATAATAGGATCAGAACTCAAGTCGTTGGTGAGTTCTTCTTCAGAATCTATAGTGACGTTATATCCTAAAACTTGTACGGGTGTAACAACAGCTAACACTCTCGAAAATAGACTTAAAGTGTATTTACCAACGGTTTTAACAATTTCATTTCCAAATTTAGTTTCGTACAGATGATACAGCTTTTCGAGTTCTTTACTGTCAAGAGCTTCGATATGTTTAACATTGTATTCCTTTCCCAAGTACTTTCTAGAGTTTCCGGCTGCTACGACACCGCACAAACGATCTTTATGTTCTGCGTTGTGATCTTGTTCGTTCGTTAAAGTAAGTTTTAGGTCCTCCATTTAATTAGAAAGGAATTTAATTTTGTTGTAGCTGTTGCAACTTTGTTACAAAAGCAAAGGTATTCGTAGGTGTAAAACGATAGATTAAGCGATATGATGATAATAGCCAAAAACTGCATATACTGAATATTGCTATCATTTACTAACAACAAAATACATTTTGTTGACGTTTGTTGATTAACAAATTGTAATACATGTGTAGTTTGTTGAATAGGTTGCTACTAAGCTAGGTCCTATTAGTTAAGCAGCTAGATAATTTAACTTGAGCACCTAGCTTAATTTAGTTAAGCACCTAGCTTAATTTAGTTAAGCACCTAGCTTAATTTAGTTAAGCAGTTAGGTTATTAATCTACTCAAGTAGCTCGTAACTAACTGGAGGTTCGGTGTATACGACCAATTTACTATATTTCACATCTCTCAAACGTCGTTTTATATAATCTCGTTGTTCAATGGGAACGACGTCATTTTCGTCTAACGCTTGATCAAACGATGTTTTATCTTTGCAGTAAAATAACGCCAACCAAGCCGTGTTTTCTCTATAATCTTTTAAAACGCTGTTGTACTTTTGGGTCAGTAACCAACAGCTGTGATTTACGTGTCTTCCGCTAAATGCCATCTTGCTTAAAGCGCACGTCTTTTTACGATATTTAATCTCTTGATCCGAAGAGCAATCGTCCACGATAAACAACGTGGCAACACCTTCGAATATTTTACTGTAAATATCGATCGCTTCGTTGAGCGTCATCTTGTACAATTCCGGATCGCAGAGGTATACCTCGGGATCTGCTTGAATCCACTTTCTTTCGATGTACGTTTTGTTTTTAAATATGGTAGGGCAAATGATGACTATCGCCTCAAATGTGTTTTTATAGTCTGACTCTAACAGATCCAAAATCCATTTGGTTTTGCCCGAATTTGTTTTGCCGACGATTAAAGCGCAATGCGGTTGTGTCATTTTAACTTAACAGAGATTTAAAATTTCCGTCTTCCAAGTTCAATTGAGCATCCATGACTAAAAATACGTACATCGTGAGGTCACCTTGACCTTCGGCTTCTCTGTTAAATTGAATGTTGATGCCTCCTCCGTCTCCGAGTTTCCTACCAGATCCGTGAGCGGAATTGTCGTCGTTACTTCTAAAATCGAGCCACAGACCGTACTTGTCTTTTAGGTAGTCTCCGAGGTCAAAACCCGTCAAATTTAAGTCTTTAGCTACTCCGCGCCCGCTTTCGGTATCGCTGTCTCCAAAGAACTTGTTGATTTCATTCCAGTGTTGATACTGAAACATGCCTTGACTGTAGAGTTGATTGGGTTTACCTTCTACGGTCACCGATGTTTTGGTTACTTTTGGATTGTAAAATCGCTGCGGATTTTTGACCGCGGGATCTTTAAACAAAAACAAAATACCCTTGAGACTCCTTATGGGTTGATTCACGCTGACGTTCCAAAGTGTGTCCGATTTGTTGACGGATCTAACTTCTAGCGAGTGGATTTTATCAAACAGATATTGCATTAACCCCTTGTGTTTATTCCTGATGGTGATAGCTAGGTCTCTGTTGGTCACCACTTCGTATTCGAGAGACAAGTCTGAGATAGAATACATCGCCGCCGTATCTGAACTGTTGACTACTTTTTCGTGATCGTTAAACTTTATCTCGTACGTCAGAGGTTGTTTTAAACCGCTGGGGTAAAAAGGGTGATGCGAAGTCAGTATGTCAATGTCTAGGGGAATACAATATCTGTTACCATAGGCATCCGCGATAGCTTGATCCTTACCGTTGTTGGCGCCCGCGTTAGCATCTTCAGCCCCAGTTCTTAGTTTAGACACGTTTTCTTTTTCTATGCCCGAGTACGCCATGTTTCGAGTCGTCGAGCTGTTGATCCAGTTGTCTTTAAAGTTGTGATACACGTCGGCGTGACGATAACTCACAATTTCGTGACCTTGAAGCCTGACGCTGATTTCGCTGACTAAATTTCTGGCTAAATTACCAAAAATGGTTCTATTGTTGTCGCTTCCACCTTCGAGTTCTAAATTGAAAGCTAGTTTACAAGTGCCGGGTACGATCACGTCGTCTACACCCAATTGAGGAAACTTGACCCTCAGCGTTTGCCCCGCCGATATACTACTAGGATTGTGGGTAATGACCACCTCTTTTCTCTCACCCTTGATAGATCTGGGTATTTTTAATAGTCTGCTGGGATTGAGCTTTTTTCCATACGCATTCATTTTATTTATACGAGTTTTAAATTTAAAGGTATTTGTAAGCCAATAGACCCACCAATAGCGTTCCTCCCGCGATAAACGCCAGTTCTTTTTCTATTTGTTGGTCGCTAGGCTCGTAAAAATCTTCGAGTTTGGGTTCGTGTTGCAGTCCTACGGGTAGTTCGGTAGATTGTCCACTCACCTCGTTGTAGTAACGCAACGCTCGGTCTACGTTAGAAAATGTTTCTTTAGAAGCATTTTGTTTTCTGATACGGTCGTTTAGAAAATCTAGATATTTCGTTCGTTCTCGTTGCCACTTATCTTTGGCGGCTGAGAGTTGTTCTATCGCTAAATCGTGTCTCTTACGCTCCTCGTCACTCTGTTTCAGATTTGAAAATAAAAAGTTTGAACCAGTAAAAGCTAAGGCGTTGACGATCGCGCCTCCTAACATCATAGCAACGCTAGCCATATTATTATAAACGTCTTTTATATTAAATAATATGCAAACATTATCTAAACTGTATTATAGCCCGAGCGGTTATTGGAAAGGTGAAAGTGCCGTCGACCATTTACACGATAAAACAAAAATCGATAAAAAGGTAATCAGAGATTGGCTTAAAAAACAAGCGATATGGCAAATTTATCTACCGGGTCCTGCGTATGTACCCAGGCCTACGAGTACTTCGCGAGAGTTTGAAACACCAAACGACTTTCACCAAATGGATGTGCTATACCTACCCTGGGATAAAGTAAAACGCAAGACTTATAAATACGCTTTGACGGTTGTCGATGTTGCGAGTCGATACCACGAAGCAGAACCCTTGGTTTCTAAAACGGCAGATTCAACGCGAGATGCTATCGTCAAGATTTACGCGAGGTCGCCTTTGAGTTACCCTAAAACGTTGAGAGTAGACGCCGGTACCGAATTTAAAGGAGCATTTAAAAAATGGATGGCCTCAAAAAACGTCGAGATTATTGTAGGCGAACCCGGAAACCACCGATCGCAGGGTATCGTAGAAAGATTTAATCGAACGCTAGCCGAGAAACTGTTTGGTCATCAGTACGCTCAAGAAATGTTAAATCCCGAGAGTAGAAACACGCAATGGGTCGAGCGATTACCCAGCGTGATCAAAGCTATAAACGATGAAACGACGAGATTAATAGCTAAAGCGCCGTCAGAGGCGGTTAAACTAAAACAGGTCCGGCAATCGCCGGCTAACCCCGTTAAAACAAAAGAGCAACAATTACCGCAAGACGCTATGGTTAGATATTTATATTACCCGGGTGAGCAAGAGGGTGGAACTTCTAGAAGAGCCACAGATCCCATTTGGAGCGTAGACATCTTCAACGTGGAAAAAAGAACGAGTCAATTTAAAATGATTAACGGTAAAAAAGTCACGACGGGTCCTACTCTTTATTACCTGCAAGACGGCCCAAAAAGGAGTTTTGTGAGACAAGAGCTTCAAGTCGTACCCGAGGACACGCAATTACCGCCTAATTAATATCTAGATTACGGTGACCATAAGCGAGCGTGTGTATTCCATCCGGTAAAATGTACCTCTTTGTGTCCAACGGACTCAACGATAGTTTATTTTGAGATACGGTGTAAAGGATGTGATTTTCCGATCTAATGTGAGTCATGGTTTCGTAATGAGATTTCTTGTTTAAGATGCAGTCGTAATAGTGTCGGTGTTTTAATTTCTTAGAGGTGACCGATTTTGTGACTCCCTTGGCTTTTTTCAAGTTGATGTCAGCGGTTAAAATCGAGTACATTTTAGGTCTTATGCAAACAACTTCTTTGATTATTTTACCTCCAAACTCGTCTTTAAATTTACCGATCACTTTCTTATTGGTTGGATCGTACAAAGGATGATCCGTCGGATAATTTGAAAGGTCGTATTGTTGTCCGTTTTGCTGCATATCTTTGTATACGTCGTCCGTGTGCACCACGAGTACCAAACTGTCTGTATCTGTGTACATCAACCTGATTTTCTCTTTGTACTTGTCTTTCAAATGGTTGTAATAAAAATCGTACATCAGCGTCTTTGAGAGATCCAAGATACTCACTCCGCAGTAGATCGGTTTGTTTAACACGGTTTTAGTCTTGTACTTTTCGACAAATGACAATTTGCATTCTGAAAATGACGTCGTCGTTTTGTAGCTCGGTTTCTGTATAATTTTTTGGTATTTATCTCGATCGTCATCGTTACTGTCTCTGAGTAGGTAACCGTCAATCCGGTTTCTGACGTTTTCCATCGTCTTACCAAACACGCTGTTGTTCATCAGTTTAAAAAAGTCTTTCTCAAAATCAGAGGTCGCCTTTGTTCGGAGTTGCGTGTTTTTGTCGATGTAAGATGCCATCCAAGGTGCTTGTTTAAATTGCAGCACTCGATGCACCTTTTTAAGTTTCAAGCCGAGTTTGAGATACAACTGCAACGTGACGTAGTGCAAAACATATTTTTGTTTAGGATTAAGGGTACACGTTAATTTTTGCACGTTGCTACTAGGTTCGGTATCCAATAACTCATTTTGATAATCAGACATCCATTCTTTTGGTATGACGAAGTCTTCTTGCGATTTGGGGTAACCGTTGTGCAGGTCGTGGAGATTGTCCGGGTAATCGAGGTCTACTTCGAAGCAGTAACCGGTGTTTGACGTTTTCCTGAGAGATAATATCTTGGACTCGGTAAACGTTTTTGTAGACGCCCATTTAAAGTCTTTGTACGGCAGGTATTGACTCATGGCCCAGCCGTACAGATTGTTTGCATCGAGGTAGGTGATGTAACTCGACGGCTCGTTTGGATTATGGTCGGGTAGGTATTTGTTGTTGGCTTTGTAGTATCTCATACCACCCACGCTCGAGATAACACCTTTTTGCCTTTTCAAAAAATAAATGTTTGTCTACGTCTTGCAATAGTTCGAGTTTAACTTCCGAGTGTTTTAACAAGGCATCCCACGACAATCCTGGTGCTGTGTAGTAATTAGCAGGATCTAACGCGTAGTTTGTAATACACGTTTGCCTAAAGTTTTCAAATACGCAAGCCAGTAATAACGTATCGGTAGTGACGTACAAATCGTGATATTCCCCCATGTTTTTAACTTTAAACTCGTTCCACGTCAGTTTAGCTCTGTCGTAGTCCTCTCGCGATATATTTTCGTCTTTTAGGCTGCTGTAAAATTGTTCGATGGGGGTAGGCTTGTCTCTTGAAATCTGTCAAACGAGTCCATGTATTCATACGGATAAACATCTGTTTGTAACAACGAGTCGATGTTTTGACGATTAAAATGTTCTCTGAGTAGTTTAAACGACTCTCTCGGACAAGCTTTAGATAATCTATCCAACGAAGACGCCATAAAATTAAACGAGTCTATAAATCGCATATTTCCGATCGAAAACGAAATATACTTTTCCGAATTTCTAGCGATAACTTGTATTTCCTTTTTGTCATCGTACTCTGAAATACTCTGCATGATCAAGTGAGCGTCGTAATTTTGCAAATTGTGAAAGACGACCGGTATGGGGGTAAAACCTGGTTTAACTTGTAATTTTAGATTGCAGTAGGCGTGCGCGGCACCTCTATATCTACCCGTGACGTGGCAGTGATCTCTCACCTTTCTAAATTTGTTGATTTTCTTTTTGCATTCGAGACATTTAGACTCGGTAAATCCATTTTTGTTTTCGTACTGATGTTCTTTTATTTGTTTTTCTGTTTTTGGTTTTTTGGGTTTCTGGCACTGACAGTTGCTCGAGTAATTGGGATAAATTGGTTTCTCGCAAATCCAACACGTGTTTGTTTTATCATGATGTTCTTTAGCTCGCTCGTTAAATTTCATGGGTTGGGGTTTTTTAAATATGCAATTTATGTCGCTTTGTATTTTTAACATTTTATTTACAAACTTTGATGCGGCATCTTTACCTCTATAAGTCTCTTGATACACATTGGTGCCGTCGCATCGGACGACAACTAGCGAGTAACCGCTTGCTTTGTGAATGTTTGTCTTTTGCGTGTTGTCCTTTTTATCGTCCGAGTTGTTTTCTAATATCGATTCAAAGTCGGCGTAAACTACAAACGGTGCTTTTTGTTTAAACCTGTAGTTTTTAAATTCTAATATTGGCACATCGTTTTCGTCGACTATCCACTCGTTATTTACATATTTTCGCTTAGCATTAGGAAATACAATCTTTGACGGATGTGTATCTATACCGTTACAATCGGTCATGTGTCTATCTAATTTTACTTGCGTTCTATAATGACACAGACACCTCCGACAAAAATATTTCTTACTTTTATGTTTTGTAACGTTGTGAATCAATCTCGAAAAATTATTTATCCAGCAGTAGTGATGCTTGTCGCCCTCAGAAAACAAAAACAGATCGATAGGTCGTGACTCTGGTTTATAGTTTTTAGACACGTATAACGGATATATTTCCTCCTCATAACCGTATACATTTATGGTTAAATTATTTTGTCTTTCTATCTTTGGTATCTGGTCGATCGGTGTTGGAAAGTCTACACCTTTAAATTTGAGTCCGTCGTCTTTGGTGTATACAACAGGTTCTTCCTTATGAATTTTATATTTAGGATCGTTTTTTATGTTATTTTTTACTTTATCCGTATACAAGCCAAGAGCGGCTCTCAAACACCATCTCAAACACTCGTCGTCTTTGTTTTTAATGTTTATCATCGCCGTTTTCTGTTTGATACATTTTGGTAGGTCAATATAATAACTACCCCTCACGGGGTTAAACCTGTTGATGTTGATATACAACGCCATTATCTTTTTTAAAACCCAACCCGATCCTTGATTCGTATACCTTTCATCCTTTTTAAATAGCTGGTCGATGTCTGCCTTTAAAACCTGTTTTATCTGACTTTGATCTAAAACGACTCTCTGATCGGTAAATGTATAGCTTCGATCGTTTCGATCGTACCATCCGGTTTGGTTTTTTCGTATTTTATTTTGATTGTGAGCTCCATTTTTAAACCTCTTAGCTCTCTCAATTCTGACTTGATTTTATTTACTATTTGATCTTTGTGCGTATCAAAAAATCTGACTAAATCGTCGTTAAAAAGTCTAGGAATCAGTTCCCAGTTTCTAAAGTTGTTTCTAAATCTTCTCGTCGCTCTGAACTCAGCCTCTTGAAAATCCTCGGGTTGCCTAGAGTTTTGAATCGCCGAGAGTAAATCTTTTTTCAAAAATCGACCTTTATAACCCGACGGGTTATATTCTAGATCATAATCGTCTACAATCTGTTTGAGCTCATGTAGCTTCTTTTTCCTCAAGTTTTTAAATTGAGCTTCGTATTTTTTTATCCCGTTGATGTAGACTTTACGCGTAAGAGCAACATTTTGATTGTACGGTACATTATATCGCTGGACGTAATCGCGCAGCGTGGCTTTATTCCATCTAGAAAATCCCTTTACGATTGGCCTGATCATATTCATCATTTATATATATCAATATAATTTTTTTAATTTTTTTTAAGAGGTCAGACTTTTGGATTTATAAGGAATCAGACTCACCGGCTTGTGAGAGAGATATTGACATTTTGGCGCTTCATACCTTTTTGCTCATTTTATACTACCCATACCATCGGCGCTCCATACATGACACAGTCACATCACACAAAAGACTTGCGACCCCGTTCTAGTTCGATCATGACTGTGCACTGAAATATGCAAGGTAACCGACCGTGAACAGCCTATTCTTCGGGTTGAATAGCCTGTCACTAAATTTAGCTTTGGAAATTTCCAGAAAAATCTTTCGCAATTCAGTAGGCCTATTTCTGTCTGTTGTGCAATTCAGTATTTCAGCGTCATTTCAACATGATATGTCGATCGGTACAGACGTCTACGCCCAACGTGCAGTCACCAGCCAAAAGGTAAATTGTTTTTAACATTAAAGTCTGGCAATAATGTAGGTTTTCATATTGATTTTGTTCTCTAAAAAAACAACCTATACTACACAATCACTAAAAGTCTAGCCACCCATTAGTGTGTGTGATGTTTTTGATCAAACATGGAGTGTAAATGCTTTTTTCCACTTGTAATATTTTCAGATTATGACCCCCATCGCAACCTGTGAAAAAGAGGATATGCTGCTTTATAACTTTGCGTCGGGTTTATCGCACAAGCAAGATTTTTTCAAGTACCGCTAATACCATTTTTTAAGTGTAAAAACCTCGAGATATTTCTTAAAAAGTAACTTAAAAGTGTACCATTTTGATATATCTCTATGATATAAAAATTGACCAAAACGCTTAGTCACTAAATATAATTATGATGTCATAATGCCACTGAGAGTGGCTCTCGTCTTAATATAACGATGATGTCATAATGCCACTGAGAGTGGCTCTCGTCTTAATATAACGATGATGTCATAATGCCACTGAGAGTGGCTCTCGTCTTAATATAACGATGATGTCATAATGCCACTGGGAGTGGCTTTTTACTGTATATATTAAGATGTATGAAAAGCCATTTAAATGAGCTAATTTGAATGACAACAAAAAAGCCACTCAGAGTGGCTTTTTACTGTATATATTAGGATGTATGAAAAGCTATTTAAATGAGTTAATTTGAATGACAACGAAAAAGCCACTCGGAGTGGCTTTTTACTGTATATATTAGGATGTATGAAAAGCTATTTAAATGAGTTAATTTAAATGACAACAAAAAGCCACTCAGAGTGGCTTTTACTGTATATATTAGGATGTATGAAAAGCTATTTAAATGAGTTAATTTGAATGACAACGAAAAAGCCACCAGAGTGGCTTTTTACTGTATATATTAGGATGTATGAAAAGCTATTTAAATGAGTTAATTTAAATGACAACAAAAGCCACTCGGAGTGGCTTTTTACTGTATATATTAGGATGTATGAAAAGCTATTTAAATGAGTTAATTTGAATGACAACAAAAAAGCCACTCGGAGTGGCTTTTTACTGTATATATTAGGATGTATGAAAAGCTATTTAAATGAGTTAATTTGAATGACAACGAAAAAGCCACTCGGAGTGGCTTTTTACTGTATATATTAAGATGTATGAAAAGCTATTTAAATGAGTTAATTTGAATGACAACGAAAAAGCCACTCGGAGTGGCTTTTTACTGTATATATTAGGATGTATGAAAAGCTATTTAAATGAGTTAATTTAAATGACAACAAAAAAGCCACTCGGAGTGGCTTTTTACTGTATATATTAGGATGTATGAAAAGCTTTTTTAATAAAAGTTCAAACTTTAATTTGTAAACCTAAAAAAACGTTGTTTGTTTATTTATTTATAAGTGACTGTAGGCTTGCGCACCAGTCGCTGTGAGCATGTGTTGAGATCTCCAAGAGGGTGACTGTAAATATGAAGAGTCTGGTCTGATTTCGAGACTGAGATATTGAGAGGGGGAGATATATTTGGGAAGAAAAAAGGGGTGGGGTGGAAGTGGTGGGGAGGGAGGGGGTAGAGGAGGGGGATCATCGGGGTGGGAAAGGGGGTGGGGAGGGGTAAAGTCTGGTACCTGTCCCCCACTTATAATATAACAACTCGGAGAGAGAAGAGATATATTTGGGGAGCTAGAGGGGAGATATATTTGGGGAGGGAGACAGATATATTGGGAGAGGGATCTATTTGGGGGCGGGGATCATTGGAAAGGGATGGGTACAATGGGAGGGGGGCAGAGACGGGAAGGGGGTAAAGTCTGGTACCCTGGCTTCTCCCCATTGGCCCTGTACTACCCCCAGACCTATGGCAATGTCTGGAATCCCCCACTAATACCTACTAAACATGATATGCCACCTCGCTGGTGAATCCTGTCCAGTATAGAGTCAATCGAAGCGTCATAATGTCGTCACCGTAAACGAGCGCTTCTTTAGCTACTTCAGTTCAGAGCATGAGTCACAGTAGAGTTAAAAGTGGGATTTCCCCATTTTCCAGTGACCTTTTATAGCGCGCCCTCTATCACTCGGTACGTAAGCTAGCTAGCTGTACGTACGTCATTTATTTCATGTTATTCAGACATGTATATCCATCACGTTCAAAACAGTTTACCAATGTCAGTCGTCCTTTAAACACGCCTTTTCCCAACCAAGATTCAATAGTCATGATGGCTGGGATTGAGAATCATGACAGAGAGCAACCCAGGGTTGAAAAGGGTGAGTATTTATGTCCAACGCTGTCTAGTTATTTTTTTACTAGGCGGGTAATCGGGAAAGAATTAGTCGGACCATAGCCCCATAAATGTTGCCAATTTACTGGACTACCTCCGTAAACATAGGCCACACATCCTCCACATACATGTACAAAAACGTGTCGCACTTTGCCAAATTTAGATTTTCACATTTAGGCTTAGTTTGTAGGTTTTTTTGCTTTAGAAGCATACTCGCCCTCTTTATAGGCTAATCAGAAAGTGCTGCCTTTTTCAGATGTCTAATTTTTGTGAAATTTCATGTTGAAATTTTGATACGCAAACGTAACGTGTGCAATTGACACATGATTGAATCTGGAAATTTCACGAAAAATAGACATCTGAAAAAGGCAGCACTTTCTGATTAGCCTATAAAGAGGGTGAGTATGCTTCTAATGCAAAAAAACCCTACAAACTAAGCCTAAATGTCATGAATGTGAAAATCAAAATTTGGCAAAGTGCGACACGTTTTTGTACATGTGGATGTGGATCGCGATTAGCCCCATAAATGTGGCCTATTTACTGGACTGCCTCCGTAAACATAGGCCACACACCGACCATGTACAAAAACGTGTCGACGGAGCCAAATTTTGATTTTCACATTTAGGCTTACTTTGTAGGTTTTTTTTGCTTTCGAAGCATTCTCACCCTCTATATAGGCTAATCAGAAAGTGCTGCCTTTTTCAGATGTCTAATTTTTGTGAAATTTCATGTTGAAATTTTGATACGAAAACGTGTAAAAATGAATCTGGAAATTTCACGAAAAATGGACATCTGAAAAAGGCAGCACTTTCTGATTAGCCTATATAGAGGGTGAGAATGCTTCTAAAGCAAAAAAAACCTACAAAGTAAGCCTAAATGTGAAAATCAAAATTTGGCTCCGTCGACACGTTTTTGTACATGGTCGGTGTGTGGCCTATGTTTACGGAGGCAGTCCAGTAAATAGGCCACATTTTGGGGCTAGATCGCGATAAGCATTAGAGCTGGAGTTATTCAAGATAATATCTGGCCATCACTTGACGCCTTGTGCACAAACCCTATGAGTATGAGGCTGGTCTGAAAATTCTAAGTGTTTTCTCAGTAAATGTGATGCGATCAAGCTAAATGAGTCGTTTGTCAGGAACTTTTATTTGGAGATTCAGGCCAAAATAGGGCCACTTCAATCTTCATCACATCGCTTCATCACATCTCCTGGTGGGGAAAAATCGGATACCCGATCACCACTTACCTGCCGCCAAACAAATAAATTTTCACCTCACCTTGTGATTTCAACCAAGAGGAATCCAGGAAACAGCGGACATGCGAAAAGAAATTAGTAAAAATGTGTTTTTAGAGCACATTTTGCATGCACATGTAGTGCAGATCTGAGTTGAAGCAGCCGGTCAAAACTGATTGAAGTGTCTGGAACAGCGGTACGTTATACGCATGACATCGATAACCATGACGTCGCATGAGCCGGCCAATGATAGTGCAATACGTCATTATGAATATTTATTTTCTCATGAATATTTAGTTTATTTCAATGGATACTTCAAATACGTCCAAAGATTGATCATTGCAACAGCGATCGTGCGCGGCCTAGCGGTTAAGAGTCTCGTGTATCAAGCCAGCGTCCGAGGTTCGAATCTCAATGAAGTAAGTGACTGATTGATAAATAGAAATTAAGGAAAGGAGAGGGTGAGAGTAGAGGAGGGAAAGTGGAGGGAATAACCATAACAGATGTAACTTTTGGCGCTAGAAAATTAATTGAAAAAAGTGGTGATCGGGTATGGATTTTTTTCCTTAAACTTGACTTTTTAGGGCATATTGTCACTTTTTGATGGCTGATAGGTCACTGAAGGGAATAATTAATGATGGCCAGATATGGGAATCATTCCAAGATGGCTTCAAATAAAAATCTACCTCTTTTGAATTGGTCTCCACAATACTTTTTTTTCCGACAAAGTGCATTTTGAAAAGGAAAATGTAAGCTTCTTGATACACAAGGTCTTTTCCATAAAAACTCTAAAAAAGAAATTTTGGCCAGATTTCTGACTCGCACTGTGACATGTTTGGACGATTCGAAGAAAATCACAGGGAGCCGCGAATTGAAGATTGATTTTCTCGTCGGCACATCACTCACTCTGGCCATGTGATTTCGAATATTTTTTTCCTACTCGAATATTTTTTTTCTACTCTTTTTCCAACTTTCACTCAGGAGGCAACACACTGAGTATACAGTGTTTGTATGTCGGTGAAGGGCAAAACCTAGTTTGATAAACACACCCCGATGCAATTTTCATCTTATGAACTATAATTGTTGATTATTTCTTCAAAAACATGAAATCCCATGAAATATAGTTATATAACCGACATACATGTACAGATCCTTGTCATTTGATTGGTGGAACTCACATCATGTGACATTCATTATTACTCCCATTCAAGCCGGGGCTCAAAAAGTCCCATTCGCCCATGGGGAGTGGGAAATACCATTGAACAGTTAGGATTGGTGCTCGTTCCATGACTAGTATTTGTGTGCAAATGCATGCTGGTGTGCGCGTTCAGCATTGCGCGTAGCGCGTATTGTTCCAAAAAGCCAGTGCTACAGAGTTGGGTTCAAACATTTTTGCGAAGGGGTGGTTTAGTAGAGAGAAACACATTTTCCACCAATTTTGTATTGAAATAAAAGATCAAGTATATCAAATGACAAGGATTTATGTGTCAGTTATATAAAACAAATATTGAGTGGCTTTAAATTGTGAAATGGGAGGAATATTATCGCTCGGTAAAATCTGGACTTTTCCAGTTCACTCCGTTCCTCCCATTTTACTCTGAGCCACTCAATATTTGTATTATACTATGAGCTTTCAAAAAGGGCAAATAATTGCATCCAGAATCTCACTTTCTCACTCAAAAAGCGCTCTCTCAAAAAAAAAAATCAAAAACAGCCCTTTCTGATTCATATGTGTCTGTAACATTTGGTAATATTGGTTATTAAGGTAGCACACTAAAAATCTCTTGAGAAATCAGAATTTCTGTATAAACCACATCATAATATTTCTTATCTGCTGGTATTTCTTCCCTTCAGTTGCCATAGTCCATGCAGGAGAAGATCTGGACAAGACTATACGACCCCTGGCATCCATCTTAGAACAGCGCCTCAAACTGGGTGAACAAGCAGATTACAAGAGGAATTTCAGACCAGGTAATCAAAGCAATCGTTCTTCTCTTTGTCATCAGTATTAAGATGTGTAGATCAGACATGAAGGCTAGTACGCTGTATTAACTGAAACTCTTGCATTTTTTTAATGTAATATTAACTCTAACTCCCTAGGCCTTTTTGCTAGGATGTAGCCTCAATCCTGCAAAATCTTCCAATTGGCCTCATGGAAAAATAGCATGTAACCTCAATCCTGCAAATTCCTCCATTATTTCTTGAATATGGTCTATGGAGGGGTGACCACTGCCTGAATCCTGCAAAATCCTCCAGCAGTGACTTTCAGTATGTTGAGGCAGAGCCAGTGACATCCTGGAGCAGTACGGAGGATTTCAAGCATAATCTAGGCCTATATTTATGCATGGCTGAGCAAAAACAACACAAGGTCCGGCCCAAGACCTTGACAAATGCATCCTACAAAATCAGTCACACACTTTTGATATGTAACCTTAATCCTGCAAATTCCTCCACTTTGGCAAAGAGGATTTTGAAGGTGTTATGGAAACCTGAATTACTGAAGTTGTGACTGGAACAGGACCCTCTTTATCACTTCACTAAATATGAATTTTATTCAAATATTGATATAAAGGTTAAAGAGCAGTAGCAAAGTTAGTAGCAAATGTTTTTTTTTTTTTTTCAATTTCTTTTCTTTTTAAAATAGGGACAGATGTTGCTGAATATGTACGAAAGGCAATGCTTGAAGATTATCCAGATGAACACACACGACTGGTCGTAGTCCTCAGTGAAATTTTTGTCACAAAGTGCGCAACCAACCAGTCAGCTTTTCAGGAAATAAAGAGTGAGTAGAAGTAGAAGACTCATTGGGGACAGCAGGCTCCATGACTCAGTCCTAATTTGCCTAATAATAAAAACTTCTCCATAGCGCAGTGACGGCCCGCCCATACATATACATTTGTACACACACACACAATTGTTCCGTAGTTGTGCAGACAAAAGACAAGTTGTCCCATGGTACTACGGGGACCGAAGACGCTGTGGGGACAGCAGAAAGTCCACATAACTCGGTCCTATTTTTACCTAACAGTAAAAAGCCTGCTCATGCATGTACATGAACATGTGTGTACATACATGTACATGTACATGTGTGAGTGCTCTCAGTATGAATTAGTGCGGAAATTTGACACTCTACATCAGCTATAAATTGACTGTGCTTGTTCATTTTGCCCGATCAGTATTTGTGTCTAATTTTGCCTCAGTAATTGTTTTTTTTGGTATTTTGGCAGGCCAGCTGTCATCACGACCCAGCACCAATTCAAAGTTTGCCGTGGTTTGTCCGTGCAATGTGCCGGCACAGTTGACCGGTGTACGATGCATCAACTTGGGCATCTTCATCAAGGATATCGAGGGCGGAAATCTGGCGGAGGCCATCTACAGAGAGTGGTTTGGTGAGTTGGGAGCATTGGTGTACAAAACAAAGTCCTGTCACAAGTTTCTGAGGTTAAAGGGAAAATACAACATTTGCAAACATCAAAAAATAAAACTACCAAATCATTTTGAAATACCTTGCTGGACTGTTAGTGAATGACAGTGTAAAGCATCCTGTAAAATCATGGCACCTGGTATACTGTCATTTTCAAGAAAAGTGATATTTTTGTATCAATTTCCAACGCTGATCGGCCGATCAGCGTTGGAAAAAAAACTGGCTTTTTTTCAAATACTGGCCCCAGTTGACCTTCGCACTTGTTTGCAATCGATTACACACCTATGAACGGGTACAAGCCAGCTAGACTGGTTCCCTGACCTTACGATTCCCCAATATATGTAAACTGCTCTGTTTCTTCTTAAATGGAGTCAGGGAACCAGACTACAGGAAAATGATTGTTTTTCTTGGTTTTTACAGCATTTCCGAGCCCAAAACCTCATAAAAGTCAGTGTAACTATATTTGCTATATATTTCCAACCCCCCCATTCCATCAATTTCTGAAAATTACAGCAAAAGCAAATGATGTATATTCCCTTTAAGACTTTGTTAACCCTTGACCAGGCTGATGCAGATGCAGTGTTGTTAACACATGACAGCTCTCTCATGGCTCTGCTTACCGTTAGCCAAAAATCCCTGCTTACAGTAAGCGGAAGAATCTTGTGCTTGTGGGTAGCGTATTTCTGGGGTTAGCAAGGCTTATGCGCATGCATACACCCCATACATGTAACTAAGGATTTTTGTCACAAGGTTAGCAGAGAATTTTTTTGCTAGCTCTGTTAACACAGAATGGTGAACATAATTGTGGAATTCGGTGGTAAGCAGTGCCATCAAATGGGTCCTGAGGCAAATTGTGGGGCCCTGCTTAGCACACGATTCCCCGCTTACAGAACCTCCGTCTATGTCATGGAGACTGCAAGGAGTAAGCACAGCAAAAGGCATGCTTAGCTCAGAGGAAAATATTGCTAAAGTTGGTGGCGTAATAATAGAAAACTCCATGTGCCACAACTGTTAGTGCATCCTCGCCATAAAATAGTGCTTAAGGTTAGCGCAAGTGTCTACTACAGTTAGTACAGCTCTTCTGCTTACCGTGATGTTGCTCAATATAACTGGGCCCACTGGTGTACAAATTCATGGGTATAAACACCTTGGTGGATAATGCCAGGGGTACTTTGGCACTACTCCAAGCAGGTGAGGCTTCGCCTCGTATCTTTTAATTCCACTGTCATTGTAATAACACTGCTGTATTGCACCGACGTTATTAATGCTATTACTATTACTTCCAATGGTGTTGTTATCTTGGCAGGCCCCCAGGCCACCCTGGCATCCCAGGCACAGCTGAGCATGCAGAACCTGCCACTAACTTCTCATGCTGCTGAAGAATTCACTCTGGACAAAGGTAAGGTTACATGTATTATTGTGCAGAATTCTTCCCCCATTTTCCCCCAATCCGGTCGAAACTTCAGTGAATCACATTCCATCGTCCCCGCCTAAAGTGATTGTGAATCCCCGTTTATTGTAGAAGTAGGTGGCATAAAGAGGGCTCTCTCACCCACGTGACCCAGCCTATACCTGGCTACCAGACAGTCGGCATTTCCATTGCAGTAGGCAAGGATTATATAGCGCACCATGCAGTAGGCAATAATAACAGGTTCTTATATAGCACTTTTTTAACTAAGATCAAAGCGCTTTACATTATTATTATTATCCCTAATCATTGGGCCAATTAAACATTCCATATACCATCTCAGCTCCCTGGGGAGTATACAGCTCGATGCTGCCTGTTAGGCGCAAGGAAGCTAATTCAATCACAATAATCATCACTGCCCTCATAGGTACCCATTTACTCCTGGGTGGAGAGAAGCAATGAGTGACAAAGTGCCTTGCTCAAGGGCACACGCACCATGACCCCGCCAGGACTTGAACCCACGACCTGCAGCTTTACCCACAGACCACGAATCAGTGCCCTTAACCACGAGGCCACAGCACTCCACTTCAACGCTGTGATGGATGGCAAAAGA
Source organism: Patiria pectinifera (assembly GCA_029964075.1). Lineage (NCBI taxonomy): Eukaryota > Metazoa > Echinodermata > Asteroidea > Valvatida > Asterinidae > Patiria > Patiria pectinifera. Next base: position 33,525,131 of record CM057142.1, read on the forward strand.
CTGTGAGAAAAACACAGCGTTGGGTTGAAACAGTTATGACAACAGTACAAGTTTTTAATTTTCTGGATTCTTTTTTTTTTCTTTGTATTTTCTAGTGAAGATAATCCATGCAATGACCAGACCAGAGCATCGACAGAGGTACTGGGGAAAAATCGGCTCTGCGATTGAGTACGTTGCCAATCCTGAAAACACAACTCAAGCAAGACTGCACTTCAGTAAGCTTACCAGTCTCCTTGCTGTTTGAACCCTAATTCCCTAGGCATTTTTGCTAGGATGAAACCTCAGTCCTGCAAAATGCTCCATCTGCCTCCCTGTAAAAATAGCATACAGCCTCAATCCACCAGAATCCTCCCGTATTTCTTGTACATAATGAAAGGTTTGCAGAAACACCATGTGCGAATAATTTCTCAACTAAGAGAATGGTTCCGAAAAGAACCAGAGGTATAAACTCGACGTTCCGGTCAGTATGCTCTGACCGTCTTCAGGAGAGTGAAGATGTATGTGGTCTTTAGAGGTGACCACTGCCTCAATCCTTCAAAATCCTCCAGCAAGCACTGTCAATATGTGGAGGCAGAGCCAGTGACAACCTTGTAATTTCAAGTAATAATATAGGCCTAAATTTATGCACAGCTGAGCATAAACAACACAAGGTCCAGCCTAAGACCTTGACACAAGTGCATCCTCCGAAATCAGCCACACACTTTTGTCATATAGCCTCAATCCTACAAAGTCCTCCATTTGTGCAATAAGGATTTTGGAAGGTTAGGGTAAAATGCTGTGTTGTAATTGAAACCTGTAATATCTACATGTTACACATGTATTAAAATATAGAACATTCTGTTTCCCGTCAGTCAATCAATCAATTTAACACAACTCAATCTAAAAGGTTGTCAGTAGTGGAAATTGAATCAATGCAACAAATGACTCTGAAACAATGAGGAATACATATGGTATGAAACTTTTGAAAAACTTGTGCTGAGATATTTCCAAGACTCGGACCTGAAAAAATAGTAGTGCCACAAAAAATACAGGTCCCTTTATGTTACGTCATCAGTAAAATCAACATAGTTGCCTGTCGTTAGGTCCAGAGTCATGTGCAAACTCATTGTGTTTGTGTCTGAAGGGACAGGCAATCTATTGGTAGTAATATTTTTTTTTGGGGGGGGGAAGGGGATGGTATTTTAAAATTGATTGCACAATGATATTTTTTTTAACCCCAGTTTTTTTTTACATAGGTTTGTTATTGAGAGCTTTATTAATATTTTGACATTGTGAAGTTACTACAGAATTGTGTTTTACATCTTTGTTTATTTGGCATTAAAAATTGAAGGGGAAAACAATCAAGTGAAAATAGATATAAATATGTGTACATTTAATTCAAGATCTTTCATCTCTGTGGTATTTTAGGGCAAAGCAGTGTGGCACAGACAGTACTTGGGGACGTGGAAGGCTTCAGGAGGTGTGCTGAAATAAAGAAGATCAACGCTGTGGTGATATGGTGCTCTAACATGCTTGCCTCCCTCAATCAAGATCCAGCAGCTAAGGCAAAGGTCATCGGTGAGTTCATCTGAAAGTTAACAGGGAGATATGTCAAACGTTTGCTTTTGTTTCTCTCCAGAGTTGAAATCAAGTCACGGCAATCCTCACAATTCAGTAAAATATGATCAGTCAAATCACAAGTTATTCAAATAAACTGCAACAAAGTCAATTCGTTTGCCAGTGTTCTTTCCCTGTTACCTGTGCGACTTGCCTTGTGACCTGCCTTGTGACCTGCCTTGTGACCTGCCTTGTGACCTGCCTTGTGACCTAACTTGTGACTTGAATTGTGACCAGACTTTTGACCTGACATTTGACCTGACTTGTTTACCTGCCTTGTGACCCGCCTTATGACCTGAGATGTGACCTGCCTTGCAACCTGCCTTGTGACCTAACTGGTGACTTGACTTGTGACCAGACTTGTGACCACACTTGTGACCTGCCTTGCGACCTGCCATGTGGCCTGACTTGCGACTGGACTTGTGACCTGCCTTGTGATCTGCCTTGTGACCTGCCTTGTGACCTGCCTTATGACCTGACATTTGACCTGACTTGTTACCTGCCTTGTGACCTAACTGGTGACTTGACTTGTGACCAGACTTGTGACCTGCCTTGCAACCTACCATGTGGCCTGACTTGCGACCTGACTTGTGACCTGCCATGTGGCCTGACTTGCGACCTGCCTTGTGATCTGCCTCATGACCTGAGATGTGACCTGCCTTGCAACCTGCCTTGTGACCTAACTGTTGACTTGACTTGTGACCAGACTTGTAACCTGACATTTGACCTGACTTGTTACCTGCCTTGTGACCTGCCTTATGACCTGAGATGTGACCTGCCTTGCAACCTGCCTTGTGACCTAACTGGTGACTTGATTTGTGACCAGACTTGTGACCTGACATTTGACCTGACTTGTTACCTGCCTTGTGACCTGAGATGTGACCTGCCTTGCAACCTGCCTTGTGACCTAACTGGTGACTTGACTTGTGACCAGACTTGTGACCTGCCTTGCAACCTACCATGTGGCCTGACTTGTGACCTGCCTTGCAACCTGCCATGTGGCCTGACTTGCGACCTGACTTGTGACCTGCCTTATGACCTGAGATGTGACCTGCCTTGCAACCTGCCTTGTGACCTAACTGGTGACCTGCCTTGTGACCTGACTTGTGACCTGACTTGCAACCTACCATGTGGCCTGACTTGTGACCTGCCTTGCAACCTGCCATGTGGCCTGACTTGCGACCTGACTTGTGACCTGCCTTATGACCTGAGATGTGACCTGCCTTGCAACCTGCCTTGTGACCTAACTGGTGACCTGCCTTGTGACCTGACTTGTGACCTGACTTGTGACCTGACTTGTGACCAGACTTGTGACCTGCCTTGCAACCTGCCATGTGGCCTGACTTGTGACCTGCCTTGTGATCTGCCTTGTGACCTGCCTTGTGACTGGCCTTGTATTAATGTGGTACTTATGTAGCACTTTATAGGCGCTTCACAATTATTACCCCTGTGGCTGTGGTCCAATGGTTACGGTGTTTGACTCATGTGCGATAGTACTTGAGTTCAAACTCTGTCGGTTAACATGATGATTGTGTTCTTGGGCAAGACACTTTACTACAATTGCCTCTCTCCACACAAGAGTATAAATGGGTACCTGCTGAAGCAAATATCCATTCCTCTAAAATGTATGAAAGAACTATGAGACATCCGTTTTTGGTGACAAGTTTTGCAAAGTGCACTTGTTTAAAATATTAAAATGTTTTCATACTTTGAAACATGCGTTGACAACTGAGGCCGCCGTCACTTTAGGAACACACTCAACCGGTTAGGGTTTTCTCTTCAAATTCTAGCCCAAAATTCGGCTTATTGCAAACATTTGTGCATAAAATATTCTCCTTGTCTTATAATGTCATGTACTGAAACAAATGAACCACTGGAAGCAGAAAAGTAACTACAGCAAACCACAAAAGTTCAGGTGACTTTTTAGCAGATGTGACATTGAATTTTCTGCCTCGAATGACATCACAGTTTTGCTCATGAATATGGAAATCTGCATTAGCATGAAAACCAAACAAGGGACCAAAACGCCCTGGAAATGCCAATATGAAGTTTGAAAATTAAGTTAAATGGGCAAAAAGGTACATTTCAAGGATTGCATTTCGACAAAATTCAATTACATTTAGTACATTTAGGCCCTTTAAAGGGAATGTACATCATTGGCTTTTGTTGTAATTTTCAGAAATGAACTATTTGAGGGGTTAGTATAATAGATCAAATATTGTTACACTAACATGTTTGAAGTTTTGTGTTCAAAAATGCCGGAAAAACCAAGAAAAACAAAAATGTTCAAGCAGTCAGGTTCCCTGACTCCATTAAAGATGAAATAGATCAATATTTATAGATGCCTGAAAATTGTAAGGTAAGGGAACCTGTCTAGCCTGCCTGCACCCGTTCATGAACATGTAAATAATAGCAAACTAAATTTGGACTGAAAAAATGGTAAATTTGGATCAGTAGTTGAAAAATAGTTAGGTTTTTCCAACGGTGGTCGGCCGACCACCGTTGGAAATGTATACACAAATACTATTTTCTTGAAAATGACTTCACACCAGGTGCCATAATTTTACAGGATGCTTCATACTGTCATTCACCAACATCCTAGTAAGGTATTTCGTAAAAACTTCGTAGTTTTATTTTTCGATGTTTGCAAATGTTGTATATTCCCTTTAAATGATTTATTTCAGAAATGCTGTGCAACGACACCCAGCCCAAGAAACTGTTTGCCCACTTCCTGTTTGGTGTGGAAAGGCAGCAGATGCAGCGATTCTCCCAGCAGTTCTGGACGTTCCTGTCCATCCACAAACACATGGCCTACATTGATGCCGCGCAGCTGGAAGCACCCAACGTGGACTACAATCCTTACGCCAGCATCTTTCTGAGAAGCTGGGCAGGTACGTTGACTCTGCTCCCTCGGAAAGGATCGGCCTCTCATCAAGCTTAGGATTTTAGCAGCCTTGGAATTCATTTCCCCTCATCACCCTTGGGCAGATCCATTTGTCCTTGACTGGAGAGAAGCTGTCACAGTCAAGTGTCTTGCTGAGGGACACCAGGACGATGATTCTTACATTTGGGTTAGGAAGATCCTGTCACTACACCAAAGTCCAACACCGTCAACCCTAGCTTCATTTTTAGCTGCGGAAAGCGGCTCTTGAAATCATTGTGTCTCCACATTGGTTGGTTAGTAACAAACGTCAGCACATGCCTCTTTTGGCCATCAATCACCTTGTTCCCTTAGGCCCTCGCAACAACACGTGCTCCAGGTCTTATTGCAGTCGTGGAAAATTGGGTCACTGGAGTCAAAAACCAGATGTTTGTACTGAAAAATCTACTATAGAGGGCACTCATTTCGCATTGGGGCTAGCACTGTACTGCACACAAATTGGGTGTTCCACATGCCATAAAACGCTCCATGCACCAACTGATGTTTAATAAATGGGAATCCTTTTCACTTAACAGTCAAGACCACGTGAGTAGTTGTGCATTATAAGAACAGACGTTTACAACATGTACATGACGTATGGGCTACAGCAGGTCTACAGTTTGGCCGCAGCTTCTGAGATCAATCAGAGCTTATTTTGTTACAAACCTTCCTATATCATCCAAACTCTACCAAAATCATTTCAACTTTCAAGGGGCATCAACCCCCTTGAAAATGTGGAAGTGGCTGGGCTGCACCTTTTTTTTCTGTTCTACGAAATCCTCTATCACATGTACCTCCCAGTACATTGTGAAGTATTTTAGAGGGTTAGGATAAAAAATATCCCACTTTTTGTTCACTGGGATTCTTTGGGTTTTTTTTGCAGGCTCAAGAGAGCCGAAGAGCCCAGAGGAGTCCTTAGACCCAACCATGACCTCCTTGGAAGATATTTCTCGAACCACGTCAGGCTCGACTCAGCGCCACTCCGATCAGTTCCAACCCCAGCAGAATCAGAACGGGAATCACCTGGTCATGAACGGCGACTCCCTGGACCAGAACGAAGTAAACCGCACCCAGCAGACGGGCAAAGCTCTGCGGTCGGCGGACTCCTCCACGAAGGATCGGCTACTCACCGACGGCGAGTCCTGGGACCTCGGGCTTGTGGCCTCGGCCAACAAGTCCCGGGAGTCACAGTCTGATGGATGCTCCAACCCACCGGGGAACTGGAGTCTCTGCAGTCCCAGACCGGAGCCGGGGGCTGACCAGGGGCAACAGCAGGTCCTAGTCCAGCAGCCCATGCCGGGATCCAGGGGCAAGAACCAGCTGGCCACCGGCAATATACACTCCGTCTCTGTGGATAGCCAGTTTGGGCACAATATGCAGGTTCCTGCTTCAGGTAAGGTTACTACAGTGCCCTTCATTTTGTGACAGCTTATCTATTTTGTTATGAAATTTATTTCCTTGATTCGACGGAATTAACACAATGCTCGATTGATACATTAGCTTGTTGTCTTCAAGCATCGCACATCCTGCTTTATCAGTTTGACATCTGTTTGGAATTTTTGCCATAAAGTGTTTATTTTGTACTTGAATGGAAGGCCTCAGCATTATCTTGTACGATTTGAACTGGCCAGCAGATAACGGCAGGCTTGATAATCAATTCTGTAGGATGTATGCAGTAGTGAACAGGAGGTTTTGGGTTCGAGTCCCATCAGAGCAAGCTTGTGAACTTTTCCTTACAAGTTCTCAGACAACATTGAGTATTTATAACATTGTGTCAGTGATTGGCAAACCCAGTGTGAAAAAAATGATTCAGCAGTGTTTTACATTTTTAAGATCCTTTGTTTGCGATTCATAAATACCTCAGACAGTTTAGCCATTCCTATTGGTCGAGAGCCCATCACGTGGCCGGTCTTAAACGGATGATAAAGACATGGCTAGCTGGTCTTAAACACTTTTCCAGTGTCACATAAAATGTGGACTCCTAAAAATCCAGTGCCTCTTACCGTTTCATTGGTTGAATGTTCACAATCCTCACGTAGGCATGCGCAACACTACCAGTGAGTCAGAATTTTATAGTTCTAAATTCAAAACGCAACGCCCCAGGTGCGTTCTGCGCGACATCGCGCAGAACGTGCTACGCACGCGTCAATCTCCATAAAAGGGTTGTTTACATCTTACTCGCCAGCTGAACACTCCATTATTTTGCTAGAGGGATGTTTCAAAAAGCTGGAGTGAACTTGTTGATCAAAATCGGGATTTTTTGAACGAATTCCTTGATTTTTTTTTACCGAAAAGGTATTTATGAATTGGAATAAATATGTGCTCGGTCAGTATTAATCACTCTGTTTAAGACTGCTTAGAGTCTGGGTGCTGATAATTACCCTCGCCTCCGGCTCGGGTAATTATCAGCACCCAGACTCTAAGCAGTCTTAAACAGAGTGATTAAAACCTCTTGAGCACACATTTATTCCCTTAATAAAGAATGCTTTTATTCACAAGGCTTAAACAAGGATTTGTGCAGTTCAACATGTAAAAAGAAAGATGTTTTAGGAAGCTGAAATAATCCCATTAGAGGCAGATACTTGGTGATGTACTGAATCGTATTGTCGATATTCAAAGCACATCACCCCTTTCCCCAACCTCGCAGGCCCACAAGGCTTAGCCCACCGAAGTGCAGTCTCGCTACCCCCTGGGTCAGTGCCAGGATCCCTAGCCGGGGATCAGCGCATCACGGCACAGCCCCACCAGCCGGTCAGCAGAGCCAATTCAGGCCAGAACAAGTTTGCTCCAAGTGGGTTCCAGTCGCAGGCTATCGACAGCCTGAGATCTAACGCTTCCTCCACGGGCCAAGAACCGACGAGTCGGGTTGCATCAGGTACACTGAGCAGATTGTAGAGCTGTCCCGAATATATCGAAGATTCAATTATCAACTGAATATTTGAATGGCCTTTTTGCCTGTTTAAATATTTGAAGAAAAAAAACCGCACTTGTATACACACACGACTGTGATGTTATTTTATTGTAAAGTTGTGGCGCTTTACTGTCAGGTGCCACTTTTTTTGTCGACGATGACTTTATTGTCGACGGCGGTTCATTGTTTACAATAGCAGGTTAAAGCCGTTATACAGTTAAAAAATACTTACTGCAAAACACTCAAGCACCCCATATCGATCACTTCAAGTTCATATTAACTGGCACACTCTTTGTTCAACTTTTTATAGGTGCAGCAACGCAGTTGTAGCAGGCAGTTTCAAATATCCAAATACTCGGCCAAACGCAGTTTCGTGTTATCAAATACTAAACTATTCCTAACCGGACAGCCCTAGCGTATTGTAGCAAGGACATATTTCTCACATGTAACAATACCAGTTTGGGGATATAAAAAGATGTGAATCAAAGGCTATTGACAGTTCTGTAGTCAAGTCCATCACAAGTCCATCAAATTTTCTTTACAATTCCAGTCAATTTTTTAAAACCACCTAAATTTTCTCGGCTAATTTGCTTGTCCCATTAGATGCGTCGGGTGCCGTTGGCAGCAATGTATCTGGTTCATCTGAGCCGGCCATGCGTCATGGAGACAGCACCCTGTCCCTGCAGCAGAACCCCGTCCGGCTCTCGTCCGACGCAGCCCAAGAGTTGGATATGGAGATGAGCATGTGTAAGAACCATTAAACCAATTCGATTAGTATTAGCCAGTTTGCAGAGCTGTAGTGAAATCAGCACACGTTCTCACAAGTCAATCACAAGTCATCACAAGTAAGACCTATGTATTCCAGTACGTAGTCAAGTGACAAGCTAGTCTGATAAAGCCGCAGTCACACATTTGCAGTTTGGAGCTACAAATTCCCACATTATGCATAAAAAAAAATAATGGTCTTTTTAGAATACTTTAATGTCAAACATATGTATAAATGTTTTTTTTTTTTTTTTTTAATGATTTATGTTAATTGTAAATTGTAAACCATCGCAATTTAGTCTTCGGACTGCGAGAATGGTACGAACAATAAAAAAAACCCTTCAATTCAATTCAGTTCAATTCAGTTTACCAAGAATCAAACGATCACGATGAACCATCGAGTTTCATGGAGGTTTCTCTACAAATACACTATGGTTAATCAAGAATATGGACGGATTGGTGAAGAATATCAACAGTATTACTGAGAATAAAGCGTGGATATCTGTAGTACAACCTTAGCAGAACACTAGCACATCCGGGCATGTCAGTAGGACGTTCATAGCGAATCCGTAGAGATTTCTACCACGAATGAGCTGCAAATCTCCAAGAATATGTACGAATAGCTACGAATAACACTATGAATCAGTACGGTTGTCCTACGGATGTCCCACGGTTGCACTACGGATTGATTTTCATGACGTTTCACCACCCGTAGCCCCTCCAGGAAGATGACGGATAACTATTGATGTACTAAGGATGAATACGGTACTCCCACGGTTTATCACGAATTTTTAACCGTTGAGATCCGTAGCTCCAAACCGTAATTGTGTGACTGGGGCTTAAGCTGTGACAAAGGTAGTTCCTTTCTCATTGTAAAATTCTTTGCTCTGGGAGCTGACTCGTTCTTGTCTTGTCACTTCATTCTTTTGTGATGGACTTGTGATTTGACTTTTGATGGACTCAACTACAAGTCTGTCAATTCAGTATTTGAAGTGCGTATAAGCACATCATTGCAACAAGATTTATATATATATATATGTGCTTGGCCGGTTTGAAACAAGAACATTTAACCGAGCAGAAGGTTCCAGGTTCAAGGTTGCAGGTTCAAGTAAAGCATGTGAATGATTTTTCTCCACAAACTTCCAGGAAGCACTCAACATGCATTGCTTATAATGGACCATTATCATGCTGCAGCCATCTTGATTTTTCCCCATTCAAATCAACGTAACCAAAGCGAGGCTGGAAGGAAAAATAGTCTGGTTCCTTTTTGCACAAAAAACATCATTCGGCACTGTTATTGGGAACATGACTGAAATGGTGGCAGCTTGATAAAGGTCTGTATTATGCAACTGAAGGGTAAAACCTGGCGTTCAATTTAACATCGCCAAGATGCAGAACTCTTTAAAACAAAAAAAAAATCAAGTTCTTTTGCATGTGTGTGTGGTTTTTAGGTACTTCGCTGGTTTTTCCGTCTGTGGGAAACCAGAGCATGCGTGGGCAGGACACAGCATCTGCATTGACAAGTAAGTAAAGACAGTCTAAAGTGGGCCTAATTTCATGCCGCTGCTTGTTTGCAGATGAAAGCACAGCTTCATATTATGGACTCAACGGACGCAGAACACAGCACTAGTGCTTCAATGTCTTTCTTCAGTTCCTTGCTGCGCAGCTTATGCTAAAACCTCTGGTTTCAAATGTTACATTGAGTGGTCTCCGGATCCCAAACATCTCCCTTTCGTACTGTAGAAGGTGTACATGTGTTTGTGCATGGAGCCTATGTACTATATACACCATGATATATATCACATGGTGATATATATCACATGGTGATATATGCACTGCAGAATTTTACAATACTCAGAGATGCCAACCATTACTCTTTGGGAGTAATTATTAGGATTTTGAGGCATGTTACTACTCTTGAAAATTCCAGCTGTCCTATACCCTAACATTGTGGTTACTCTGACAAGTACTGTGGTTACTCTTAAACTTGACTGTTTTCCTATGTATTTACATTAGCATTACTCTTTGCAGGAACATTCATTCCTATTTTGTAGTCTGTAAAGTTGGCACCTCTGCAATACTGAATTTCCAGCCTTGGTATGCCAAACTCTCCCTCTCTGCTTTTCCATTTTTTTGGTTCCTGTTATGAGAGAATGATCAATATGGGACATGCTGACTTATAACAACTCACCCACAGAATCTGTGTCTTGATTGGCCCAGAGCGAGTCACATGGTACTTTCCATTTTTGCAATCTTTCAGTGCACGGCAAAAAGTACTATACCCGTAGCAATCAAAGTACTATGCCCATGGCGCGGTATTTGTGTCCAAATGCATGCTGCTGTGCGCGTTGAGCGTTGCGCGTAGCGCGTATTGTTCCCAAGAGAGTGGGCCACAGAGTTGGGTTCAAACATTTCGTGAAGGGGTGGTTTGGAAGACAGAACTACGTTTCCCACTAATTTTGTTTTGAAATAGCAGTTTATTTTTCTTTAAAATATTAAAAATCATGCAGAATCTGTGGGTGAAGTGTAATAAAATAAATATTGAACGCTTTATCTCGTGGTGAAGTAAAACTAGCCTCCCTCGGTGATCCATTGAGCATTCTGTTTTCCCTCGGCTTTGCCTCAGGAAAATAGAATGTCCATGGATCACCTCGGGAGGCTAGTTTTACTACACCACTCGAAACCTTCAATATTTGTATACTACATCCGAATGATCTTTAAACCCATCTGCATCTGTAGAATACTTGATAGGATGTCCCGCACAGGAAACATTTAGTCCCTGTACTGCCCAAAACCTCCCTGCCTGTTAATTCTTGCACTGCCCCAAACTGCCCGAGCACTATTTTGTTTTATTGATTCGTCAGTGTTTACTTAGTCACAGCGTTGGAGTGTTTGAAAGTTCGTGTTTGAAAGTTTGTTTCCAGTCCCATTATTAATAATATTTTAATAATAATAGTGGATATTTATAAAGCGCACGTATCCACCAGGACTGGTGCTCAAGGCGCTACATCATTATTACACACCATTTCACAGGTGTGTAAACAATTGCAAAGAAAATGCGGAATAACTAAATATAAAAAATTAGGAGCAGTTTTTTTAAAAGAAAGTCAGTTTTCTCCAACGCTGGTCGGCCGCGTTGGAAAGTACAAGTTTTCTTGAAAATGTCAGCACACCAGGAGCTAAGATTTTACAGGATGCTTTGGATTGTCATTCCCTAACAATATAAAGATATTTCATGATAATTTGATCATTTCGTTTGATGATTATTGAATCAAATCAATGGAAAGCTATCTTTTTTCTTGGACTTGAGTGGAGGTGCTCGTAGCAGGGCCTCAGTCGCGCCAGTTGACCGAGACGGTATCGCAAGCTCCTGCTACGAGCTCTTCAACTCAAGTCTTGAAAAAGGCATCTTTCCATTGATATCATTAAAGGGAAGATACAACATTTGCAAACATCACAAAACGAAATGATCAAATTATCATGAAACATCTTACTGGAATGTTAGGGAATGACAGTCCAAAGCATCCTGCAAAATCTTAGCTCCCGGTGTGCTGACATTTTCAAGAAAACTTGTATTTTTCCAACGCTGGTTGGCTGCCAAGCGTTGGAGATAACTGACTTTTTTTTAAAAACTGCTAATTTTTCATATTTAGTTATTCCGCGTTTTCCTTGCAATTTTTTACACACCTGTGAAATGGTACAAGCCTGCTGGACTGATTCTCTGACCTTTCAATTCCCCAAAGTCTATAAATTGCTCTGTTTCATCTTAAGTGGGATCAGGTAACCAGACTACAAGAACATGCTTGGTTTTCTTGGATTTTCTAGCATCTCTGAACCCAAAACGTGAAGCAAGTCAGTGTAACAATATTTGCTATAACATACTAATCCTCCAAATCCATTTATTTCTGAAAATTGCAGCAAAAGCAAATGTTGTACATTCCCTTTAACAATATTGTATGGTTGCTAATGGGTTAACCATATCCGTACATAATCATCAAAGGTTTTTAAAATTTTTTGTTAGGTAATCGGCAGAGTTTTCCATCAATGGGACAACAGAGTGCACAAGACCAGGACACTGCGTCTGTAATGACCAGTAAGTAATTGTCCAAGTTATTTTCAGCTGTAAAAAGATTTGTTTCCAATGTCCTTTTTCATAGCAATACAAACGTCACTCTCTTTTGAATGAGACAAGGAATGAAACAAAATCTGCCCTCGTTTAAATGAGGAATAGTTACTTTACAAATTTTGAATATCATGTATATGCTGCCATACAATTAATGGGTGAATCTGTTTGTGCATTTTAAGTACAAAAGCAACTTGGAATAGGAGATGCCTAAAATGAAGAGAAAAAGAAACAAGTAGTATTTTTGTTAAAGGGAATATACATCATTTGCTTTTGCTGTAATTTTCAGAAATGGATGGAATTGGGGGGGTTGGAAATATAGAGCAAATATAGTTACACTGACTTTTTTGAGGTTTTGGGTTCGAAAATGCTATAAAATCCAAGAAAAACAATCATTTTCCTGTAGTCTGGTTCCCTGACTCCATATAAGAAGAAACAGAGCAGTTAACATACATTGGGGAATTGTAAGATCAGGGAACCAGTCTAGCTGGCTCGTACCCGTTCATAGGTTTGTAATCGATTGCAAACAAGTGCGATGGTCAATTGGGGCCAGTATTTGAAAAAAAAGCCAGTTGTTTCCAACGCTGATCGGCCGATCAGCATTGGAAATTGATACAAAAATACCACTTTTCTTGAAAATGACAGTATACCAGGTGCCATGATTTTACAGGATGCTTTACACTGTCATTCACTAACAGTCCAGCAAGGTATTTCAAAATGATTTGGTAGTTTTATTTTTAGCTGTTTCGGTGACACACCGAAACAGCTCTTGTTTTCGTTAAGATTTTTTTTTTTCTTTTTTCTTTCTTTTTTTTTTTTTTTTCTTCTCCTTTTTCAGACTTTTTCTCCATAGGTTTAACACACGTTTCTTCCACCAATCCACTTTGCCACTTTTTAAAATCCGATTGATTTCAGACTTGGTACATACTTAGACCACCACCCACAGATGGTCCTAGAAGAAATTTGTGATCGTGACGTCATCAGGTGTCAGGTTACGTCACATTAAAGATGTATTTTTGCCCATATGTTTTGTACACGTTTTAAAACACTCAAGTTTGACATCTTCGTAAATCTGATCAACTTTAAACTTAATTCATACTTAGACAACCACCCACAGATGGTTCTAGACTAAATTCGTGATCGTGACGTCATCAAGAGTCAGGTTACGTCACATTAAAGATGCATTTTGCCCCATAGGGTTTGCACACGTTTTAAAACGCTCCATTTTGGCACTTTTGTAAATCCGATCGACGTCAGAATTAGTACATATTTAGACTACCACCCACAGATGGTCCTTGAAGAAATTCGTGACCGTGACGTCATCAGGTGTCGGGTTACGTCACATTAAAGATGTATTTTTCCCCATATGTTTTGTACACGTTTTAAAACGCTCCATTTTGGCACTTTCGTGAATCCGATCGACGTTACACTTGGTACACGCTTAGACCACCATCCACAGATGGTCCTTGAAGAAATTCGTGACCGTGACGTCATCAGGTGTCGGGTTACGTCACATTAAAGATGCATTTTTCCCATATGTTTTGTACACGTTTTTAAACACTCCACTTTGGCCTCTTCGTAAATCCGATCGACCTCAGACTTGATACATACTTAGACCACCACCCGCAGATGGTTCTAGAAGAAATTTGTGATCCTGACGTCATCTGGTGCTGGGTTACGTCACATTAAGGTTGCATTTTGCCCCATAGGGTTTGTACACGTTATAAAACACTCCACTTTGGCACTTTTGTAAATCCGATCGACGTCAGAATTAGTACACACTTAGACTACCACCCACAGATGGTCCTAGAAGAAATTTGTGATCGTGACGTCATCAGGTGTTGGGTTATGTCACATTAAAGATGCATTTTTCCCCATAGGGTTTGTACACGTTTTAAAACATTCTACTTTGGCACTTTCGTAAATCCGATCAACGTTAGACTTGGTACACACTTACTTAGACTACCACCTACAGATGGTCCTAGAAAAAATTCGTGATCGTGACATCATCAGGTGTAAGGTTACTTCACATTAAAGATGTATTTTTCCCCATAGGGTTTGTACACGCTTTTCTTCAAATCATACTTTGGCACTATATGTCTGATTGACTTTTCACTTGGCAGATGACATTCGAAGTGACTTCATCAAGTGTTCATCACGTGCACAGAGTATTTCAAATATCCGAAACAGCTTGTGTTTGTGCACAAACACATTTCTAGTTTCTTTTTTTTTTTTTTTTTTTTCTTCTCCTTTTTCAGACTTTTTCTCCATAGGTTTAACACACGTTTCTTCCACCAATCCACTTTGCCACTTTTTTAAATCCAATTGATTTCAGACTTGGTACATACTTAGACCACCACCCACAGATGGTCCTAGAAGAAATTTGTGATCGTGACGTCATCAGGTGTCAGGTTACGTCACATTAAAGATGCATTTTCCCCATATGTTTTGTACACGTTTTAAAAAACTCCAGTTTGGCATCTTCGTAAATCCGATCAACTTTAAACTTGATTCATACTTAGACCACCACCCACAGATGGTCCTAAGCGAAATTCGTGATCGTGACGTCATCAAGTGTCAGGTTACGTCACATTAAAGATGCAATTTTCCCCATAGGGTTTGTACATGTTTTAAAACGCTCCATTTCGGCACTTTCGTAAATCCGATCGAGGTTACACTTGGTACACACTTAGACCATCACCCACAGAGGGTCCTTGAAGAAATCCGTGATTGTGACGTCATCAGATGTCACGTTACTTCACATTAAAGATGCACATTTTCCCCATAGGTTTTGTACACGTTTTAAAATGCTCAACTTTGGCACTTTCGTAAATTTGATCGACTTTATACTTGGTACACACTTATACCACTACCCAAAGATGGTCCTAAGAGAAATTCGTCATCGTGGCGTCATGAGGTGTCAGGTTACATCACATTACAGATGCATTGTTTTCGTATTGGTTTTGTACACGTTTTTCTTCAAACTGAACTTCGGAAGTACAAGACTGATTGGGTTAAAACTTGGTACATGTATGCATATTCACATGGATGTGTTATAGATGGAAATTGAAGTGACATCATAATCAAATGTCAGGTGAAGTCCGTTAAAGGGGCATTCTATTCTTTTACAGGTCTATATCTACAGAACTAAAATGTTCGATTTGGTTGTAACTTGACATGTTATAATGTGCTGTTATAAATATAACATTTATAGTGATGTCACTGATTGTTCATCCCGTGCTCAGAGTATTTCAAATATCCGAAACAGCTTGTGTTTGTCCACAAACACATCTCTAGTTTGATGTTTGCAAATGTTGTATATTCCCTTTAAATTAAAACAATTACATGAAAATTCATTAGAAGAAAAAAATTAACTTTGTTTTCAAGAGCATGAACATTATACAGGGTGGTAAAAAAACCACCCAAAAAAACCAAACAGCATACTCCCACTACCTTGAGACTCAAACCACCTGTACCAAATGATGGAGAATCCTGTTAGAAGAATTATGATACCAAACTATCCCGATTCGGTCCATTAGCTGTTGCTGTAGAGCCTATTTGTGTACAGTGTAAGTCAAATACCCAGGCGTGGTTTAGTCATTCATCAGGACAAAAATGACCCCGCCTTGTTTCACAAAATAGGCTCTAGAACAAGAACTACTGGACCGAATCAGGCGACCTTGGTTTCATTTTTCTTCTAAAAAGATTCTCCATGCATTGGTATGTGGTTTGAGTCTCAGGGTAATGGAAGTAGCTGCACAATCCACTTCTACATCGACAGTTCCACATTCATACTGCAGTTTGCAGTAGGCCTACATATTTGGATTGTTAGACATGCTGTGGTTGTCGGAGGGGCTGGTGATTGGCTGGGATTTTCAGGGTCAGTACTTCAACCTAGGCTAAAGGGCCACTCGCCGCCTTATTTTGCTATAAATGAGGAACTTGGGAAAAACTAAAATACATGATAAGGCAATGTTGGAGTAATTAAACAATTAACCAAAATGGACTGCGTTTTTGGGTCCCATCAAAACCTGTGTAAAAACCATTTTTCTTGATTCCAGTCATATTTCCCCCTCCAAAAGTTGATAAAACTCCAAGATATATCTTTAGATCTAATTACTTCCAGATTTGTTAAGTTTTTTTTTACAAACCTTACAGAAAGACCGATTGAAGTTGCTGTAGATTCTTAAAAAAAAATTCCGACCTCTAAACTCTCAGCTTTCATTCCGAGAATGTTTCCATGCCTGGCGCGATGAAATAAAAGCTGTGCTGTAGTTGGTCAAGAGAATTAAAGCGCCCTCAGTCGACTGCAAATGATAACAGACAGCCGAGTGCGAGACTCCAATGATCCTGGTGAACAAAATTGTGGTAAATTTCACATGTTTGTTTGACATTTGAGGGATTTCAACCCACCCTAGAGGTGCCTATCCACATCAAGATAACACTTGTGAAATATTGAGGCCGAACATTTCTTGACAGAAAGAGAGTTTGGAGGTTGGAAAAAATTGAGCATTTTCTGCTACATAGCAACTTCAATTAGTCTTTCTGTAAGGCCAAAAAAAAAAAAATAGTCGGTCTCTGGTCAGACCAAAGTTCCGGAATTGATGCGGCATCGGGTTTTTTTTGGGGGGGGGCTTTTTTTTTTCAAGCTTGGATTGTACAGACAAGGTGGGTACTATTTTTTGCTTGTTTGTGTTCTCATATACATTAGTGTCCTCCATAATTTGCTTTTGTGCCCTCCATCATTTGCCTTGGTGCAATTTCCCCATTCCTTGGTACAACAATTTCAGGAGGTGCGGCAATAGAGGGCGCTGTTGTAGCTACCGCGGACAATTTGAACAAAAAAAAAGGTAATGCGCATGATTAAAATCGACGCGCACGCTGACCAGAGACCGACTATTTTTTTCTTTTTTTGCCTAAGGTTTGTAAAAACCTTAGAGTTCTGGAAGTAAGACCTAATTACAAGTATTTGCAAGGATATGTGACTTATTAGGCCCCACATTGTGCCCGTAGCTACAACTTGAAATTGGAAATTACAATTACATATTTTTTTCATTTGATTTGACGATGACGGATAATAGTGCTACGTCTCCCATTTCTTTATACCGGTTTTCTCGGCGATTCATAAGAGTGATTACGTTTGTCTCCCTCTAGCTTCTCAGAGCATGCCTGAAATGTCCGCTGCGTCCAGCATCCCAAGCTCTGACTTACAGTCGGTTGCAGAAGGAGCCAACCCAATGCAGAATGGTACTAGACATAAATGATTTATATTAATTCTTTTGGTCGCTGGCCTGCTGGTATGGTTCAGTCAATTAATAAAGCTCCATCTTTACACCATGTCTCATGCAAAGCTAAAGTAAGTAATTATGCATAATACTAAAACTTTAAATTGCTGACAATGAATTGCCACCATATATTTGACTTGTATACCTCAAATTTCCTGAAAATGATGGAGCCACTTATGTGCCTGGGATTTGGCTACAATCCTACTCGGTTTATATAAACCATGTCTTAGTACCTGTTTACCAAAATTAGATATTGTCATGTGATGCCGTGTTAATCAACTGTTCCATTCTGCACTGCATGTACATCTCTCGAAAATATGAGTGTTTTAAAAGTGTTTGCTTTTACTGTTTTAATGCAGGCAAAAACAATATTTATGGGCCTGTCACATTATTTATATGCGCTCTCATAGAAGAACTTACAGCAACCAAAAGTATTTAATCAATTTAACCATCGCAGCGAGGATGCAAGAAAATGACAATTGTCGGTCTCAAGTGGCCAGAAAGTAGCTCAAGCTACGCTCATACTGCGCTCATCCCGCGCTTACGATGCGCTCAACCCGCTCTCTATGCGCCCCTGTCAAGCTCAATTACTCGATCTAGTCGCTGCCGCTGCGCTGTCACTGCGTTCACACTACGCTCTGCTCGCTGTTAATACGTCCTAGTAGCTCGCGCTCTCTATCTGACCAAACTACGCTCACGTGACGTCACTTGCGCTGTATAAATACCACGACAAAACGGTCAATCCGCAGTCCAGTTTCAAATTTATTCTACAAGTTCATCGCAGTCGAGTTACTTTCTCATGGAGACTACATCGACTGCCTTGCGCCTAGGCTGCCTCAATGCCACTTCAATGTCGCACGATTCACGCTCGCACAAAGCCTGAGTTGCGTCATTACGGCGCCCTGGCCAGAGCGCAGAGGTGTTGCGATTGTTTTGAGCATGTTCAAAAATGTTGGCGCTCATCGGAGACCATTAAGACCCTCTGGCGCCCAATCTGGCGACCTATGTACATATAGTTGTCGCTGCGATCTAGTAGTTGTTGTTGCGCCCCAGCCATTTTTCAAGGACGCAGTGAGAGCGCATATAATCACAGACAGTCTGACAGGCCCTTTAGGTGTTTGCTGTAGCCTGTCAGTTCCCTATATTAGCATGATGTCACAGAAGATTATGGTCTATAATGGCAGGATTTTTTTTTACTAAATTAAGATTAATGGCAAAAACAATTTGTTCAAGCTATTATCGTCTGTCTTTTTTTTCTCAGGTGAAAGCAGCCTCCCCTCCGCCCAGGCCGAGACGGACCAAGAAGCCGCCGGCCCGGTGCCCTCCATCACCTTCCCCAAGCCAGTCATGCGAGGCCTGGAGCTCCGTCTGGACCCCATCAAGTCGGCCATCTCGGACTGGCGGGACCTGGCCAGCCACTACAAGGTACCCAGTGAGCTCATCACTTACTGGAAGAGCATGATGTCGACCCAGGGCAACAGCTCGCCGACGGAGAACCTGATTGAGTGGCTGAATTCCGAGAACAAGGCGGTGACCGTGGAGGACTTTAAGGATGCCCTAAGGGTGATCGTCCGATTCGACGTCCTGAAATACCTGAATGAGAAGGGCTATTAAAGATGCGTTCCCTGGGCTATTTTCGAGTTTCACCTCGAGAAGTAGATTCCTTTTCCAAATTGCTATTTTTCTAGCAATGCAAAAGTTATTCAGTTCTGAATCAGGCATCGACCGAGAAAATCAGCCCGTGTTCAGTTATTGAATTATTACTTTACAATTCGGGTGATTCACAATAAAGTGCGCCACCAAGAGTTTGCCACGGAAAGTTCATTTTTCCCAGTGCATTGTGGGAGATGGTCGACATTCCCAGCGCGGGGCATTTGAAATTGTTAGTTTGTCCGGTCAGTATGATTCGAGTACATGTTTGCCCTTTTTCTTTCCTTTTTAATCAATATGGTAAGGCAACAGAACGCTGTGCCCCAATCTATAACAAATTAGCTCAAGTTGTCTAATGACACTCGTTCAAGGGGCCATGTTTTGTCGACAGTAAACTTGAAAAATAGACTCTCCATGGCAAACTCTTGGTGGCGCACTGCATTGTGAATCACCCCAATTTTGAATTGTTGGCTGCCTGAATTCCCATTCTCGCTGGGTAGGCTGGTTCCCGCCCCGTAATTGCTATTGGTAATGCACAGAGCGGGAGCCAGTCTGCTCGCCATGCGGATCTGTTTGTGCCCAAAACAAAAGCCTGTTTTTCAGAGGGTTGCAGACGCCCAAAAAAGGAAATCAAATTTGTTGAAGAGCACGGGGAACGCATCTATATGCAAATGCAAACGCAAAGCATGTTTGACATCACAACACATTTTGACTGAGCTGAAATTGCATGCAACTGTTGACAATTTTAAGCATGTGAACTTGCCCATGACGTCACAACTTTGCGTTTACATTTGCTTTTGCTCCAGGTATGAATCAGCCTTAACCACTTCGTGCTGGGATTATTTTGACAGTGACCAGACCCAGGCGCGGGATTGTTTTTCACAAACCTCAATGCCAGACGGGTTCAGGCCGTCATCTGCGGGTAGCACACCCTGATATTTCCGGCCTCGCTCACTGCGAGCGGGTCGCTGACAGATATTTCTGGCCTCGCTCGTTGCGTGTTTATCTGTAATCCGTTCTGAATACTGCAAAACCTTTGCGTGTATACACGTCCGACGTGAATTGATTAAGGCTCTGACCTTGACACGTTTAATGCAGGCGTCAATTTGAAGCCTGAACCCACCCTCCTCACGTCATCACCTTTCTTCACCTGAGCCAATTATGTATAAGGTCAGGATTTCACCACCTCTTCACTCTATCAGCAAATGTGTTGGTCCAGGCTTCACCCTTTGAATTATTTCCATAGGTGAAGCTTCACTTTTTCAGTTTTTGCCAGGTCTGACGCTTCACCACTGTTTCACCATATTGGCCATCTGCATAGTTTAAGCTTCACCTCTATTAAAATCAAGCTTCATTAATGTTTACTTATAACTAGACCATGACTGCAATGGTTAAATTTGTAATTCCACACTGCTAAAAAAGTACCAAGTCAACCAGGTTTCAATCCAAAGATACAGTGACATTTATTTTGTAAATCCAATGTTTCTACAAACACATTTTTGTTAAAAAGCATGAAGTTTATTCGAAAGTTGTTTTAACTTTGACACGCGTACGTTCGCGATCGCCTTTCCTTGCTGATAAGGACAGGGGACTAGTCTAGTTCGCCTCGTTGCTATAAACTTTCGCCAACGCTGCGTGGCGGCGCACAGCTTGTTCGATCCACTCAAAATGAGATCGGTAGCAAACGTGCAAACTTGGCAACGCTTTGCAAGTGGAACCACCACAGGATACAGTTTGCAAGGTGGTGCGGCGCGCGATGTTAGATTGTGTGTATTTGTGTGGGCAAACTTCAGTTCAAAAATTGCGCGCACACAAATTCCAAGTTGGCTTGCGCGAATTTCAAAACAGGCCATCTTATTAGATTGCATCACAATTACAGTTGTTTGAAACGCCACGACTTCGACATACTTTCGGCGCGACCGATGTCGTGGATTCGATGTCACATCACCAAACACAAATAAGGCTCGTCAACGCTTCACCCGTTCATCAACTTTATAGGTAACGCTTCACCCAATTATTAAAAAGGAACGTTACGGCTTCACTATAACAACAAATTATTGACCTCAGGCTTCGGCGTCGAAATGGCGTCGATATTTTGCGACCTCTGAGGAGGGTGGGTCCACGCTTCAAATTGACGCCTGCATAAATGGTTTTGAAATAGAAGATGGTTTGATAATGTTCTGAATGTTATAACCAAAAAAACCTGGACTGTCCATTTTTACAGAGATTCCCAAATGTTACATTAACACTACGCAAAGTTTACATCCCATTTTATTGTGTTATTTTACATAGCTTCCGGAAACTGGGAATGTTTTCAGGCGACTAACATATTTTGGTACTGGAAATATAAACAAAAAAAATAACTTTACAAAAGTTGCATTTTTTTTTTCAGGTACTGAAATATTTAATCCGTGGAAAAAAGTAAAGTATTGTAATTTTCTGAAAAGTAATTTTATTTCAATATTTACAACGTACAGTGTCCCGACAAACTATATTATATTCTCCAGTATTGCTATGCTACCGTTCAATTCGAACATGTGTGAATTGTGGGTTAATATTTTTAGGGGATTGAACGGTCACAGCCAAAGGTGTGAGACACTGACTTAGCTCAGTTCATACACAATTTCTCAACAAGTTTTAGAGCTACAACCACTGAACTACGCAAAAATTGGCTAAAGCCTGGTCATTCTTACTTTTCCATTCCCATGTTGAATGGAAAATTGGAATGAAGATGTATTTTGGTTCCCAGACCAAAAGATTCCGACTATTTCTGTTGAATATTAGGTCAGGTTTCCGAAAATGTCGGAACTTTGCTGAATGTATTTCGCTGACAACCTTGGATATCGCCTGGGTATTTCCAGGTGTAAAATATTAAAATTTTATTTACCTGCTTTGCTTATTAAAAAAATAAAAAAATGAGTTGATATTTTAATATTCATTACTTGCATTTAGAAAACTTGAAATTCAATGACGATTTTATGCATCAAGTATATGCACTCGTTTCTTATGAGGGGCGAGCTTTGCTGCGTCATGTACTATTTTGAATTTGACGACCGTTACCAGGATTTTCCAAAACTCGGCAAGGTCTCCAATTTGGCGTCGCCTGCTAGCAGTGCTATTTGGGTCCCTAACTTTTAAGAATGGTCAACATTAGTCAATGTTTTCTGACAGAAATATCAAACTGTGTGACATATGAAACGAATTATTTATTTTGTTAATTTGATCGGAACGTAATTAAAAGCTATAAATGATAATGCCAAACCGGCAACGAAGCCAAGCTTTGAAAAAAGGCCGTCATGTTTATATTTAACCGCTGAGATTGCCTGACCTACAATTTAGACATAAGGGGGTAGGGAATAATTGTCAGGTTAGGGAACCAGACTAAGTTGTAGTCAGTTGTTTTTCATGGGATATCATGGCATTGTTGAAATACTGATGTATTTGCCTTCCAGCCAGTTGATAACCAAAAAAATGAAACATACATTGTATTTCCTTTGGAAAAAATCCAAACTCTTTGTGTTTAGTCACATATGAATTGCCAGTCACTATATTTATGTTAGTTCTTGACTTGACTGGTGTCTGTTTATTAATCACTATAATCTTGATCTGCTAAATGATGGTCAGTTGGTCATGTAGGATGCACTAAAATAGGCTTTGTGCATGACATTTGAAATGCGTCTTAACAAGTTGCTCCTGTGAATCATGTGCTGGTGCTGGTTACATAATACTTTTACCCCCTTGTGTCCACTGGTTACACTTCTTAAGAAGTCGGTTGTGTAAAGTATGTGACCTGCAAAAATCCTTCACATGGTGAATATTTTCAAGTTTTTAAGTTTTTTTTTATAACCACAGAGTTTTCTAGGGCATGTATTTTAATACTGATGACAATTACCACAATAAAAGTTGGAAGTTGAAGATTTAAAAAAGACTGCCTGTTATGCAGTAACACGAGATATAATGGCTATATGCTTCAAAATCTTGATATATGCCAAGTGAAGGATATTCAATGGATCACATCATAAAATACCTAGATGTATTAAGTAATTTTTAAATTTTGTTTTCAAAGCTTGCCTCATTTATGAAATGTTCATGATCTAGCCTGATGATTCCTGTAAAGCATTATTATTGAGTTCGTTTTGATGAAAACAAGCCAATCGTTTTGTGTTAGATGTAGCTTTGCTAAACCCAACCTTAAAATGATGAAATGTTGTTTGGGGGTTTGTATTTTTAAGAATTCTGTCTTCAAAATTCATGTTCTGAAGACGGTATCACATGATATTGATACCGTCTTCATGTAATACCATCCCAGTTTGGGCCTTAATTACATCGTCAACTGAACAAAATGGCAACGCTTCAGGATCCAAAAATGTTTGAAATGTTTTCCTTTGGGATTGATTGTATCGGATATTTTTCACATTTATGACCATTCAGGGGTGTGTCTGAAATTGAAGCACTGTTTCAGACCGAACGGGAGATTTCAAACATTTTGGGGTTCATGGTATCTCCAATAAAAAGGGGAGCAATAATGAAACGGTACGGTATCTACCGATAAGCTTTTGGAACGTTTAAAATCTGTAGATGTACAGTGTATATATGAATAAAACGTGTATATGTTATATATTGACGGTTCACAAGTACTGACCAATATTTACCCCCACACTACAGTGCGAGTAAAAAAAAACTATACAATTTAAAAATCGGCCATAGTTTTATTCTGTAGCAATATAGATAAGATATTTTCATATGTACTTTTAGAGTAACTCTTCCTGCTTCTTTTGGTGACATTTTCACTGGATTAGTTTTCATGCATGACTGCACAGGAGACAATTAAAGGGGTCGGGTGAAATCTGACTTGCGCCAACTGGTCAGGGCTGGATAAAGTACATATGAAAATATCTTATCTACATTACTACAGAAAAAAAACTATGGCCAATTTTAAAAGTGTATAGTTTTTTTGACTCGCACTGTATTATTCAGGATTGTGTTTTATACAAAACCTGAAGAAATCCCCGTCATCTGATTGGTGCGTTGTTGATCACATGTCATTGATTTATTCGTCCCATCCCACGGCCCGGATGCTCTGCCAAAATAAATATCCTATTCCATGATTGGTGGCGCTCTGACCAATCAGATGACGAGGATTTATTCAAGTATTGTATAAAACAAATTATGAATGTTTCACATTCGTACAATGGAAGGAATAATTTAATAAGGTGACACATGGAATGTTCCATTCCACTCGCCTCTTGAAATGGAACATTCCATCTGTCACCTCATGAAAACATTTTTACCAATGGACTAAAAAAAACATTCATTATTAAAAAAAACTATATTTAAATGTATAAAAATCTCAGAATGATGGTTTTGTGCTTGGATCTTTGATTGAGAAATCTCAAAGTAAGATTTTGGACAATTATGGGGAGTGAATTTTAAAATGGTTGGAACAAGTATGGTAGTCAACCACTAGACTGGCTGTTGAATGCTGATTGGCTGAATCGCTTTGATGCAATCGATGCGGTATTTCCATCCTACGCAAGGCTTGTGCGATTGTTGTAATACACTTGCAGTTGCCTAAAAAAAAAAAAATTACAAAATTAAAAAACGAACTTAATAAAAAAGATGAAAAAAAGGGAACCTTGAAAAGTAGAAAAAAAAAGTAAAAAGAGGGAGGAAAAATCCCCAAAATTCAGAACACTTAAGTAATTTATAAAAAAAAAGAGGGATTGATGCGGTATTGCCATCTTTCCAAAAGCATAGTGTTTGTTGCAATACACTTGCAGTTGCCTGAAAAAAATTATAAAATTAAAAAAGGAACTAAAAAAAAAAAATTAAAAAAAAAAAAGAACCTCAAATTTTTTTTAAAAATAAAACAAAAAAATATAAAAAGTAATAAATAGGGAGAAAAAACAATGATAATCCCAAAAATTAAAGATTTGAAGATATGTAACTGTGTATGTTGGGTTATAACGTCACGGGTGAACGTACATGCATGGTCCACTACTGCTTCACTATGTTCTCATTCATAGACAGTTTACCCATGGTTGAGAGTTCGTCACGTGGCCGGTTTTTAACGAAATTTGGCTTCTGTGAAATCCTGTGCCTTGTACCGTTTTATTGGTTGAACATTCACAATCCTCATGCAGGCAGTATTTCATCGTCCCAAATTCAAAACACACTGGATCAGCTGCGTTCTTGCGCCATATCGCGACATGCGCGCCAACCTCCATATAAGGAGTTGTTTACGTCTACTTTGCGAGCGGAGACAATCCATAATGTAGCTAGAGGGGTGTCCCGAAAAACAAAGTAAAATTGTTAAACACAGTTGTTGGAAATATGTGATTTGTGTCTTGTTTTTACTTTTGGACTGAAAAGTTTTGATATTTTTGACCGAAAAGGTATTTATGAATGGGAATAAATGTGTGCTTGGCCGGTATTAAACACTGTTTTACGACCGGTTGGAGTCTGGATGCTGATAAATACCAACCGGTCTTAAAAAGAGTATTTAAAACTGGCCAAGAACACATTTATCCCCTTATTGTAAGCCAGTCTAGTTAGTATACAAAGCGTTTATTTCCAAAATGCGATAAATGCCAAATCCCTTTTTAGAATCCCACTCTCCTGTCTGCCAAAGTCAGTTTTGATGGCTTTTACATAGTAAAATACAGGTTAAGAATACAATAATGCAAAAAGAAAATGAATTTTAGAAACAGCTGTTTTATGTATTTTTTTTTATTCTTAAAAATTTCATAAAAGTGCAAATTGTTCACTTTTTTTTGTAAAATGGATATATTGCGTTTTGGAAATAAACATTGCAATAGTTCTCAGCATACAGAAAGATGAATACTTGTTAGTTTTGGATTTTGAAAAAAAAATGTTGTGAAGGGAAATTTCTTTTGACCATGACACACATGTATTTCACTAATTGTTTTTGTTTTATTGCATATCTCCTTACATTGTATACATTCAATTTTGTTAATTGAAAATGCAGCTGCTATATGCATTTAAATTTCAATATAAAAAAAACCCTGTCATATCTAGGTTTTAATAATGTATCAAAGAAAATGATAATAAAATGAATTTCACATTTTGGTACGATAAATTATCATTCTAGTTTTGATTATTCTAGTTGTCAATGTCTAAATCCGAAACTTTGGATTCCTCATGATGACCAATGACACAGGTCACATATGATGGAGTTTACAAAACCACGATTTAATCTCAGGTACATCTTTAACTCGAGAATAATTTTGAAGCCTTCAATGTCCAAAACCATTCTTTACCCATGCTATTTAACATATTCAATTATTTTTTCTGACCAATTTTCAATTTGTGTGTTTTAATTAAACGGAAAAAGCTACCGTTTCCTGTTACGAATGTTTTCAAATTTCTGAAGATACACATCAATTCTGGCGTTTCACAATGCAGTGCGCCACCAAGAGTTTCTCACGGAGAGTTAATTTTTTCCAGTGCATTTTGGAAGATGGTGGACAATGCGCAGTGCGGGATATTTGAAAAATATGTTTGTCCAGTCAGTAGTTTTGTAAGCGTATGATTCCAGTATCTGTTGGCCCTTTTCTTTTCCTTTTATCAATATGTTTTGTGTGAGGCGACAGAACGCTATGCCCCAATCTATGACAAATTAGCTCAAGTTGTCTACTGACACTCGTTCAAATGGGCCATGTTTTGTCGCCCGTAAACTTGAAAAAATAGACTCTCTGTGGCAAACTCTTGGTGGCGCAGTGCATTGTCAATCGCCCGAATTATTATCCGGTCACAAATAATTCCAAATTTGTAAAAGTATATGATCCATAACTTAAGATTGCTGCCAGATATTGTTTGATGTCTCATTCAAAAGAAAGTCACTTCAAAAGTATTACATATTTTTTTGCGGTGAAAACTCAAAATCATCAAACGAAGAGCAACTTTAAGCTATGTTTTTTTTTTTTAAAACATGCCTGTTTTGAGTTCTAAAACAATCTGCTTGCAGAACAAATTACAAACTAGCTGCCTGGAATATCTGGGAATTCGGAAAACTACAGTTCCTCACCTATGCTTAAGATGAAATATTGGGATGATAATGCCAACTACACACATTAAGAGCACCACTAAAAAAATTTACTAAAAACTAACTTGGCTAAGGTTTGTTGTCACAGTGTGTATGGCAATAGTTTAGAATCTGTCTTGTCTATATTAGTGGGGCAGATAGGGAAAATATTTGGGGGAATTATGCCTTTGATGATACAAGCATGGCATTTGGCACACAGAGTATGTAATTAGAAAGATATTTGGTTCTAGGGCCATCGCAGATTTGTTCTTTGAAAGAAATATAGGTAGAATAACAAGCAATTTTCAGAATTTTCAAAATGGCAGCCATTGCTTGTTATTCTACATTCTGCACTCACTCAGGTTGTGAGGGACCCAACCAACAGCGCCAGTGTATGTAAGCGGCCACGAGCTCAGCTTCGCTCTGTTTTTGCTGTTGCCTGTAACCGAAGCGTGGTCTCTGTGAAGTCTCTGCTGTAGCACTACTTGACCTCCCACAATTAACCAATCACCTAGGCAGCAAGTCGCAGTGGAGGGAAACCCCCCCCCCCCACCAGTGAATGCGTGATAGGGTGTTACTTTGGGCAGTCTGCTGTGGGCCTGGCAGTAAACTTCTGTCTAAATGTATCTGTGTTTCCAGCCAGAGAGTTAGGCCGTTCACCGATATTGGCCAGGGCAGACGTCTGAGGACAGTAACGGTACAATATTTACTCTTGGGTGGGTCGTGGGGAGAAGCAATGAGTGACAAAGTGCGTTGCCCAAGGGTGCACCCACCCATGACCCCACGCTAGACTCAAACCAACAACCTGCAGAATTACCCACAGGCCAGAAATTCAATGGTCCAGACCACCACTAGATAGGCCACGGCACTTCACAGAGTTGTCATTATTTCGGGTAACCCTTTATTCCAAGTCCACAATTGGAAAAGGATAACCTGCAAAGTAATGCGCACACACGTGCAGTAATGCGCAGGCACATGATGTATCAATTCCTTGGCTGATGTGAGTTAAACTCAATGGATGCTATTGTGGAGACCATGTGCCCCACTCTGTCGCTTATGGAGACATTCCAAAGAGTGAAGACATGTGACTTGTCGGAGGATGCATTGAGCCAGACAGTGTCAACGTCACCGTGAACTGCCTGCAGAGGAGGTAGCAGACAAAGCTCCTCTGTAAGGGTGCTCAAGGGACACTGGACCGATAATACTTGTGAATTTGCCTCCTGTATGGAAGATCGTGATGATCGGTGGATCCGTTGCAAAGCTGGACTGTGGTCGTCTGAGTTGTAGTAGTAGTAGCTGTTGTGAGTAAACTGCACAAAACACGCTCAACAGTTCCTCTACAGAGTCACTATTAATCTTGCCTGAACCATTCACTAGTACTGGGTTACGAAGATGTTCTGACTTCTTGAGGATGTCTTTGTGGTCGCACCTGCCCCTCCTGACATCCCAATCACTGATCTCCGAATACAAAAATCTGGATAGCCCATGGGGTGTTAGAAGTGAAGTCACCGTCTGCCATATAACCACTCCAAGAACAAGTAGATTTGTACAGAAAGACATCCCATTTAATTTATATGTACACTTCTCTCAGTTTCACTCGACATATTATTTTTATGTATCAAAAAAACAAACCAATGGCACCAATTAAAATATATTTAATGTAAATTTTCTGTTTAGAAATTTGTTTTTTGTATACTTTAAGACGGTTCTATTTTAGAATCTTTGAACCCAGGGAGTGTTTGCGGCTGGTTCCCTCCCCACATTCGAATGGTAGGATCAGGAACCAGTGCGTAGCTTCACTTGTTTGTACAGCTCGGAATGTCCAATGAGCTATCCAGAGTTGTTACATGGAGATCAGTGGTCCCAATGGGATAAAGGCACTACCGTCAGTTCATGACCGTCTGTCGCTCTACCAGCTTCCTAAACACGCCGTCTTCAACTCGCATCAGTTCTTCGTAGGTCCCTAGCTCCACCACGCTGCCTTTGTCCAGCACGGCGATGTTGTCGGCCCGCTTGATGGTGGACAGACGGTGGGCGATGGTGATCACCGTCCTGCCAACCATGAGACGCTGCAGCGCTTCCTGAACCAAGTATTCACTCTCTGCATCAAGGGCGCTGATAAAGGAAACACACAGACAAGTTTAAAGGCATATGGGATCATTTGCAAACACTCAAAACCTAAACTGCCAAAATATTATGAAAATAGCCCACTTGATTGTAAGTAAAATAATAAGTGAGAGGTTTGCCGTAACACCATGTGGAACTCTCTCTTTTGTGAGTATGTGTGGTTCTGAAGAGAACCTGTTGGTTTAACTTGACGTTTCGAACAGTATGCTCTGTCCGTCATCAGGAGACTGCCAGACTCTAGCTCGGAAGGTGGTTTAAGTACTGCCAGGGTGCCGAGTGTTCGGTGAACCGTGCAGGTGGACAATTCTGACTGGATGCTAAGTAGGATCCTGAATACTGGGGTAGACTGCTGGTGTTCAGTGTTACCGCAAACATCTCACTTATTGATCTTTGCACCATGCAAACCCTCAAGTCTCACTTAAGTAAATAATAGTATGAACAATCCTGTAAAATCGTTCAGCCTGGTTTGCTGTCATTCTCAAGAAAAAGAGGAATTTTGTATCAGTACTAGAGAGTGTTAAGACCTAACCATCGCTGAGAACAAACCTTTTTCTAAAATACGACATCTGTTAAATGACTACGAGCCAGCTGTTGACTTCCTGGGTACACTCGGGTACCCTAGGTACATGTATGTATTGTCTTTCCCGCAACAGAGCCCAGGCACGTGCGCCACGTTAGGGGGCCGCATCACGTTAGGGGACATCATCAATACATAGACTCGCTGTGCTCAAAGACTTAACACTTCATACCTTGTGGCTTCATCCAGTATGAGAATCTTGGGGTTCTTGAGTATTGCTCTGGCCAGGGCAATGCGCTGCTTCTGACCCCCTTTAAAAAGAAGGAAAAAAAAAACGTATTCAAAAAAAAAAATTCCCTCACCACAACTTTGACAAAGCTTCTTTTGACACACATTGACAAAAAAAATCCTGATGTGATATGTAAATGTAAAGCAAAGATGAATCCAGCAACCATTAGCAGATATATGGCCAAGTAAAAAAAAAACAGGTTTCTCGTCTGGGATTTTTTTTAAAAGGGAGGAGCAGTGGGGGGTGGGGTGGGGTGGGGGTGGGGGGGGGGGTGGGGGGGAACGAACCTGTGTTCACAGGAACGGAGTGCCCATCTCTCTTTCATTAGTGATTGGGCCAGACTCATATGCTGCTGTGGGGGGATCGCCACACCTCCTCCACAGCGAGTCTGTTACCTTCCCAGCATTGAATAATGCCGATACCCATTTAACACCTGGGTTGAGAGGAGTAATTGAGGTAAAGCGCCTTACTCAAGGGCACAACACGCATGTCCACGCTGGGGCTCGAACCCACAACCTCACGATCTGAATGCATCAAATTGGGTCCTAAAACATTGCATCCATGGATATGAAAGATATTTTAAATTAGAATACAACTGTTCAAACAACTACATCCCAAAGATTTGAGGTTTTCATGTAATCATCAGGTGGAGGAATTTGAGGTACAAAGTTGAAGTCCTTCAAAATTGGAGTTGTTACAGCGCTAGTGGTCATTCCATTCACACAAGTTTCTTTCTGTGACGAGGACCTTTAAAATATGGCTAGTAAACAATATGAAATGCAAAATGTTGGCGATCTTCGGACTAAAGCACACCTTTAAATTTAAGATGCACATGCACTTTGGGAAGTTGTAATCATAATCTCAGTTGAGCTGGGATTATGTTAACATCAAATTGCAAGTGAATCTCTGGGCCTTGAAACTATAGCACATACCTGAAAGCATGAGACCTCGTTCCCCGACCAACGTGTCAAACTTGTCCGGGAAAGCCTGGATAAAACCAAGCGCGTTGGCCGTCCGTGCTGCTGCCACTAATTCCTCCGATGTGACTGATTCTGGGTCGTTGGCACCGTAGGCAATGTTCTCACCGATGGTTGTTGAGAATAGAATCGGTTCCTGCCAACCAACGGATGCCAGAATTGCGGTCAAATCAATGACAAGTCAATGACAAGTCAACGCTGAGTCAAGGACACGTCAATGACAAGTCAATGACGAGTCAATGACAAGTTGTTGACAAGTCAATAACAAGCCAATGACAAGCCAATGACAAGTAAATGACATGTCAAGGACAAGCCAATGACCAGCCAATGATAAATCAATGGCAAGCCAATGACAAGCAAATGACATGTCAATCAAGGACAAGTCAGTGACAAATTCAGTGACAAGTCAATGACGAACCAGTGGCAATTCAATGACAAGTCAATCACAATTCAAGTTGATCACAAGTCAGGCTACAAGACCACTGCTAAGAAATGCTTTGGCACTGTTCATTTGAATCGCCTGTCACAAGAGATCTGGGTACTAAAATTATGAAGAAGCAAATTGCAGAAGCCTAAATTTTTATACAGAGTACTTCTTCTGAAGGTCAGTTCCCAGTCTGGAATATGACTTGGCCATGACCTACATTTTAGGGAAATAAACTTCCTTTTGAAGCCATCATCACGACCAAGATTAAAGCAGACATTCTAAAGAGAGATTTACCTGGCTGACTGTTCCTATCTGGCATCTCAGCCACTCAGGGCTCAGTGTTCTGACGTCCGTTCCGTCCAGCAAAATTTGACCTTGATTACACACAAGCAATCAGAGGTTTTATATTGAGATACATATATATGGTTAATAGATTTATATTAATGAATTTAGGGGAAACAAATATGGCAATTTAAACTTGCGCGATCCTCTGGCATGCTGGCAGTATTTATACAGTCAGTTAGTAAGCACACTTTTCAGTGTACCTAACCAAAATCAACAATGACCTCATTTGACTCCTAAACGACCTTTGACCTCATATGTCTGAAGTCATCTGAAGTCCCCCTACCCAAAGATTGTCACCAAGTTTAGTTGAGATTGAAGTCTGATTTTTCATGTGACAGCACTTTTCAGTTTACCTAACCAAAATCAACAATGACCACATTTGACCCCTAGATGACCTTTGACCTCATATGTCTGAAGTCATCTGAAGTCCCCCTACCCAAAGATTGTCACCAAGTTTAGTTGAGATTGAAGTCTGATTTTTCATGTGACAGCACTTTTCAGTTTACCTAACCAAAAACAACAATGACCTCATTCGACCCCTAGATGACCTTTGACCTCAAATTCAGTCTTGTGTCACATGGGACATAGACACACTACATTAGCCCATGTTCCACTCATTTCCGTAGGATAACTAACAATATCTCATATAATACGTATTTTTAAAATTAATATTATACTTATTGTATAGCACGTTTTATAAAAATTAACCATATTAAAACCTTGCCAGTACCTTGGTCTGCGTCATAGTATCGTAGTAAAAGCGACCCAAGCGTAGATTTCCCCGACCCACTGGATCCAACGACAGCCGTGACTGAGCCTGCAGGCACTGTGAGACTCAGATCCTTAAAGATGGGCTGGTCTATCCTCAGTGGGTAGGCAAAATGGAGGTTCTTGAAATCAATGTGCCCCTGAAGAGCAGAGGTATTTGGGACAAGACCGTCTGAAGGTAAAGAGGTGTGGACATTTAAAAAACAAATTATTTTGCAAGGTGTACAGGTAGTAAGCTTAAAGGGAAAATACAACATTTGCAAACATCGAAGAATAAAACTACCAAGTTTTTACAAAATACCTTACTAGGATGTTGGTAAATGACAGTCTTAAGCATCCTGTAAAATTATGGCACCTGGTGTCAAGTCATTTTCAAGAAAATGGTATTTTTGTATACATTTCCAACGGTGGTCGGCTGACCACCGTTGGAAAAACCTAACTATTTTTCAACTACTGCTCCTAATTTACAAATTTTTTTCAGTCCAAATGTTGTTTGCTATTGGTTACATGTTTATGAACGGGTGCAGGCCAGCTAGACTGGTTCCCTTACCTTACAATTTTCCGACATCTATAAATTGATCCATTTTATCTTTAGTGGAGTCAGGGAACCAGACTACTTAAACATTTTTGTTTTTCTTGATTTCTCCAGAATTTTCGAACACAAAACTTCAAACATGTCAGTTAAACAATATTTGATCTATTATACTTACCCCTCAAACAGTTCATTTCTGAAAATTACAGCAAAAGCCAATGATGTACATTCCCTTTAAAGGGGCATTACAGCCTGGAATCCCTGAAAATGTTGTGGTTTGGATTGTTTACTTTCCCGAGAGAAGACGAAAATAAACAGTTGTTTACATCGGAGGCGACGGACATTTTGTGGCATACCCATACGTATTTCAAGTAGTGTCTATTGTGTGTGTGGTACACAATACACACATTACAAATACAAAAAAGGTTTCTTTACACGTCCGCAGAGTGCGAACCACCGTTTGGCTGGATCACAACTAGCACCGAACAGCTCTATTTTTTCGGGGACCAAATTTTGACCCCCGATATTCGTTCTTGCATGATTCTCGCAAGAATAACACAAAAATGCCCAGTTTTTAAAAGGATGGTTGTGGGGACGTATATATTCTACAGGGGCGGATCCAGGAATTTTCGCAGGGGGGGGGGGTTTCATCAGCCAAAAAATCTGAAAATGTACACACGTTTTTTTCTCCGGACACTTGGCCTCCGTAAAATCAAAACTGGGTAAAACAGAGCTGGGTTTTTTTGTTTTTGTTTACCCCAAACCCCCCCCCTCTGGATCCGCGCCTGTTCTACTTTTAAATGCTCTTTCTATTTAATATCATTTCAGTTACAACGTGTTTT
The DNA here is from genome assembly GCA_029964075.1 of Patiria pectinifera. Classification (NCBI taxonomy): domain Eukaryota; kingdom Metazoa; phylum Echinodermata; class Asteroidea; order Valvatida; family Asterinidae; genus Patiria; species Patiria pectinifera. Next base: position 33,559,249 of record CM057142.1, read on the forward strand.
GTAGCCCAATGGGGTGCATTCAGGGCCGTAATGTCCCTTTAATTTTTCTACTTCAATTACTACAACACACTGACATTCTTTGGGAATCACGCGTGAAAGAAAATGCTGCATTTGTTTACCTGTGAGAGGGATCGTCGGTGTTCTGTCCAGGATTTCCCAGAGCCGCGTGCTGGCGCCAAGACCTTTCATCATCTCAGAATAGAAAGAGCTAATGCCTGCATAAAACAGGACATCAAATTAATGTGATGTTAGTCCTGTACAAGAAAATATCATATGTAGCACAATATGTGACAGAGGGAACCCCCCCCCCTTTTGTGTTGGTCATTGTGTTACCAGAATCTCAGGAATTCATTTGAGATATCTGGGGGATGTGTTAGATCACTTCCTATTTTGACTCACGCTGTATTTATACAAGGCAGTGACACCTATTTAAGCAAGTTGTTAGGAAAGCAATGTCTTAAATGAGGGAATAAATGTGTGCTTCATGTACCTTTTAAACACTATGTTTAATACCGGTTGGAGTCTGGATGCATTGCTGATAATTACCTGAGCCGAAGGCGAGGGTAAAAACCAGCATCCAGACTTCAACTGGTCTCAAACATAGTGTATAATACCGGCCAAACTAATATTTATTCCCATTCATAAATACCATTTCGGTCAAAAAAATCCAAACTTTTCAGTCTAAAAATATAAGCAAGTCAAACATTATAAATTTCCAACGATTTTGTTCAACAAGTTTACTTCATATTTTTCGGGACACCCCTCTAGCTATATTATGGTATGTCCGGTCTCGCGAGTAGTGGTAAACAACTCCTTATATGGAGATTGGCGCACGCATTGCCGTCCTGCGGGATGTGGCGCAGAACGCAGCTGTGCCGGTGTTGTGAATTTAGGACTACGAAATGCTGACTCACTGGTAGTGTTGCGCATGCCTACGTTAGGATTGTGAATGTTCAACCAATAAAATGGAAAAACACCGAATTTCATATAACGAATTAACCAGCCAGCCGGTCTTTATCATCTGTTTAAAACTGGCCACGTGACGGCCTCTCAACCAATAGGAATTGGTAAACTGTCTTAGGTATTTATTAACAGCCATTCATAAATACCTAAGACAGTTAACGCATTCCTATTGGTCGAGGGCCCGTCACGTGGCCGGCCTTAAACGGATGATAAAGACATGGATAGCTGGTCTTAAACGCTTTTCCAGTGTCATATGAAATTTGGACTCCTATGAAATCCGGTGCCTTTTAACGTTTCATTGGTTGAACGTTCAAATTCCTCCCCTATGCATGCGCAATGTACTACCAGTGAATCAGTATTTCATGGTCCGAAATTCACACTTCACCAGCCCAGCTGCGTTTTGCGCGACATCGCGCATTACGCGCGACGCGCACGCCAATGTCCCTATAAGGTAAAGAGTTGTGGAAGGGCATTCCATATTATGGGCAGAGGTGTGTTTCGTAAAAACATGATGTAAAATTGTTGAATAAAATGGTTGGCAATGTCTAGTTTAGAATTTTTTTTTAATTTTTGGACCAAAAAGGTATTTATGAATGGGGATAAATGTGTGTTCGGTCGGTATTAAACACTCTGTTTAAGACCGGTTTGAGTCTGGATGGGTGATAATTACCCTCGGCGAAATATCGCCCATCCAGACTCAAACCGGTCTTAAACAGAGTGTTATAATACCTCCCAAACACACATTTATTCCCTTAATAACATGCAGAAATTATCACTAAACCCTCTCCACAACAGTGAGAAAAAATGGGCTGTTAAAGAAAACAGAGCTAGCTCTTAGATTACAAAGGGTGTTTTTTATATTAAAGCTTGAACAAATCAGCCTGGATAAAGTCTATACGTACCTCCTACAGATATACCAACATAGGCAGCGTATAGCAGGAATGCCGACAGGCTCCCAACAGTGATCTGTGCGTCAGTCATCATGGCACCGCCATTATACAACACAGCTAGGATGATCAAGTTGCTGGACAGACCCATCTACAGAGGGCAAAGGTCAACAAGTCAAAGGTCAAGATGTATGGTGCACATCCGAAGCAGGGTCTTTGAAAATGAGCTAACATGTTGCATGTGTTGCGAACAATTGTTTTACTATTTATCAATTAAAGGGAGTCTTTAAAAATCCGGAAATAAGGGAAAAAAATCCTGACAAGAAACCCTGAGATCAGGATAAAGCCTGACAAATTTTGCCCTGGATGCGCGGCCTACTCAACAATGCCAGTACATGAGGGGCACAGGTGCATCCCGTCACAGATCGGCACGAAGAATGCAACCCCGCAAACTAGCACTGCCTTTGCAAGAGGATGGACCCGAGTGACGAGGGGTACGTGTTCCATGCGAGAACTCCAAAGAGTGAGAGATAACACATGTGTATCAATTCCGTTAAAACATTCCTGGTGTGGAATCTGAAGGCGGTAAAGAAACATGACCAGCACCCGATTTCACGAAGCGCTGCGACGCGTCGCAACTCGAGTTACGACGTGTAACACGTCGCAACTCGCGACGCGTCGTATCTTCCATTTCACTAAAGTTGCGATGTGTTGAACGCGTCGTAAGTTCCTTGACAATGGCTTAAAACACGTCGCAAGTTACGACGTGTCTAGTGGTCATCGCAAAATAAGAAGAGTCATTTCTAAGCCAGTTTTATGCCACAAACATTACATTAACGAGATTATAATACCGAGGCAATGTGTGTAAAGTTGTAAATAGAAAATTCATTGAATAATTATGAATTAGACCGGAATATTAGAGTTGAAATTTCAAGGTAGCTATACAGTCCAATGAGAGCTTGTTTTCCTTCAAAATTGCATCGCACGGCCGCCATTTTGTTTGACGTTTTAACAAATTTCGAGCCGAGATCCGACGACTCTTTGTTGAATATCAGACGACTATTTACTGTACGCTGACTAAAGACATAAAACAGTCACCGAGTTGTGCTATAAATACACCTACGACGCGTCGCACTTACGACGTGTTTAGTGAAATGGATCGCAGGATGCGTCGCAGCTGCGATGCATCGTAGAGATACGACGCGTCGCAGCGCTGCGATGCATCGTAAGTTACGAGTTTGATGAAATCGGGTACAGGTTTATCCTGGGTACTTACCGCAGCATAGAAGGCGCCCCAAAGCAAGGACTCTTTCGTGGCTAGATCCAGAACGTGTTGCACGCTGCTAGAGTACGCCCGTTTCTCGCGGTTTTCCTGCGCAAACGCCCTCACAGTCCGGACGCTGCTGATCTTCTCTTCAGCGACCTGCACACACAGGCAATACACACTTATTCAGCACTGAATTAGTTGAGGTATCGCTTTAATTTGAGATGGGACGGTATCCAGTGATGCGAAGCAGTAAGTTCAGTGCAGCTAGGCCTTGTGCCAATAGCAAATGCACCCGTCTCCAAAGAATAAAGCACTCTTAACCCTAACTCCCAAGTGTCTATCACTATTACTGGACCAAGTCCGCCAAAATCCATCAATCACTGTGCTTCCAGTACTAAAATGTACATGACATAATGGAATCCTACACTGACGCACTGGTTGACACTCATGGACTTGCTACACACGGCTTTTATCATAATTGCAGTACAGGAGGCTAGGCAAAATCAATCGGATACCCCTAGCACTGCTTCAGGCCTTCAGGCCCAAGTCCATCATACTCCATCAATCGCTGTGCTTCCAGTACTAAAATGTACATGACATAATGGAATCCTACACTGACGCACTGGTTGACATTCATGGACTTGCTACACACGGCTTTTATCACAATAGCAGTACAGGAAGCTAGGCAAAATCCATCAGATACCCCTAGCACTGCTTCAGGCCTTCAGGCCCAAGTCCATCATACTCCATCAATTGTTAGTCACGCCAGGCCTACTGGACCAAGTCCCCCAAAATCCACCAAAATGGGGGGACGGATTTTGATGGAATTGGGGTGGTTAGGGTTATAACTGCAATGAGTTGATAGCACATCATAACATAAAAGTTTCTTACACAACGATGTTGAAGAATTTGCAGTACACGTATGTAAACAGCAAAGTTGATAAAATTGTGGTTAATGACTCACAATGTGTCATAATATCAAATTGTTAGATAAGATTAGTGGACAAAACTTATATCTATGAAATCGAATTGGAAAAAAGGCAATTTTGATTTCATTTGTAGATCGTTTTGCGGGTCTATGTTCACAACTCTAATAAAGGGATGAATGCAACATTGAAGCACTTCTTACTTCGGTAGACTTGGCCAGTGCGTCCTGCACCTGCTTGGAGATACTACGAAGGAATCTCCCATAGATGACGGCAATGACGGCCACCGGGGGCACTATGCTGATGACAATGGTAGCAAGTTTAACCGAGGTATAGAACTGTCACAGCAATAAAGACAAAATAAGGGGGAAATGTTATTCAAATATTTGAAAGGGTTAACAATAAGGGGTTGGAAAGTTGGGCCCAGTTTGATGGCTCTGCTTACCGTTGGCAAAAAAACCCCTGCTTACTACAATTTCGTGCTTACGGTTAGCGTATTTCGCAGGTTTGCCAGGAATTTTGGCTTCTGTGCATGCGTAAACCCCGCAACTAAAGATTCTGTGCTTACAGGGTTAGCACAGAATTTTTCTGCTAGTGCAGTTAGCATAAAATGGTGATCGTAAGCATGGAATTTTGTGGTTAGCAAATTTTGTGGATAGATCAATAGACTCAACCCCCAGTGACACTTAATTAAACTAATTTATGAATTTTTCCGATTTTCAATGTACCATCATGCCCACTCCTCCTATGGCTTGGGCCAGAGCCCTCAGTCCGTCTGAGATGTTGGTTGTGACCGCATTGCCGATGACCGTGGTGTCCGTGGACAGCCTGTTGACCAGCTCGCCGGTCCGCGTCTTATCAAAGAAGGCAATCTCTTGCTTCATGATGGAGTTGAAGATGGACTCCCGCAAACGTTTGATCACACGCTCGCCTGACAAAAGATGCAAACTTGTCTTCTTCAACTCAAATAAGGAGGGGATTTAATGAGCAAGTGGTCCGTTTATCTTTCAGAATTATAGCTTGTAACATGCGCTTATAGCTATATGTAGCCTTATAATTGCGGCCTAAGTACTGGACATCCTCATCGGCGGCTGTTGCCTGTCGCTCAGTAATCATTGGTTTGAAGTGCGCTGTTGACCAGAATTGAATGACAGGCAACAGCCGTCGATGCACTTTGGCAAAGTTGACGCACGCTCAGTGGAAAGCACGATTCTCATGACCCATGACCTCAAGCAGATTACAGGACTATGGACGCCATCGTGTTTGTGTGTGGCCGAAAGCCGTCCAAATTCTGCCTGAAATTACACGATAACTAGACCTCTGATAAGCAGTTAAATGACCATGTGGGTGATTATCAAGTGACAAAATAATCCCAATCTTGAGTTTATTTTCTGCTATACTGGTGATGGACCTTTCCACACACATAGTGTATTATGGCTGTGTGGCTTACTAGTACGGAGGAAGTCCTGTAATTAAGTCACATTTATGGGGCTAACCCTTAACTTGCCAATCTCTAACATCTGTGTTTGCAATATTTTAACCCTAACCGCCCTGAATCCTTCAAAATCCTCTTTGCCAAAGTGGAGGAATTTAGAGGATTGAGGTTACATGTACATGGAAAAAGGTGTTACTGATTTCGTAGGATGCACTTTGTCAAGGTCATGGGACAGATCTTTTGTTGTTTTTGCTCAGCCATGCATAAATATAGGCCTGGATTATGCTTGAAATCCTCCGTTCTGCTCCAGGATGTCACTGACCAAGCCTGAACATATTGACAGTCACTGCCGCAGGATTTTGCAGGATTCAGGCAGTGGTCACCCTTCCACGGACCATATTCAAGAAATAATGGAGAAATTAGCAGGATTGAGGCTACTATTTTTCCATAAGACCAATTGGAGGACTAGAAAAAAGACCTAGGGAGTTAGGGTTAATGAATTCAGGATTTCAAGATGCTATTTGGGTTTGTTGTCTCCACTTGGCACAATGTTGACCAGATATGTTGTTCAGTATATGCACAGGAGTCGAGTTAATTGGCAAAATGTGCAAGGTAGCAAAACAAAACAAAGGCCTGTTCAGAAAGATTCAAGTCATCAGCCTCTTTTGAACAACACAGGGCTCTGTTTGCCTACAATGGCACCCGCCCTCCAAAAAAGAAAAATTCTCGTACCAGAGGTGTACATCAGGTACACACGGCCAAAGTTGGCGCCAGCTCCCAGCAGGAACACAGCAGACAGGACACCGCACAGATAGGTGAGATTAGTCATCATGACACCGCTACCAAGGTTATCGTAAGACCCACTGTAGATGACATCAATCACCTTGCCGAGGGCAAAGGGCACCGACATGGTCACACCACTGGAGAAAGCCAACAGGGCTATGGCAACTGATCAAGAAAAAAAAGTTTACAAGAGTCTAGTTATTCAGACTGGAACCCGGAGTGCTCTAGAAACGTGCAAAACTAATTCAGGCCATCTTTACATGTAGCCAGCAAATTTATCCAAAAAATTTATTGGGAAAAAAAAAGGTCCTCAGTATTACACCAACTAAGTTTGAAGACTCAATTTAATTTTAAAGGAGTCATTTCTTCAATATTTTGCACATGAGCGGGAAGTCAAGTGATTTCAAAATGAGGCTAAAGACTAGACTGGTACATGTCCAACCATGGTCCAGACTGAGCTTTTCATTCAGTGTCATTAGTCTGGTGGCTGACTATGGAGAAATGTGTAGTAAATAGAGACTAGTACCCAGTTCATGCCACATGTTTCTTTTGGCACAGTTGATTGATGCAGTACTGAAGGGCTGTTGGACTGGTTGTTTCAGGTGCCAGTCTGTTTTCTTGTATTGCATGTTTTCAATACCTTAAGCTTTGGGACTCCCTCCATGCTCATACACAGTATTGAGAGTCCCAAATTTTCGGACTAGGACATGTTACACGTCCAAGCATGGAGGAATAAGTTCTTATTCCTCCATGGTCCAAGTTCCTGTCATAACGACAACGCCGGAATTGCCCATAGGGTCTCTTCAAGTATCGATAGGTGAGGAAATTTTGTAACTTCTTATGCCTGATCTAGATCCCAGACCTCTTTAGAAAAGAATTAGAGCAAACATTGACAAATAATAAATGAAACTGCTGCATACTGCCTAGCTGGAGTTACCCAGCCCTGAGTTTTATCATTGGGTTGTCATGGCAACCCAATGATAAAACTCAGGGCTGGGTAATATAACTCCAGCTACATACCGCCTAACCGTGATGCCTCTGGTTTAGCCAGAGACATGAGCCTTGTCATTTCTGACAGTTTAGGCACCACAGCTTTTGCGGTCTCCTCTTTGGTAGCAACTGACGAATCCAAGTCCGATTTCTCATCTGCAGATGAATACGTCCTCCATGACCCCACACAGGTTGCCAAGGGTAACCGTTTTTGTCTGTAGGGTAAACTTAAACACTTTGGTAGCTGTTTGGCTACCGATTGCTGTTTTGAAAACAAGATGGAGGAATGGAGTTGTCGGGTGGCGGCTTGACATCTGGATCCACTTGGAATAAGCATCCGAATTTTTAACAATCTCATGATGCCCCGTTTGCAATGGGCACTCTGCAAAAGTGGCCAGGCATACATTGCGACTTCTTTGCCCAATAACTGAAATGATGCCGGGTTGTTTCCAAAAGTTTCCAGATGATTGTAGGCCTACGGTAGCGTTAACACGTTACGCCATAGGATTAGGAACTAAGACTATGTAGGTGCCGACCACTTTCAACTTGAGTTTGGAGCTAGGCCTATGACTGAGTATGAGGCAGTTGAAAAACGGCTTGGGCCTTGGTGGTCTGACGTGAGGTGCTCAATACGTGACACTGACAGTGAGAGTGGTGATGACTGAGTCACTGATGAGCCGGTATTGAGGACAGAACGCTCGACACGTTCCTGCCCGGCCTGTTCAATCGATAGACATGACGAATACAAATGAATTTCCACTTTACTTATATTTATAAACAGTGGAGCCTAGCCGCGGCCACACGTAATTCTAGTGCGTTATTTCATAAGCAGAACTTCTGTTTGTTGAGCTAGCGCCACCAAGAGGCAGATCCTTTGCTTACAGCGCGCGTGGTTAGCAAGGGCCAACCTCGTCCCCAGGGTGTCGAGCAGTACGCGCCCACCACTATCTAATCTCTCACCCTGGTATTAGATCATTTGCATGTGCAAGATTTTTGCACACGTATGCAAATGAGGAACAGTCTGGTGCCTGGATATGCGTCACACATTAGCGTTTGTTTTTGTATGCGGTGTCTGGGGTAAAAACAGAGTCAATTCGAAGCAGCGCGAGTACGGCGTTAGCCTTTAGTCAAGTCCCACGCGCCTATACCCGGACCATCCGGACACGTAACGCACCCTGGATGCTGGCCCGTAAAATGACTAGCACGAGCGGCAAAGCCGCGAGGGCCTTTACTATCTCGTGGAACTAATCACTTAATTATTCATTTATTCACGTAATATAAATCAAGCCATTTAAACCAATCATCTAACGGTGGTTTGCGGTTACCAGCAACAGCACGCGCGCCGCGCCATGGCTGTCTGGCGCCAGACGACGGCTGCATGATTTACGTTTAGTAATGCTGCATTTTCATTGGTCAATTCACAACAGGTAATGCATTATGCATGTCTACCAAATCGGTAGACAAATGTAAAGAAAAACAAAAGCGTTCTCTACGAGATGGTAAAGGCCCTCGCGGCTACGCCGCTCGTCCAAGTCTTTTTACGTGTCAGCATCCGGGGTGCGTCACGTGTCCGGGTAAGCGCGTGGGACTTGACTAAAGGCTAGTACGGCGTGAGTTACGAACACGATTTTTGAAATCAAACTGTTACGATCTTATCCAGACAACATGCAGTATCATATTTCATATTAATATGAGCAAATTGGAAAGGAAATTAGTATTTTCGAGAAGGCGTGGACGAATGATCGCGAAAACACGTACTGCACGTTTTGAATAATAGCACCAAGTACGCGATAAAAATCCATTACTAGCCAATTGCGGTATCCAATCAGGATCGATACAGGAAGAAAGTTTCCTATCCAGGGTTTACTATTGGAAACGCGGTTGGAAATAAATTAAGCACTAGGGACGAGGTTGAGCAAGGGCGGATCCAGAACCCATTTTTTTTGGGGGGGGGGGCAAAAAATAAGTTTTTCCCCCCAAAAGTGGGTCCACAAATTTATGGCGTGGGATTCGGGGCCCGCAAGAGCCCCCCAAATTTGATTCTAGATGCTGTGTGGCACAATCTGCTCGGGCAAGTTCTAATTCTCACCACTTTTAACCATTTCTTTTTCAAACAAAAGGTGGTGGTGTACGTGTACGCAGTGGTTGTTTTTCTCTGCGACGTCATCCGCATTATTAAAAATAATGATAAAAACACAATTAATATAACATGGAATGGATTTTGTAACATTATAAAAATAACGTAGGCCTATACATTATTGACTAACTACAGAAAAATTGTATTCCGGCATAGTCTAGTTCCGCCCACAATCATGCGGTGGCGTATATCTGTGCCGGGACTGAAGGGGGGGGGGGTGGTGATGGGGGATGACTCTGAAAATCAAATAATTGACGGGCCGTGGGAAATTTCAATTGCTACACCTCCGTGTCCTCCAGTTCGAGCTGAGGCCAGATAGGAGTTCCAGCCCTTGCCAACGTCAATTGCGGATGTTTCAGTTAAAACTCGTCGATGTTCCTGGATGCATAATATGTCAACATGTTGTTCTTTGCAGAAATTCGTAAGTTGGTGACGGTGCGAACGTAATATGTAGCCACTGATACAGATGCTGGGGCCGATGGCGTGGCCTCACGGCCCAGCCGGGCAAGGCGCGGGTCCGGTTGAGCAGACACTGCAGAAGATGGAGAATAATGCAATGATCGGTAGGGGGACAATAATGTCGGTAAACACAGGAACCGGGACTTATTACTGTGGCATCCTAAGTATCCACCCGCTATAATTATAGTCACGACCCGCGAGTTATAACGTTTACACCCCCCCCCTCTTAGGCCGCCATTTTTTTTTTTAGCACGGGCATGCTAACCCTTCCCCCTCGATCCTGACCCCCCAGCCAAACCTGATCTGCAAACTTGCTTCAGGTTTGAATGGTCAGATTTATATTGTTTCGTCATAGGTCATGGTCTCAACCAAGTTAAGCTGGGACTGTCCCAACATAATGTGTTCTAGTTGGAACACTTTAGTTGAAACGAATGGATCCAGCTTAGGTACGTTGGGCCGTCCTAAAGTTGGAACCGAAGCTTAGTCTACTGGCTGGAGCGGATCAAAATAACACTGTGACTGCATGCCGCGCCAGATATAGCACCGCGACGGGCATCGCTTCGTCTGTTCAGACATCAGGAACTGTTTGTGTTCCAACGTTATAAAGAATTCAGACAAACTCACGAACCTTTCTTTATTATAGAATTTGATATCAAATGTCTTTAATTCTTTTTAATGTGTAGGCCTACGGGCCTATAACAGCGCATAATGTTCAAATACACAAGGGTACAGCCGATGTCCCTTGGACCTTGCTCGACTGCACAGGCCAATATTGTCACGTTGTTAACATCCATGAACTTTGGAATTACGAACTTCAGATATAAATCGAACGTTAAGCATTGGTTGATTCTCGGTTTGTCCAAAATCTGTGGCTGCGATCAGTGGCACTGTCGTTGGTTTTGAGACCACACAGAAAGCGTTTGGAGTAAATCGCGCAGTATGCTACAAGAGCTCAGCTGTTAATTTTAATATCCTGAAATAGGGTCTAAGGTGAGTAGTATAAACAACATCGACGAAAACGATTTGTTTTCTCCATGTGAAAAACTGCGCTAAATCACTCAGTGTAACCTTGACAAACAAGCGGCAAAGATCATTTTCCAGCTACGATTGGTGAGATATTCATTATGCCAATTCAACCGTTTGAAAACTTCCGATGTAGGCCTTAGTACTAGCCGCGTGTGGAATATTATACTTTTTGCACATTATGACTACGAGAAGACAAATTGACCTCGAATACTCAAGCGAGCCAAATGGTGTTATTTTAAAACTACGCCATGCTATTATGCCAAATTCAGCGGCACGGCGTTTATAGAACAGGCCTGAGTTTTGTTAAATGGAATAGTTAAATGGAACTTGGCACTTTGTTTAACTGGCATTTTCTAAATTCTACCCTATTGTAATTTTCTTGATTTAGTCTTAGCGGATTAGATTTCTGGGTCACTGTCGGTGTTTTGTTTTGCCAGCCAAAAAATCTTGTTGGACTGAATTTTATTGAGATACTTGTGACTGGGACACGCACGCGGGTACATGCAGGGTTATACACATGTCTAGATAATGTACAACGGGCTACAGTTTATGCTTTGGATCTGCATGTAAGTTCTTCATTTTATTTTCGGTTCCTTCCAGTCAAAGTTTATCTTATAATTTGTCTTTCTGTATCTCGTATTGTGGTTCTTGTGCATTTCAGTTGTGCGTCGACACTCTCACTATGAACGCTACCGACATCGTCACCGGAGCCAGGTACGCCTTGACGGGGTGTGCCGCGGTGGCAACAGTGGAGAATCTCTTGGTGTTAGTGGTGTTTGCTTGTACCAGCCGTCTCAGAATGAAGTACTACGGCTTCCTCATCAACCTGACGCTGGCTGACTTGTTCTACGCCGTCATGGCCATCGCATTCACTTGGGGAGGAACCGAAATTCTCTTCTCTATCTTCTTCTCAGGTTATTTCGTCGGCATTTGGACGATCCTTGCCGAAGGCATCAACCGCTACCTGGCTGTGTCCTTTGTGGACACGGCTCGCTACGATGTGTTGGTCACCAGGAACCGCTTGGTGGCAGCCTGCGTTCTCATTTGGATCGTGTCACTCACGATCCAGATCGTTCCGGAATTCGTGCCGCACGGCCCAGGTGAAGCCCTCTTTGAAGGAGTGATCAAGCCTACGATTGTGTACTTATTTTGGTTGATAACCGCCGGTCTTTACGTCGCTGTGTTCTGGAAGATCAAGAGTTTCACACAGCGTGTCACCAGCCCGGCATTGCAGCCAAGCCAGGATGAATTCATCGACCGAGCGCGTCAGACCCGCCGCTTGCTCGTCACTTTCACTGTCATTCTAGTCACGTCGTTCTTCTGCTGGATGCCGTTCAGCGTGATGCAGATGGTAACATACGTTCACAGAGACTTGAAGTACCAGGAGGAAGTCTACTGGCTGACTGGCGTGTTCTACTGTCTGGCCCCGGTGATCAACCCTTGGATCTACTGGATACGACTGGATAGTTTCAGAGAGGGTTGCCGCAAAGTTTTCTGCGGTTGCTTCACACGGGACTCTAGTGCAGTCCTCGAGTCCGTCGTAGACACAGACGTCTTGTAGAAGAATCTTTGCCGTGGTCTTAGTCCTTGGTGGATGAGCATGGGCGTCGCCAGGACTTGTCATGTTTGTAGAGGATGGCATTATTGTAAAGCGGGGAGGCGGAGGGGGTTGGACATAATGGCGGATGACATATCCTGATCTAAAATGATGGCGTCGGATTAAATGTCATGATTAAAACTTCATTAATTTTTATAAAATCATATTTTTTAACGTCTATAGTTTATGAATTTACTTAGATTTATATACAATATACGATTTTTGCCCGTTTCTTTAATTTTCACGTTAGAAAACAAACTAACTTCAGGAATTTAGTAGGGCCTACTAGTAAGAGACAGAATTAACAACAGCAGAAGAAAGTTAAGTTTATTGTCACCTCTTTTGTCATCCTCTACAACTTTCCCCCAAATAAGAAACTGAACACAAACATTCGCAGAACAAGATGAACAACTGAACATACTTTTTAAAAAAAAACCTGCAGTATTCACAAATTAAGTGAAGAATAGGGAAGAATCTGTTAAAATAGACTTTGGAAGAACAAGATGAGTTAAAATAAAGTTTGAATGGCACTTGCGGGGTTACGTTCACAGGCTATTCCATGAGTGGGAAAGGAATTGAAGTCAACTATACACGTGTAGGCAGTGAAATTACGTATGAATGGAAGGACGCAAGTATTGACATTAGATAATAAAGACATTTAATTCAATTGAACATAGTATACAGCTGCTGACGCTACGATCTGAACTAAAACCCTGCACATTGATAAGTTAAATCCAAGACCCACTAACTATATAAGGTGAATTACAATAATTAGTATATCTTTCTGCTATTGTTTTTATTATTTAATTCATTCTAATGCACGTCATGTAATAATACCCCACAATTGAATACTTGTTAATGTATACCAAAAGCCGATTTCAATTGGAAGTGCGTTAACATGTATATGATAATTATTTGCCCTCATTTGCATTTCTTTGATTTGAAGAAACAATATTTCTCAAGATCTCGACCAAAACAGTCACCGAGTAGCGTACGAAACAACCAATATGTTGAAATTGCAGCTCTGTGGATAAAATATACATTTGGAGAAAAATAAAAAGTTTGCAAAATAAAACAGAAATTTATTTTTTCTTCTGTTAAATATCATTATATAATAATTTATTTATAATGTAAACAAAAGGATCTTCCCCAAGTGAATGCGATGGCCATGACGGCGAAGAACAAGTCAGCCAGCGTCAGGTTGATGAGGAAGCCGGGCGAAATAGTAATCCGCCCGGGCGAAATAGTAATCCGCCCGGGCGAAATAGTAATCCGCCCGGGCGAAATAGTAATCCGCCCGGGCGAAATAGTAATCCGCCCGGGCGAAATAGTAATCCGCCCGGGCGAAATAGTGGGCCTAAAAAATATTTTCGGTCATGTCCTAAATACGCTTCCGAAGGCCGTGTCCGAAACGGGCTTCCAGAGCTACGGTTACGTCTATTGTCAGCGCGTCTCCGCGTATTTCTAATGGAGCGAAGACCTAGACCTAGCTCTAGACAACAGATTCGGATGCAGCCATCAGGAATAGTCAGAATCTTTTGGTCTGGGAACTAGACTACTCATGGGAAGGGCGCCGCTGACGGCAGGTAGGAAAAAAAAGAAAAAAAGTTGGCACTAACGGGCTTTCGTATGTTATCAATTATAAACGCACATGTACATTCCTGCATTTCTTTGCAGGAGACTTCAATGCAAAGAAAGAGGCAAGAATTTCCAGAAGTTTATGTGAGCCTTATATAGCTTCTTGAGGTGTCCAATGACCCCCTGTTCGTATGCCATTACAAACAGCGCCCCATCCTGAAAGGGATGCGTCTGAAGTAATGAAAACATTTGGCTTTGAGTTTATTACACGTAAACTTCTACTGACTTTAGTGGATTCAATATTTTCAATCCACCAGTTGATGTCATTTAATGCCTCTTGTGACAAACTCATTTGAGTATCGAAATCTCCGTCACTTTGTTGTAATGCTCTTATTTTGTCTTTTTCGACATGCCGGTAATACAGTTGGCCAAACATTACACCTGGGAAATTGGATAGTGCCAACAACCTGAGCCACTTCTCGTATCAGCACTGACTCTTTTGCAATCAAATGTTGACACTTTCCCTGAAGTTTTTCTGCTTTATGTGATGTTGGGGAAATCGACATATCATTGGATTTAAACATGAAACCTAGGAAAGTTATTTCCTGTTCGGGAATAAAATCCGACTTTTTGTCGTGAACTACAAAGCCTGCTTGGGCCATGAGTTGTTTTGACGCCATCACATTCTCATAACATTCTTCGTATGTTTTCCCAAAGAGTCATCAATGTACGCAACTGATTGAAAACCTTGGCTTCTGAGAGCCGAGTAGATGGGTTTCATTAGTTTGGTAAATAAACGTGGAGCTTAAGCAAGCCCATTTGGGAGACAGCTGTACTGATAAATTTTATCAACCCACTGAAATTTCAGAAATTTTCTATGTTCAGTTGCAATTGGCACTGAATAATAGGCGTCTCTCAGACCGATCGATGCCATGAACTAACAGCCATTTGTCGTTACACTTATCGCCGATTGCAATGTTTCCATCTTAAAATGGTGGTAATTCACATGTCGATTTAACGACTTTAAATTCAAGATCAGATTGTTCATCCCGAGGATTAACAGTCAAGCCATTTCACAGACATTTCCGTAATGTAGCGAGCTGAGTTACGTAATAAACCACCCAGGCGTGTCCGTGGCTGTGCGGTTCACCCACACAGACACGAGGGCAGTCCGAAACATAGCACACTTGAGTAAAGACGTTCATGGTTGTTCTGCATGTCCTGTGTACGAGACTCAACACGCCGCCAGCCAGCTACTAGGTAAGGCCAAAAAAAGTCTTCGGTTTCTGGTATGCGCGCGCGTCGCCGTAGCCATGCGCGTCGGCAAAATGAAAAAGTTTTTTTTTCAATGAAAGATGATGTCTCAAAACCGCCAAACTCACTGGTTTGACTGGAATTCTGCTGCTGCACAATTTTAACGTGTTTTTAGATGGGGTTATGATCGAGAATAAGCTTAATGTAGCCTCTCTGAACTCCCATATAATGCACTAAGTTTAGTCGGGCACCATTTGCAGTCATCAGTCGACATTTGAAGCAAAAAAGTCAGGTAAAAAAAAAAAAGCCGCGTCGCCGCACCACTTTTTTTGGCCTAAGCGACGCTTGCGGCCAATACAACATTGGCGACGAGGATAATTCATTGCGTGCATCGCAACATTACGTTTCGGTTATTTATGTACGGTTTAGAATTCTTTTTGGATCGACTTGAAAATTCAAGACACCAATCTTTCAAAAAGAAAAGAATTCATAGCATGAATTAATCAATTCTTGTTGTTAAAGTTAGCAATTTAAGGTTCGCTATTTGTGTCGCGTGTGTTTCAGA
The DNA here is from genome assembly GCA_029964075.1 of Patiria pectinifera. Lineage (NCBI taxonomy): Eukaryota > Metazoa > Echinodermata > Asteroidea > Valvatida > Asterinidae > Patiria > Patiria pectinifera. The sequence continues at coordinate 33,575,116 of CM057142.1, forward strand.
ACACGCGATAAATAAAAAAGAAGCGCCGGTATTTTCTGCATTTGTTGGAAGTACCAATTATTGTCGATACCTTTTGTGTATATATGTACTTATTAATGTGTTGTATGAATACCTTTATTATTGTATAAATATATAAAACTGCTTAAACCGCTGCTTTGCGTAGTGCGTTTTTCCGCATTACCGGGATATTTAGCGAGCAAACAATTTTGATACGAAAACGTGGGAAAACAAATCTTAAAATTTCACAAAAAATAGACATCTAAAAAAGGCAGCACTTTCTGATTAGCCTTTAAAGAGAGTAAGTATGCTTCTAAGGCCAAAAAAAAAAAGTCTCCGGTTTCTGGTATGCGCGCGCGTCGCCGTAGCCATGCGCGTCGGCAAAATGAAACAGGTTTTTTTTCAATACAAGATGATGTTTCAAAACCGCCAAACTCACTGGTTTGACTGGAATTCTGCTGCTGCACAATTTTAACGTGTTTTTAGAAGGGGTTATGATCGAGAATAAGATTTATGTGGCCTCTCTGGACTCCCATATATTTGCACTAAGTTTAGTCGGGCACCATTTGCAGTCATCAGCCGACATTTGAAGCCAAAAAAAAAAAACACCAGGTAAAAAAAAAAAAAAAAGCCGCGTCGCCGCACCACTTTTGGGGCAAGCTCAATACCAGAAACCGGAGACTTTTTTTTTTGGCCTAAAGCAAAAAATCCTACAAATTAGGCCTAAATGTGAAAATCAAAATTTGACAAAGTTCGACATGTTTTTGTACATGTGGACGTGTGGCCTATGTTTACGGAGGAAGTACAGTAAATTGGCCACATTTATGGGGCTATGATTCATCATGATTATAAACATCAATAAGGCCTCTGTTAAGGAACTCACTATACCTTGCCAGAGATTGGGATCAAGCCAGTATTCTTCAGGGAAGAAAAAGGGTTCGTAACTTCGTAACCATAGACGGCTTTCATGAGACCCCCACCTTGCAATCCAAATTAAACGGACTAGCTGACAACCAGTCGATAATCCTGAAATACGCCGATAACCTGCCTGACCAAAATGGCGAAAAAGCCAAAGCAGCACAGACACAAAAGAAACCGCTAAAGCAATCACGATGCTCGCAAACCAAATGCAAATATTCATGCAATCAGTTGAAATGAACACAACAAACACTATCACTGCCATTCAAGAACTCGGCCAGAAGTTAAATGCTATAGAATATACAAATCCAACCCCACCCTCTTTCGAGAATGGGCAGAAATTCCTTGCTTTGAAAAAGACCAGCAAACCACTGGGGACCAAAATGATTGATGCAACACTAAAAGTCATTGGAGACAAAGCCCCACCACTACCGCCGCACATACAAGGCCGTAGCCAGTCTATGAAGCCCGGGAAGGGACAGGGTGGAATTTATTTTTAGGAATTTCCTAATTCGTTCGCACGAATTGCTAATTCGTTCGCACGAATTCCTATTTCGTTCGCACGAATTCCTAATTCGTGCGAACGAATTGCTAATTCGTTCCCACGAATTAGTAATTCGTGCGAACGAATTAGCAAACTCCCAAAAAAATTCCACCCTGTCCCTTCCCGGGCTTCATACTTTTGTATCAGAATAGTGTGGTTAACAGGGTCGAATGCCTTGGTGAAATCAATTGTGCAAAGTCGAGCATAATGATCTAACAGTCAACAAGATAATGCGTGGTGGAACAGCCTTTCATAATGTTACCATACTGTTGAGAGTCTAACTTTGCGGAAATATCCTTTTGGATCCATTTTGCTTGAAAGGATTCAAAAATACGTGCGAACAATGGAGTTAGTGAGATAGGGCGAAGCTGATCAAGAGATGTTATATTCTTTTTTTGGCGACTGAAACAACCGTAGCAGTTTTCCATTGTTTATGATCAGGGAAAATACCATCAGCAATGCAAGAATTGAATACAGCCCGTCTCAAAAAAAAATGGTACAATCAGAAAAAAAATTGGTTAAATATGAAATTTCAAAATAAGTCATTCTTACTTGGCATAACATTAAAGAACAAAGACTGGGCTTCCAATAGTGTTTGTCTGATCTTATTTGCTTTTGTCAATTTAGAGATATAATCAATTTAGTGCGATACACCAAAGTCGATTTTGTGCCACTTTTATGCATGGGCAGAGTTGTTTCGAGTACTGTGCCATGCTGTCTTGAAGCTCACAAAAGATTGCAACCAGAAAGTGGCACAAACTCGATTTTTGTGTTCTGCAGTAAACTGGCGTTATCTCTGGACTGACAAAAGCAAATTAGATGAAACAAAAAGTATTGGAAAGCCTGGAAAGCCTTTCTTTAATGTGATGCTCAAAATGACTTACTTATGTTGGGATTTAATATTGAAAAAAAATCGTTTTCGACTGTACCATTTTCTTTGAGACGGGCTGTATACGCGTCAAAGGATCTCTGCCAGTTCAGTTGCAAATTCTTTGATGAGCCGTACTAGTAGGTCATCACCCTTACAAAAATGTCCCATGGCGAAGCCATGGGATCCCCGTGGGACCCCATGGGGAACCCATGGGAATCAAAGGGATACACATGGTGGTCTCTTAAAACACCATGGAGATCTCTTAAAACACCATGGTGTCCCATGGGAACACCATGGACAGCTAAAGAAACGCCATGGTGTCCCATGGGGATCCCATGGCTTCGCCGTTGAATTGAATGTCAACCAATAGGTCGTCATTTGACGAGCAATTTGGTTCACCTTCCGAAAGAAGACTCTGAGTTGGTGACGGATTCAGGAACAACCACGACTGATTTCAGTCGTTTGGGTTTCGGCTCGGGCACATTGGCGCTCGAGGAGCTCTGCTTGCATTATATCCTTTGTGAGCTGCCTCCAGGAATTCAGTTGTGAAGTTGTTCAAAGCCCGCTTGAATTGCATGTGTTAAGGTATTATTTAACTCCTGCCACGGTTGAGTGGATGCGGACATCGAGGCTTGCTCGGCTACGCCTTGTAATGGCTGACTGACTAAGGTTGCATAAGGGGAAGTGTGCGCATGTTTAGACAATTTCGCCTACCTTTACCCTTCAAAGACTTTTCCCCTGCAGTGTTCAATGGTTTTTGAACTTCTGTTTCGGAAGGTTCGAAATTCGGCTATTAGTACATCTATTAAGCCATCTTCAATCATGTCATTAGGTGCAGAAACAGGCGCGGATCCAGAGGGGGGGGGGGGGGGGTCACCCCCAGCTGTCCCAAATAAAATTTCATACAAATTCCTAAAAAATAAGTCGAACCACCCCCCCGCTGTGACACCACCCCAAAAATTATACTGGTCTAATGTCCGCCTGTTCAAAATACGGTACGCCATTCTGTAATGATTGTTAATAATCGTTGAATTTGAACAGCGCCCCCTATTGAAATAGGTACCAGCGGCCACCCCCCCCCCCTCGGTTTTTGATTTTACGGAGGCCAAGTATCCGGAGAAAAAAAAAGTGTGTATATTTTCAGATTTTTTGGCTGATGAGACCCCCCCTGCGAAAATTCCTGGATCCGCCCCTGAGAAACCTGTCCTGACGGTGTAGGGTATGGAGACAAATCGGAAAACTCCCCGTAGTCCAAAACACTGTCGAGAATTTCGTATGATATTTCCAATTACAGCAGTAGGCCTACAGACAGATGTACTAAATCTATAATACGAGGCCTGCAGACAGATGTGCTAAATCTATAATACGACACATGAGCAGTGGCCTCATGATGCACATGAGAGAACAGAGTTTGCGTCCGTCCTTCAGCTAGACTTGACTCAAGTCGGAATTACTTTAAGTCGGTATCTTAAAATAAAGTAGCAAAAATCACTTAGGTTAAGTTTTTCCAGAATCCAGACGCCCGACAAGGTACACTTCAGCGCGCATTCCACTTCAGCGCCGTATAACAATGCACACACACTGCATGTACATTGTACAGCACGCGTATTACACGTGCATTTATATACATGTGGTGCAAAAGTTACCAATTCTGACTTGATCAATTTGCCATCAGCACCCCCCCTTGCTGCATCACTTGAAAATAACATGTACATGTACATGTACGTTTTTAACATGATGGTCCGGATTCGACGCATGGAGGCGCGCGTTATGTACTGTAAGGACGTTTGCAATATGCGCTGTGAGTGGGTTTAGTATAATAGGCACAGACCGATCGCAACCCAGACTTGGCAAAGTCTATTCTTCAGCTGGTTAGATCTCGCACAATAAAGGCTGGCTGGTGAAAGCTATCTCACGTAATCTCTGGAATGACGTCATAATGGTGAGGAAGAATGAGCTTTAAATGAGCTTTGAAGGACGATAATTGTTAATCCCCACAGAAGTCGTTCAATGATCGAAGGAATGTAGCAATCTTTATGTCAGTTCAGTTCTCTTGCTTTGTGGCCGTTCTGTTTGAGCGGAGTTGAGGGCGGGGTCAGTAAATACTTGTATCCCTTTGCCTGCCATGTGTACGTACCAACGCACGTTCGATCAAAACGCATGAACGCTATTTACACAAACACTCATTTGCAATTGGGCGTCCATGTGTTTGTCATTCCAGATACTGGAACGACGTACGTTGAAACCATGAACGCCAGCGATATCATCACTGGAGCCAGGTACGCACTGACGGGGTGTGCCACGGTGGCCACGGTGGAGAATCTCTTGGTGTTAGTGGTGTTTGCTTGTACCAGCCGTCTCAGAATGAAGTACTACGGCTTCCTCATCAACCTGACGCTGGCTGACTTGTTCTACGCCGTCATGGCCAATGCATTCACTTGGGGAGGACCCGATTCTTCCGACATTCTGTTCTCTATCTTCATCTCAGGCTACTTCGTCGGCATTTGGACGATCCTTGCCGAAGGCATCAACCGCTACCTGCTTGTTTCCTTTGTGGACACTGCTCGCTACGACGTGTTGGTCACCAGGAACCGCTTGGTGGCAGTTTGCGTTCTCATTTGGGTCGTCTCAGTCGCGATCGATATCCTGCTGGCTGTCTTGCCGGACTCTGACTTTCAATCCCTCTTTGACGGAGTGATCAAGCCAGTGGCTGTGTTTGTCTTTTGGCTGATAACCGCCGGTCTTTACATCGTCGTTTTCCGTAAGATCAAGGGATACTATACTAGTCGTCTCACATCCAGCCCGCCATTGCAAACATCATGCAGGAAGGATCAGGTCCGCACCCGAGTGCGTCAGACCCGCCGCCTGCTGGTCACTTTCACTCTGATTCTAATCACGTCATTCATCTGCTGGATGCCGTTTAGCGTGATGCAGGTGGTGTCCTACCTTCACAGAGATTTGGAGTATCAAAATGCGGTCTTCTGGATCACTGGAACGGTCTACTGTCTGGCCCCGATAATCAACCCTTGGATCTACTGGATGCTAGTGCCTGGTTTCAGAGAGGGAGCACGCCAAGTGTTCTGTAATCGGGAGTCTCTTCCAGTCGATGAGACTGTCTCAGAAACTGGCCTGTAAAAGAACATTAAATTGTGGAATACGTAGTTGACAAAAGAGTTTCCAATACTTTACTTTGATTCAAACGTTTACGCTGTTGTTATTTTCAGTTGTATTATTTGAAGGTTTTGCATATCTAGTAGTGTAAAGGTGACACGAATACAATGGAATCAAGGAATTCGCTGTCGAGTGCATGGTGAGACGGCTTCTTACCTCTCAAATCTGGCAAGCTTGCTTCAGTATACAGTTATGATTCATATGAATTTTGTGTTGTCGCACAAATTCGGGAAAACAGGGAGATTTTCTTAGTGATTTAACAGAATTTGTTTAAAGCGTGTAAAGGTTTCGACTTTCAAGGACTGAGTCTCGGTCAAATTATGGCGGGAAAATTTATAATTAGAGTTGGCAATACATTAACACATGCATTTACGAAGAGTTTGTACTAAGATGACCGAAAAGGTATTTATGAATGCAACCTCGTCCCCAGTGCTTACTTTATTTATTTGCCATCAGCACCCCCCTTGCTGCATCACGTTTTTAACATGATGGTCCGGAATTGACGCATGGGGGCGCGCGTTATGTACTGTAAGGACGTTTGCGATATGCGCTTTGAGTGGATTTAGTACAGACCGATTATGAATGCAATACACCTTTGGTGCGGTCACGTGAGAGCAGATCGTCATAGATGGCGGGCAGGTCGTATCCTGTGTCCCTATAATTAATCAATAAATGCATGTACTTGGTCGGTATTAATCACTCTGGTTATAAGACCGCTTGGAGTCTGAGTGCTGATAATTACCCTCACCTTCGGCTCAGGTATTATCAGCACTCGGACTCCAAGCGGTCTTAAACAGAGTGATTAAAACCTCCGAAGCACACATTTATTCCCTTATTAATACTTCGTAGTGTTTACATTATATATACAATCATATGTATTTAAACTAACAAACAATACATAATTGTTTAACTTTTTCATGACTCGGTTTTCTCCGTTTTTTTTCAAAATGTATAGCATCCACTGAGGTGTATAACTTTTACTAATTAGTTAAGATTGTTAGCACTTGTGTTGCTTCAATCAAAGGAAAAAACGCACATGAAAGAAAATGATCTTTTATATGTCCTTTTAATTTTAACACGGTTTTTGCTATACAATTAGAAAAATATTTAACCCTGGGGTATTATTGGATTACGTGGATTAGATTAATTTCAAGAATATACAATAGCAGAAAGGTACAGTAATTATTGTAATTCAATTAAAAATTGGTGGGTCTTGGACTTAACTTATTTTACTATAATGATTTTGCATTACAAATGTGCAGGGTTATATGGTCTAGATTTTTAAGCGTCGGTATCTGTACTAAGTTCATTTGAATTAAATGCCTTTATTAACTGATGAAAATAGTTGCGTCCTTCCATTCATACGTAATTTCACTGCCTACACGTGTACAGTTGACTTCGATTCCTTTTCCCAGAACACACTCATGGAATAGCATGTGAACATAACCCCGCAAGTGCCATTCAAACTTTACTAAGGGAATAAATGTGTACTTGCATGGAAGGTTTTAATCACTCTGTTTAAGACCACTTGAAGTCTGGGTGTTGACAATTGCCTGAGATGAAGGCGAGGGTAATTATCAGCACCCAGACTCAAAGTGGTCTTAAACAGGGTGATTAATACCGACCAAGCACATATTTATTCCCTTAGTAAAGTCAAAACAAATCTTTTCGGTCAAAAAAAAAACGATTTTGTTCAACAAGTTCACTTCATGTTATTTAAACACCCCTCTAGCTGAAAAATTGAGTATCCAGCTCGCGAGTAAGATGTAAGCAACTCCTTTTATGGATATTGGTGCGCGCGTCGAGCGTACTGCGCGATGTCGCGCAAAATGCACCCGGGGCGTTGCGTTGTGAATTTAGGACTATTATTTATTATGCAACACATGAATAAATCCCCGTCATCTGATTGGTGGATCATTTATCAACTCGATCATTTATCGAATTATTCGTACCAGCGCGTGGCGCGCAACGCACAGTGCAATGGAAGTACTATTGCACTGTGAATAGAACTTCCATTGCACTGTGTCACTGCTGCTGGTGGTGGCGCTGTTTTAAATCGAGATAAATTGAATATGATTGTTCTCAATCTGTTGAACAGTTTGCATTTATATAAATATGAGGAACTCGTCGAACTTTTTAAACAGTTTTAACCTGAATAAATTGGCTATTAAAAGTCAACCAATCAATGACAATTAAGGATTTATTCAGGTGTTATATAAAACAAATAATGAATTTTTCACGTTCGTGCAATGGAAAGAAAAATTTCATTCGGTGAAAGATGAAATTCCACTCGGCTTTGCCTCGTGGAATGGAACATTTCATCTGTCACCGAATGAAATTATTCTTACCATTGCACTCACAAACATTCATTATTTGTATACTGACTCACTGGTAGTATCTGCTCCGTTCACAAGTACCCCCTCACCGGCAAAGAAAGTACAGTTGGGGCTGACCGACCGACGCCGGCCGTACAACTGCGTGTACATATCCCCTGGTGCACGTGTGTCACACACATTGGTCACACACAAGGGACGGTGCACGCCAACCATCTAAATGTCCCGCCCATGGGACGTCATTGCTAGGTAGAAGGGCGCCCTCTTGTTGGCGCACGGAGCCCATTGCGCACCAACGTGCGGATTGTGAACGTTCAACCAATAAAACAATAAGAAGCACTAGATTTTTAGGAGTCCAAATTTCATGTGACCCTGGAAAAGTATTTCAGACCAGCCAGCCATGTCTTTATCATCCGTTTAAGACCTGCCTCGTGACGGGCTCTCGACCAATAGGAATGGGTTAACTGTCTGAGGTATATATGAATTCTGTTTAAAGCTACAGTCCATCATTTGCAGCTTTCCAAAAAGTAACTGACGTTTTTATTGTTGAAAAACATGCTTGGTTGAAGGATAGTATTAAAAGGGACTAAACTCCCTATGAAATTATTCTTCTTTCTGGCATGCTGTCATTTTAAAGTAACCAACGAAAGGCCTTCAACTATGCGCGCAGCTGCTATAATTGTTGCCATTGTTGCCATGGCCAAGTTGTTTCCAATCATGCCTAGCGCGATCTCAACCCCTGAAATTGTGTAATTTAAATGCGTCAAAATATGGCACATTATAATAAGGCTGCAGTTTATCTGTTTTACGCGCCGACGCCATCTTTAAAATCTTGAAAGTAAAGATTTGTATCAAAGGTACGTACCCCTTTTGTCCCTTTACAACCACAGCACAGGTTTTTTTTTAGCGAAAAACAAGGCTGCCATAATTACGGAAGCTTGAATTGCCTTCCGCGATACCGCGTTACCACGATAATTTATCGCAGAAATCAGGAATTCAAAGATAAATCCTTCCGCGATACCGCGTTACCGTGATAATTTATCGCAGAAATCCGGAATTCAAAGATAATTCCTTCCGCGATACCGCGTTACTGCGATAATTTATCACAGAAATCCGGAATTCAAAGATAATTCCTTCCGCGATACCGCGTTACTGCGATAATTTATCACAGAAATCCGGAATTCAGAGATACCTTTCCCTCGAAACCGCGTTACCGTGATAATTTATCACGTGACACCGCGCACTCATCGATTGTAGAGAGGAGAGACATATGAATTTAAAGCTTCCGTATACGTGATAAAATATCGCAGTAACGCGGTATCGCGGAAGGAATTATCTTTGAATTCCGGATTTCTGTGATAAATTATCGCAGTAACGCGGTATCGAGGAATAGGTATCTCTGATTTCTGGATTTCTGTGATAAATTATCACAGTAACGCGGTATCGCGGAAGGAAATATCTTTGAATTCCGGATTTCTGTGATAAATTATCGCAGTAACGCGGTATCGAGGAATAGGTATCTCTGATTTCTGGATTTCTGTGATAAATTGTCACGGTAACGCGGTATCGTTGAATGATTTATCTTTGAATTCCGGATTTCTGATAAATTATCACAGTACCGCGGTACCGCGGAAGGATTTATCTTTGAATTCCGGATTTCTGTGATAAATTATCACAGTAACGCGGTATCGAGGAAAAGGTATCTCTGAATTCTGGATTTCTGTGATAAATTATTACGGTAACGCGGTATCGCGGACGGATTTATCTTTGAATTCCTGATTTCTGCGATAAATTATCACGGTAACGCGGTATCGAGTAAGGCAATTCAAGCTTTCGTACATAATCCATATCGTACAGGCATCGCGCAGTTTTGAATATTCGTACGTGACGTGACGTGCAAAGCACACGAGCGCATTATGGGCGCGCCTGGCGTGCAATCTTCGAAATGCCCGCACAGTACGCTCTGAATAGCCAGTCAACATCGTTTACGTGAACATCACGGCCAGAGGTTAGTGAAGGAACGCGCACTGCGCGCCCATGGAGTCGAGGCTGCTGAATTCAGACCCAATGGACCGATCCAGTAAGCCCCGCCCACTGCGCACTGGGCAAATTAGCACGTGCTCCTCTCCAATGCCACGCTGCATTTTCCTGCCGCGCGCTTCATACGCGCGTGCACGCATGTCGGACCTTTGTGCACGCACGTCGGACATAAATCACGGCTGTGATTGGTCAGAACACCATGGGGCGGTGCTTACTGGATCGGTCCATTGACCTATCGCCGTTTGTGAGTTAGCCATGCCCCTTAGACAACTCTATGGAATTTTGTACGTTAAAGCCAGAGTCCATCATTTGTAATTTGTGCATTTTGTTCGTTTAAAGCAACAAAACTGTTCAAAATCTAATGAAGGATACTAAACAACTGACCTGATGAAGTTTCAGCTAAGCTTCAGCTGTATATTCCGAGCAAAAACAGCATTCTAGGATCTCAATTTCAAATCAAAAGTTGCGGAATCATGTTTTGAATTGGGCCTGAATTCAGCGTCCGAGACACGTCCTCCCTGAGCCGGTTGCAGCTATGGGCTCCGTGTGCGACCAACAGAGGGCGCGTTTTTACCTCTTTTGAGAGCTCCGTGGACGGGGGACACAACGTGCGCGTACTGTACTGTACTGGTTTGTGCCAAAGATACTAGAGAGGGGATATCTTTGTTCGTGCGCAGCAGGCACGGTTCTACGGGGGTGGGGGGGGGGGTGTCTAGCCCCCCCCCCCCAAAAAAAAAAATTCCTTTAAAAAAAAAATGCATTAGCAAAAAGAAGGATTGTGAAGAAATAGCCGTGTCAAGGATGCATTAGTTAATATAGTGTGAATGATTTAAGGATTTTATTGGCGCTCCCCATTGAAAATATCGTCGCTTTGCTCACGAAGTGACAAAAACCTCAAAATTTGACAAAATTCATTCTGAGATAATCGCATTTGAAGTTATTCATTTTTTCAAAGGACATTTTCGACCATTTTGCAGTAACAGAATTCGGAAATTTTTACATTGTCCGATAGGATATGATTTGCTCTTTGTTAGTTCATAGTTGTTTGTTAAAAATAGTTCGTAATTAAAAAGTAATTCGTGACTTTTTTGCACTTCGTGAGAACATCAGAACTTCGGCTCCCATATTTTGTCAATTACTTTGTACACAGTTTTTGTCACTTCGTGGGATCATGAATCTTTTTTTCGACGCAACAAACTTGTTACTTTTGCGCGTCACGACAGTTGAGCGCGCGCGCGTCTGTTCTTTTTCAACATCGTTCGCGCGCGCGTGTATGCTTCCATCCTGCCGCGTATAGACCATTGTATAATTTCTGGCCCTGCTCACGAGGTGACTTTTTGTCACTTCGTGAGAACATTTTACACTTGTTTACACTTTGTGAAAATGAAAATCACCGATTTCAGGCTTTTTGTCAATTGTTTGTTTACAATAATTAAGAAAGTAAACAATATTGTTCCTTGAAACTTGGTCAAATTGTTCCTTGAGACAACTATAATAAAATGGATAGTAAAACTCAAAATCGAATAATTATCGATTTTGGAGGTTTTTGTCACTTCGTGAGCAAAGCGACGATATGGCATGCACCCCCCCTATTGATTTTCGGAGGCCTAAGTGTCTGGAAAAAAATAACCGGTCTACATTTCAGCACGCCTCCCTGAAAAAACTCTGGATCCACCGTGCTAGCCCCCCCCCCCCCCCCAAATATTGGTTCTAGAACCGCGCCTGAAATGGAAGCCAACGATCGTCTTTGCAGCGACCATGTCCCTGCAGAGTGCTTCAAGATGGAATGGGGGAGAACACGTCTGCGTGACGATGCCGTACCGTCAATCTTTGAAGACTACCCGACTCATTTGAAGCCTGTAAGTATTACAATGAGACTTGGGGCCAGAATAGGCTATCAATAATTATTGTCATGTATTTAAAGGCCTATCATGTGCTTTATTTTTTATTTCGCATAAAGACTTCAGTCTCATGTCCTTTGGACTTCAACACTCAAGAGAAAAGCTGCCAACGGCAAGGACAGAACCGACTCAAGCCCCCGTTGAAGATATTGCTTCAGTGCAGGCTGTATCAGCAAAACAAACAGCGATAGAGCATGCATACAGTCTACCACCAGAAATGGATCTTCCCCCGGCAGTAGCAGGAAGGCTATTCAAGCTTGAACAGGAAGACAGACAACTCCGGCAGGAAAATCGACGATTGTCGAAAAAGATCTTATCCGTGAGAGATGGTTAAAGGCCTGAAAGAGGAGCAACTTGTTACTCCAGAGACGGCCGACCAGATGGAAACACAGTTTCCTATTCTGCACTTGGAAGCTGCTGGAGCTGCACCTAGCTCAACGAATCACAATTACAGTGAACAGATGAAGAAGTTTGCTATCTACCTGTATTACTGCTCGACGAAAGCCTACGACTTCGTCAGAAAGAAGATGGCACTGCCGACTGTGCGTACAGTAAGAAGATGGCTGGCCACTTCCGCTTGCTCTCCGGGATTTACGCAAGAGGCACTAGATACACTCAAGGATAAGGGATCCGCTTCGAGTCACCAGACGCTGGTCTGTCTTATGATAGATGGAATGAGTATTCGAAAGCAAGTGGAATTCAACGGATCGCATTTTGTAGGGTACGGCCAAACAAATCCTTGTTAAAATGGTTATATTAGTATGGATTAAAACTGTCCAATTATAACAAACTATTTCTTTCAGTTTTAAAGATGTCCTTTTAGTATGGGCCTAGGTTCCGTTTTTTCTTCAGGTTTTGCAATGCTATAATGATGAAAATGTCTCCATGTTGCAGGTATGAAGATCTTGGCTATGGTCACATAAGCTGTCGCCTTGCTACGGAGTGCTTGGTTTTGATGGTCGTGGCACTGAATGGAGACTGGAAGCTTCCCATCGGGTATTTTCCCGTGGCAGGAATGAATGCTAACACTCAAGCCAGACTAATAACCGAGGCTTTGATCCTCCTGTGGGACAACGGTGTAACTGTAGTTTCTCTGACTGGTAAGTGTCATAAAAGTCGTTATAGTTATAATAGTAAAGGAACAACTAAAACAATGCCATTATATTTATTCCGTTGCAAGACTCAGCTGAATGGTATTATTGTTTTTGTTCAGGTGACGGATTGAGCGCAAACATGGCAACAGCAGAACTCCTCGGCGTTACTTTACAGCCACCATACAACATGAAGACTTGGTTTCCGCATCCTTGCAACCCATCGACCAAGATCTGGTATATTTTGGATCCATGCCATATGATGAAACTTACGCGAAATCTGCTTGCCTCGTGGAAAGTTCTACCCGACGAAGAATCCAACACATACGGGAAGCCTTGTGTAAGTCCAACTGTCGTTTAAGCGAGATAAAAAAATAGTCAGGTTCACACGTAATTCGCTGTCTGTTTCATTCATAGTTTGCTGGCAATTCATCGAAAACCTCCAACAGACACAGCAGATGGAAGGACTGAGAGCTGCAAACAAGCTCCGCAAGGCGCACATACAATGGCAGAGACAAAAAATGAAAGTGTCACTTGCTGCGCAGACTATCAGCAACTCCGTGGCAACAGGTCTCGAGTTCATGAGGGATTTGGGGCGTCCAGAATTTCAGCGCTGCGAGGCAACGGTCAAGTTGATAGGTAGGCATGCATAATGTTTATGTGGACTAATTTGTTGGGTTTTTTATTAACTGATTTTTTTTGCTTTATTTTAATATGTTAAACAGCGCCCCGTGCAATATATTTTAATAACAATAATTTCACATTACTCACAGACTATTCGATATCTGCAACGTCGGGCATCCATTTGCCAAGGGCTTCAAGGCACCCCTAAAACCAGAGAACGTGCACACGTGGTGGCCGTTTTTACAGAGAGCCAAGCAGTATCTGATGAACCCGATGGACAAGGATGGTGCTCCGTTGATGTACTCACGCCGAAAGACGCCTGAGATTGAGTTTCTTGTCGACATTGAGTCAATCATTGGAATGTTTGCAGACCTGTGCGAGGGTCCACAACCTCAACTACGGTGAGTTGACAATATTCTGAGGAACTCATCCAGAGGGTAGCGTCAGTATCACACTGGGAGGAAGGTACACTTATCATAATTTATGCCTACGTCACCAAGTTGATGAGCAGGTCGTATGACGTTGCTAGAACATGAATTATGCAGATCCGTGCCAACGGCCGAGGCATGCGCCAGATGAAAGCGCTGGCTCGTATGAAAACGATAGTCTAGCAAAGCTGACCGTCAAGATAGCGGCGGTTTATTCCCCCATGGTCGAACTAGCCCGTTTGGCGAGTCAAACATTATTGGTACAGCTACGGGCAAAGTTGAAAAGAAGGAAGAAATAAATCATTGCATTCAGAAAGCAAATCTGTTGCTGTATCAATTTATGGTTAAATAGATCTGTTTATTAAAACACTGACGAGATTGCCTCAGGATACTCAAAAAAGGACAACGTGGCGCGCAAGCACAGTAACCGGGCCTGATCAATTACATTACATTTGAACGGCATAAAAACAAAAACGACATTGACAATGCATTTTTTCTTTCTAGTTTATTCATTTTTGTAGATAGAGGATCTTGATACAATATTATTCCCGTTCCTTTTTTACGAAACTTTCAGTTTTGATATCCATGTCCATGCAAACTTATTGTTTGGAATTGTACGTGCCCGTAAAGTAGTTTAAAAACAGCAATGTCAGTAATGTTCATCAACTTTTTCGTTCGCAACAAAAGTGCAAAAAATCTTAACTTGGCCGGCCGGTGCTTAATTGAACAATAACCTTATTGCAACTTCGTCAAACACCACCACTGAGAAATAACTTGAATCTCAGTTTAAAAGTTAAAAATATTCAACAAGTTCTTTTGAAGGCCCATCTTTAAAAAAAAAAAAGTGGATTTTATAAATCATATATTGTTTGCGAATTGCTAATGACTAGAGCTAGCTTGTTGTTGACAGTTGTTGAAACAAGTATTCTGTGTCAATTTTTTCGTTGTACCATGGAGGAAGGAATAGACCAAGCAGTCAGAATGATGCACAATAAATTCGTTTTTTTTTTACGAAACCGGTATTTAGGGTCATTGCGTTTTAGTGGTGATATTATTTGAACGGATTGAGCAATTTCAGTAATTTCTTTTTTTATCTGAAAGTAGTTTCTGAAATAGGTTTTCCAGTCATTATACTTATTTTGGTGCTACATATTTTTTTTTAAATATGAAATATATTTTTGGAGGTTTGGGTTCAGCTTTTTTAACTCACCCTGTACTGCTGTTTAATTTAAATAAATGAAACGAGAACTGTTTTATACTCAAGGCTTCTGCACAGTTTTCAAGAGCCACACATAAAGCTTGATCTCAGTCCACGACGCGGCGCTAGCATAGCGCCGTGCATGCGATGCACGTGTTCGCAACAAGGTATGCATTATGGGAATTAGGCATCTATTACATGTACCATCATCGGGGACATCCATGTGCATACATACTGCAAAATTCATGTTTCCAGTGATGCTAAATGACCTTCGTGGCGAAATGGTGACGTAAGCATAAATTATGATAAGTGTACCTTCCTCCCAGTGTGATACTGACGCTACCCATCCAGAGTATATAAAGGCTTTCTGCAACTTGATTCATATTGATGGTAACAAAAATGTCGAGAATTGTTTTTTGAAAGCGACAGTATTAAAATTTAAAAGAAAATGGTTACAGATACACTGCTGTACATGCTCTTCAAAAAATTATTTTTATGCCTAAGAATTGTCACATTGTATATTGTATTTTAACGAAGAGAACACTCTAACAAGGCTTTAATTGCTATCGAAATCCAATATTTTATTCGTCCAAGTACCTACTCACCTAAAAGTTCAGCCAAGCAGAGCGGGCTACAATAATAACCCGTCTGTTTGGGTGCGCTCTAATATCATATGTATACGCAAGTTTTGTTTTTACAATAACATGTAAAAGTGGCTTTTGAGACATCATTTCGAAAAACAAGGTATAGGACTGGCGGGGCAGGTGCATGTTCATCTTAGGTTGGGTGGTTGCCTTCAGTGCTGGGCTTCCAGTGACTCTACTTGGACACAGAACTGAAAGGGCAAAGTTTCTGCGATGATACTGTCTTTTACGATGAGATTGTGGCATCTTCGTAGTGGTTTCTCACATTCGGTAAGAATTCATTTTTTTTTTACTAGCTCGTTCCTTGGGTTAAAACTTTGGAAGCTTTTCAGGGGGGGGGCACTAAAGGCAACTTATGTGACTTTTTTTTTTACAATTCAATATTTGAAATTGGGGGAGGGGCCACCGGGGGAAGGGGGCACAAGGAGGAGCATGAACCTCCACTGGGGCGCACGTTCCCCCATACCCCCTCCCAAAAGATAATAACTAGCAGAAAATTGTGGTTTAATAATTGGATAATTGCCTGTTTTTTCTTTTCCCAGCTATAACGCCCATGTTAGCTGTCAGTGCCAGGAGCAGCCTCAGTGGCAACGTTGAAGTACTGTGCATCGTCTTTTTATTCGTGAAGAGTCGCTGGGGGACACATTGGCGTGTGCATCGGAACGGGGTGCCCGAGGACTTGAACAGTGATGTTTATATCCAATATCTGATACGTGTGTTGAAGTCAGTCAAGTGTGCCGAGTGCATGGAGGCACTTGTGCGGCACCCAACCTACAATGCACCTGCCCCGCCAGACCTGTACCTTATTCATCTCAGAGATAATGGCGGGCTAATCTACCCATCTGATGACACCTTGGCTATTTGTAAAGCTGCAGAGAGGGTATTCCGGATGTACAACAACGACCAACCATCCCCAATGGCCAGACTACTGGCTACAATGGAATGCCGCCGCACAATGGGGGAGTTGATCGGCAGCGGTGTGTTCTTGTCTACCGACCATGCTTCAGACGCACCCACTGGTGAAGCTGGCCATGGTATATCACCCTGATACGCGAAGTTGCCCGCCAACGTAGACCAACGTTGGTTAACATATCAACAGGTTAAACTCTAGGGCGAATTTTTCCCAATTGTTGGAAAATTTGTACCCAAATTTAGTAATTTCTAACCAATGTTGGGTAAAATTATATTGCCCAACAGTGTTTTACCCATTATTTTTTGCCGTGTAGGTCATTTGACTTCGGCAAGAAAATCACCGAGGAACTACAAGGTCAAAAGGTCAGAAAACTGTATCCTAAACTGGTTTTATTCAAAGGTCAGTAAAAACAGCAGTGGGGAAAGTATGCTACAATGCGCACAGCTAAGGCCAAACTTTTCTCCCGTATCTAGAGTGCGAATTGCATTCATTGTCAATGTCATTGTTGATTTTTGTTTGGCTTACCGTACCTAGGCTGTACTAAAAAGAACAGAACAACGAATGATGGTAGAACTGTACCAAAGGAGAAACGAGTGCTTGCCGGTCCAATAGTTTGATGAAGAAACTTGTAAATGTCACAGGAATGAAAAGGCATATCCCATCCATCATGATAATTTTGAATTTCTAATATTCATGTATAAATACGGTTTAATCTTATGTGGTCTATAAACGAGGATCTATCACATTTCATGGGTAACGGAGCCTATCTTCATTTTAACTGAATAATCGGACACAGTAAAGTGAAATCATTGTGCAACCATTCCACTCATGGAGCAGTAAAAAAATTCCATCTTGACAGTAAACATTAATTTTCCAACTAATGTTTAATTTTGTGCCTTATATAAATGTGTTCCAATCACGTCGTGAACTCGTGTTTAACTGTGCCTCATGGACCGGCTGAAATTAAAGAAATTTCGCTCAGTATTTTGTTATCGTCTTATTAGTGCTCCTCATAAATGTATAGATTAAATAACCGTCTGTTTGCGTTCATGCAAATGAAGTAGATGTATTGAAATTAATTATTCTGGTTCATTCATTTATGGGAAGCAACACGTACCTGCTGGTATAATTGCATAGGCTAGACCTTCACATTAATGCGGATGGTGGTAACCAATGTATTTTTCATGAGCAATGATATTCTTCACATCTTGATTAATAGCTATAGATGTGGAATTTTTCATTGTATATTTATTGCTTATTATCTAAAAGTTATTGAAATGTCAGTGTGTTCAGTACTCACAATGTTCAGATGATGGCCAAGGACTTGTTTTTGCAGTCATCCATTCATTTCAAAATAATGTAATGTTCCTGTTGAGGCTCGCGGTATTAAAGCAAGTTGGGTCAATTTTTATTTTATTTAACTTATTTTTCTCCTTATTTATTTCAGTTTTTAGTCGTCATCAGATATTACATTCCTTCTTTGTATTATTTTGCCGTCAGCTTTAGTCTGTACGGCCGGGCTGTATTTTTCTCACAAGCCTCGGCTTACTTAAGCAGCCTCTTTCTTTTCTGTTGTACACGGATCATAATTCTTTTTTTATTATTAGTTCCAAGCGTACATTATAATGTTCGATATGTAGTGATTTTGTTATTTTCCTATTTACTTATTTGTTTTAATTATCGATATATTTCAAAAAAGAGCATGGAATAAATGTGTTCTTGAATCTTGAATCTTGAATCTTGTAATATTTTGAGTTCGCGTTTGTATTGTTGCTCAGTTACAAATTATTTTTCCGTTATTTCATTTTGATGTTGGTAAAATTACAAGTTTAAGTTTTGTCTGGTAGGCAAGTAACGGTTGATATTTATTGCACATTTTGAAAGAGGAGGGAAAAATTTCATTAAAAAGGTTGATATTTAACAACGATTTTTTTGCCTCTGTAAAGATATAAGAGCACAATGCGGCTACTTTTCGGTAAAAATTTGAATTCCTGGCTGAAAATCAATACCTTCAACACAGTCGCTAATTTGGCTCCAAATAAGACACGGATAAAAACCCATGTGTAACTTTTCAATGGAATGTGAAATGTCAACCTGTTATTAAGAACTTCAACGAATAGCTGAGTTCAGGTTTTGGCGAAATTTTTCCGTCCAGCATTCAGCAGCTGCCATTTGCGCGTGGCCCTATTCACGTGACTTTGCAGCGCGTCCATAAAGAACCCACAAGTTTTATGCACATAGATATAGAACTTAAAGTTCTATATCTATGTTTGTGCACAGTGAATGGCGCGTTCGAACGCTCGTTCGGTCTAGTTATTTTTATAACACCTCACCCACAGATTCTGTGTCTTGATTGGCCGAGAGCGAGTCACATGTTACTTTCTAATTTTGCTATCTTTTCTGTGCAAAGTACAAGTACTATGCATATAGCAAAAAACACTATACCATTAGCATTAAAAACCAAAGTTCTATGCGTGGTATTTGTGTGTTGTGTGCAAATGCATGCGCGCGTTGCGCGTTGTGCGTAGCGCGTATTATCCAAAGAGAGCGCGCGCGCGCAGACTTGTTCAAACATTTTTTGAAGAAGGGTTAGTTTTTAAGAGAATACATTTTCCACAATTTTTTTGTATTGAAATTAAAGTTTATTTTTTGTTGTAGAAAAATTTTAAAAATAATAAAAAAAAATAATCAAGAATCTGTTAAGTTCTATATCTATGGTTGCGCGTTGCACGTAGCGCGTTTTGTTCCAAAGAGAACGCGCCACAGAGTTGGGTTCAAACATTTCGCGAAGGGGTAGTTTGAAAGAGAGAAATACTTTTTCCACCAAGTTTGTATTGAAATTGAAGTTTATTTCAACTGTGTTCAGATTTAAATAATCAAAAATATTAAAACCAAGCAGAATCTGTGTGAAGTGTTATAAAACAAATATTGAATGCTTTATCTCGTGGTGAAGTAAAACTATAGCCTCCCTCGGTGATCCATGGAGCATTCTATTTTCCCTCGGCTTCGCCTCGGGAAAATAGAATGTCCATGGATCACCTTGAGAGGCTAGTTTTACTACACCACTCGAAGCATTCAATATTTGTATAATATACCACACAGAGTTTGACAATCCCGACTGTTGTACCTGGAATAAATTTAGCAATATATGCTTACCGTCAATGAATGCACAGGTATTGTAATTGGCCGTCTGTTTCTAAAAACCGAATGCACGGACAATAAAAACGATTGATTTTTCGTTGAATTGAAATGGGATCGAAGCATGGGCGTCGCGAAGGGGGGCAAGGGGGCACTTGCCCCCCCCCCCCCCCGAAAACGAAAAAAAAATGAAAGGGGAAAAAATAGAAAAGGAAAAAGAGGTTCGAAGCCATAACTGCTGTTAAATTGATGGGGGGAGGTAGGGCAAATGCTCCCTGCTCACGCTCGGAAAAATGATAAATTGAGAATATAATGAAAAAGTTAATGAATTTTCGGGAAACATTTGCTTTGCCACCCCCCCTGGAAAAAAATCCTGGCGACGCCCATGGATCGAAGACGTGCATTCAAATTCAGACGAAAACGAATGACCGATTTTCAGAAGTGAATGAACATTTCAGGAAATTTGCCGGGAAACCTATAGTACGTGCATAACGAGGGCAAAAAAAAATCGTTTTGGGTTTGGGGAATTTTTGGTATATGTAATAAACCATGGCGAAAGCCATGGTCTATAATAATGTGAGCAGATTCGCTGATTAATTATCCAAGACAACGGCTTCTTGACATTTAGATCATTTGATACCGGTGGCCCAATTTAATGACCGAAGCTGATAGCCTAATTATGCAAAAAGTAGTGTGTTGCAATAACATGGACAACCCCTTACCAAGCCTTTATATACAATTAATAAATACCTTGGAGAGTTGATGGTTTCTGATTGGTTGAGACTTGATCACGTGGGGGTATATTAACGGTGATATAAAGACCGGCTTCAAAGAATAAACGACTTCGTCTCGGTCCATTAACAGCGGTCACCCCCAAACCCGGTCATTATTATCACGCAGTGAAGACCGCTCCTCACACTGTTATTCCCTTATTATTACACTCGATATCACTTTACAAAGCATACTTCAAAGAATGCAATTGTACACTACAGCAATAGAGAGGCCCTAAACAGCTGTCAGTCTAATTCTTACTGGATTTATAAAGCCTCCAATAACGAACATCAATGCAAGAATATTGTGACGACGGAGAGTGCTGAAACCATACTAGAATTAAGATATAAAATTGTGACGATAAAATGGTTACATTTTGTGACAACATAGGGCCTAACTCTGTTGGCCAACTCTTGATTTGTCTATAACGTCCACCTCTGATCTCCATGTGATTTCAACCGGTAATACAACAGAGCGCCCACATTCAAAAATCATCTCCACACCTTTGAAACATTTTAAGCGTGGGGATGAAAAAGGAGGTGTAATTCCTGTTAAAAAAAACCTTTTTATTGAAATTCTCATTACCTTGCTGACCCGTCTGTTGAGGATAAAAAAACGTTGTTTTAAACATAGCGAGCGAACTGCATTCATGCGTTTGAATAATACAATGACCGACATGCAAGAAGAGGCGACAAGAAGGTAGTCTGAGTATTACCCGTTATCCACGGAGCCATCTCCTGTCTAACGTCTGACATGTCAAAGCATGCAGATTTATGCAAGCCGCGCGCCAGCCAATCGGAGTCGACTAAATCGTGACGTCATTTCATCCCAAAATCAGGACTAACTCTGTGATTGGTCAATTCGAATGCAGCCGGGAGTGCATTCGCGTAACATGATACCGAGCGCCGCGCGCCGTGACATTTTGTGTGTGTAAAA
Source organism: Patiria pectinifera (assembly GCA_029964075.1). Taxonomy (NCBI): domain Eukaryota; kingdom Metazoa; phylum Echinodermata; class Asteroidea; order Valvatida; family Asterinidae; genus Patiria; species Patiria pectinifera. Next base: position 33,596,634 of record CM057142.1, read on the forward strand.
TCAATGTCTATGACGCGCAACGGGTGAATGGCCGAAGACCCGATAGACTTCGCTCGTACCCCCGCCCTGCAAACAGGACGCTGGGATATTCTGATGACTTCACGCTCTGATTGGTTGGATTTTGCGTGACCAGTGACCTGCGCGTCATCAAGGTCATGACTCTGCAAGGTTTGAAACGGCCGTTAAGACTGATTCATTTCTCTTTTATTCCAGTTTAGAGATGTTTTTTCTCGTTGAAAAGCGTAATAATGTGGGAAATTCTGTAAAACTTATCTGTGTAGTAAATTTACAATTCCCGTCACTTGTTTGCTCAGGATCCGTTTAAATCACAAACAGTTGGATTGCATTATACGACGCTCAAAATTGTGTCCACATGGTCCGCAATGAAATAGAAATCACATCCGGTATGAAATGTGCGCATTTTTATGGGAAGTTTTCGGATAGTATTTGCGCACATTGTCCAACTGCGGTCTTGAACAGCTAGCTACAGCCAGATGCTTTATACATAGGTCATAGGCCACTTCCTTCACAAGATTTTGTGATGCTCATCAGAGTATCCCAGCGTCCTGTTTGCAGGGCGGGGGGTACGAGCGAACCGATAGACCAGCGACTCCATGGGCGCGTGCGCGTTCGTTACACTAAGATCGCGCAAGGCATGATGGTAAACAACATGGCGCAGCAAGATCGTACCCATGGGGAACGAGATTGCCGATAGACCTATAGAAAGCGCCCGCTGATTGGTCAAATCTAGGAAGTCAAGAGGCTGGGTCTTGCCTAATTAATCAGCAAATCTGTTCGCGCATAATGCGTGGTCTATTACATAGACTACAAGAAAGGTGAGTTACCAAATAAAAGCATCAAGTACACGTTCCAATTAAAACCATCAACTACTTGTACGAAAATAGTATCACAATTCTTATGCTTTAAAACTGTAGTAATGTTTATGTTGTTTATACAGCACCAAAGCAGCTAGCGGTTGCGTTCTGCGCTGCATATCTGCTCCAGGCAAAATTATTGGGACGGGGGTGATGAAAAGGATTTACTAGTCTGGTACCCAGACCAAAAGATTCTGACTATTCCTGATGAGTCTTAGGTCCGGTAGCCTCCGGTAATACATTGTATTACAATTTACATCACGTGACTGAAACGGGAGAAATTCCTCCTTTCCGAAAATTTCCGAAGTTTGCCGAATTCGTTTCGTCGACAATCGGATAGCGCCCGAGTATTTCCGAGTATAATACATGTATAGGTTTAATTAACTGCTAATTGCTAATTTTTTTTTTTTAATGAGTTGATAATTAATATTCATTGCTTTCATTTAGAAAACTTAAAATTCAACGACGATTTTTGCATCAAATATACTCGGATCGAATGGGCGAACTTTTTGCTGCGTCATGTACAATTTTGAATTTGACGACCGTTACCAAGATTTTCCAAAACTCGGTCTTCATTCGGCTACGCCTACAAACAGTGCTATTTGGGTGCCTATAATTTTGAAGATTCCAGATCATTATTAGTCAATGTTATCTTACAGAAACATCAAACTGTATTATCATAACTGTATGATATTACGAAGCAACAGATTTATTTGAAAATTTGATCAGAACATTAAAAGCTAAAATTGATAATTGGAAATCGGAAACGAAGCCGAGCTTTAAAAAAGGGCGATCAATGTCGTCATGTTTATTTTTAGCCACGGAGGCTGCCTGACCTTAGATTCATCAGGAATAGTCAGAATCTTTTGGTCTGGGAACCAGACTAGGATTTACAGGTCAGGAGCGCCTTCGCACGAGCGAACCTTATGTCTCTTTTTCCTATCCCCCTCCCACATGTTGAATAAAACATAAGCACTAGATAGATGTTACTGGTTCTATCGTGAAACAGAACCACAACTGCAATTACTCATCCACCGACGTCGGTTTAGGAAACTACACACGAACTTTTGGCGCAATTAGATCAGTTCAGGATCGGCTTAATTGGAAGGTGAGTTACCAAAACGAAACTAACTTCTTTTCTTTTTTGAAGGGGGGTGATCAGTATCATTCCATGTGACAATCTCAGTGATGCTTCACTGAATTGATGTTTTAGAGGCAGGTAGGAACATTTGCAATCACCCGCAACCGTACCGTATCGTTTTAACGAGAAAATCCTTACGCAAAGTGAAGATAGGACTGGTACCAAATACCCTGTGAGATGATTGCGCCTGAAGTGGTATCATTCATTCGGAAGAAAACAATCATCGCAGGTGGTTTCAGAAAGTCTGGCCGTGGGCACAGTTATATTTATATGTGCGTTAGCAGTCGTTCATAATAAGAAATGTTAAATAACGTAGCTGAGGACTGTTGGTTAATTTGTGGTACCACTATGGACTAAAGTGTTCCTTGTGTTAAATTATGTTTTCTCACTGCTCAAATTGACTTTGATGACATGAAACTGCTAATCAACAGCTCTTACTAAAAACCATTTGCTCTTGAGTAAATGGCCCGCAAAATGTAAAGCTTTACACGTTGATAACTTTGCAGAAAAAAACTATCGTAACCAAAACGTAAAGCGGCACCAAGGGGGAGGGGGAGGGGGGCACGTGCTGGAGGACAAATGCAAAAAAGCGCACCAAGCGTGACGAACGCAATGCTGTTTACGCGCACAATGCGCTGTGCATCGGCACCCATGGTCTACATGTGGATTGGGTTTTCAGTCCCTACCTGATGCCGTGGATTTGCTACACTATAAGCGTTTACTTCGTTTCTTATGAATAAAAAGAGGTAAATGCTTCAGATTTCAAATATTTACTTATCATATAATGGAGGTTGGGCTGGGGCTACCTTGAAAATGTAAAAGCACATAATTTTGCGCATAAATTACTGCATTTATTAATGTTAATCGGTCAAAGTACAAATAATACCATACGGTAGTTCGTATGAATAAAAACTGGCATTTGCATTACTCCCATCTATTCATCATCATTCTCCGTGGTCCGTCATGGGGGACCGTACGATTTGTTGCAGACCGCCAGAGCTGTATGAATATAAATTAATCAAAGGCTCTTACTAAAAACCATTTGCTCTTGAGTAAATGGCCTGCAAAATGTAAAGGTTTACACGTTTATAAGTTTGCAGAAAATAAAACTATCGTAACCAAAACGGAAAGCGGCACCGAGGGGGGGGGGTGTCACGTGCTGGAGGACAGATGCAAAAAAGCGCGCCAATGGTGGCGAACGCAATGCTCTTTACGCTTACAATGCGCTGTGCATCGGCACCCATGGTCTACATGTGGATTGGGTTTTCAGTCCCTACCTGATGCCGTGGATTTGCTACACTATAAGCGTTTACTTCGTTTCTTATGAATAAAAAGAGGTAAATGCTTCAGATTTCAAATATTTACTTATCATATAATGGAGGTTGGGCTGGGGCTACCTTGAAAATGTAAAAGCACATAATTTTGCGCATAAATTACTGCATTTATTAATGTTAATCGGTCAAAGTACAAATAATACCATACGGTAGTTCGTATGAATAAAAACTGGCATTTGCATTACTCCCATCTCATCATCATCATTCTCCGTGGTCCGTCATGGGGGACCGTACGATTTGTTGCAGACCGCCAGAGCTGTATGAATATAAATTAATCAAAGGCTCTTACTAAAAACCATTTGCTCTTGAGTAAATGGCCTGCAAAATGTAAAGGTTTACACGTTTATAAGTTTGCAGAAAATAAAACTATCGTAACCAAAACGGAAAGCGGCACCGAGGGGGGGGGGTGTCACGTGCTGGAGGACAGATGCAAAAAAGCGCGCCAATGGTGGCGAACGCAATGCTCTTTACGCTTACAATGCGCTGTGCATCGGCACCCATGGTCTACATGTGGATTGGGTTTTCAGTCCCTACCTGATTCCGTGGGTTTGCTACGCTATAAGCGTTTACTTCGTTTCTTATGAATAAAAAGGAGTAAATGCTTCAGATTTCAAATATTTACTCGTCATATATCGAGGTTGGGCTGGGGCTACCTTGAAAAAGTAAAAGCACATAATTCTGCGCATAAATTACTGCATTTACTAATGTTAATCTCGAAAAAGTACAAATAATACCTTACGGTAGTTCGTAAGAATAAAAACTGGCATTTGCATTACTCCCGTCTCATCATCATTATTCTCTGTGGTCCGTCATGGGGGACCGTACGATTTGTTGCAGACTGCCACAGCTGTATGAATAAAAATGGGGCTTGTTAGTCAATACAGAGGAAAATTAGTGAACTTCGCATATGGTAATCTTGCCAAATATGGGAGTAAATATATTACCTAGAAAGTATTAATGATTTATACAAATTAGGCACCCTTCCCAAAAGAATTTCAGGTGTCACCCCTTCTAAATATCTTCTCCAAGGCTATAACAATATATCTGCCAAGTTTGGTGCTTTGGACCAGTCGGTCACGATCTTGTCAAAAATTGGGCCTAAGCCACCTGACTATATGGGACCCACATGGGTAAAATGATGGGTTATACCATGTGGGGGTCTACCTTGGCTTTCCCATATGGGTGTCATAATTATGGAATCATCCTGGGCAAGCCCATATGGGCAGAATACGGGCTGGCCCATATGAGTGTCATATGGGTAGAAACTGGGCAAGCCCATGTGGGCAGAATACGGGCTGGCCCATTATGGGTGTCATAATCTGGGCAACTCCATGTGGGCAGAATACAGACTGACCCATATGGCGGTATATGGGTAAAAACCGGGTATGTGGGCAGAATACGGGCTGGCTCATGAGTGTCATTAGGGAAAAAGCTGGGCAAACCCATGTTGGCGGAATACTGGCTGGCCCATGAGGGTATCAAATGGGAAAACCGTGGGCAGAGCCAAGTGGGCAGAACACCGCCTGGCCCATTATGGGTGTCATATGGGGAAAAGCGGCAATCCACTGTGGGTGGAATGCGGGCGGGCTCATGTGGATGTCACATGGAAAAAACCTGGGCAAACTCATGTGGGCAAAATATGGGCTGGCCCATATGCGTGTTACATGGAAAAAAACCTGATCTAAATTTGAACTTCCGGTCGAGCCGGAAGTAAATGTCAAAGGAGGTAATTGCAAAGTATGAACACGATTGGTGATATTGTTGAAGAGTTATAAGAGAAATAATTGATCATATTTCGAACATCCGGTAGAGCCGGAAGTTAAGGTCAAACGAAGTCGTGTACACTGCCAAGTTGTTGTTCAATGAATTTTCTATGGAATGGGAAAGTATGAACAAGATCGACGGTGTTGGTCAAGAGCTATAAGTTGTTCAGAAAAATGCCTTGTTGAACATTGTAGAGTTCGCATGCAAATAGGTCATGAATATTTATAACGTAACTGAGCATTCTCACTTGTGAAACAATAATATGGGTAGAGCTTGAGAATTGCTTACAGTGATTTAGGAAATTGAAATTATTGGGCATATAATTATATAAGAAGTGTGCACACTAAAGATATAAGTGAGGACAGCGAGAGGAATGGTTATGGGGGATGTGATTATGGGTATAGGGGATGTGATTACGGGGTATATGGTTGTTGATGTTATTTGTAGGGATTAATTAAAAGTAGGGAATTAATAAGTTAATTAAGACCCATAAGAGCTTCCCCATATGTTACCCGTATGTTTGCCCAGGTGGGCCCCAAAGCTAACCCATATGGGTTATTTGGGCCTGCCCGTGTGAGTTCCATAAGGATATTGGGTGCAAAGTTATCTGGGGCCCATATGGGTCCGCCCATATGGGACCCATATCTTAGCCCAGATGGGACCCATAAGAGCTTCCCCATATGTTACCCAGATGTTTGCCCAGGTGGGCCCCAGACATAACCCATATGGGTTATCTTGGCTGGCCCATGTGGGGCCCATCTGGGTCCTCCCATATGGGACCCATATCTTGGCCCCTATGGGTCCCATATACCACCCATATGCTTGCTACCTGGGATTATGTTCCTATAGCCTATACCTTAAAAATCACGTATGTTCTCCTTCTTACAGCCTTTAATTAAGAAATCATGTGCGGCATGTGCCCAACTCAAAATTGTGACTTTCTTACGATCTTTCTATTAACGAGCTCGAGGATTGTCGCGAGATCTGGTGGGTTTTAACGAGATTTCATGTAGGGCGCCAGGTGTTGGCGATTAACATGCCAACGGGTGTTGGGTAGTATTGCGAGGTCATTCCCTCGCTTCCCCGGTTCTACCCGGTTGCAATATGAGAACCGGAAACGCGAGTCCAATCTTTTCGAGAACCGGGTTACCAGCTATGTTCGGTTCCGCCTGCAAAAGAATCGGTTCTAGATTAAATTACCTTTTCTCTGTGCACAAAACCCATAGCCGAGAATCGGCTACATTGGAATTCAATCGCGTGAAGGCCCGGGGCATCCACTCTGGCTAGTTAAAACAACGGCGGGGAAAACCACACAGACTCCCATATTAAATGTGTCGCGGAGAGTCGGAGACAAAAACCGCCCATCGAGCCTTTTTTGTGCAAGTTTGCGGTCGTCCACAAGGCGCGCATACAGAGCATTGAACCCAATACTGGCCCTGTACCATGGATGATTTCGTTTGGTCAAGCGGTTTATGTACATGTACTATAAGGCCCGTTATCACGCATCCAACCAATTAAGGCAAATCCGTTCAGTGCATTTGGTACTACAGCTCAGAACAGTCGTTCAATCCTCCTGTGTAGAATCCGTGAATTAATTAAACAAACACTAATTTGAAATTGGGCGTTTACGTTTTTGTTATTCCAGATAGTTCATCTAGTAAGGGTACGACGTACGTTGAAACCATGAGCGCCATCGACATCATCACTGGGGCCAGGTACGCATTGACGGGGTGTGCCACGGTGGCCACGGTGGAGAATCTCTTGGTGTTAGTGGTGTTTGCTTGTACCAGCCGTCTCAGAATGAAGTACTACGGCTTCCTCATCAACCTGACGCTGGCTGACTTATTCTACGCCGTCATGGCCATCGCATTCACTTGGGGAGGAACCGAAATTCTCTTCTCTATCTTCATCTCAGGCTACTTCGTCGGCGTTTGGACGATCCTTGCCGAAGGCATCAACCGCTACCTGGCTGTGTCCTTTGTGGACACTGCTCGCTACGACGTGTTGGTCACCAGGAACCGCTTGGTGGCAGTTTGCGTTCTCATTTGGGTCGTCTCAGTCGCGGTCCACATCCTGTTTGCTGTCCTGCCGGACTCTGACTTTGAATCCCTCTTTGACGGAGTGATCAAGCCCCTGACTGTGTTCGTCTTTTGGCTGATAACCGCCGGTCTTTACATCGTCGTTTTCCGTAAGATCAAGAATTATACTACTCCTCTCGCATCCAGCCCGCCATTGCAAGCATCATGCATCGAGGATCAGGTCCGCACCCGAGTGCGGCAGACCCGCCGCTTGCTGGTCACTTTCACTCTGATTCTAATCACGTCATTCATCTGCTGGATGCCGTTTAGCGTGATGCAGGTGGTGGCCCACCTTCACAGAGATTTGGAGTATCAAAATGCGGTCTTCTGGATCACTGGAACGGTCTACTGCCTGGCCCCGATGATCAACCCTTGGATCTACTGGATGCGACTGGATGGTTTCAGAGAGGGCTCCCGCCACATTTTCTGTGGGTGTTTCAATCGGGAGTTCCTTCCAGTGGATGAAACTGTCTCAGAAACTGGCCTGTAAAGAAACATTTGTGGAATAGGTCTACGTAGAACATGCAAATACAGCATGGTTTGATGGGGAAAAGTGGGAATTACTGGTTCCGAGGTGTAGGTCAGCTTCGCGTCGGGAGGTAATCAAGCTGACCTACACAGTAATTCCAACTATCTTCCAGAAATATACCATGCTGATGTATTTCTTTTACTTATCCTCATAAATATTTAGTGCGGCCTCGCTGCCTTTTAAGTAGCCTCCTGACTTGTCGATTTTAAACGGCCTTCGTAGATTTTGCATCTTTATTCAGCACAAGATATTCAAGTTCGTCGTCAGTCAATGAAATAATCTGGTGCTAATGTAACCTGGAAAAATGACACACTTGGGGATTTAACTCGACACAAAGAATTTAATACAAGACCAGGATCTAAGAACAAGTCGCGAACTATTTTATTAAGAAAAGGATTTTAAAATGAAACAAACTGAGACCAAACTAACCATGAAAAGCTGATGACCATAAACTGAAACGAAAAGAGCAAAACCTAAAACCTATAGCATAAACTATAACCAACACAGAGCATCAATATAATGGACCATAAATGCACTCTGACTGAAACCTAAGAATAAAGAAAAGGCAATTAAGAAAAGGAAAGAATACAATTAAGAAATATATCAATAGAAAGTTAAATTGGTTATATAGCACAGTCTAACTCTATTATGTACAGCATGTTTATACACAAGGTCACTAATACCCAACATATACACAATGGCAACACAAGTTTCTGGTTGAATATCTAATGAGTACTAATCCATGTTCCTTATGGGTGCACACCGGTAAATCCATCCGCCAAGCTCATGAATAAAAGTTATACCGTCAAAATATTCTATATTAGAGAGTTCTGAGCGCCGTAAAATTGGGAAATTGAAGAGATATGGTAATGAACCTCTGGCCCGGACTTGGGGCTTCCAATTCTGAGCATTTTGGATGATATTAGGCTCGAAAGTGGCGCTATTTTGCCATGTTGTGGAGGGATCGTTTTTCAAGATGGCTACTTTTCCGCTTTGGGGAAAATAGGGGTGGTCTTCTTTGGGTGAGAATATCTCGAAAAGTCAATGGTCAACCCACCAAAAAATGAAAAGAAAACAAAAGACGACATGTTGATCATCATTTTTCTGTGCAGCTTGAATACCTGTGAGAGTTCTGAGTATTTTTAAAAGAATTTTGAAGTATGGGCATTTAGCACTTGTGTCTATGGGAATTTATTTGCACTGTTGCATCCTCAGTTCCACATAACTTCTAATTAGACTTCACCAAGTCTAAGACAATCAAACTGAGCCTCAAGCATACCTGCCAACATTGAAAAGTCAGAAAGAGGAACAGGGTGTTTACGCATCACACGGTGAGCGGCACAGGCGCGCGCGCGCGCGCTAATGGGTTGGGTCCAGGGGCATGAGGGGCAATCATACAAAGTACATGTACATGTACATGTACCTAAAATGTTACATGACTAGCGGGATGCCGCGCTTCGCGCGGCACCCGCTAGATGGGTGGAGTTGACTGTTTCGTAATAATTACTGTATACAATGAAATCTCGATAATTTAAACTCTAATAACTCCAAACAACTGTTAAGTCAAATAAAGAATCAGACCCTCTGCTGCACGCGAGCCTATTTGGATTCGCCATCAGTCTCGCCTAAGTTGTATTTGCGTGCACATAACATTTCCTGCGGAGATTGTGCGAGGGTCCAGGACATATTGTCAATATAGGGGAAGGGGCTAGCTAGGGTGAAGGGTGCTAGTTGGAACGCCCAATTTCCGTAAAACCCGTCAACCATGTCACCAATATTTCCGGGGATGGGGAGAAATATTTCCAGGGATGGGGAGAAATGGTTTTTGTTATAGAGGGGAGATGGTGATATTGAAATCGCTGATATTGTGGAGGTTTATGTTTGTGCTGGGATTCATACCGTTTAAATGTTGTTTGAAATTGCGCGCCGATTAGGAAGGTCTTGCTGTCAACAGTTGAATGAAATTAAGTATTTATTGCCGACCGATTGCCTCATGCGATGTCTCATTATATAAAGCTCATAAATAATGTTGTGCTAGAATATTGTCCAGTCAATTTGAACATTGATTTTTCAAGGTGCCAAACCATTAAGGACGTATACACCAACTGTACAAATAGGTAATTTAGACGAAACGCGGTTTGATCTTGGCCTATACAAAATCGTATCCATCGTTCTCACTACAGAGGAGAGGAGGGGGCAGCCAGTGGGGTGGGGTTGGATATTGTGTGGGCGTCGCCAGGATTTTTCTAGAGGCAAAACATATTTTGGCCCAAAAAATCCTGGTTTTCTCAACACATTCTCGATTTATCAGTTTCAGAGGGGGGGAGGGACATTTTGCACCCCAACCCAAACCCATTAAATTCACACCACTATGATATTCGCGCCTCTTTTTATTATTATTATTTTTTTTTTGCTTTTCGGGGGGGGGAGTGCCCCCCCCCCCTCCTTGCGACGCCCATGCCTATTGATGTTACACCTGTGAATGGTCACATATTATATTTCCGGGGAAGGGGGCAAAAATTTACATTTTTTAGGGTGAAGGGGTGTTTCTTATTAAAGTAGAAGTTAATGTCATTATAGTTGTTGGTGTTTTTATTATGGTGGTGGGGTTGTACAGCAAAGTACTGTAACACGTTCATTTGCAGAAGAGAGTAAAACTAAAAGAAAGGACATATTGGAGCACTTCATAATTATGTCAAGCACCACATGTTAAATGTATTTATTACAAAACTGTGAAAATGAAATCAGGTATACAATCAGAATTTGTTTAGTAATAATGTATTTGCAGCATTCATTACTGTACAGGGTAGTACTTCGACAAAACTCAGGGGATATAATTGTTGTCAGTTTTCGGAGCAATTTTCGCAAGGGACGTCGGTCCAGGCTTGTTTACCATAGGCACAAACATTCCATGAAAGACTTTCAAGCAAGACGGCCAAAGGTTATTGTGCAATTGCATTTTTTTGTTAAAAGCTGTAATCATAAATAATGACAGTGGCATTGTAAGTTACAGGACAACATTTTTTTAATGAGTGTTGGTGAAAACTCATGAGAAATGGAGGGTATGCGAGTATGAATATTTTGTTGTGAAATTTTAAGAGTGATTATGTAACTCGGTAATCAAAGACATTGTTTTGTTATCAAATAAGTCTGCTTGGCCAGTAATTATCGGGTAATCATTCCATCATTATTCTTGGGTACAACTAAGCCAAGGATATAATTTAAAAAAAGGATGGACATAAAACAGCAGAAAAGAGTGATTTTTTTTGCACTATTTCATGACTTCTAAAAATAAAATTATGGCTAGAAGGAAAATGTGTTTTGAATGGGTAAAGAGAAAAACCAGGAATCTTGCAGTTGAACTGGAAAGAATAGGTGTGTCACGTCTTCGTCTTGAGTTGAGATTCTTGCTTTGGGAACTGGTTGAAGCATGCACTGGAGCATGCTTGGAGCATGGTTGAAACTGGTCATGTGATGTGGGTGTCATCGAGAGTCCTGTGTAAAGGAGTTAGAAAGAAAAGAATAACGACTAAGGTGAAGAAAACTTGTAAACAAAAATACATCGGCTAACAATAGCTCTTTATCCTGCTTGGGTTCATGTCTGTTGTCGAGTCATTTGATTTTCTGCCAGAGTGTATCAGTCTCTAATATCCACTATTCTAACTGTGTTGGTTTCAGGTTTTAGTCTTTGCCTGTATTTTTTGGTTTTTGGCCTGAGGTTTGAACTTGATCACGTCTTTAATTTTGATTTGAGGGTTTCTTTATTAAGTTGGTTATTGGTCTTTGATTTGCAGTAAATTAATTTTGTTTTGCCTATGACTTATGAGTATGAAAGTCATTTCTTTAAAGGAAGTTTTACGTATGATTTGCCGTGTTCTAAGATTACCACAAAGATTTAGTGTGCATAATTTGTATGGAATGAATGTACATTTCATGGCCTATATACAAATGCAGCAGTTTTTTTTCTAGCTAGTAGTAGGCCTATAGGCCTAGGCCTAAAACAAACTAAAGCAAAATCCAAAAAATAAACTACAAACAAAGCCCAATTGTGAAATCAAGAGTTGGCAAAGTTCTATAAACATGTTCGGGTACATGTTCCAAGTGAGGCCTGTATTTACGGAGGTCATGTAGTAAATTGGCAACATTAAGCCTAGTAAGTTAACCCACGCCACGGCCAAACTCTCGATGTCCGAGGCCTCCCCCCGTACGTACAACCCTCCCCGTACAACCCTCCCCGTACTCACAAACTGAAACTCACAGTCACACTTTTCACAAACAACATTGCTTCTCATTGCCAGTGGCGTTCGAAAGAATACCACTTTTCACAAACAACAATACATATCATAAATGAGACTTACCGTTCAAAGAGAAAACTGGAGCAAGGAACAGATGTACATCAACCATGTCAACAACGCTGTGCTGAAGAAATGTGGGGCATGCAAGTTGCATGCGCTGCATGCTCAGCGCTCATAACGAACGTATACGTGGCACGTCAATTATCCGGCCCGTACGCAAGATGGCCGGCGAGGCCCAATGGGGAAGGGAGTTATGGGAAATAAGAGTGGAAATAGCCGGGCCCCGTTCCGCATCCCCCGCGGCCAACGCGCGCGGGCGGGACGGGAGACCGGTCGGGAAAATGGCAGCGCCCTCCAAATTTTCGTTATTGTAGTATAGATAATCCAGAAGCAGACCCAACAGACACTAATCTAAATTTTCCAGCCGGTTTTTGCTGATCAAACAATTTTACAATTCAAATATAAATGACTGCTGACTTACATGCTTCACAGTTTAATCATGTAGATATTCAGTCACAGTAATACATTTTACATGTACACTGTACAAGCAGTGACAAGCACAATTTTATTTGGAAAAGTTCGTACATCATTGCATTGTCCGTATAGCCTGCTATAATATAGGCCTGTTATGTTACAATACACATTTAAAACAAATTCACGATATTCCTCTCGGAATTTTTGACTCGATCACTGCTTTTTCTCCTTCAGTATAATCATCCTCCTGGTCCATGTTGCAGTTGAAATGCTCATACAAAAACGTTGACAAAAAAGTGCGACTCAGCACGGTCAAAATATCAACGAAAAACCACCGAAGACTATGAAGAAACAACGTGTGTGGAAAACAAACACAGCATCAATACGTCCGCCGCGCCGTGCCTGGCGCGGCCCGCGCTTAATTCAGTAAGCACGCAAGAGAGACAGTACACCAGACGGATGACGTAGCGGGTCTCAGTATTGGCTGCGGCTAGGTTGTGGCTGATCGCACAAGCCAGTGCGCGCGAACAACTGCAGCCGCAGCCTATTCGGACATGGCCTGTTCGATGACGTTTGAGTCTGGTTTACGTCCCTTTCGTCGTACATAAGAGCGAGGCGGCTTTTATACCATTATGGTAGCGGCAATAGCGCCCTCAATACAATAAAACATTTTTCTCTGACTGTGTGCGACGACGCCGGGGCATTTTTTTATTTTTTAATTTTTAATTTTATTTTTTGTATTACTTCTTCTCTCGCAACTCGGAAAATCGGGACGTTCCGATTTTCGGGAACTTTTTATCTCCGAAATCGGAACAGTTCCGCCTAAATCGGAACAGTTGGCAGGTATGCAAGGTTTCAAACAGGTGGTAAAAGTGGAGATTAACATAAAGGAAAATGCAGTGAAGGAAATGGGACTAAGACAAGTCTAATTTCATGAATACACATTGTTGTGATCTTCTAAGAAAATAATTTATACACTTGGGTCTCTAGATCTGTGGGAAAGTCAAACCTCCTAGCTTAAACAATGGTAGAGATACACTAAAAAAAAAAGTCATTCAATCTACATGTTCTAGGGGTAAAATATGAATCTTTCTCGACAGAAATCATTCCTCTGAGCAAATCATGTCATCTTTCAAAGAGAAACCATTACTTATAAAACAAAACTTGACAAACATATTTAACTCCTGAAAAACATTCATCCAACCTGTAAAACTAATCAAAGAAAACCGAATTCCTATAAAAACAGTGATCGTTCCCTAATCCAAAAATATCAAAATGGTAAGAAAGAAATCATAATTGTGCAGAATCCAAATCACTGACCATCATGTGAAAGGAAAATCTCAATGCTTTAAACTTAAACTTTCACAAAAACTTTCCAAAGACAAAAACAAACTTTAAACCATATCAAAGTAAAAACCTTCCAAAAACTGCACTAAAACTCAAAACATGATTATACAATATAAAATAAACAAGAATCTCACCAGTTGACTGTAAGCAGATCAAACACAACACAGGGCAGGTGCTCCCAAGAAAAGGGGAAAGAGAGGAAGCTCACGAATATAATACAACTCTCTTCTATGCCACTGGTCTGCTAAGTGAAGGGTCTGTGGTCTTATAGGGTGGCAGAGCACATGGTCTTAATTATCTAAGGGGTTATTGTTCAAAGGGGTCATGTTACTGGGGAAGAGGGAAAAGTTAATCAGGGGGATACACTTCTATGAAAGGATGGGAGATGCTAATAAAAAAAGCTGGATTAGTTCAGGGGAGATACTCCTATACTAAAACACAAAAAAATACAATGAAAAACGACAAGTCAAACTTGGCTCTGCCACACCAACACTCTTTAATGTGTCTTTACTGCAGTACAAAGACTACAAAAACAGACTGGTTCCGTAAGGATTACATGCCCTAGACTACATGTCTACGAGGCGGGTTCCAGAGGGAATTGTTGGTGCTACCAGAAAAAAACCTGGATGACGTCAGCTGCGAGCGTCTCATTTCTACTTCCCAGACGCGCGGCGGAATCGGCCAATGACGTGCTCCAATTTGATCCTGATGTTTATGAGGTGTAGTAATCATCTAATACTATCCGATTCGTTAGTGTGACGTCAGTTCCCTGGCCATAAACGCCCCCCTGGTCAAAGTTGGAACCGGACTAGCTAACGCAACTGTAGTGTTTATCCAATGAGCGTTAGTAATTCATGGTGCGTGCGCGTGTATGAGGTTTTTACTAAAGAACCGGATACTTTGATGCAAACGTTTACAAAGTTGTTATTGTCAGTTGTAATATTTGAAGAATTTGCTCATAGTGGTTTAAAGGTTTACAGGAATATCATGGAATCCTGCAGGGATTCGCTGTCAAGTGCATGTTGAGACGTCTTATTTCGGTGGCTTACGACTCAAATCTTGCAAACTTGCTTCAGTATACACTGGTTATGATTCATTTAAAATTTGTTTGTTTTAAATTCGGGAAACATATTTTTTTCTTAACGATTTAACGGAATTTGTTTAAAGCTTGTATATGTTTCGACTTTCGAGGACTTAGTCTCGGGCTAACTTAATGGCGGGAAAACTTGTAATGAGAGTTGGCAACACCTTTACACATACATTGTACTAAGCTGATCGAAGTTTTCAGACTATACATTCTGAACTAACCGACGCCCGGGGCCATTGCAATGGTCGTTTATTAACTTAGCTTTAAAGAGTTGGTATTTTTACTTGATAGTTCTAACAATTTGTTTACGGCAAAACTTCAAAATATTTTTTCCGATCTTGGGATGAATAAACTTTAGTCATAAACTCCCTATGACAGTGAACCCATTCCTATTGGTCGAGAGCCCGTCACGTGGCCGGTCTTAAACGAATGATAAAGACATGGCTGGCTGGTCTTGACATCGTTTCCAGTGTCACATGAAAAAAATGCTCACAAAGGAAAATAATGATCCTTTATACGTACTATAATTTTATCACGGTTTTTGCTATACAATAATATTAAAAATATTCAACCATGGGGCATTAGTACGTGGATTAGTTTAATTTCAAGAGTAAACAATAGCAGAAAAGTATAGTAATTATTGCTATTCACCGAGCCTCCGGCTCGGGTAATTATCAGCACCCAGACTCTAAGTGGTCTTAAACAGAGCGATAAATACCGACAGAGCACATATTTATTCCCATTCATAAATACCTTTTCGGTAAAAATTTTTCATATAATTCGTTCAAAAAATCCCAATTTTGTTCAACAAATTCACTTTATGCTTTTTGAAACATCCCTCTTGCAAAATAATGGAGTGTTCAGCTGGCGAGTAAGATGTAAACAACCCTTTTATAGAGATTGACGCGCGCGTATCATGTTCTGCGTGATGTCGCGCAGAACGCACCTGGCGCGTTGCGTTTTGAATTTAGAACTATGAAATTATGACTCTCTGGTAGTGTTGCGCATGCCTACGTGAGGATTGTGAACGTTCAACCAATGAAACGATAAGAGGCAGTGGATTTTTAGGAGTCCACATTTTATTGTGACACTGGAAAAGTGTTTAAGACCAGCTAGCCATGTCTTTATCATCCGTTTAAGACCGGTCACGTGACGGGCTCTCGACCAATAGGAATGCGTAAACTGTCTTAGGTATTATTTTATGAATTAATGTTTATGGGTCTTCGATTTAACTTATTTTACTATAATGATTTTACATTGTAAAATGTGCAGGGTTTTAGTCTGGATCTCGGTGTCAGTGTCTGTGATAACTTAGTTCAATGAATTAAATGTCTTTATGAACTGGTGAAAATAGTGCGTCCTTCCATTCATTATTTCACAGGTGCCTAAACGTGTATAGTTGACTTCGATTGGCAGTGTTGTAGTCGACTACGTGTTTTCGAGAACCGAGTACTGCCGAGTACTTAGGTTGCCGAGTACGAGTACGAGTATTTGTACCTCCGAGTACAAGATCAGATCTCCGAGTACGAGTACTTGTACTTCCGAGTACGAGTACGAGTACTTGTACGTACTAGTACGAGTATACGAGTACTCGCATTTTCGAATACGGCCATACGGCAAATGGTTATTGTGCGTAATTGGCCCAGGCCCAGTCAGACCGATAAACAGACCCATCACGGCTAGCTGTTAGATGTGTTTGTCTGGACTTGCACATGAGGAAAATCAGGAAATATCGATTTCTCAACAAGCCAATCAACAATTTCCAACTGAAAGAATCGATCAAATAAGGCCATGGTAAGTGAAGCTATAACATCCTCCCCCCCCCCTTCCCCCGAGTACTGCTATTCGAGTACAAGTACTTTAATGATCGAGTACAATTTCGACATGTCGAGTACGAGTACTTTGCTGCCCGAGTACGAGTACCGTCATTTCGAGTACGAGTACTTTGACATTCGAGTACGAGTACGAGTACTACAACACTGCTTCGATTCCCTTCCCCTATGGTGTTCTATATCTGCCATCTCGCGTGGCGGATCTCGCGTGGCGGATCTCGCGTCGCGCCTCGCGGATCTCGCGTCGCGCCTCGCGGATCTCGCCTCGCGCCTCGCGGATCTCGCCTCGCGCCTCGCGGATCTCGCCTCGCGCCTCGCGGATCTCGCCTCGCGCCTCGCGGATCTCGCGGATCTCGCCTCCCCGATCTCGCCTCGCGGATCTCGCCTCGCGGATCTCGCCTCGCGGATCTCGCCTCGCGGATCTCGCCTCGCGGATCTCGCCTCGCGGATCTCGCCTCGCGGATCTCGCCTCGCGGATCTCGCCTCGCGGATCTCGCCTCGCGTTTTTTTTCTTCTGGGTGTTGCGCATGCGCATTTCTTACGCACATTTTTATTCACAAGCCAATCTATAGGAGAGGCGTCTCTGAATGGGATATAGCCATCATTTCTCTTATATATATGCGCATGCGCAACACCCAGAAGAAAAAAAACGCGAGGCGAGATCCGCGAGGCGAGATCCGCGAGGCGAGATCCGCGAGGCGAGATCGGGGAGATCCGCGAGGCGAGATCCGCGAGGCGAGATCCGCGAGGCGAGATCCGCGAGGCGAGATCCGCGAGGCGAGATCCGCGAGGCGAGATCCGCGAGGCGAGATCCGCGAGGCGAGATCCGCGAGGCGAGATCCGCGAGGCGAGATCCGCGAGATCCGCGAGGCGCGAGGCGAGATCCGCGAGGCGCCACGCGAGATCCGCGAGGCGCCACGCGAGATCCGCGAGGCGCGACGCGAGATCCGCGAGGCGCGACGCGAGATCCGCGAGGCGCGACGCGAGATCCGCCACGCGAGATCCGCCACGCGAGATGGCAGATATAGAACACCATATTCCCCAGAACAAACTCACGGAAAAGTCTGGGAATATGGCTGACCCTGCAACTAAATGTCATTCACACTTTACTTCTGTCAGTTTAACTCATCTAGTTCCAAAGTCTACTTCAGCAGATTTTTCCCGACTATTTTGTGAACCTTAACACTCTAAAAACAACATAGTCAGAATATTGACTGGTTTTCCTAGTTATCGAAAATTGACTAGGAATTTAATTAAACATGCGAAATTCCACGTTGACCGATAATCGTTTTGACTAGTGTAACTGAGAATCTAGTCACAGTGTATTTTACGTCACGCAGATGGGTTTCCAACACTGCTCAAAGGGGCGAGACTAATTTATTGCGCGCGTATACGTCTAGCGTACGTACGTATACGTACGTAGTATGTACATGTACACTGCACTATACTAGCACACCGCCGTGTACGTACGTATATGTACATGTATCGATAGCGCAGGCTAGGCAGCGAGGGCGGCCGGGTCATGGACGAGTTTGTAGCAGAAAAGCTGGAGAGCTGGGGGATGGGCTGTCTCGTAAATACCTTTAAAGGTAGGTCTAAAGTTTGTGGTTTTGAACTTGTAGTATAGTATAGCTATAGGTAAATTGTAGTACATGTAGTCATGACATTCACTACTAGGCTTCGTAACGCGAACGACGTACGTTCGTACAGAAGAACGGCATGCATGACTTAAGTTCGGCCTATAAATTTAGGCTCGGCGAAAAAACAGTACGTTAAACTAGTTCTACTTCTAGTACCAGGCTTAAAAAAGAGGGCAAAAATAACAGTAAAATACCACGACAGGCGAGAAAATGTACTCCCTGAAACACAGATCCATATATAGACCTAAACGTTAAGCTTAAAGAAATCTTAAAAGCCTTTGAAATGTTCACAATATAGTTTTGAAAGAATGCAAAGTAAGCCGGGCCTAAGTACGAAATACGCGGCTGCGTATATCATTCAGTGCAAATCCGTGGCGGGAGACTAGCCGCAAGCGCCACGGGGCCTGTGCCGGGCCGGCCGTGGCCGCCCACCGCCGGCGTGGCATTTGGGCGCGACGCGATCAAATCGTTGATTGATTATGCAAAACTTCCTCCTTGTCTTTGCTATATCGTACACGTGTAAATAGAAGGGGTTGTGTCACTTGTTGGAACAGCCAAGCCGTGCCGCAATGCGCGCGGGAAACACCTCAGAAAATTTGCGGTTCGTTATATCTAAAAAACTTCCTCCCCGTTGAAGTATTTGTTTAGCGCGTAGATCAGAGGGGGTGTGTCACATTGTTACAACGGCAGCAGAAAACTAACGTTTGTGTTATTTATCGTTTTGTTTTCAGTCAAAATAATTATTCCCGGTCTGAATTCAAAGCATTAGGCCCTAGGACTACACTTTAAAAAAAGTTTTGTTACTTAGGCTATTCAATTTCTGGAGGACCACTTCCATTGGAGTCAACAAACAATGGTTTCAACTCAGAATGTTAGAATCTTGTAATATGATTTACAATTTGAGTAGGGCCTAGGCCTAAGCCTTAAAACTTGAGTCAAAATCACAAGTTCCTGATCTAGGTTAGCATGTTTAGGGAGGCTATAAATTGTTTGAATATAGCCTATTTTCTACATTTGTTTTTGATTTTGTAGAAAAAAATAAAAGAAACATTTTAAGTGTGGTTATTAACGTCGGAATATGCAAACCAGAGAAAAATGGATAAGGCCAAAAAAAAAAAATAGTCGGTCTCTGGTCAGACCGAAGTTCCGGAATTGATGCGGCGATGCAGGGTGTTTTTTTAGCAGGGGGTTGTGGCTTTTTTTTTTTTCAAGCTTGTCTTGTACAGACAAGGTGGGTAGGCCTATTATTTTGCTTTTTTGTGTCCTCATTATACATTGGTGTCCTCCATAATTTGCCTTGGTGCCCTTTATCATTTGCCTTGTTGCAATTTCCCCATTCCTTGGTGCTCCTTGCTACAAAAATTTGAGGAGGCTCGGCAATAGAGGGCGCTGTTGTAGCTTCCGTGTTAATTTGAAGAAATAAAAAGGTTGATGCGCATGATTAAAATCGACGCGCGCGCTGACCAGAGACCGAGTTTTTTTTTTTTAGGCCTAAAGCAGGGATTTTTTGCAACTCTGAAAAGTGAAATGTGTTGATTGTTCGCTTGATGCAGAGTATAGCCCTAGTCTATGGCCCGCACTGAGTAGACTCTACATGCTGGGCCATACGAACATTGATTCCCAAAGTGAGGGTTTGAAAATAAAAAATAAATAAAAAATTATAGGCCTACTTCAATCTTTCCAACTCATACTCGGAAGGTGAGTTCACGTACCGGCACCTATATGACCCATCAATATTCCCCCAAAATTAGGACTTTCCCGTGCTTCCTTCCTGGTGAAATTCATCTCTTAAAAAAAATAATTGTCAACCGAAGTGGAAGTTCATGAGGCGTTCACGACAGGCGGTTTTAGCCGAGTTGAAGTAGTCTGGTCCTGACCAAGATATTTCCCTTTCTCACACTTGAAGGTACTGCGTATGGTATATCATATTAAAAAAACCCACAGTGCCGCGCTCCTCGATTTAGCATATTATAATTAAGATGCGCGCACTGTGATTGGCTGGCTGTTCTGATCCCGCATGCGATTTTTTTTTCGGATATGATATGGCCATAACCAGACGCGTTCCCCTTCACGTGTGTACATTAAAGAAAGGGAAATATTTTGGTCGGAGCGGAACCAGACTACTTATACTTGGCAAGCTGCCTGTCATATGTCATGACCACTTCGGTTGACAAATTAATTTTTTTAAGAGACGAATTTCACCAGAAGGAAGCCCGGGAAAGTCCTAATTTGGGGGGAATATTGATAGGTACGGGTAAGTGAACGCACCTTCCGAGTATGAGTTGGAAAGATTGAAATATTGTTTTCCCCTTCAAATCCTCACTTTTGGCAGGAATCAATGTTCGTATGGCCCAGCATGTAGAGTCTACTGAGTGCTGGCCGTAAACTAAGGCTAGATGCAGAGTAAAGTGTGATTATTTTGCGTACAAAAAAGGAGTAGGATAGGCCTACAGTCATTTTCAACATGTTCAGGCTGCTTTCAGCTCAACTAGCCTACTCCATATGAATTTAAGTGACATTAGTTAAAAGGTTTACAAACTAATTTTCAAAATTTAAGCTCTTTTTATTTTGACTTTACGACATCAAACTACCAATCATGCCACTTTTCCTAGTTCCGGATCGGTTTAATCAGTTTTTCAGCCAGAACCACCATGGGTCAAGCACATTTTCTGATAAAGTATTATTTAATTTTCCAAAAATAGTTCATTCGAGAGAATTCCTGCAAATTTTGAATAAAGAATTAACGTAAATGATTTTGAAACTGAAAACCTTTGACCCAGCACAGAATACGTCACACGAAATTGATTAACACGCGTGTAGTTGGGTCGCAAGTGCACGCGTAATCTGGAACTAGGCTAGGCTTGTTTGAAAAGATCGCAGCTTTTTAAAACAAATGAATTGTACCTTTTTTTCCCTTCAAATTTCCTATGTTTTTCTGTCAACCATTTTTGAAGAAATCTGCCAAAAAATCCATTCTGTCAAATCCATTTGTCAAACTCGTTTTTTAACAAAACATTTGTCAAAGTTAGCCGAAAATCAGCCGTCGTCACCCTAAGACAAATATTATGCATGCACAGCGGGACTATTGCTATTTGGCCCTAAGTGCGCGGCGCGGTGGGAACAGTCACTGCTGCACTAGCACGTACACGCCCATGTGTTTTCATACATGCATGCAGCTCTATGCGTTATGCAGATTTGTGCACATACAGTATACAGCCGGCCATCTGTACACGCGTACGATATGGCGTGGCACTTATGTTCGAGACTATTTCACGTTTGACCTCAAAAACCCGATTGAAATGAAATTTTCCCACAATGTTTCTGAATGTACAAAGAGAATGTATAACCTTTTGGTTTGGTAAAAATGTGAGTAGTTCCGGAGAAATCAGTGACTGATATCAGTGGTTATATAAGCTACTATTTATGATGTTAGAGGTAATTTACAAGTAAAGCTTTTCTTTTGAACCCTTTCTTTTTCTTCTAGAAAATGAAATTGACACTGAAGCCTTCATGCTGTTGGCAGGTGATGAGGACTTAGTGAGGACGATGGTTCCTATCCCAGGACGCAGGCTTAAACTTAAAAGTCGTTTGTCTTCGTTGGCAACTGAGCATGCTGAGAAAGAGGTGAATACGAAGTAGTTCTTGACGTGAGTTCAATTTGTCTAAAATATGGGAACGTCATCCAGGGAGACACTGCAAATTTGGTGTGGCACTTGAGAAACTACCATGCTGTGATGGCCATGTATTTACTGAGATGACTGTAATGTCATGAGGACTTCTGAGGGAGATGGTTCCTGTCCCAGGATGTAGGCTTAACTTAAAAGTTGTTTGTCTATTTTGGCAACTGAGCATGCTGAGAAAGAGGTGAATACGAAGTAGTTCTTGATATGGGTTTCATTTGTCCAAAATGTGGAAACGTCATCCAGGGAGACACTGCAAATTTGGTGTGGCACTTGAGAAACTTTCATAGATGCTTGGATGGCCACATATTTACTGAGAATGTGATATGCAGCCAGGATGGATGTGAACGAAATTTTGATAAATACATCACCACTTTCACCCGCCACTTAATTTCAAAACATGGAAATAGCAATGCAGATGGTGATCACCAAGTTGAAAACAGACAGCATAATGAAGAAGATGACGTTGCAATTCATTCAGACTCTGATGAAAATGATGATGATAATAATGTAGGTGCTCATGAGAACTTGCAATATTGGGATGAATTTGGTGAGGCTGAGATTGAAGAAAAAGCTGCTTCAGTTGTTGCAGAGTTACTAGCTTCCAGTAGCGTGGTGCAATCAAGTGTAACAAAAGTGGTAAACAATTCGTCAGATTTAATATCCGACATTGTAACTTTTCTTCAAATGAAAACAGTAAGCTTTGCTGAGAAAAAAGAAATTGGGGCTGAAGATCCGGAATTTGTTCAATTGATGCAGTGTTTTGCAAACCCGACAATTAATAATCCATATGGAAAATTTTCAACAGCTTACAGGCAGAGAAAATACTTCGAAAACTGTCAGAGTTTTATCAAGCCTTGTGAAGTACCAATTGGAGTTGGATATTATCAACGGAACAATTTAATCACAGGTAATATTCAGCAAACAGTACATCAACTAACTCTTCAATATATACCTGTGACATGCCATTTCATACGTCCTCTTGCCTAGCGCCCTCGCTTGATTGTATTATGTATTCCTCTAGAGCCCCCAGCCAAGCCAACATTCCTTAGGACCCCCCACTTGTCCACTAGTTCTGATTCCCTCATTCCCACCATAGAGCCTGGACAGTGAACAGCTCTGTGGACCACTCAGCTATTATTTCCATAATTGACCGAAGATCAGAGTTTTATGTATTCCTCCCATTGAAGTTTGCAAGAAGCTAGGCTAGGGTAAGTGTCTATTTTATTTTGTGTTCTTTAAGAGTTTCAGAAGTTGTGTTTAATGGTTTAATTATTATCAAGTTACCTACTTTCTCACTGATGCTTTCTTCAGAGGTTAGAAGTTCTTTTAATCATACATTATCTACAACTAGTTCTCTTAGAAATGTATAGAATTGCTTTTCCTATCATTTATTATTATTTGTTATTTTCTGATTGATAGTTTTGCTGAGAAATTAGTATCTTTAGTTTCCTTTACCTGACTTAGTTTAGTGGCCAAACTTTCCCATGCTTTGTAGTGGATTGCCACCTGTTAAACATCACCACTGTGGAATGTTGCTTGCCTCTCTGGCCAGAGTAGAAATCCCCTTAGGCCTTATGCTGAGTGTAATGCTAGTGGTTAGGAAGTGAGCATATCGATAGTCCCTATTGCTACACAGCATTGTTTTATCGATAGTGCCTCCAGTGTACTGTGGTTTATGTTGAGTCTGCTCAAGCAATTGATATGTGATCACTGCGACATTGCCTGGCACTAGATGGACCACTGTTTATAAACTGCCCCTGATAAGAGTGTGCAGGTTTTCCTATATTTTGTCTGAGTAAAGCTAATTATGTATTCGCTCTGTTCTGGAAAAGTACATGTACAAGCAAGCTTTTGTTTTTCTTTATTCAAGTACCAGACTGTTTAGCCTTGGATAGACGCTTTAGTTTTATGATTTACTTTTAGTATATACTCCTCTTATTTCTTAGGTTTGATACAAAACATTTAGAGTTTATTATTCTTATAGTTTGTTTTTGATTAAGATTTCACTCACTTACTAATATATTTTTTGACTCAGTACAGAACCATTTTATGCAGTTTAGCTGAGGTTGTGTTGTATACTTTAAGTATAAGAGTTTTAAGACTAAAGCAATCACTTGCCTTGTTCACTCTTTGGACCAACATAACTTAACTTTCTGTTGACAGTTAACAGCATATTCTTCCTAGTTAGAGTTTAACTTTCTTTCTTTATATTATGCATTTTCTTATTTGTGAATTCTTTGTTCTTTCTCACGAAGCAATGTATTTACAAAGAATTGTGTTTTATATCTTTTCAGGGTTTTTATATGCAGACACCATATTAAAGAACACACCAGTCAGAGTATGCTTGTCTCGAGTGCATAATTTCTGACGGTCACATTTGGCGTCGTAGACAGGATATGTGTGTTGACAACTGCAGCCCCTAGCCTAGGAGGAGGTGTTTTCTCGCCTAGTCCTACCACTGACCTACAATGGAGGGGACCGACGCTCTGGAGAAGCTGCAAGCAGAGCTCGAGGCTGTAAAGAAGGCGCTACAAAAGCAACAAGAAGAGAAATCCAACGTTGCAAGTAGCAGCTCCTCTGGTTGGACAGCAGCTCCAACGCAACAAAAGCAGATTTATGTTGCATCAGGACGAAGGTTGGAACGCTTTAGAGGAATTCCAGAGAAGTCCAGTGACCCAACCATTGAAGAGTGGGTGAGCGACGTGAGGTGTCAGTTAGCAGCAAGACAGCTGAAAGAGGACGAGAGTGGAGCTTTCATCCTCGATCATCTTGCTGGAAAGGCACGCCAGGAGATTCTTGGAAGGGGTGATGCAGTCACCCACCCAGAGGAAATCTTCCAAATCCTGCTTAAGGTTTTTGGCGATGGTGATACCCTTCCCCAACTTCAGCAGAGGTTTTTCTCGTACAAACAGGCATCCAACGAGGACCTCCTGACATGCTCCCTGGAGCTAGTCAAGCTTTTCACCAGAATGTCAAAGCTTGACCCTTCAATCGAGGCAACGAAGGGAAGGACCCTGAAGGGACGGCTGGCAGAGGCAGTTCGTGATGAAGGTCTACAGCGAGAACTACGTCGGCTTAATATTGAGGCAC
Organism: Patiria pectinifera; assembly: GCA_029964075.1. Lineage (NCBI taxonomy): Eukaryota > Metazoa > Echinodermata > Asteroidea > Valvatida > Asterinidae > Patiria > Patiria pectinifera. Next base: position 33,621,803 of record CM057142.1, read on the forward strand.
CTACCCTGTCGTTCTTTGATGTCAGAGACCGCGCCATTGAGTGGCTGGGTTGCAGACAAGGCAATCGCCACAAGGAAGCAACGGTGCAAGAGGTCAAGGCAGCGGATGACGCTGGAGGTCTGCAGTCCCTCCTCAGGAAGCAGAGCGACCAACTGCAGAAACAGCAACAGCAGATAGATGCCCTCATTAAGGCATTCAGTGAGACTCCAAAGAGCTGGAGAAACCAAGGCCCCCGAAGGTGCTTTAACTGCCGTTCAACAGGGCACCTTAGGCGCCAATGCCCCTATCCACCACAGTCCCCGGTGGGTGGCTCTTCTTCAGCCAGGCAACAGTTTGTTCCTGAGCAGTCTGCCAATCAGCAGAGCATGTACAACCCCCGTGCACAGCAATTTGTTTCTGAGCAGTTTGCCAATCAGCAGAGCGTGTACAAACCCCCTGCACAGCAATTTGTCCCCGAACAGTCCGCCAATCAGCAACTTGGACCCCAGCAGCCAAACCCCCAGATGCCGACCCCCAGACAGCCATTAAACTAGCAAGGCCTGCCATTATGAGCCAAACGACAGGCCATCAGATTTCATCAAGAGAGAGTGGCTCAATTATTGAGAGGGCAGTAGGGAACTGTCCAGTGGCACGTGTGAAGATTGGAGGCACAGAGGTGACATGTCTACTTGACACAGGAGCACAGGTTTCGACATTGACTGAGTCTTTCTTCAAAGAGAACTTCTCCCAGGAAGACTTAATCGACATACATTCCCTGCTCCACATCTCAGGTGCCCAGGGTGCCGAAATCCCCTACGTAGGATATGTTGAGCTGCCCCTTCGAGCATTGGGTCAGACCTTTGTTCAAGCAGGTTTCTTGATCGTAAAGGATCCGGTGAGCACACCAATGGCAGAGCGTAAACAACAAGTACCTGGAGTAATTGGATCGAACATCTTCAGGGACATGAGGCAAATTCTTCAGAAGGTCATTGGACCAGGGTTCCTCCAAAGCTTGAGTAGCAGTTCCGGAGGAGCAGAGTGGGCTCACGTCCTTGCCCTGTATGAGGAGGTGCGGAGTGCAGCACTGCAGCCAGACGTCCCAGGAAATGTTCGTATTAGTGGGCAGAAGCCCATTTTAGTGCCTGCCAACTCTCTGCTCGTCGTCACATGTTCAGTTAAGCCTACATCTGGCAATACTTATCAAGCTATGGTAGAACAGTTAGATGTTCACACCAAGCATCTTCCGCAGGGTTTGATGGTCGCCCCAGCTCTTGTCAGTGTTGATAAGAGTGGCACAATTCCTGTACAAGTAGCCAATTTCAACGAAGATGATGTCTACTTACAACCTAGAACCCCAGTTGCCGTAATCTCTAAAGCTTACCCTGAGTATGGCACCTCCCACATCCTTGCATCCCAATCTGAAGTACATGTGCAGCATGAATCAGCAAACAATGACATTTCATCCCAGCTGATGGCAAGGATTAATGTGGGTGATGACATAGATGACAAGCAACGGCAAGATTTGAGAGAGTTAATCAACAGATATAGCGAGGTCTTCAGTGAGGATGACGATGATATTGGGTACTGCGGTAAAATTGAGCACCGGATCATCACCACTGATGACATACCAGTCAAGGTCCCACACAGACGCATCCCTCCCCACCTATGGCCCGAAGTGAGAGACCACATCGAAGCATCCCTGAATCGGGGCATCATACGAGAGTCCTCAAGTCCATATGCCTCGCCTGTGGTCCTTGTCCGGAAACATGATGGTAAGCTGAGGATGTGCGTTGACTACAGAGCACTCAATGCAAAGACACATAAAGATGCGTACCCGCTTCCAAGAATCGATGAAGCGCTTGATGCACTTAACGGAGCCAAGTACTTCTGTAGTCTGGACCTCGCTCATGGCTTTTACCAAATTCCAGTCGAAGAGAGAGACATCGAAAAGACAGCATTTCGTGTTGGCACAGGTGGTTTATACGAGTTCACACGTATGCCATTTGGCCTATGCAATGCTCCCGCCACCTTCATGCGCGTTATGGACAAGGCCTTCGGTGATAAGAACTTCCAGTCCCTCATAGTTTACCTTGATGATATTCTAGTGTTTGGCCAAACCTTCGAGGAGACCTTAGGACGGCTACAGATGGTCCTTCACAGACTTCAACAGTTTGGCTTGAAGGTAAAGCCAGAGAAGTGCCATTGGTTTGCAGCAAAGCTCCGGTACCTGGGACATGAAATCTCAGCAGATGGCATTTCACCAGACCCAGAGAAAGTCAGAGCTGTCACCGAATGGAAGCGGCCGTCAACAGAAGGAGAGCTCCGAAGTTTTCTTGGCCTGGCAAGCTATTATCGTCGCTTTGTCCCTGGGTTTGCTAAGGTGGCTGCTCCACTCCATGCCCTGCTAGGTGGCACCGTGAAGAAGAAAGGCAAGAGGAAAGCATCTACAGCTGTGTTAATATCTGACGCTTGGGGTGAGACATGCGAGACGTCCTTCAAACAGCTTAAAGAACTCCTGACAAGTTCTCCACTATTGGGTTACCCGAACTTTGTACGTCCATTCATTTTGGAAGTGGATGCCAGCCACCACGGTCTTGGCGCAGTTCTTTCACAAGAACAGGAGAAGGGTCGTGTGGTCCTTGGATACGCAAGTAGAGGCCTCAGAGGAAGTGAGAAAAACATGGACAACTACAGTAGCATGAAGCTGGAGCTACTGGCATTGAGATGGGCCATCACGGTGAAGTTCCGTGACCTTCTGCTGGGAGCCGACTTTGTTGTTTATACCGACAACAATCCCCTCAGCTATCTTCAGTCTAATTCCAAGTTGGGTGCTACCGAAACACGATGGGCTGCTGAACTAGCACAGTTCAGATTCACAATCAAGTACAGGTCTGGACGCAGTAACCAAAATGCAGATGCCCTGAGCAGAAAGGTTACACACAGCAAAGAGCCAACGACTGCAAGGTTTGAGGAGACTACTGCCGACACAGCACCTCACCTCAAACCCTGCACAACAAATGTTCCTAATGACTTAAAAGCAGCCATACAGAACACCATCACTGAAGTTGGTTTGAATGAAGTCCGCAGCAGCGCAGATGTAGCCCCGCTCACAGCAATGTCCACAATCCCATCTATCCCTAGTGAGGACATGGCAGCAATGCAGAGGGCAGACGATGACATCAGTCGACTATGGCACTACTGGGAGCGGAAGCAGAAGCCCTCCCTCCGTCAATTGATGAAAGAGACACGTACTACTCGTAAACTGCTTCGTCTGTGGGACCGTCTTACAGAACAGAACAACGTACTGTATAAGCAGAAGGTTGAGAATGGTTCAACGGTACGCCAGCTTCTCCTTCCTAGTGCCCTCAGACAAAAGGTGCTTCAAGCTCTTCATGACGAGGCTGGACACCAAGGTGTAGAGAGGACAACAAAGCTCGCCCAGTCTCGGTGCTACTGGCCTGGGATGTCCACGGACATTGAGACCCACTGCAGGCATTGTCAAAGATGCACTTTGGCGAAAGCTGGTAGGAAACTTCACCCAACTATGGGGTCACTCATTGCGAAGAAGCCGCTGGAAGTCCTAGCTATGGACTTTACAGTCCTCGAACCAGGCACAAACAACATCGAGAATGTTCTGGTGCTGACAGATGTGTTTACCAAATTCACGCAAGCAGTGCCTTGCAGGGATCAGAAAGCGAAGACGGTTGCCCGTGTCCTTGTTCGAGAATGGTTTGTTCGCTATGGTGTGCCACGGCGACTGCACAGTGACCAAGGACGGAGCTTCGAGGGCAGAGTTATCCAAGAACTCTGTGAAATGTATGGAATTTCTAAGTCACGGACAACACCGTATCACCCAGAGGGCAACGGCCAATGTGAGAGATTCAACCGTACTCTCCATGACCGGTTGAGGACCCTTCCTCCTGCACACAAACGACGATGGCCAGAGTTCCTGCCTGAACTCCTGTATGCCTATAACACCACACCGCACTCATCAACAGGTTTCTCACCGCATTACCTCTTCTTCGGTCGAGAGCCTCGACTGCCAATAGACCATCTTCTTGGTGTGCAGAATGATAGCACTGAAGCCGATGACCATGACAATTGGGTCTCAGAGCATCGCAAGAAAATGCGGATGGCATATGACATGGCCTTGGAGAAGATGGAGAAAGAGGCAGCAAGGAGAAAGGCAAGGCATGACCAGAATGCCGACGACACCGACCTACCAATGGGAGCAACGGTCTTCCTCCGAAACCGTGACATGAGGGGACGCCACAAGATTAGTGATGTGTGGGGATCCATTCCTTACAAAGTGGTGGGTAGGCCTAACCCAACTGGGCATGTCTATATGGTTGCTGCACTTGAGGGAGATGGGGAAAAGACGTTGAATAGGAGAGATCTGCTCGAGGCACAGGCTTGGGCTGTGCAGGATGTTGTGCAAGATGCTGCACAAGATGTAGCCCCACAGCGTGATAGGCCGTTGCGTCCTGTCATCGACACCCCAACGTCATCTGCAGAGTCTGATGATGATGACAATGTACTCATTTACACGGAGAGTCGAGAAGAGACAACAGAGCCCATGGTGGAAGCTACTGGTCCGGAAACAGCAGGGGAGCACCCAGTCACACCAGCAGATCCCAAAGTAAATGTTTCAGATGAGTGCCTACCAGTTCAATCATCTTGTGCCCCATTACCAGCTGAACCAGTTATGGAAGAGCCTGAACCTGTTCTGCCAAGACGTTCTACCCGTTCCACAGCCGGACAACATTCTAATCCCCACCGTGAGCCGAAGGCAGCTGTTCAGTCCGAAATACCTGTCCAGATGCCACCAGCAGCCCCATTGATTGACCCTCAAGTCCTGGCAGAGATGTCGAAGGCCCAACTGCTACTGGCACAGATGCTGGCTGGCGTTTCAAAGAGCACTGTCTGACTTATGTTATAATTTCGTTATCACGTGTAGCATTTAGTTATTATTATACTGTATAAGATTAGTTATAGCGTATTTACTTATTATTTTCTTTTGAGTTGTCGGGACGCCAACTTTAAAGCAGGGGAGTATATGTGACATGCCATTTCATACGTCCTCTTGCCTAGCGCCCTCATTTGATTTTATTATGTATTCCTCTAGAGCCCCCAGCCAAGCCAACATTCCTTAGGACCCCCCACTTGTCCACTAGTTCTGATTCCCTCATTCCCACCATAGAGCCTGGACAGTGAACAGCTCTGTGGACCACTCAGCTATTATTTCCATAATTGACCGAAGATCAGAGTTTTATGTATTCCTCCCATTGAAGTTTGCAAGAAGCTAGGCTAGGGTAAGTGTCTATTTTATTTTGTGTTCTTTAAGAGTTTCAGAAGTTGTGTTTAATGGTTTAATTATTATCAAGTTACCTACTTTCTCACTGATGCTTTCTTCAGAGGTTAGAAGTTCTTTTAATCATACATTATCTACAACTAGTTCTCTTAGAAATGTATAGAATTGCTTTTCCTATCATTTATTATTATTTGTTATTTTCTGATTGATAGTTTTGCTGAGAAATTAGTATCTTTAGTTTCCTTTACCTGACTTAGTTTAGTGGCCAAACTTTCCCATGCTTTGTAGTGGATTGCCACCTGTTAAACATCACCACTGTGGAATGTTGCTTGCCTCTCTGGCCAGAGTAGAAATCCCCTTAGGCCTTATGCTGAGTGTAATGCTAGTGGTTAGGAAGTGAGCATATCGATAGTCCCTATTGCTACACAGCATTGTTTTATCGATAGTGCCTCCAGTGTACTGTGGTTTATGTTGAGTCTGCTCAAGCAATTGATATGTGATCACTGCGACATTGCCTGGCACTAGATGGACCACTGTTTATAAACTGCCCCTGATAAGAGTGTGCAGGTTTTCCTATATTTTGTCTGAGTAAAGCTAATTATGTATTCGCTCTGTTCTGGAAAAGTACATGTACAAGCAAGCTTTTGTTTTTCTTTATTCAAGTACCAGACTGTTTAGCCTTGGATAGACGCTTTAGTTTTATGATTTACTTTTTAGTATATACTCCTCTTATTTCTTAGGTTTGATACAAAACATTTAGAGTTTATTATTCTTATAGTTTGTTTTTGATTAAGATTTCACTCACTTACTAATATATTTTTTGACTCAGTACAGAACCATTTTATGCAGTTTAGCTGAGGTTGTGTTGTATACTTTAAGTATAAGAGTTTTAAGACTAAAGCAATCACTTGCCTTGTTCACTCTTTGGACCAACATAACTTAACTTTCTGTTGACAGTTAACAGCATATTCTTCCTAGTTAGAGTTTAACTTTCTTTCTTTATATTATGCATTTTCTTATTTGTGAATTCTTTGTTCTTTCTCACGAAGCAATGTATTTACAAAGAATTGTGTTTTATATCTTTTCAGGGTTTTTATATGCAGACACCATATTAAAGAACACACCAGTCAGAGTATGCTTGTCTCGAGTGCATAATTTCTGACGGTCACATACCTATAAAAGCTGTTTTGAAAATGTTGCTGGAGGCTGAAAATATTTGGAAACTGATGGACACTCACGTACCAAGTGACGATGGCTGCCTGAGAGATTTTCATGATGGACGGTTATGTCAAGAAAGTAATCTTTTTTCATCAAAGAGAACAATCAAATTAGTTCTGTACATTGATGACTTTGAAGTTACGAATCCCCTAAGCCCAAAGGCAGGTGTTCATAAATTGACTGCTGTGTACTTCTCCATTTTGAATGTGCCACCAAAACTTAGGTCTGTTCTCAGTAGTATATTCATGCTTATGCTGTTCAATAGTGGCCACAGTAAATATTTTGGATACGGACCATTATTTGAGCCACTGATCAGAGACTTGAAGCACCTCTGTGCCGTTGGACTAGAGGTAAATTCTGCTGAGTTCCATGGAGTTGTCAAAGTTGTGATTGCTCAGGTGGTGGGCGATAATTTGGGAATCCACTCACTCTTTGGCCTGGCTGAAGGCTTTACAGCAAATTATCCTTGTCGGAGATGCAAAATGCACCGTGATGAAGTGTGGTATGCAACAACAGAGAATCCTGATTGCCTACGCACAAGGGAGAACTATGAAATTGACCTTCAGCAAAACAACCTTCAGATCACTGGAATCAAAGGTCCATGCCCCCTTAATGAACTACCTTATTTTCACACTGTGAACAATGTAACATTTGATATAATGCATGATATGCTTGAGGGGGTTTGTCCTCTGGAAGTGAAGCTAGTGGTGAAAGAGCTTATCAGAAAAGGCCTGTTCACTCTGGACACTTTGAATGCAAGAATTATGAGTTTCAATTATGGCAGTCATGAGGTTAAGGATAAACCTACACCATTAAGTGAGGGTGCTGTCAACAACCCAGATTCTTCGCCAGGACAAAATGCGGCACAAATGTGGTGTCTAATTCGCAACCTACCTCTGATTATAGGGCAGCTGGTGCCAGAAGGTGACACTCATTGGGAGTTAATTCTTCTCTTGCTGGACTGCATGCAGCTAATATTTGCGCCAGTCATAAGCAAGGAAGAACTCATCTACATGAAGCATTTGATCAGGGATCACCACTCGTACTATCTGGAGTTGTTCGGTGATCGTCATCTTAGGCCTAAACACCACCACATGATACATTATCCTCATGCAGTCGAGCAAGTAGGTCCTCTTCTACATCTGTGGGTAATGAGATTTGAAGCTAAACACAACTTCTCGAGGAGATTGTCCCACATAATCTGCAACTTCCAAAACGTTGGCAAAACCTTTGCTTACAGACACCAGATACAGCTGTGCTACAATATGTTGTCCAAGAAATCGCATCGTGAGAAGCATGTTGAAGTAGGTCCAGGGTCATCAGTGTTGCTTTTGTCATTAGACTTTGCTGAAGTGATTTCAGAGGCACTGCATGTTGGATTGTATGATGACATATTTGTTGCTAATTGGTGCAAGGTCAATGGAATTGAGTACAAAAGGAACCAGATGTTGATTGTTGACAAATATGATGATGACCACCAGCCAATGTTTGGAAAAGTAACCAATGTTCTTGTCAGGGAGGTCGATGTGTTCTTTGTGTTGGACAAATGGCATACTTCAGGGTATAATCGGCACTTTCATTCCCATGAAGTACAGCCAAGAGGATGCATGAGATAGGAGTAATCAGCGTAAACTCTCTGATAGATTACCATCCTTTGCAAGCTGTCAACTTGGATCCCCAAAAGCAACTGCACTTCATCACTTTGAGGAGCAAAATTCCCTGAATACTCAAGTGCTCATCTTTGGAGGTCTACTGCATGCATGAAGGTGCCAACGTCTACTTAAATAAAGGTACTTTGTGTTACTATTATCTCTAATAGGACACCATATAGGTAACAACTGCGTATTCAATGCCATCAGGTGTGTGTGCACGCAGTGTGCAAAATGTTCTTAACACTTATATAAGTATGAGAAATTTCTTCGAAATACGACGCAGCTGATGCGCATGATGAAAATTTGACACATAAAAATGGCCGTGCATGTTGCAAACTGTAGAAGTTTTGTGACGTCATTTGAGAGAGACCTATTCTGATCGAGCCATCAACAATTAAGTTCCTTGTTAATAACTCCATATAGTTACTTGATCTTAAGAGAAATGCAACTGAATGTCTTTGTCTTGACTTGGTCTAACAAAATGTATAAAACACATTTTAATTTTGGATATATTCTAGCTAGTTCCAAATTATTTTACAAGAGGGAGGAAATTTCCCATAAAACCTGTTTTTCTCCAGACTGAGGAAATTAATACTATTAGAGGAACTATTGGACCTCATACCATCATACTTGAAACACTAGTGATGCACTGTCAAATCTAATTAGTTTGTACATGTGACACTTTTTGTTCTTGAAACTGACTGCATTTGGTAATGGTTCGAATGTCATTTTTTGTAAGCTTCATCATAATAGACAGTGGTCTTTAGTCTTGTCCAGTATAGCCAATATCAAATTATGCTCATTTCTTGGGGTTTTTTTCTGTCAGAACCAAGCAAAGGGCGATGCCCCAAGGAATGCCCTACAAATTGAATCAGATGATGGAAACGTACCTCCAACATCAAGACCAGATGCTCAGGGCCACAGTCGCTATGATTGCCACGGTGCATTTGTAAGTATATGATGTATAAAATAAGGCCAGACCAAAAACAACAACTTTTGTTTAGGTCACCCTACCGACCTTTTTTTTTAAGTAATAAAATGGAATCCAACAAAACGTTATTGGTTATTGGAAAAACAAATATTATACCAACTTCCTATCAAAATTGGTCAGAATCGCCGACTGCCAAAAATATTTATTGGCATTAAACAGCAACTATTTTTTTTGTGGTAATAAAAAAAAAATGTCCGAACCATGAATTCGAATGAAGTACAAAATATGAACTTTGTTATGTGCATGCATGCACAATGCCTACTTAGGCAACAAGTACACTTGCAACCGGATACTTGGCTACTTTTGGGAATAACATACAAATATGGAAAGTTGCTATACAGACGCTTCCATATAGTCATGTGTTACTTGCAGACATTGCAAGTATAAATTAAGACGCGGTCAGATTTGCCATGCACGTCGACTATTGTCAATTTGTTGATTGCAAGATCGTGCATGTGGACCACCATGTGACCTATGAGACACGTTTGAAATTTTAAGTTTACTTTCACTCAACTCAAGTCGGTGACGAATGGTGGTTGTTTATGCCCGTGCAGTTACCAGTATGTATTACTTTATCTCATAAATATTCATCAGGATACCGCGGCATTTCATTTTAAAATTAAAAAAAAATTAAATAAAAGCCATTGTAATGCTAACCTTACAGCAACTGAAATGTCCCCCCTATGTAATTTTCAACACACCCATTGGATTCAAAAGCAATCAACACACGAGGCACACGTATGTACGCCTGCTAATTGAGTGCGCAAGTTTACAATGATCGTTTGGAAGATTTGGAAACATTAAGCACTAGGTTTATCTTTTTATATTTTCTTTTTCCTTTGACTAGGATGTGAGAGCAATTCTCCAGGATATACCAAAGAAAGCAGTGATCTGGAACGAAATGGAAGCAGGACAACTGTCTGTGAAATCTCGAATCATGGTGGTGCGTACACTGGTTGCCTGGATGATTGAGCGATATACCAGCAAGTAAGTGAGCCGATTCATATGAAGCATGTGAATTTTTTACAGTTTGGTTCGCGAAAAAATATTGAAAACAAAAATAGAGAAGAATGCCAGAATAAGGGCAAGAACTTCATTAGTCAAAATGAGAAGTGCATCAGTATGTGTGTTTTTAAGATTTGGTTTTTCCCTTATCACTGACATAATTTAATAAGCACTGTGTATTCGTTGGAGCTACAGCTAGTGTAAAATTTACAATCCTTTGCGGGGGTGGAGCAGGACGCGAACCCATGCCCTTTTGCCTGCTAGTGCAGATGTTAATTATCAACACTCAACGACTGATCCAGCTGGGTCAGCCAACAGGTTCAAACTCTAGTTATACCGTAGAAAAGCAAGTTTTCAGTGAGCTCTGCTGTATAGTGTTGTAACGCCGAGCTTGCTGCGAGCTTGCTGTGCTTGCACAGGTTCAATGTTTGAGACAAAAGCTTGCGAACTTGTAGAAAGGAGTTTGCAATTTTCCAGCTTGTGATACTTGAAAATCCCACAAATTTGCATTATTTATTAATCAATTTCCAGGCCACCAACCAACATAAAGATTGCACTTGCCAAAGCTGTGGTGAATCAGTTCCAAAAGCTTAAAGACTCTGACGGAGAAGGATATGTAAGTACATAACGGCTACCTTTCTATTGTGAGTTTTCCTGTATTTATGTAAATTTCATTTATACCTTCTATGAGCTTAATTTGTCTAGACTGGCACCATTTTGATTAAAACTAGTATTGATGACATTCAAACAAAACTTTTTTTTTTCAATTTGCTCATTTCAAAGCATGAAATAAGCAGTTTTAGCACATATATTAATTTAATTAAGCAGTTTTAGCACATATATAATTAAAATATATTTTCCTCCAATCATCATCCAAAAATCTTGATCACACACTATTACATTGTGTTTTTTAATACATTATATGTTCAGTTTGTCTCACATTTTGCGCATTTCCTCGTCCTTTTGTGTATCATATTTGACAGTATTTCACAAGCTGCGCGGACCAATTCTACCACGATAGATTAGTTAGGGGACAGAATGTTAGACTTGAAAAGCCATGTGAAGGCAGTCTTAGAGAGAAGTTTGGATAATTTTTACAATAGCTAGTGCTCTCTTAATTGTGTAGTTAACACACTTAAATTGCAGGATAAAAATATAGATTGTTTTACATGTTACACTAAAGTATTAACTTGTTCCAAGCTGTCATTTTACTTCAGTTGTTAGGTAGATCACAACTGAACATTACACCAAAATTGCCTTTGGAAAGCTAGTTGACTTATTTTTTTAATGCACACATACAGGAGGCATGGTTCTCCCCATCTAAGGGCAAACGAGAAGCGTCAGGCTATCTAGAATACAGACTAGTCAACGTACGAAAGAGGGCACAGACTCATCAGGCTACATCTTCAACTTCCTTGTCTCCCAAGAGAACGAAACTGGAGAGTAGTACCGGAGACTTAACAGGTACATGTACATGTAGGGCCTACAGTCAGCCAGAGTTGTAACAAGTCACAGAATTTTGTGACTTAATTGATTCGGTCATTTCAAGGAAGTGCAAGTCGAGTAGAGTATTAGGTGAAGAAGGTTGAGTCGAGTCACATTTATGCTTGAGTCAATTTGGCATTCATCTAATAAATTTCCGAAATTTCATGATGAAACCAAGAATTTGGAAATGCGTTGAAAGTTTGGATCCATCTGTAGGATAGTAGTTTGTGCACTGTATTATAAAACCATGAGGTTGGACTCTAGAATCTGTGATATATGGCATATATTTGTACGCAATACAGTCAAGATACAAATGTACATGGAAGATACCTTTCTATGTTCACATCTTTTGTGCATTTTTCCTCCCTTTTTTAATGTAACAGATGACTTGCCTGATGAAGACCTGGGGGAAATGAAGGCCTGGTTAAAGTACAACAAGGAGCCCAAACAGACGGTTAGCACATACATGGCAAGGACGTGTAAGGCACGAGCATCCTGGATAAGAGAAACCATTGAGTCACCTGTCTCTGAATGGCCCCGCCTTCTTGATACTCCTGGGATGGTAAGTTGCAGAGTGAAGTCTGATTTCCATTTTATACACATGCTGTGACATGATATCTGAAGTAATGACATGAATGATGTGCAAACCCGACCCGAAACCGACCTGACCTGAAACCGACTTCGGGTCGGGTCGGGTCGGTTTAGCCATCTTTTGAAAAACCTAAATAAACCGAAATAAACGGAAACAGTTGGGACATTCAGGTGATGCAATATTATTGACAGTCACTGTGACCGCAGCCCAGTGTGGTGTGGCCAATGAGCGCACTATCAAGTTTCCACGGTGTTTAGTTTCTCCAGTCGGATTGGGACTGACAGTGAAATAGATAGATTGTAACAGTTTTCATGATATCACGTGGTCACCATGCGTTTGTTCAATAAGCCGAGTTACTCTCGATCATCAGTATGACAGAGAGAGAGACGATGGTTTTGCAAAAGAATTCATGCCACGTGGGTATAGGGCAGGCACAAAAAGGTGATCACTTTGTCCAAGCCAGGTTTTTTGGGGGGTCGTGTCGATTCGGGTTGGTCTTACCTCATTTTTTGTCGGGTCTGATCGGGTCGGTTTGAGGAAGTTAAGGTTCGGATTCGGTTTATATCTCTAATGTTTTGGGTCGGTTTGGTCTGCTCGATCTGACCCGATGCACATCATTAATCTGAAGGTGCCCATCGTACATTGCATTTGCCTTCTATTTAATTGAACATAATTGTAGGGTTGACCGTGGTGCTTTTACGGAGTAAATATAAGAATAAACAAAACAAAGCTAACAAGCCCACATTGTATGATAGTCAAAGACATTTTTTTTAGGAGTAGAGATTGTGTTGTGTTGGAAGTGTTCTCAGAAAGGAGAATGTTATCGAGTCCAGATCAAATAGTGATAATCATTCATATTATCACTATATTTTTGTATTAGATTCAACAGGACTTTCGAATTCTGTATCCAAAACAAGCAGACAGAATGTTTAAAGTCTGGTCGCGGATGGCACCACATGTTTTGAAGTACGCTGATTTAAACAACATGAAGTGGCGAGACGCCTTGCAGGATTTCCAATTAACAGGTTTGTTACAATGAATTTCATAACACATCATCCTCAGATTCTGCATGTATCTTGATTGGCTGAGAGCTATAGTCAAATGGCATTTGCTGTCTTGTTCTGCACAGCCAAAAGTACTGTACCTGCATTGGGTGCCAATGCATATATACGTATTGTTCCCAAGCGTTTACGCTACAGAGCTCGGTTCAAACATTTCGTGAAGGGGGGGTTTTGAAAGTGCTAGTAAATTTTCAACTATTATATTGCATTCGATAGTGCATTTTAATTGTGTTTGGATAAAATTAATCCTTTATCGCTGAAAATCACGCCCTGTGATCCGTTGAGCATTCTACTTTCCCTTGGCTTAATTAGCCTTTGGAAGAATGCTCAACGGATCATCTCAGAAGACTAGTTTAACTACACTGCTCAGAGCAGACAATATTTGTGAAATACATGCCTGAATATACATCCCATCATCTGATTGGTGGGTTGTTAATTGCGTGTCATTGAATTATTCAATGAAATTGTAATGGAAGGTTCATTGCACAGTCACAGTTTTGGCGGCTATCTGACCGTCAGGTGACAAGGATGTATTCAGATGATGTATCAAACATTTGTGCAGTGGAAAGATTAATTTTGGCATTTTATGAGATGGAATGTAATTACATTTGCCTAAATGGAATGATGTACATTTCATCTGGCAGCTCTTGAAAATGTTCTTTGCATCCATAGACATTAATTTATTCTAAGCTATAGTAATAGGGAGGCGGGTACTTAAGGGCACTACCTGATAGTGTTGATGTGCTCATGTTGTTATAACTACCAGGCATGCAACTTTTGCTTGGATCATCTGATTTCCTCAATTTTGACTTCCAATATGTGTGCCATTAAAATAGAAAAATGCAATGTCTTGGAAATGGTAGAATCTGCTCTTTTTTGCAACTTCCTAGTTGTATGCCTGATCTAATTGTCTTCATCACACACTATACATGCATAAAATTAAATCAAGTATGCTTATAAAGTATGTCCCTTGTGCGGAGAGATAACATGCCAAATACCATTTTTTGACTTTCATATTAAACTTTAATTTTAATATTGCAACAAACAGAAGAAACAAATTCCTCACTTCCAGTCAGGTTTTAGTTTGAGTGCATTGTACAGTAACGCTCCTTGTATATTGAAAGTTTGCATATAGTTTTCATTTAGTTTGCATATTTGCAGTGTCAAAGCTGTGTGTACTGATTTTTTCTTTCCTACATATATTTGCAAAAAGTACATTTCAAAGATATGCATTTATTTGTCTATCTTAGATGACTCTTCTGATGAGATGGTCTTGAACCTGGCGTTTTTCGCTCTTGGGATGGCTGTTCCACCTGGAATGTGTAAAACTGGCAAACAGTCCCGCAGGACATCGGCCAAGGAAGCTCGACAGGCTTTCATTGATATCGCCCCGGTAAGATTTTGTGTGGAATATTTCAGTAGCCCTCAATTGATCACTGAATTAATCTAACAAAGAAAAACATGCTTGCATCATTTTTTTTTTACTGTGTAATCTATGCAATTTGTGCTTGGCAGGCAATAGTTCCATTGTTCTGATCTGTCAGCCTGAAATCATAGGTCATATGCATTGCATTGAGCATCCAGATCCCTTCAGGAATTTTAAACCTAGTTTACATATCGACGTAAGTGAAACGCGAACAGAACCCAAACTGCAACGAATAGACATACGGAAAACATTTCATCTGGAAGCGTCGCTGACAACTCAGACGGACACAAACTGCCTAGCAGACGTGACAATTAAAAGTGCTGGATTTGGACAGAAACATCCAGAAAACACATCTTTTGAAAGGGGTAAAGGGTTGTTTCAGGGTTTTTAGTAGTGTTTCAGGCTTGTTATTGATCTATTGGTGGCATATTCACGAACCTCCATCCCAGACTGATTCAGGCTGTCATTTGCGGGTTGCACACCCTGATTATCTTGCCTCGCTTGATATATGCGAGCGAGTTGCTGACAGATGTTTCTTGCCTAACTCGTTGCGGGTTAATCAGTCATTCGATCTTAATTTTTAAAAACTTTTGTGTGTTTAATTATACACAGTCTCAGGCGCCAACAGGTTAAAATAAAAATTACCATTTCTGCATTTGTTTTGGGGTGTTTTTCTTTTTGCATACTTAATTGTCTAATGTTTTTATTATGCAGATTGGGACTAACATGGCAAGATATTTGGAAGAGAAAACACAAAAACAGCCATTTGTGTTGACACTTGGACAAGCACTGAAACCGGATCAGGTATTTGTTATCGCAGACTCAGTTGCCTTGCCCTGCAAGTCCATAATTGAAGCTGTGGATTTGTGCTTCAAAGCCGTGTATGTTCTGTGGGTCGACTACCCATGGCAGGCAAGAAATATCTGGGATTTTCTACAGAAGGTGGTATACGAGCTCGGGGATGGCAAACCAGGGGGCAAGGGTAACACTCCTTCAAGCACAATTTCTCTAAGGGCGTTTATTGGGGCCGCCAATTAAGTCTGACAAATAAAAAAGTCTTTAAAGGTGTAGTACATCATTATGCAGCTAACCAAAAAGTAAGTGACAAAATTATTATTGAAAAGAAAGATAGCAACATGGCACTAAACTCCCTGTGAAATTATTCTTTCTGGCATATGCTGTGATTTTGAAGAAAACAATAAAAGGTCATTTGCAAAGATGTGTCTAAAGACGCATTTTTGGAAATTTCCCTCACTAGTTTATTTTCAATTTGGCGAAGCTGTGAACTGGTGCGCGCGAGTGTTGACACAGCGCACATGCATGTTCAAGCATGTGCGGTTGCTATCATTCATCACTTCAACGCGCGACATACGCGCATGCTGTCGGCTGAATGAAAATGTGTCCCGAACACTGAGTTTGAGCGCAATTCAAAATGTACAACTCAGCAAATTTTTACTTGAAATCAAGATACTATATTGTGTTTCTCGGAATATAGCATTTACTGAACTAAAATTGCATCAGGTTAGTTAAAAATTAGTTGTTAAAGGGAATATACAACATTTGCTTTAGCTGTAATTTTCGGAAATGGATGGATTTTTAGGTTTATTTTATACAGCAAATATAATGTTACACTGACCTCGTTTTGTGTTCTGAGATGCTAGAAAAACCAAGGGGAAAATGTTCTTGTAGTCTGGGTACTTAACACCACTTCAAATGGAACTGAGAAATTTATACTAGAGGCCAAAGAATTGTAAGGTCAGGGAACTAGTCTAGATAGCTTGTACCCATATACAGATGTGCAACCAATTGCAAACAAATTGTTGGCTAACTAAATTTGATAAATTGGGGGCAGTATTTGAAAAAACAACATTTTTTTCCAAAGATGGTTGGCAGACCACCGTTGGAAATTTATACTAACATTCCACATTTCTTTCAAATGTCAGCACTGTGGTGCCATGATCAATTTACAAGATGCTTGGGACTAATCACTATTGTTCACTTACACTCAAGTAAGGTACTCTATAATAATTTGGTAGTTTTGTTGTTTTTTTCTGGATGTTTGCGAATGTTGTATAATACTTTAACTACCCTTCTTTTGGACGTTTGTTTCCAACAAAAAAATGCACAAATGACAAATGATGTACTCCACCTTTAAGGGCAATTCATAGGGTCAATGTTAAACAGTTTTTATCTTTTCTTTGTCGAAATTGTTGTGACCCACCAACCAAAAATTTTGACTTTAAAATGCTGAATGACTAATTAATATGTCCTATACACTGAAGGCCAAGTAATGTTTCATATGAAGCAGATACATGTAGTTTATGTCAATTATGCTCTCGCAGCTCAGGAGTTTTCATTCAACTTTGTAGAAGAAACAGACGGAACTTATGTTTTTACTTTAATTGTAAACTGAATTTCGATTTTCAGTTATTTCCTTGACCCGCCCACCTACAATTTCAAAAAAAGATCGAAATTTGTTAACATTGACTATTCAGAATGGCCCCTGAGGAATTCTATGAGTGTTCAGTTTTGACTTTGTTCAGTTTTGAACAATCAATTTCCAGTTGATGTTGTCTTTAAGAATTTTGAGAAACACAGAATTGCTCATGTTCATGTAGCAATGGTGAAAGGACAGTAATGATTAAAAAAATAATGTGCGGTGTTCTGGCAAAATGACTGGGCACAGGCTGTAGCAGAAGACAAATGCAAGAAACTGTTTATTGGGGTGATTTCCTTTTTTGATTTTAAGATTTATTGATATTTCTGACCTGATAGTTTAAACAGAAATTCATAAATACCTAAGACAGTTCACTTATTCCTATTGGTCCTATATGTACCCGAGTGGTCTTAAACAGATGATAAAGACCAGCTGGCTGTCTTAAACACTTTTCCAGTGTCACATGAAATTTGGACTCCTGTGAAACCCAGTGCCCACATTTTAAAGTTTTATCGGTTGAATGAATGTTCATCACAATCCTCAGTAATGTAGGCATGCGCAATACTATCAGTGAGTAAGTGGTTCTTTACACCAAACAGCTGCATACCATGCAATATCTCCATAAAAGGAGTTGTTTATAACTTATTTTTTACTCTCGAGCAGGCCACCCCATAATGTAGAAGGGTGTCTGGAGTAAAGATTTTTGAACAAATCGATTTTTTTTGTTTTTTTTTGACTCGTTTTGACTTTTTGACCAAATTTTTTGACTGAAAAGGTATTTATGAATGGAAATAAACTTGTGCTTGGTCTATTAAACACCATGTTTAAGAACGGTTGGAGTCCGCTTTTGCTTTGGCTAGCTCAAGTTATTATCAGCATCTAGACTCCAACAGGTCTGGAAAAAAGCTCACAAGAACACATTTATTCCCTTAATATTATGAAAAATTGTTGAATACAAAAAGTGTCAGAAAAATGTTTCATTTTCAAGACCGCAAAACTTAAACTTTACTTTAAAGGCCGTTTTCTCAGTACCTTCAATTTACTTTTGACATGTTGATAAACGGGAACTTTAAACAGCAATGAGTTGTCAATGGAATGTCAGATTGAAGTCCAGCAAGGAGAATTTAACTCTTTCCCAATACCCACAAACCCTGATTTGAACCTATGCCAATTCTGTCTCATTCTGCCAGTAAGCCTCACAAAAAAATATATGCCGTTTGATGTTTTGGGCTTTTTAATGTACATGTTTTCCTGATTGCCTCTTTTGTTGCTATTGGTGGTTAACTTGTTGACGTTGTACGTTTGGCGATTTACTTGAAAACAATTATATTGACATGTCATGCCTTCACATGGCCTTGAGTAAAAGTAATTACTTGAAACCAATTATTTAATTGACATTATGTCATGCCTACACATGGCTTTGAGTATAAATGAATTACTTGAAAATCATTATTTAATTGACCTTCACATGGCTTTGAGTATAAAGGAATTACTTTAAAACAATTATGTCATGCCTTCATATGGCCTTGAGTATAAAGCAATTACTTGAAAACAATTATCTCATTGACATTTTGTCATGCCTTCGAAAGGGATTAGATGAAAACAATTATTTAATTGACAGTATGTCATGCCTTCACATGGCTTTGAGTATAAAGGAATTACTTGAAAACAATTATCTCATTGACATTATATCATGCCTTCACATATGGCTTTGAGTGTACAGAAATACCTTGAAAATATTATTTATTTGAAATGTCATGCCTTCACATGGCTTTGAGTTTAATGGAATAACCTGAAAACAATGATCTCATTGACATTATATCATGCCTTCACATATGGCTTTGAGTGTACAGAAATACCTTGAAAACATTATTTATTTGACATGTCATGCCTTCACATGGCTTGAGTTTAATGGAATAATTACCTGAAAACAATGATCTCATTGACATTATGTCATGCCTTCACACGGCTTTGAGTATAATGGAACTACTGGAAAACATTTATTTAATTGACATTTTATGTCATGGCTTTGAGTATTGAGGAATTACTTGAAAACAATAATTTAATTGGCATTATGCCTTCACATGGCTTTGAGTATGCCTTCACATGGCTTTGAGTATAAATGAATGACTTGAAAACAATTATTTAATTGACATGTCATGCCTTCACATGGCTTTGAGTGTAATGGAATTACTTGAAAACATTTATTTAATATACATTTTATGTCATGGCTTTCGGAGTAAAAAGGAATTACTTGAAAATAATTATTTGCTTGACAATTATGCCATCTTCGTATGGCTTTGAGTATTAAAGGAATGAATTGAAAAGAAAAATTGTCAATTATATGTTTGTTTTGTTATTTATTGTTTTAAGGTTGTAACTTTTCCACCCACTACAAGGCAATAGGAAGCAAGTACAACTGAAATTTGAAAAAGCCACAACGGATTGAGTCATTACAAACAAAAAAGTAGCAGGATTTGACTAAAATTTTAGTTCGCTGAAACTGAAAAATTTACAACGGATTTAGTCATGCTATGACTACAAAAAGTAGTTGCATTTGACTCAAATTTTAGTTCGCTGAAATCGAAAAATTTACCACGGATTTAGTCATGCTATGACTAGAAAAAGTAGTTGCATTTGACTCAAATTTTAGTTCGCTGAAATCGAAAAATTTACCACGGATTTAGTCATGCTATGACTAGAAAAAGTAGTTGGATTTAACTACAATTTCAGTCATTTGCATAACTAGTTTTCCTAGTCAATAATATTGACTAGAAAAATCTAGTCAGATTGACTGATTTTCAGTTGCACCCAGCTGACCCTTATTGGCTAGTCAAATTTGACTGATTTCTAGTCAAATCTGACTAATGCTTTTTCACCTGTTCATGTGGTTCTGCTAAGGTTTGCGTTCCGTTGTTATTTTGGGAAAAGTTGTGGACTCCTCAACAACCCGTAGCCTACCCGTAGCCTATAGCCAAGGGTTAAAATAAAGTTGTAATCTTGAAATTAATCCCACACCATCGTTTTAAGATCAGGATATGTCATCCCCCATTAACTTAAGTTGAATTAATTTCAAACGTTTTGAGAGAACCCTAAACCTCTTTACTTAATATCCTTGACTGTTTTTCTTCTGGTTTACAGAGGAAATGAATCAAATGGTCATCTATCGTGAAACATATTGTAAAGCTTGAGAGGTACAAATTGGTTAAGTTCTGAGAAACATTGTCATCAATCATCAGTGGCAACATAGCGTTACTGACTGCCATATAGAACTCCTTTAGCGTTACTGCCATATAGAACTCCTTTTATAGCGTAACTGCCATATAGAAATCCTTTAGAAATTAAGCTTTAAGTAGCACTTTATACATACCAGCAACATCACTCAAAATGCACATAAGAATATTCAAAACCTAACCTGTTTCTGATTTCGAGAACACTTTTAAAGAAAAGATTAATGAAAACCCATGCGCAACCTTTGATCAAGATCACAAAACACGATTTCGTTAGTAGTGTTTTTTTTATCACTGTTATAGAAGCTGCCGGTGTGGAAGAAAATCCCCGAGAATATTCCATTCCCCTTACTGATTTTCATGGTTTTGCCAGGATTATTGCCCCCCCCCCCCAGCAAAAGTCGGGCATGGCCTGTTTTTACATAAAACGCGGGGACAAAAATCCTGAAGAGGGATAGAATATCCAGTCCAGGTGGACCCTCATTCCTCTGATATCATCCCCAAAACGGTTTGTGACGATAACGAAAAACCGGCCAGACGAGGAGGCCACACCATGTTTGTTGACTGTATATAATGTATGTATTCAATTTTGAGCGCCCACAAGGCAATTTAGCGTCAAGCGATGTCCACCCCCACCTTCCCTCCACGCTTTACAGTTTTTCACCCTTTGTCATCCTCTACAAACATGACAAGTCCTGGCGACGCCGCTGCTCATCCGCCCAAGGACTATAAAGACCACGGCAAAGATTCTTCTACAAGACGTCTGGGTCTTCGACGGACTCGAGAAGTGCAGTGGAGTCCCGTATGAAGCAGCCGCAGAGAACTTTGCGGCAACCCTCTCTGAAACTATCCAGTCGTATCCAGTAGATCCAAGGGTTGATCACCGGGGCCAGACAGTAGAGCACGCCAGTCATCCAGTAGACTTCGTCCTGGTACTTCAAGTCTCTGTGAACGTATGTTACCATCTGCATCACGCTGAACGGCATCCAGCAGATGAACGACGTGACTAGAATGACAGTGAAAGTGACCAGCAAGCGGCGGGTCTGACGCGCTCGGTCGATGAATTCATCCTCATCAGGCTGGCTGGGCTGCAACGCCGGGCTCGTGACACGCTGTGTGAAACTCTTGATCTTCCAGAACACAGCGACGTAAAGACCGGCGGTTATCAACCAAAATAAGTACACAATCGTGGGCTTGATCACTCCTTGAAAGAGGGATTCTCCCGCGGAGTGCGGCACGAATTCCGGAACGATCTGGATCGTGAGTGCGACGATCCAAATGAGAACGCAGACTACCACCAAGCGGTTCCTGGTGACCAACACGTCGTAGCGAGCCGTGTCCACAAAGGACACAGCCAGGTAGCGGTTGATGCCTTCGGCAAGGATCGTCCAAATGCCGACGAAGTAACCCGAGAAAAAGATAGAGAACAAAATATCGGAAGAATCGGGTCCTCCCCAAGTGAATGCGATGGCCATGACGGCGTAGAATAAGTCAGCCAGCGTCAGGTTGATGAGGAAGCCGTAGTACTTCATTCTGAGACGGCTGGTACATGCAAACACCACTAACACCAAGAGATTCTCCACTGTTGCCACCGCGGCACACCCCGTCAAGGCGTACCTGGCTCCGGTGACGATGTCGGTAGCGTTCATAGTGAGAGTGTCGACGCACACTGAAATGCACAAGAAACATTATAATTTATATGAGACACAGAACTTGGAAGAAAAATAACAAGTTCAACTTTGGTATGGCTGGAACTCCCTGGAAGTAACCGAAAATAAAATGCAGAACTTACACACAGAACCAAAGCATAATAGTGTGTAGAACGGCAGTTAGGCCCAAAAAAAATATTCGGTCTCTGATTAGACCGAAGTTCCGGAATTGACGCGGGGACGCGGCTTTTTTTTTTTTTTTTGCTTTTTTTTTTTCTTCAAGCTTGGATTGTACAGACAAGGTGGGGTACTATTTTGCTTTTTTGGTGTCCTCATGTACATTGGTGTCCTCCATAATTTGCCTTGGTGCTCTCGATCATTTGCCTTGGTGCAATTTCCCATTCCTTGGTGCTCTTTGATAAAAAAAAAATCGAGGAGGTGCGGCAATAGAGGGCGCTGTTGGAGCTACAGCGGAACATTTTTGGGGAAAAAAGATTGACGAGCATTATTAAAATTGACGCGCGCGCTGACCACCAGAGACCGACTTATTTGGGGTTTTTTGGCCTTAGAACCATTTGGCTTGGCGAAATTAGGGTGCGTTCGCGCGTGCGCATTACTCTCGGTGCGGGAATTTCGCTCGTACCCCCCGCCCTGCAAACAGGACGCTGGGATACTCTGATAAATTCGCGCTCTGATTGGTTGGATTTTGCGTGACCAGTGACCTGCGCGTCATCAAGGTCATGATTCTGCACGGTTTGAAACGGCCGTTAAGACTGATTCATTACTCTTTTATTCCAGTTTAGAGATTTTTTTCTCGTTGAAAAAGCGTAACAATGTAGGAAATTCTGTAAAACTTATCTGTGTTGTAAATTTACAATTCCCGTCACTCGCTCAGGCTCCGTTTCGAGTCACGAACGGTCGGATTGCATATGCGACGCTCAAAATGTTGTTCCACATGGTCCGCAATGAAACAGAAATCACATCCGGTATGGAATGTGCGTAATTCTATGGGAAGTTTCGGATAGCATTGGAGCACATTGTGTAAATGCGGTCTTGAACAGCTGCAGCCTGATGCTTTATACACATAGGTCATATGCCATTTCCTTCACAAGATTTTGTGAAGCTGATCAGAGTATCCCAGCGTCCTGTTTGCAGGGCGGGGGCGTAATTTTTATTCCTAGGAGGGTTAGGGGCAATGTCATGAATAATTCATGTTTATCCATCAGAACGGACAATGACATCAACAGCATGGTTGTTAGTTACTCAACTAGTTACAATACATTAAAGCATTTTAAAGAACGGTTGTCGTCGAGCTACCACACACTGTAGCCTAGTGGATAGCGAGATGAGCTATGGATACAAAGATCCCTGGTTCGAATCCACGTCGTCGCTGCTCATTTTCATCAGCTATATTTCTTCTCCAAATTTATCACTGAGATAATTTTAAATTAAGGGGAAAATAGAACGAGAACCTAAGTCTTGCAATGATTCAAAGGAAAAACTGAATTATTCATGACATTGCCCCTAACCCTCCTAGGAAAAAAAATACGCGGGCGGGGGTACGAGCGAATGCAGGAATATACTCCTGATAAATTTTATGACGGAGAGCATTATACTTTTGCTAACCGTACCCGCGGATCGTACTCCTGCCGTTCGTGCGCTCAAGAGTATGCTCGTGTTAACACGAGGAGCACGCTCGAACACCTTATACGGGGCGACAGGGCTGCGCGGCCGCCCTATTGCCACTCTAAATGCAAGGCAGTGGCATGGTATTGGTGTAAACGCCGTGCCATTGCCGTACCGAACTCAATTGCCGTACCGAACTCAATTGCCGTACCGAACTCAATTCAATTCGAAGTTGGGTCAAACGTTTTAGGAATCACGCGCTCACAATATACCCTCTCTCGCTCCGCATTATGAGGAGTGAAGTTGGCATGTATAGTTTGATCACGCTGAAAGTCTGAAAGTTTGGCCCATTAGGCATGCATGCATTATACTCGACTCCAGGTTTAGAGTAACAACTGCAGTGCTGTCACTTCCACTAAATTCGGCGCGGAAGTAGCACGACATTGTCCTGGCTCAGCCAAGTTCTCGCCGTGCCACTTTATTGAATTCGACAGGACGATAGCACGGTGTTTAGAACCATTTGGCTCGGCACGGCACTGTCTTTTGGCTGTATTCTCGTACAATTTCGCAGGTTTTTGATATCAACCTGCATGTCGCTCTATACAGATCGTCTTCTCATATACAGAAATGTCCAAAAGGTATAATATTCCAATGGATATGGACAGACGTGCCTTATACATAGGAATTTTTGAAGGATTGAATTGGCATGATGAATGTATCTCATCGTAACTGACAAAATGATCTTTGAGCTTGTTTGTCAAGGCTGCACTGAGTGACCGTAGTTTGAAACAAAGCGTTTTCGTCGATGTTGGTTAATACTACTCACCTTTTTAGGATATATTCTGACCGTAACAGCTGAGCTCTTGTAACTGCGAGATTTAGTCCAACACTGTGTGGTCTCAACTTGCAAAGGACAATGTCCAATTGATCACAGCCACAGATTGTGGAACAATTGAGAATCGACAAACATTTAATGCGAGATATTTATCAAAACTTTGTTTTTTGTTATCAAAAGATTCCAAAGTTCATTGCTGCAAACAGTACTTGTCAAGTTGTCAACATGATTATTTAGTTGCCATCATATAAATAAGTGTGATCTGATAAAGCTGCGCCGTCTTAAAGGCATACATGTTAAAAAGTATCTTTAAAGAAAATATATAATATATTAATAATAAAGAAACGTTTGTATGTTTGTCTGAATTCGTTATAACGCCGGCACACAAACAACTGATGTCATGGTTGTCTGCACAATACAGCTCAGACGGAGCGATGCCCGTCGCGAGATATCTGGCGCGCGCGAGCCACTAGACCCTCGGTCCCAACTAATTGGGACGGCCCAACTTCAGCTGTTTCCGTCCCAACTGAAGCGTTCCAACTGGAACACGTACGTTGGGACGGTCCCAGCTTAAGTTGGGACTGGGTGTCTAGTTGGGGGACGCAACAATATCCAACGGGATTAAAAACCCGAAGCAAGTTTGTCAGTCTGTTGTAGAATCCAGTATGCGTGGGCGGATCAAGGTTTGGCTCAAGAGAAGGGGGGGGGTAGTTCTTTTTTTGATTAATCGTTTGCGGCCTACGGGTGTTGACCATCCCCCAACCCTCACCCCACGTAGATCCGCTAGATGTGACTTTAACGGTTCAACCTTTATTGTTACAGGGTGAGTCAAAAAAAAAGCGGAACCCAAACCCCATTTAGTACATTTCATATTTAAAAACATATGTAGCACCAAAAATAATAATAACTGGAAAGCCAATTTCATAAGCTACTTTTAGATGAAAAAAGTACTGAAATTGCCAAAACACAATGACCCTAAAACCTGTCTCGTCCAAAAATGCGATTTTAACAATCGTCGTCACAATGTCTTCAAACATCACCAGCGATGAAATCTTAGTTTAAACGTTAACAATATGCAACACAGCCCTTTTGAAGGCCCGTCTTTTCAAAAAGTAGATTTTATAAATCATATTGTTTGCCTAAACCAGGAATGTTAATCGAAATATTGTGTACTACAGTTGGTGACAGTTGTTGAAACAAGTATTCTGTGTCATTTTCTTTGTTGTTCTAAACAACCTGTAAACTCACATAATTCTTCATCTGTTTCTGGGCGTCCAGGTCATCTTGAGGAGAAGCAGCACACTCTTCAACCGAATATGAACTGTGATGCTTTTATTTTTTAGACACAAATAACGATCGCTGTTAACCAGCTGCTGAGTGTTAGCACTGTTTGGAGGCCCGCCGGAACGGAAAACGATTTGGCTCGTGGGCCGACTGACTGCTTCTTTGGCTTCGTCTTGCAACTCCGGGCATGCGCAGCGCAGTTCATCGCAGGGATCCGATTAATGCATGGTGGTGTTAAAGGGCTTCCTTTTCCCTGTTTAGCATATATCGGTTTTCCCAGCCGATTTCCTGAAATATTCTTTCACTTTTGAAAATCGGTCATTAATGCATTAGTGCGCACGTAAAAATCATCGAATGAGAGCTAAACACTCACGCTCCTTAGAAAGGATAATATTTGTTAACAGCGCCCTCCTTCGTGTGCTTGATGATTCCAACCGACCCCAACGTCGTCCCCAGTGCGGACTTTATTTCCAATCTCGTTTTCAATAGTTAGTGGTGGACGCGCACTGCTCGACACTGCGGGGACGAGGTTGAACTAACCCGTTGTTTAAACTGTTTCCCGCCTTCAATAGGCCTTCCTTTTGTACGTCATAGCCGTACTTACAGCTTTCTGACCCGTTATAAGTCCGTTGGCTTATGGTCAAAACTTCGGGTCCATTATTATTGAAAATTGTATCGATTATTAGTGAAATAATACATATAGCCCTAATCCACTTGATGCCATTTTTTCTGCCCTAGGAGATTGTTTCCGGCGTTGCTTTCAAGTTGAGCCAAACTGAAGAATGTGCAAAAAAATATATCCATTTAACAATGTCTTGTTTGTGGGCTGGGCGTCCGTTTGGAACAAATCTGGCGAAATAAGCCCCAAAGGAGGGTCATTTATCAAGACTTTTTGCAGTAGTTTTATGCCAGATGAAGTGCATTATTTTTTTTAACGGACAATGATTAAAAATAACAGTACAATTTTGTTCTTAAAGGGGACATACAATATTTTGTTTAACTAAAATTAGAAAACAGAGCTAGAACGTCTTTTTTTTGGGGGGGGGGGAACAAATCCGGCAAATTAAAGTTCGGATGGATTACAAAGTATTTTTAAAACATAATTATCAGGAATGGGGAGGAACAGAACATTAGTAAATTTGAGTTAACAATCAAATTGTGTGTCAATTTTAGTTTCAGTCAAATGAACATATAGCAATTTTAAGACACGTTTAGAGATGTATAGTGGAAAAGCATTTATTTCGCTGATTTCAGACCAAAAAACCCGACAAAATTGGCCTTTCTTGCAAAATCGCTCCGACTTTTCCTACCACTTTTGGACATGTAGTTTTGCGCCAAAAAACGAGTACATACCAGCTAAAATTTAAAAGAAACATTAACGAACCTTATAGGTTTGCCTATTTATTGTCTTAAAAAGTAAACAGTTGGGTTAGATTGTTGTTTTTTGTTCATATTGTTCAAGGTATGCCCCCTTTTAAGTGACAAAATGTGATACGCCCCAAAGGGGAACAAACATTTCCCACCCGTTAACTACACTGGAATGAAAAAAACACACAAAAAAAACCCACGCACCAAGCTTGCCCGCTACAGCTAGATTGTTCAGCCTTTTGACGCCACTTTTTTTTTTTAATGTGGCCCCACCCCCAACAGAGGCAAAATCCTGGAATTGTTTTATTCTCATGATGTAGGCCTAGCTCATGGGTGAGCTGTCCAAATGCGAAAAAGAAAAGCTAAATTTTCGCGATCTTTTAGGCGGGCTTAGCCCCCCACTTGGTCATGGCCCCGCCCATAAAAGGTAAGAAAACATGGCATCGAGTGGTTTTGATAATGTAAAAAAAATCCATAAATGATCCCGACAATTAGCTTATGGTTGAAATTTCAAACAAAGCCGTTCACCGAAGTTGAAAGTGAAAGTACTTTTACTCAAACGAGTGTGTGCTTATGAAGGTTGGGGGTATTTTGTGTCCAATTTGCGGCAGGGGGGGGGGGAGCTTATTTTCTGGAGGGGGGAACACTCTTTACGTTTTACACAATAAATAGCTAATTTTGCCTTCACCAAATTATGCCTGTGTATGGGTGTACAAAAGGGGGGAAGGTTAAGCCTGGAGCGGGTAGGATTGGGGTGGGGCCAACCTCGTCCCTAGGGTGTTGAGCAGTACGCGCCCACCACTACCTGCTCTCTCACCCTGGTATTGGATAAAATTGCATGTGCAAGAATTTGAACACGTATGCAAATGTGGAATAGTCTTGTGCCTGCATGTGCGTTACATTGGCCTTTGTTTTTGTATGCGGTGTCTGGGGTAAAAACAACATCAATTCGTCGCACCGTGAGTTATGAAAACACGATTTTTAAAGTTCAAATGCTACAATCTGGCCCGCCAATATGCAGTATTACATTTCATATTAATATGAGCAAATTGGAAAGAAAAGGAGTATTATTGAGAAGATACAGACGTTATAATTACAATGATCGCGAAAAAACGTAATGCACGTTGGAAATAACACCAACTACACGATATAAATCCATTTAAAGAAAATTACGATATCGAATCAGTATACAGGAAGAAAGTTTCCTATCTAGGGCTTACTATCGGAAACGAGGTTGGAAATAAAGTAAGCACTAGGGACGAGGTTGGGGTGGGGGGTGCTCCTCCGCGCGGGTTTTTTGAAAACGCTATCTGATTGAAGTGTCACAGTTCAAACAAAGGTATGGCGTTTTTCGGGGGGGGGGGGGACTTCCCCTTTGGCGAAATATTGCTAAGTTTTAAAAAGGAAATGAAGCCGTCAGTACCTGACAAGCGGTACTAGTAATAATACCCTCCTCAATCTTGAACAATTTAAATTACTTTATATTTGCACACCGGCCCAAAAATTTGAAACGCAATTTCATGTAAACATAGTAGGCCTATAATAATTCTCGTTGTACATGTACAGGGCGAGTCAAAAAGCCGAAATCCAAACCCAAAACAATATATTTCATATTTAAAAAAAAAATTTAGCACCAAAAATAATGACTGGAAAGCCAATTTAATAAACTACTTTTAGATGACAAACTTACTGAAATTGCCATTTACCATTGAAAACGCAATGACCCAAAAACCTGTTCCGTCAAAACAAAAAGCAATGTGAAGGAAATAGGACTAAGACAAGTCTAATTTCATGAATACACATTGTTGTGATCTTCTAAGAAAGGAATTTATACATTTGGGTCTCTAGATCTGTGGAAAAGTCAAACCTCCTAGCTTAAACAATGGTAGAGATACACTAAAAAAAGTCATTCAATCTACATGTTCTAGGGGTAAAATATGAATCTTTCTCGACAGAAATCATTCCTCCGAGCAAATCATGTCATCTTTCAAAGAGAAACCATTACTTATAAAACAAAACTTGATCAACATATTAAACTCCTGAAAAACATTCATCCAACCTGTAAAACTAATCAAAGAAAACCGAATTCCTATAAAAACAGTACTCGTTCCCTAATCCAAAAATATCAAAATGGTAAGAAAGAAATCATAATTGTGCAGAATCCAAATCACTGACCATTATGTGAAAGGAAAATCTCAATGCTTTAAACTTAAACTTTCGCAAAAACTTTCCAAAGACAAAAACAAACTTTAAACCATATCTAAGTAAAAACCTTCCAAAAACTGCACTAAAACTCAAAACATGATTATACAATATAAAATAAACAAGAATCTCACCAGTTGACTGTAAGCAGATCAAACACAACACAGGGCAGGTGCTCCCAAGAAAAGGGGAAAGAGAGGAAGCTCACGAATATAATACAACTCTCTTCTATGCCACTGGTCTGCTAAGTGAAGGGTCTGTGGACTTATAGGGTGGCAGAGCACATGGTCTTATCTCAGGGGCTATTGTTCTAAGGGGTCATGTTACTGGGGAAGAGGGAAAAGTTAATCAGGGGGATACACTACTATGAAAGGATGGGAGATGCTAATAAAAAAGCTGGATTAATTCAGGGGAGATACTCCTATACTAAAACACAAAAAAAATACAATGAAAAACTACAAGTCAAACTTGGCTCTGCCACACCAACACTCTTTACTGCAGTACAAAGACTACAAAAACAGACTGGTTCCGTAAGGATTACATGCCATAGACTACATGTCTACGTGGCGGGTTCCAGAGGGAATAGTTGGTGCTACCAGAAAAAAAAAACACTGGATGACGTCAGCAGGGAGCGTCTCATTTCTACTTCCCAGACGCGCGGCGGAATCGGCCAATGACGTGCTCCAATTTGATCCTAATGTTTATGAGGTGTAGTAATTTCTAATACTATAGTGTGACGTCAGTTCCCTGGCCATAAACGCCCCCTGGCCAAAGTTGGAACCGGACTAGCTAACGCAATTTTAGTGTTTATCCAATGAGCGCTAGTAATTCATGGTGCGTGCGCGTGTATGAGGTTTTCACTAACGAACCGGATACTTTGATGCATTCGTTTACAAAGTTGTTATTGTCAGTTATAATATTTGAAGATTTTGCACATAGTAGTTTAAAGGTTTACAGGAATATCATGGAATCCTGCTGGGATTCGCTGTCAAGTACATGTTGAGACGTCTTATTTCGGTGGCTTATTACCACTCAAATCTTGCAAACTTGCTTCAGTATACACTGGTTATGATTCATTTAAAATGTGTTTGTTTTAAATTCGGGAAACATATTTTTTTTCTTAACGATTTAACGGAATTTGTTTGAAGGTTGTATATGTTTCAACTTTCGAGGACTTAGTCTCGGGCTAACTTAATGGCGGGACAATTTGTAATGAGAGTTGACAATACCTTTACACATACATTTACGGAGAGTTTGTACTAAGCTGATCGAAGTTTTCAGACTATATACATTCTGAACTAACCGACGCCCGGGACCATTGCGATGGTTGTTTATTAACTTAGCTTTAGAGAGTTGGTATTTTTACTTGATAGTTCTAACAATTTGTTTACGGCAAAACTTGAAAATATTTTTTTTCGATCTTGGAATGAATAAACTTTAGTCATAAACTCCCTATGACAGTTTACCCATTCCTATTGGTCGAGGGCCCGTCACGTGGCCGGTCTTAAACGGCCGATAAAGACATGGCTGGCTGGTCTTAAACATCGTTTCCAGTGTCGCATGAAAAAAATGCTCACAAAGGAAAATAATGATCCTTTATACGTACTATAATTGTATCACGGTTTTTGCTATACAATAATATTAAAAATATTCAACCATAGGGCATTAGTATTAGATTACGTGGATTAGTTTAATTTCAAGAGTAAACAATAGCAGAAAAGTATAGTAATTATTGCTATTCACTTTATGTTTATGGGTCATCGAGTTTAGGCTTATTTTACTATAATGATTTTACATTGTAAAATGTACAGGGTTTTAGTCTGGATCTCGACGTCAGTGTCTGTAATAACTTAGTTCAATGAATTAAATGTCTTTATGAACCGGTGAAAATAGTTGCGTCCTTCCATTCATTATTTCACAGCTGCCTAAACGTGTATAGTTGACTTCGATTGGCAGTGTTGTAGTCGAGTACGTGTTTCCGAGTACCGAGTACTGCCGAGTACTTAGGTTGCCGAGTATGAGTACGAGTATTTGTACCTCCGCGTACAAGATCAGATCTCCGAGTACGAGTACGAGTACTTGTACGTACTAGTACGAGTATACGAGTACTTGCATTTCCGAAAACGGCCATACGGCAAATGGTTATTGTGCGTAATTGGCCCAGGCCCAGTCAGACCGACAAGCAGACCCACTCACGCAGTGGCGTAGCCGCAAGGGGGGGGGGGGGGGCGACAGCCCCCCATGAAACCTTGTTCCCCCCCCCACTGAGATTTTGAGTTTCTATGAAAAAATTATCATTGGCTACATGACGCCCCCACCCCATGAAATGTTCCAGCCCCCACTGAAAAATTCCTGGCTACGCCACTGCACTCACGGCTAGCTGTTAGATGTGTTTGTCCGGACTTGCACAGAGGAAAATCAGGAAATCTCGATTTCTCAACAAGCCAATCAACAATTTCCAACTGACAGAATCGATCAAATAAGGCCATGGTAAGTGAAGCTATAACATCCCCCCCCCCTTCCCCCGAGTGCTGCTATTCGAGTACAAGTACTTTAATGATCGAGTACAATTTCGACATGTCGAGTACGAGTACTTTGCTGCCCGAGTACGAGTACCATCATTTCGAGTACGAGTACTTTGACATTCGAGTACGAGTACCGAGTACGAGTACTACAACACTGCTTCGATTCCCTTCCCCAGAACAAACTCACGGAAAAGTCTGGGAATATGGCTGACCCCGCAACTAAATGTCATTCACACTTTACTTCTGTCAGTTTAACTCATCTAGCTCCAAAGTCTACTTCAGCAGATTTTTCCCGACTATTTTGTGAACCTTGCTCTTTTGAAGTATGATCACCTGTTCATGTGGTTCTGCTAAGCTTTGCGTTCCGTTGTTATTTTGGGAAAAGTTGTGGACTCCTCAACAACCCGTAGCCTACCCGTAGCCTATAGCCAAGGGTTAAAATAAAGTTGTAATCTTGAATTTAATCCCACACCATCGTTTTAAGATCAGGATATGTCATCCCCCATTAATTTAAGTTGAATGAAATTAAAACGTTTTGAGAGAACCCTAAACCTCTTGACTGTTTTTCTTCTGGTTTACAGAGGAAATGAATCAAAATGGTCATTTATCGTGAAACATATTGTAAAGCTTGAGAGGTACAAATTGGTTAAGTTCTGAGAAACATTGTCATCTATCACCATTGGCAACATAGCGTTACTGACTGCCATATAGAACTCATTTAGCGTTACTGCCATATAGAACTCCTTTTATAGCGTAACTGCCAAATAGAAATCCTTTAGAAATTAAGTTTTAAGTAGCACTTTATACATACCAGCAACATCACTCAAAATCCACATAAGAATAAACCCATGCGCAACCTTTGATCAAGATCACATAACACGATTTCGTTAGTAGTGTTTTTTTTATCACTGTTATATTTTTTTCCGTATTGTTACCAATAGAAGCTGCCGGTGTGGAAGAAAATCCCCGAGAATATTCCATCCCCCTGACTGATTTTCATGGTTTTGCCAGGATTATTGCCCCCCCCCCAGCAAAAGTCGGGCATGGCCTGTTTTTACATAAAACACGGGGACAAAAAATCCTGAAGAGGGATAGAATATCCAGTCTAGGTGGACCCTCATTCCTCTGATATCATCCCCAAAACGGTTTGTGACGATAACGAAAAACCGGCCAGACGAGGAGGCCACACCATGTTTGTTGACTGTATAATGTATGTATTCAATTTTGAGCGCCCACAAGGCAATTTAGCGTCAAGCGATGTCCACCCCCACCTTCCCTCCTTGCTTTACAGTTTTCACCCTTTGTCATCCTCTACAAACATGACAAGTCCTGCCGACGCCGCTGCTCATCCGCCCAAGGACTAAGACCACGGCAAAGATTCTTCTACAAGACGTCTGGGTCTTCGACGGACTCGAGGAGTGCAGTGGAGTCCCGTATGAAGCAGCCGCAGAGAACTTTGCGGCAACCCTCTCTGAAACTATCCAGTCGTATCCAGTAGGTCCAAGGGTTGATCACCGGGGCCAGACAGTAGAGCACGCCAGTCAGCCAGTAGACTTCGTCTTGGTACTTCAAGTCTCTGTGAACGTATGTTACCATCTGCATCACGCTGAACGGCATCCAGCAGATGAACGACATGACTAGAATGACAGTGAAAGTGACCAGCAAGCGGCGGGTCTGACGCGCTCGGTCGATGAATTCATCCTCATCAGGCTGGCTGGGCTGCAGCGCCGGGTTGGTGACACGCTGTGTGAAACTCTTGATCTTCCAGAACACAGCGACGTAAAGACCGGCGGTTATCAGCCAAAATGAGTACACAATCGTGGGCTTGATCACTCCTTCAAAGAGGGATTCGCTCGCGGAGAATTCCGGAACGATCTGAATCGTGAGTGAGACGATCCAAATGAGAACGCAGACTGCCACCAAGCGGTTCCTGGTGACCAACTCATCGTAGCGAGCAGTGTCTACAAAGGACACTGCCAGGTAGCGGTTGATGCCTTCGGCAAGGATCGTCCAAATGCCGACGAAGTAACCCGAGAAAAAGATAGAGAACAGAATATCGGAAGAATCGGGTCCTCCCCAAGTGAATGCGATGGCCATGACGGCGTAGAATAAGTCAGCCAGCGTCAGGTTGATGAGGAAGCCGTAGTACTTCATTCTGAGACGGCTGGTACAAGCAAACACCACTAACACCAAGAGATTCTCCACCGTGGCCACCGCGGCACACCCCGTCAATGCGTACCTGGCTCCGGTGACGATGTCGGTAGCGTTCATAGTGAGAGAGTCGACGCACACTGAAATGCACAAGAAACATTATAATTTATACGAGACACAGAACTTGGAAGAAAAATAATAAGTTCAACTTTGGTATGGCTGGAACTCCCTGGAAGTAACCGAAAATAAAATGCAGAACTTACACACAGAACCAAAGCATAATAGTGTGTAGAACGGCGGTTAGAACCATTTGGCTTGGCGAAATTAGGGTGGGTTCGCGCGTGCGCATTACTCTCGGTGCAGGAATATACTCCTGGAGAAAGGGGAAAATAGAACGAGAACCTTAGTCTTGCAATGATTCAAAGGAAAAACTGAATTATTCATGACATTGCCCCTAACCCTCCTACGAAAAAAAATTACGCGGGCGGGGGGTACGAGCGAATGCAGGAATATACTCCTGATATGGCGGAGAGCATTATACTCTTGCTAACCGTACCCGCGGATCGTACTCCTGCCGTTCGTGCGCTCAAGAGTATGCTCGTGTTAACACGAGGAGCACGCTCGAACACCTTATACGGGGCGACAGGGCTGCGCGGCCGCCCTATTGTCACTCTAAATGCAAGGCAGTGGCATGGCATTGGTGTAAACGCCGTGCCATTGCCGTACCGAACTCAATTGCCGTACGCGTACCGAACTAAATTCAAAGTGGGGTCAAACGTTTCAGGAATCACGCGCTCACAATATACCCTCTCTCGCTCCGCATTATGAGGAGTGAAGTTTGCATGTATAGTTTGATCACGCTGAAAGTCTGAAAGTTTGGCCCATTAGGCATGCATGCATCATACTCGACTCCAGGTTTAGAGTAACAACTGCAGTGCTGTCACTTCCACTAAATTCGGCGCGGAAGTAGCACGGCATTGTCCTGGCTCAGCCAAGTTCTCGCCGTGCCACTTTATTGAATTCGACAGGACGACAGCACGGTGTTTAGAACCAATTGGCTCGGCACGGCACTGTTTTTTGGCTGTATTCTCGTAAAATTTCGCAGGTTTTTTACCTACATCAACCTGCATGTCGCTCTATACAGATCGTCTTCTCAATTATACAGAAATGTCCAAAAAGTATAACATTGCAATGGATATGGACAGACGTGCCTTTTACATCGGATTTTTGAATGATTGAACTCGTTTTCGTCGATGTTGGTTAATACTATATACCCACCTTTTTTAGGATATATTCTGACCGTAACAGCTGCATGAGCTCTTGTAACTGCGAGATCTAGTCAAACACTGTGTGGTCTCAACTTGCAAAGGACAGTGTCCAATTGATCGCAGCCACAGATTGTGGAAAAATTGAGAATCCACATTAACGATTGATGTGCGATTTTTTGTTATCAAAAGATTCCAAAGTTCATTGCTGCAAACAACTTGTCAACATGATTAAGCTTATTATTTAGTTGCCATATAAAAGTTGACCAAGCTCGAGGGGACATTCGGCTGTACTTGTGTATTTGAGTGTGATCTGATCAAGCTGCGTTGTTGTCTTGAAGGCATACAAGTCATGTTAAAAAGTATCTTAAAAATAAATAAATAATATATTAATGATAAAGAAGCGTTTGTATGTTTGTCTGAATTCGTTATAACGCCGGCACACAAACAACTGATGTCATGGTTGTCTGCACAATACAGCTCAGACGGAGCGATGCCCGTCGCGAGATATCTGGCGCGCGCGAGCCACTAGACCCTCGGTCCCAACTAATTGGGACGGCCCAACTTCAGCTGTTTCCGTCCCAACTGAAGCGTTCCAACTGGAACACGTACGTTGGGACGGTCCCAGCTTAAGTTGGGACTGGGTGTCTAGTTGGGGGACGTAACAATATCCAACGGGAAAAACCCGAAGCAAGTTTGTCAGTCTGTTGTAGAATCCAGTATGCGTGGGCGGATCAAGGTTTGGCTCAAGAGAGGGGGGAGGGTTAGTTCTTTTTTTGATTAATCGTTTTTTTGATTAATCGTTTTTGCGGCCTAAGGGTGTTGACCATCCCCCAAACCTCACCCCACGTAGATCCGCTAGATGTGACTTTAACGGTTCAACCTTTATTGTTACAGGGCGAGTCAAAAAAAAGCGGAACCCAAACCCCATTTAGTACATTTCATATTTAAAAACATTATGTAGCACCAAAAATAATAATAACTGGAAAGCCAATTTCATAAGCTACATTTAGATGAAAAAAGTACTGAAATTGGTCGATCCGTTCAAAGAATATCACCATTTAAACACGATGACCCTAAAACTAGTCTCGTCCAAAATTGCGATTTTAACAATCGTCGTCACAATTGTTTCCAAACATCACCAGCGATGAAATCTTAGTTTAAACGTTAACAACATGCAACAAAGTCCTTTTGAAGGCCCGTCTTTTCAAAAAGTAGATTTTATAAATCATATTGTTTGCCTAACCAGGAATGTTAATCAAAATATTGTGTACTAAAGTTGGTGACAGTTGTTGAAACAAGTATTCTGTGTCATTTTCTTTGTTGTTCTAAACAACCTGTAAACTCACATAATTCTTCATCTGTTTCTGGGCGTCCAGGTCACCTTGAGGAGAAGCAGCACACTCTTCAACCGAATATGAACTGTGGTGCTTTTATTTTTTAGACACAAATAACGATCGCTGTTAACTAGCTGCTGAGTGTTAGCACTGTTTGGAGGCCCGCCGGAACGGAAAACGATTTGGCTCGTGGGCCGACTGACTGCTTCTTTGGCTTCGTCTTGCAACTCCGGGCATGCGCAGCGCAGTTCATCGCAGGGATCCGATTAATGAATGGTGGTGTTAAAGGGCTTCCTTTTCCCTGTTTAGCATAATCGGTTTTCCCCCGGCCGATTTCCTGAAATGTTCTTTCACTTCTGAAAATCGGTCATTAATGCATTAGTGCGCACGTAAAAATCATCGAATGAGAGCTAAACAGTAAAACACTCACGCTCCTTAGAAAGGATATTTGTTAACAGCGCCCTCCTTCGTGTGCTTGATGATTCCAACCGACCCCAACGTCGTCCCCAGTGTAGCCTTTCACCAAGGCCATCGTGGCTTAACTTGCCCGCATTCAAAGCGGTGAAGACGCGAAGCGACTGGAGATGGAGACCACACAATGCGAGTGGCAAAGCCACGAGGGCCTTTTGTAACTTGTCGAGAAATTCTTATGTTTTTTTTTATAATCTCGATTTTTGCTACCCCAAAAGGGTAGCAAAATTCCAACCAATCATCAGCCTCTTCGTGCATGCGTGGCTACTACCCGGACGCGTCGATGCGCCCTGATGCTTGCACAAAATTTAAAAACAAAAAATTCGAGTCTAGTTTTCCACGAGATCGTAACCGCGTAATTGTTCTTACATTATCTTATTTTAACTTTACTTATAAAGGTATTTCAAGAAATTATTTGAGTGTATGCATTTTTTTCCATCTGAACTTACAGTTATTTGCTCTTACGTTTTCCTTACTCACCCTTCTTTTAAAAATGGAAGCGACTAGGCAAAATCCGCGTTGTGATTGGTTACCTTTCAGCACGCTTCTTATTTGCATAAAAACTATGAATAATTCAACAAAATCAAGTTGCAAAAGGCCTCGTGGCTTTGCCACTTGTGCGTGCTGACTTAATCTTTGCTCCAGTCGCTTCGGGTCTTCGCAACTCCGCCGCTCTAAGCCACGATGGCCTTTGGCGAAAGGCTATCCCCAGTGTGGACTTTTATTTCCAATCTCGTTTTCAATAGAAAGTGGTGGACGCGCACTGCTTGACACTGCGGGGACGAGGTTGAACCAAGCCCGCCGTTTAGACTGTTTCCCGCCCTCAATAGGCCTTCCTTTTGTACGTCATAGCCGTACGTACAGCTTTCTGACCCGTTATAAGTCCGTTGGCTTATGGTCAAAATTTCGGGTCCATTATTATTGAAAATTGTATCGATTATTACTGAAATAATATATATAACCCTAATCCACTTGATGCCATTTTTTCTGCCCTAGGAGATTGTTTCCGGCGTTGTTTTCAAGTTGAGCCAAAATGAAGAATGTGCAAAAAAATAAATATCCATTTAACAATGTCTTGTTTGTGGGCTGGGCGTCCGTTTGGAACAAATCTGGCGAAATAAGCTCCAAAGGAGGGTCATTTATCAAGACTTTGCAGTAGTTTTATGCCAGATGAAGTGCATTATTTTTTTTTAACGGACAATGATTAAAAATAAAAGCTAGATTGTTTAGCATTTTGACGCCTTTTTTTTTTTTAATGTGGCCCCACCCCCAACAGAGGCAAAATCCTGGAATTGTTTTATTCTCATGATGTAGGCCTAGCTCATGGGTGAGCTGTCCAAATGCGAAAAAGAAAAGCTAAATTTTCGCGATCTTTTTGGCGGGCGAAGCCCCCCACTTGGTCATGGCCCCGCCCATAAAAGGTAAGAAAACATGGGATCGAGTGGTTTAGATGTTGTAAAAAAATCCATAAATGATCCTGACAGTTAGCTTATGGTCAAAGATCTTATAGCGCCGATAAGATCTTTGCTTATGGTTGAAATGTCAAACAAAGCCGTTCACCGAAGTTGAAAGTGAAAGTACTTTTACTCAAACGAGTGTGTGCTTATGAAGGTTGGGGGTATTTTGTGTCCAATTTGCGGCGGGCGGGGGGGGGGGGGGGCTTATTTTCTGGAGGGGGAACACTCTTTACGTTTTACACAATAAATAGCTAATAATTGGGATGGGGGCAACCTCG
Organism: Patiria pectinifera; assembly: GCA_029964075.1. Lineage (NCBI taxonomy): Eukaryota > Metazoa > Echinodermata > Asteroidea > Valvatida > Asterinidae > Patiria > Patiria pectinifera. The sequence continues at coordinate 33,660,638 of CM057142.1, forward strand.
TCCCCAGGGTGTTGAGCAGTACGCGCCCACCACTACCTGCTCTCTCACCCTGGTATTGGATCAAATTGCATGTGCAAGAATTCGAACACGTATGCAAATGTGGAATAGTCTGGTGCCTGCATGTGCGTTACATTGGCGTTTGTTTTTGTATGCGGTGTCTGGGGTAAAAACAACATCAATTCGTCGCACCGCGAGTAATGAAAACACGATTTTTATATTACACTTCATATTAATATGAGCAAACTGGAAAGAAAAGGAGTATTATTGAGAAGGTGTAGACGTTATAGTTATAATGATCGCGAAAAACGTAATGCACGTTGGAAATAACACCAACTACACGATATAAATCCATTTAAAGAAAATTACGGTGTCAAATCAGTATACAGGAAGAAAGTTTCCTATCTAGGGCTTACTATCGGAAACGAGGTTGGAAATAGAGTAAGCACTAGGGACGAGGTTGGGGTGGGGGGTGCTCCTCCGCGCGGGATTTTCGAAAACGCTATCTGATTGAAGTGTCACAGTTCAAACAAAGGTATGGCGTTTTTCGGGGGAGGGGGGAACTTCCCCTTTGGCGAAATATTGCTAAGTTTTAAAAATGAAGTGAAGCCGTGAATACATTTACGGAGAGTTTTTACTAAGCTGATCAAAGTTTTGAGACTATACATTCTGAACTAACCGACGCCCGGGACCATTGCGATGGTTGTTTATTAACTTAGCTTTAAAGAGTTGGTATTTTTACTTGATAGTTCTAACAATTTGTTTGCGGCAAAACTTCAAAATATTTTTTTCGATCTTGGGATGAATAATCTTTAGTCATAAACTCCCTATGACAGTTTACCCATTCCTATTGGTCGAGAGCCCGTCACGTGGCCGGTCTTAAGCGGATGATAAAGACATGGCTGGCTGGTCTTAAACATCGTTTCCAGTGTCACATGAAAAAAGTGCTCACAAAGGAAAATAGTGATCCTTTATACGTACTATAATTGTATCACGGTTTTTCCTTTACAATAATATAAAAAATATTCAACCATGGGGCATTAGTATTAGATTACTTCGATTAGTTTAATTTCAAGAGTAAACAATAGCAGAAAAGTATAGTAATTATTGCTATTCACTTTATGTTTATGGGTCATCGATTTTACTTATTTTACTATAATGATTTTACATTGTAAAATGTGCAGGGTTTTAGTCTGGATCTCGGCGTCAGTGTCTGTGATAACTTAGTTCAATGAATTAAATGTCTTTATGAACTGGTGAAAATAGTTGCGTCCTTCCATTCATTATTGCACAGCTGCCTAAATGTGTATAGTTGACTTCGATTGGCAGTGTTGTAGCCGAGTACGTGTTTCCGAGTACCGAGTACTGCCGAGTACTTAGGTTGCCGAGTACGAGTACGAGTACGAGTATTTGTACCTCCGAGTACATGAACAGATCTCCGAGTACGACTACTTGTACTTCCGAGTACGAGCGCGAGTACGAATACTTGTACGTACTAGTATGAGTATACGAGTACTTGCATTTTCGAATACGGCCATACGGCAAATGGTTATTGTGCGTAATTGGCCCAGGCCCAGTCAGACCGATAAACAGACCCACTCACGGCTAGCTGTTAGATGTGTTTGTTCGGACTTGCACAGAGGAAAATCAGGAAATCTCGATTTCTCAACAACCAATCAACAATTTCCAACTGAAAGAATCGATCAAATAAGGCCATGGTAAGTGAAGCTATAACATCCCCCCCAAGTACTGCTATTCGAGTACGAGTACTTTAATGATCGAGTACAATTTCGACATGTCGAGTACGAGTACTTTGCTGCCCGAGTATGAGTACCGTCATTTCGAGTACGAGTACTTTGACATTCGAGTACGAGTACGAGTACGAGTACTACAACACTGCTTCGATTCCCTTCCCCAGAACAAACTCACGGAAAAGTCTGGGAATATGGCTGACCCCGCAACTAAATGTCATTCACACTTTACTTCTGTCAGTTTAACTCATCTAGTTCCAAAGTCTACTTCAGCAGATTTTTCCCGACTATTTTGTGAACCTTGCTCTTTTGAAGTATGATCACCTGTTCACGTGGTTCTGCTAAGCTTTGCGTTCCGTTGTTATTTTGGGAAAAGTTGTGGACTCCTCAACAACCCGTACCCGTAGCCTATAGCCAAGGGTTAAAATAAAGTTGCAATCTTGAAATTAATCCCACACCATCGTTTTAAGATCAGGATATGTCATCCCCCATTAACTTAAGTTGAATTAAATTAAAACGTTTTGAGAGAACCCTAAACCTCTTGACTGTTTTTCTTCTGGTTTACAGAGGAAATGAATCAAAATGGTCATCTATCGTGAAACATATTTTCAAGCTTGAGAGGTACAAATTGGTTAAGTTCTGAGAAACATTGTCATCTATCATCATTGGCAACATAGCGTTACTGACTGCCATATAGAACTCATTTAGCGTTACTGCCATATAAAACTCCTTTTATAGCGTAACTACCAAATGGAAATCCTTTAGAAATTAAGTTTTAAGTAGCACTTTATACATACCACCTACATCAATCAAAATGCACATAAGAATAAACCCATGCGCAACCTTTGATCAAGATCACATAACACGATTTCGTTAGTAGTGTTTTTTTTATCACTGTTATATTTTTTTCCGTATTGTTACCAATAGAAGCTGCCGGTGTGGAAGAAAATCCCCGAGAATATTCCATCCCCCTGACTGATTTTCATGGTTTTGCCAGGATTATTGCCCCCCCCCCCCAGCAAAAGTCGGGCATGGCCTGTTTTTACATAAAACACGGGGACAAAAATCCTGAAGAGGGATAGAATATCCAGTCCAGGTGGACCCTCATTCCTCTGATATCATCCCCAAAACGGTTTGTGACGATAACGAAAAACCGGCCAGACGAGGAGGCCACACCATGTTTGTTGACTGTATAATGTATGTATTCAATTTTGAGCGCCCACAAGGCAATTTAGCGTCAAGCGATGTCCACCCCCACCTTCCCTCCTTGCTTTACAGTTTTCACCCTTTGTCATCCTCTACAAACATGACAAGTCCTGCCGACGCCGCTGCTCATCCGCCCAAGGACTAAGACCACGGCAAAGATTCTTCTACAAGACGTCTGGGTCTTCGACGGACTCGAGGAGTGCAGTGGAGTCCCGTATGAAGCAGCCGCAGAGAACTTTGCGGCAACCCTCTCTGAAACTATCCAGTCGTATCCAGTAGATCCAAGGGTTGATCACCGGGGCCAGACAGTAGAGCACGCCAGTCAGCCAGTAGACTTCGTCTTGGTACTTCAAGTCTCTGTGAACGTATGTTACCATCTGCATCACGCTGAACGGCATCCAGCAGATGAACGACATGACTAGAATGACAGTGAAAGTGACCAGCAAGCGGCGGGTCTGACGCGCTCGGTCGATGAATTCATCCTCATCAGGCTGGCTGGGCTGCAGCGCCGGGTTGGTGACACGCTGTGTGAAACTCTTGATCTTCCAGAACACAGCGACGTAAAGACCGGCGGTTATCAGCCAAAATGAGTACACAATCGTGGGCTTGATCACTCCTTCAAAGAGGGATTCGCTCGCGGAGAATTCCGGAACGATCTGAATCGTGAGTGAGACGATCCAAATGAGAACGCAGACTGCCACCAAGCGGTTCCTGGTGACCAACTCATCGTAGCGAGCAGTGTCTACAAAGGACACTGCCAGGTAGCGGTTGATGCCTTCGGCAAGGATCGTCCAAATGCCGACGAAGTAACCCGAGAAAAAGATAGAGAACAGAATATCGGAAGAATCGGGTCCTCCCCAAGTGAATGCGATGGCCATGACGGCGTAGAACAAGTCAGCCAGCGTCAGGTTGATGAGGAAGCCGTAGTACTTCATTCTGAGACGGCTGGTACAAGCAAACACCACTAACACCAAGAGATTCTCCACCGTGGCCACCGCGGCACACCCCGTCAATGCGTACCTGGCTCCGGTGACGATGTCGGTAGCGTTCATAGTGAGAGAGTCGACGCACACTGAAATGCACAAGAAACATTATAATTTATACGAGACACAGAACTTGGAAGAAAAATAATAAGTTCAACTTTGGTATGGCTGGAACTCCCTGGAAGTAACCGAAAATAAAATGCAGAACTTACACACAGAACCAAAGCATAATAGTGTGTAGAACGGCGGTTAGAACCATTTGGCTTGGCGAAATTAGGGTGGGTTCGCGCGTGCGCATTACTCTCGGTGCAGGAATATACTCCTGGAGAAAGGGGAAAATAGAACGAGAACCTAAGTCTTGCAATGATTCAAAGGAAAAACTGAATTATTCATGACATTGCCCCTAACCCTCCTACGAAAAAAAATTACGCGGGCGGGGGGTACGAGCGAATGCAGGAATATACTCCTGATATGGCGGAGAGCATTATACTCTTGCTAACCGTACCCGCGGATCGTACTCCTGCCGTTCGTGCGCTCAAGAGTATGCTCGTGTTAACACGAGGAGCACGCTCGAACACCTTATACGGGGCGACAGGGCTGCGCGGCCGCCCTATTGTCACTCTAAATGCAAGGCAGTGGCATGGCATTGGTGTAAACGCCGTGCCATTGCCGTACCGAACTCAATTGCCGTACGCGTACCGAACTAAATTCAAAGTGGGGTCAAACGTTTCAGGAATCACGCGCTCACAATATACCCTCTCTCGCTCCGCATTATGAGGAGTGAAGTTTGCATGTATAGTTTGATCACGCTGAAAGTCTGAAAGTTTGGCCCATTAGGCATGCATGCATCATACTCGACTCCAGGTTTAGAGTAACAACTGCAGTGCTGTCACTTCCACTAAATTCGGCGCGGAAGTAGCACGGCATTGTCCTGGCTCAGCCAAGTTCTCGCCGTGCCACTTTATTGAATTCGACAGGACGATAGCACGGTGTTTAGAACCAATTGGCTCGGCACGGCACTGTTTTTTGGCTGTATTCTCGTAAAATTTCGCAGGTTTTTTTTAGATCAACCTGCATGTCGCTCTATACAGATCGTCTTCTCATAATTATACAGAAATGTCCAAAAAGTATAACATTGCAATGGATATGGACAGACGTGCCTTTTACATCGGATTTTTGAAGGATTGATCTCGTTTTCGTCGATGTTGGTTAATACTATATACCCACCTTTTTTAAGGATATATTCTGACCGTAACAGCTGCATGAGCTCTTGTAACTGCGAGATCTAGTCAAACACTGTGTGGTCTCAACTTGCAAAGAATCCACATTAACGATTGATGTGCGATTTTTTGTTATCAAAAGATTCCAAAGTTCATTGCTGCAAACAACTTGTCAACATGATTAAGCTTATTATTTAGTTGCCATATAAAAGTTGACCAAGCTCATGGGGACATTCGACTGTACTTGTGTATTTGAGTGTGATCTGATGAAGCTGCGCTGTTGTCTTAAAGGCATACAAGTCATGTTAAAAAGTATCTTTAAAGAAAATATATAATATATTAATGATAAAGAAACGTTTGTATGTTTGTCTGAATTCGTCATAACGCCGGCACACAAACAACTGATGTCATGGTTGTCTGCACAATACAGCTCAGACGGAGCGATGCCCGTCGCGAGATATCTGGCGCGCGCGAGCCACTAGACCCTCGGTCCCAACTAATTGGGACGGCCCAACTTCAGCTGGTTCCGTCCCAACTGAAGCGTTCCAACTGGAACACGTACGTTGGGACGGTCCCAGCTTAAGTTGGGACCGGGGTCTAGTTTGGGGGACGTAACAATATCCAACGGGAAAAACCCCGAAGCAAGTTTGTCAGTCTGTTGTAGAATCCAGTATGCGTGGGCGGATCAAGGTTTGGCTCAAGAGAGGGGGGGGGGAGGGTTAGTTCTTTTTTTGATTAATCGTTTTTTTTTTATTAATGTTGACCATCCCCCAACCCTCACCCCACGTAGATTATTTTTTTTAACGGACAATGATTAAAAAATAACAGTACAATTTTGTTCTTAAAGGGGACATACAATATTTTGTTTAACTAAAATTAGAAAACAGAGCTAGAACGTCTTTTTTTTTTGGGGGGGGGGGAACAAATCCGGCAAATTAAAGTTCGGATGGATTACAAAGTATTTTTAAAACATAATTATCAGGAAGGGGGAGGAACAGAACATTAGTAAATTTGAGTTAACAATCAAATTGTGTGTCAATTTTAGTTTCAGTCAAATGAACATATAGCAATTTTAAGACACGTTTAGAGATGTATAGTGGAAAAGCATTTATTTCACTGATTTCAGACCAAAAAACCCGACAAAATTGGCCTTTCTTGCAAAATCGCTCCGACTTTTCCTACCACTTTTGGACATGTAGTTTTGCGCCCAAAAACGAGGACATAACAGCTAAAATTTAAAAGAAACATTAACGAAACTTATACGCACCAAGCTTGCCCGTTACAGCTAGATTGTTTAGCCTTTTGACGCCACTTTTTTTTTTTAATGTGGCCCCACCCCCAACAGAGGCAAAATCCTGGAATTGTTTTATTCTCATGATGTAGGCCTAGCTCATGGGTGAGCTGTCCAAATGCGAAAAAGAAAAGCTAAATTTTCGCGATCTTTTTGGCGGGCGAAGCCCCCCACTTTTATGGCCCCGCCCATAAAAGGTAAGACAACATGGCATCGAGTGGTTTTGATGATGTAAAAAAAATCCATAAATGATCCCGACAATTAGCTTATGGTTGAAATTTCAAACAAAGCCGTTCACCGAAGTTGAAAGTGAAAGTACTTTTACTCAAAGAGTGTGTGCTTATGAAGGTTGGGGGTACTTTGTGTCCAATTTGCGGCTGGGGGGGGGGAGCTTATTTTCTGGAGGGGGAACACTCTTTACGTTTTACACAATATATAGCTAATTTTGCCTTCACCAAATTCTGCCTGGGTATGGGTGTACAAAAGGGGGGAAGGTTAAGCCTGGAGCGGGTAGGATTGGGGTGGGGCCAACCTCGTCCCCAGGGTGTTGAGCAGTATGCGCCCACCACTACCTGCTCTCTCACCCTGGTATTGGATCAAATTGCATGTGCAAGAATTTGAACATGTATGCAAATGTGGAAAAGTCTGGTGGCTGCATGTGCGTTACATTGGAGTTTGCTTTTGCATGCGGTGTCTGGGGTAAAAACAACATCAATTCGTCGCACCGTGAGTTATGAAAACACTATTTTTTAAGTTAAAATGCTACAATCTGGCCCGCCAATATGCAGTATCACATTTCATATTAATATGAGCAAACTGGAAAGAAAAGGAGTATTATTGAGTATTATTGAGAAGGTGTACACGTTATAATTACAATGATCGCGAAAAAACATAATGCACGTTGGAAATAACACCAACTACACGATATAAATCCATTTAAAGAAAATTACGGTATCGAATCAGTATACAGGAAGAAAGTTTCCTATCTAGGGCTTACTATCGGAAACGAGGTTGGAAATAAATTAAGCACTAGGGACGAGGTTGGGGTGGGAGTGCTCTCAGTCCGCGCGGGTTTTTTGAAAATGCTATCTGATTGAAGTGTCACAGTTCAAACAAAGGTATGGCGTTTTTCGGGGGGGGGGGGAACTTCCCCTTTGGCGAAATATTGCTAAGTTTTAAAAATGAAATGAAGCCGTCAGTACCTGACAAGCGGTACTAGTAGTAATACCCTCCTCAATCTTGAACAATTTAAAATTACTTTATGTTTGCACACCGGCCCAAAAATTGGAAACGCCATTTCATGTAAACAAAGTAGGCCTATAATAATTCTCGTTGTACATGTACAGGGCGAGTCAAAAAGGCGAAACCCAAACCCCAAACAATATATTTCATATTAAAAAAAAAATGTAGCACCAAAAATAATGACTGGAAAGCCAATTTAATAAACTACTTTTAGATGACAAAATTACTGAAATTGCCATTTACCATTGAAAACGCAATGACCCAAAAACGTGTTCCGTCAAAACAAAAAGCAATGTGAAGGAAATAGGACTAAGACAAGTCTAATTTCATGAATACACATTGTTGTGATCTTCTAAGAAAGGAATTTATACACTTGGGTCTCTAGGGGTAAAATATGAATCTTTCTCGACAGAAATCATTCCTCCGAGCAAATCATGTCATCTTTCAAAGAGAAACCATTACTTATAAAACAAAACTTGATCAACATTTTAAACTCATAAAAAACATTCATCCAACCTGTAAAACTAATCAAAGAAAACCGAATTCCTATAAAAACAGTACTCGTTCCCTAATCCATGAATATCAAAATGGTAAGAAAGAAATCATAATTGTGCAGAATCCAAATCACTGCCCATCATGTGAAAGGAAAATCTCAATGCTTTAAACTTAAGTTCACAAAAACTGTCCAAAGACAAAAACAAACTTTAAACCATATCTAAGTAAAAACCTTCCAAAAACTGCACTAAAACTCAAATCATGATTATACAATATAAAATAAACAAGAATCTCACCAGTTGACTGTAAGCAGATCAAACACAACACATGGCAGGTGCTCCCAAGAAAAGGGGAAAGAGAGGAAGCTCACGAATATAATACAACTCTCTTCTATGCCACTGGTCTGCTAAGTGAAGGGTCTGTGGACTTATAGGGTGGAAGAGCACATGGTCTTATCTCAGGGGCTATTGTTCTAAGGGGTCATGTTACTGGGGAAGAGGGAAAAGTTAATCAGGGGGATACACTACTATGAAAGGATGGGAGATGCTAATAAAAAAGCTGGATTAATTCAGGGGAGATACTCCTATACTAAAACACAAAAAAAATACAATGAAAAACTACAAGTCAAACTTGGCTCTGCCACACCAACACTCTTTACTGCAGTACAAAGACTACAAAAACAGACTGGTTCCGTAAGGATTACATGCCATAGACTACATGTCTACGTGGCGGGTTCCAGAGGGAATAGTTGGTGCTACCAGAAAAAAAAACACTGGATGACGTCAGCAGGGAGCGTCTCATTTCTACTTCCCAGACGCGCGGCGGAATCGGCCAATGACGTGCTCCAATTTGATCCTAATGTTTATGAGGTGTAGTAATTTCTAATACTATAGTGTGACGTCAGTTCCCTGGCCATAAACGCCCCCTGGCCAAAGTTGGAACCGGACTAGCTAACGCAATTTTAGTGTTTATCCAATGAGCGCTAGTAATTCATGGTGCGTGCGCGTGTATGAGGTTTTCACTAACGAACCGGATACTTTGATGCATTCGTTTACAAAGTTGTTATTGTCAGTTATAATATTTGAAGATTTTGCACATAGTAGTTTAAAGGTTTACAGGAATATCATGGAATCCTGCTGGGATTCGCTGTCAAGTACATGTTGAGACGTCTTATTTCGGTGGCTTATTACCACTCAAATCTTGCAAACTTGCTTCAGTATACACTGGTTATGATTCATTTAAAATGTGTTTGTTTTAAATTCGGGAAACATATTTTTTTTTCTTAACGATTTAACGGAATTTGTTTGAAGGTTGTATATGTTTCGACTTTCGAGGACTTAGTCTCGGGCTAACTTAATGGCGGGACAATTTGTAATGAGAGTTGACAATACCTTTACACATACATTTACGGAGAGTTTGTACTAAGCTGATCGAAGTTTTCAGACTATATACATTCTGAACTAACCGACGCCCGGGACCATTGCGATGGTTGTTTATTAACTTAGCTTTAGAGAGTTGGTATTTTTACTTGATAGTTCTAACAATTTGTTTACGGCAAAACTTCAAAATATTTTTTTTCGATCTTGGGATGAATAAACTTTAGTCATAAACTCCCTATGACAGTTTACCCATTCCTATTGGTCGAGGGCCCGTCACGTGGCCGGTCTTAAACGGCCGATAAAGACATGGCTGGCTGGTCTTAAACATCGTTTCCAGTGTCGCATGAAAAAAATGCTCACAAAGGAAAATAATGATCCTTTATACGTACTATAATTGTATCACGGTTTTTGCTATACAATAATATTAAAAATATTCAACCATAGGGCATTAGTATTAGATTACGTGGATTAGTTTAATTTCAAGAGTAAACAATAGCAGAAAAGTATAGTAATTATTGCTATTCACTTTATGTTTATGGGTCATCGAGTTTAGGCTTATTTTACTATAATGATTTTACATTGTAAAATGTACAGGGTTTTAGTCTGGATCTCGGCGTCAGTGTCTGTGATAACTTAGTTCAATGAATTAAATGTCTTTATGAACCGGTGAAAATAGTTGCGTCCTTCCATTCATTATTTCACAGCTGCCTAAACGTGTATAGTTGACTTCGATTGGCAGTGTTGTAGTCGAGTACGTGTTTCCGAGTACCGAGTACTTAGGTTGCCGAGTACGAGTACGAGTACGAGTATTTGTACCTCCGAGTACATGAACAGATCTCCGAGTACGACTACTTGTACTTCCGAGTACGAGCGCGAGTACGAATACTTGTACGTACTAGTATGAGTATACGAGTACTCGCATTTTCGAATACGGCTATACGGCAAATGGTTATTGTGCGTAATTGGCCCAGGCCCAGTCAGACCGATAAACAGACCCACTCACGGCTAGCTGTTAGATGTGTTTGTCCGGACTTGCACAGAGCAAAATCAGGAAATCTCGATTTCTCAACAACCAATCAACAATTTCCAACTGAAAGAATCGATCAAATAAGGCCATGGTAAGTGAAGCTATACCACTTTTCCCCCCCGAGTACTGCTATTCGAGTACGAGTACTTTAATGATCGAGTACAATTTCGACATGTCGAGTACGAGTACTTTGCTGCCCGAGTACGAGTACCGTCATTTCGAGTACGAGTACTTTGACATTCGAGTACGAGTACGAGTACGAGTACTACAACACTGCTTCGATTCCCTTCCCCAGAACAAACTCACGGAAAAGTCTGGGAATATGGCTGACCCCGCAACTAAATGTTATTCACACTTTACCTCTGTCAGTTTAACTCATCTAGTTCCAAAGTCTACTTCAGCAGATTTTTCCCGACTATTTTGTGAACCTTGCTCTTTTGAAGTACGATCACCTGTTCATGTGGTTCTGCTAAGCTTTGCGTTCCGTTGTTATTTTGGGAAAAGTTGTGGACTCCTCAACAACCCGTACCCGTAGCCTATAGCCAAGGGTTAAAATAAAGTTGTAATCTTGAAATTAATCCCACACCATCGTTTTAAGATCAGGATATGTCATCCCCCATTGATTTAAGTTGAATTAAATTAAAACGTTTTGAGAGAACCCTAAACCTCTTGACTGTTTTTCTTCTGGTTTACAGAGGAAATGAATCAAAATGGTCATCTATCGTGAAACATATTGTAAAGCTTGAGAGGTACAAATTGGTTAAGTTCTGAGAAACATTGTCATCTATCATCATTGGCAACATAGCGTTACTGACTGCCATATAGAACTCCTTTTATAGCGTAACTGCATATAGAACTCCTTTTATAGCGTAACTGCCATATAGAAATCCTTTAGAAAATTAAGTTTTAAGTAGCACTTTATACATACCAGCAACATCACTCAAAATGCACATAAGAATATTCAAGAGTTAACCTGTTCAAGTTTCTGATTTCGAGAACACTTTTAAAGAAAACGTTAATGAAAACCCATGCGCAACCTTTGATCAAGATCACAAAACACGATTTCGTATGTAGTGTTTTTTTTATCACTGTTATATTTTTTTCGTATTGTTACCAATAGAAGCTGCCGGTGTGGAAGAAAATCCCCCAGAATATTCCATCCCCCTGACTGATTTTCATGGTTTTGCCAGGAGTATTGCCCCCCCCCAGCAAAAGTCGGGCATGGCCTGTTTTTACATAAAACACGGGGAAAAAATCCTGAAGAGGGATAGAATATCCAGTCCAGGTGGACACTCATTCCTCTAATATCATTTCCAAAACGGTTTGTGACGATAACGAAAAACCGGCCAAACGAGAAGGAGGCCACACCATGTTTGTTGACTATAATGTATGTATTCAATTTTGAGCGCCCACAAGGCAATTTAGCGTCAAGCGATGTCCACCCCCACCTTCCCTCCACGCTTTACAGTTTTTCACCCTTTGTCATCCTCTACAAACATGACAAGTCCTGGCGACGCCGCTGCTCATCCGCCCAAGGACTATAAAGACCACGGCAAAGATTCTTCTACAAGACGTCTGGGTCTTCGACGGACTCGAGGAGTGCAGTGGAGTCCCGTATGAAGCAGCCGCAGAGAACTTTGCGGCAACCCTCTCTGAAACTATCCAGTCGTATCCAGTAGATCCAAGGGTTGATCACCGGGGCCAGACAGTAGAACACGCCAGTCATCCAGTAGACTTCGTCCTGGTACTTCAAGTCTCTGTGAACGTATGCCACCATCTGCATCACGCTGAACGGCATCCAGCAGATGAACGACATGACTAGAATGACAGTGAAAGTGACCAGCAAGCGGCGGGTCTGACGCGCTCGGTCGATGAATTCATCCTGGCTGGGCTGCAGCGCCGGGTTGGTGACACGCTGTGTGAAACTCTTGATCTTCCAGAACACAGCGACGTAAAGACCGGCGGTTATCAGCCAAAATGAGTACACAATCGTGGGCTTGATCACTCCTTCAAAGAGGGATTCGCTCGCGGAGAATTCCGGAACGATCTGAATCGTGAGTGAGACGATCCAAATGAGAACGCAGACTGCCAACAAGCGGTTCCTGGTGACCAACTCATCGTAGCGAGCCGTGTCTACAAAGGACACTGCCAGATAGCGGTTGATGCCTTCGGCAAGGATCGTCCAAATGCCGACGAAGTAACCCGAGAAAAAGATAGAGAACAGAATATCGGAAGAATCGGGTCCTCCCCAAGTGAATGCGATAGCCATGACGGCGTAGAATAAGTCAGCCAGCGTCAGGTTGATGAGGAAGCCGTAGTACTTCATTCTGAGACGGCTGGTACAAGCAAACACCACTAACACCAAGAGATTCTCCACCGTGGCCACCGCGGCACACCCCGTCAGTGCGTACCTGGCTCCGGTGACGATGTCGGTAGCGTTCATAGTGAGAGAGTCGACGCACACTGAAATGCACAAGAAACATTATAATTTATACGAGACACAGAACTTGGAAGAAAAATAATAAGTTCAACTTTGGTATGGCTGGAACTCCCTGGAAGTAACCGAAAATAAAATGCAGAACTTACACACAGAACCAAAGCATAATAGTGTGTAGAACGGCGGTTAGAACCATTTGGCTCGGCGAAATTAGGGTGCGTTCGCATTACTCTCGGTGCAGGAATATACTCCTGATATGGCGGAGAGCATTATACTCTTGCTAACCGTACCCGCGGATCGTACTCCTGCCGTTCGTGCGCTCAAGAGTATGCTCGTGTTAACACGAGGAGCACGCTCGAACACCTTATACGGGGCGACAGGGCTGCGCGGCCGCCCTATTGTCACTCTAAATGCAAGGCAGTGGCATGGCATTGGTGTAAACGCCGTGCCATTGCCGTACCGAACTCAATTGCCGTACCGAACTCAATTCAATTCGAAGTTGGGTCAAACGTTTTAGGAATCACGCGCTCACAATATACCCTCTCTCGCTCCGCATTATGAGGAGTGAAGTTTGCATGTATAGTTTGATCACGCTGAAAGTCTGAAAGTTTGGCCCATTAGGCATGCATGCATCATACTCGACTCCAGGTTTAGAGTAACAACTGCAGTGCTGTCACTTCCACTAAATTCGACGCGGAAGTAGCACGGCATTGTCCTGGCTCAGCCAAGTTCTCGCCGTGCCACTTTATTGAATTCGACGGGACGACAGCACGGTGTTTAGAACCAATTGGCTCGGCACGGCACTGTTTTTTGGCTGTATTCTCGTAAAATTTCGCAGTTTTTTTTTTACATCAACCTGCATGTCGCTCTATACAGATCGTCTTCTCATAATTATACAGAAATGTCCAAAAAGTATAACATTGCAATGGATATGGACAGACGTGCCTTTTACATCGGATTTTTGAAGGATTGATCTCGTTTTCGTCGATGTTGGTTAATACTATATACCCACCTTTTTTAGGATATATTCTGACCGTAACAGCTGCGTGAGCTCTTGTAACTGCGAGATCTAGTCAAACACTGTGTGGTCTCCACTTGCAAAGGACCGTGTCCAATTGATCGCAGCCACAGATTGTGGAAAAATTGAGAATCCACATTAACGATTGATGTGCGATTTTTTGTTATCAAAAGATTCCAAAGTTCATTGCTGCAAACAACTTGTCAACATGATTAAGCTTATTATTTAGTTGCCATATAAAAGTTGACCAAGCTCATGGGGACATTCGACTGTACTTGTGTATTTGAGTGTGATCTGATAAAGCTGCGTTGTTGTCTTAAAGGCATACAAGTCATGTTAAAAAGTATCTTTAAAGAAAATATATAATATATTTATGATAAAGAAACGTTTGTATGTTTGTCTGAATTCGTTATGACGTTGGCACACAAACAACTGAAGTTGGTTGTCTGCACAATACAGCTCAGACGGAGCGATGCCCGTCGCGAGATATCTGGCGCGCGCGAGCCACTAGACCCTCGGTCCCAACTAATTGGGACGGCCCAACTTCAGCTGGTTCCGTCCCAACTGAAGCGTTCCAACTGGAACACGTACGTTGGGACGGTCCCAGCTTAAGTTGGGACCGGGGTCTAGTTGGGGGACGTAACAATATCCAACGGGAAAAACCCGAAGCAAGTTTGTCAGTCTGTTGTAGAATTCAGTATGCGTGGGCGGATCAAGGTTTGGCTCAAGAGAGAGAGAGAGAGGGGGGGGGGTAGTTCTTTTTTTGATTAATCGTTTTTGGGGCCTAAGGGTGTGTACCATCCCCCAACCCTCACCCCACGCAGATCCGCTAGATGTGACTTTAACGGTTCAACCTTTATTGTTACAGGGTGAGTAAAAAAAAAACGGAACCCAAACCCCATATAGTATATTTCATATTTAAAAACATATGTAGCACCAAAAATAATAATAACTGGAAAGCCAATTTCATAAGCTACTTTTAGATGAAAAAAGTACTGAAATTGCCAAAACACGATGACCCTAAAACCTGTCTCGTCCAAAAATGCGATTTTAACAATCGTCGTCACAATTGTCTTCAAACATCACCAGCGATGAAATCTTAGTTTAAACGTTAACAATATGCAACACAGTCCTTTTGAAGGCCCGTCTTTTCAAAGAGTAGATTTTATAAATCATATTGTTTGCCTAAACCAGGAATGTTAATCGAAATATTGTGTACTACAGTTGGTGACAGTTGTTGAAACAAGTATTCTGTGTCATTTTCTTTGTTGTTCTAAACAACCTGTAAACTCACATAATTCTTCATCTGTTTCTGGGCGTCCAGGTCACCTTGAGGAGAAGCAGCACACTCTTCAACCGAATATAAACTGTGGTACTTTTATTTTTTAGACACAAATAACGATCGCTGTTAACCAGCTGCTGAGTGTTAGCACTGTTTTGAGGCCCGCCGGAACGGAAAACGATTTGGCTCGTGGGCCGACTGACTTTGGCTTCGTCTTGCAACTCCGGGCATGCGCAGCGCAGTTCTTCGCAGGGATCCGATTAATGCATGGTGGTGTTAAAGGGCTTCCTTTTCCCTGTTTAGCATATATCGGTTTTCCCCCGGCCGATTTCCTGAAATGTTCTTTCACTTCTGAAAATCGGTCATTAGGCCTAATGCATTAGTGCGCACGTAAAAATCATCGAATGAGAGCTTAACAGTAAAACACTCACGCTCCTTAGAAAGGATAATATTTGTTAACAGCGCCCTCCTTCGTGTGCTTGATGATTCCAACTGACCCCAACGTCGTCCCCAGTGCGGACTTTATTTCCAATCTCGTTTTCAATAGTTAGTGGTGGACGCGCACTGCTCGACACTGCGGGGACGAGGTTGAACCAACCCCGCCATTTAGACTGTTTCCCGCCTTCAATAGGCCTTCCTTTTGTATGTCATAGCCGTACGTACAGCTTTCTGACCCGTTATAAGTCCGTTGGCTTATGGTCAAAATTTCGGGTCCATTATTATTGAAAATTGTATCGATTATTAGTGAAATAATATATATAGCCCTAATCCACTTGATGCCATTTTTTTCTGCCCTAGGAGATTGTTTCCGGCGTTGTTTTCAAGTTGAGCCAAAATGAAGAATGTGCAAAAAAATAAATATCCATTTAACAATGTCTTGTTTGTGGGCTGGGCGTCCGTTTGGAACAAATCTGGCGAAATAAGCCCCAAAGGAGGGTCATTTATCAAGACTTTTTGCAGTAGTTTTATGCCAGATGAAGTGCATTATTTTTTTTTAACGGACAATGATTAAAAATAACAGTACAATTTTGTTCTTAAAGGGGACATACAATATTTTGTTTAACTAAAATTAGAAACAGAGCTAGAACGTCTTTTTTTTTTGGGGGGGGGGAACAAATCCGGCAAATTAAAGTTCGGATGGATTGGATTAGGCCAAAAAAAAAAGGCTCCGGTTTCTGGTATGCGCGCGCGTCGCCGTAGCCATGCGCGTCTGCAAAATGAAAAAGTTTTTTTTCCAATGAAAGATAATGTCTCAAAACCGCCAAACTCACTGGTTTGACTGGAATCCTGGTGCTGCACAATTTTAACGTGTTTTTAGAGGGGGTTATGATCGAGAATAAGCTTTATGTGGCCTCTCTGGACTCCCATATATTTGCACTAAGGCCCAAAAAAATAAGTCTCCAGTTTCTGGTATGCGCGCGCGTCGCCGTAGCCATGCGCGTCGGCAAAATGAAAAAGTTTGTTTTCAATGAAAGATGATGTCTCAAAACCGCCAAACTCAATGGTTTGACTGGAATCCTGCTGCTGCACAATTTTAACGTGTTTTTAGATGGGGATATGATCGAGAATAAGCTTTATGTGGCCTCTCTGGACTCCCATATATTAATTTGCACTAAGTTTAGTCGGGCACCATTTGCAGTCATCAGCCGACATTTGAAGCAAAACAAATCAGGTAAAAAAAAAAAACCGCGTCGCCGCACCACTTTTTGGGCAATCACCATACCAGAAGCCGGAGACTTTTTTTTGGGGGGGGGGGGCCTAAGTTTAGTCGGGCACCATTTGCAGTCATCAGCGGACATTTGAAGCAAAAAAACCCCACTTTTTGGGCAAGCTCTATACCAGAAACCGGAGACTTTTTTTTTGTGGCCTTACAAAGTATTTTTAAAACATAATTATCAGGAAGGGGGAGGAAGAGAACATTAGTAAATTTGAGTTAACAATCAAATTGTGTGTCAATTTTAGTTTCAGTCAAATGAACATATAGCAATTTTAAGACACGTTTAGAGATGTATAGTGGAAAAGCATTTATTTCACTGATTTCAGACCAAAAAACCCGACAAAATTGGCCTTTCTTGCAAAATCGCTCCGACTTTTCCTACCACTTTTGGACATGTAGTTTTGCGCCAAAAAACGAGGACATACCAGCTAAAATTTAAAAGAAACATTAACGAAACTTATACGCACCAAGCTTGCCCGTTACAGCTAGATTGTTTAGCCTTTTGACGCCACTTTTTTTTTTTAATGTGGCCCCACCCCAACAGAGGCAAAATCCTGGAATTGTTTTATTCTCATGATGTAGGCCTAGCTCATGGGTGAGCTGTCCAAATGCGAAAAAGAAAAGCTAAATTTTCGCGATCTTTTTGGCGGGCGAAGCCCCCCACTTTTATGGCCCCGCCCATAAAAGGTAAGACAACATGGCATCGAGTGGTTTTGATGATGTAAAAAAAATCCATAAATGATCCCGACAATTAGCTTATGGTTGAAATTTCAAACAAAGCCGTTCACCGAAGTTGAAAGTGAAAGTACTTTTACTCAACGAGTGTGTGCTTATGAAGGTTGGGGGTACTTTGTGTCCAATTTGCGGCGGGGGGGGGGGGAGCTTATTTTCTGGAGGGGGAACACTCTTTACGTTTTACACAATATATAGCTAATTTTGCCTTCACCAAATTCTGCCTGTGTATGGGTGTACAAAAGGGGGGAAGGTTAAGCCTGGAGCGGGTAGGATTGGGGTGGGGCCAACCTCGTCCCCAGGGTGTTGAGCAGTATGCGCCCACCACTACCTGCTCTCTCACCCTGGTATTGGATCAAATTGCATGTGCAAGAATTTGAACATGTATGCAAATGTGGAAAAGTCTGGTGCCTGCATGTGCGTTATATTGGAGTTTGCTTTTGCATGCGGTGTCTGGGGTAAAAACAACATCAATTTGTCGCACCGTGAGTTATGAAAACACTATTTTTTAAGTTAAAATGCTACAATCTGGCCCGCCAATATGCAGTATCACATTTCATATTAATATGAGCAAACTGGAAAGAAGAGGAGTATTATTGAGTATTATTGAGAAGGTGTACACGTTATAATTACAATGATCGCGAAAAAACGTAATGCACGTTGGAAATAACACCAACTACACGATATAATTTAAAGAAAATTACGGTATCGAATCAGTATACAGGAAGAAAGTTTCCTATCTAGTGCTTACTATCGGAAACGAGGTTGGAAATAAATTAAGCACTAGGGACGAGGTTGGGGTGGGAGTGCTCTCAGTCCGCGCGGGTTTTTTGAAAATGCTATCTGATTGAAGTGTCACAGTTCAAACAAAGGTATGGCGTTTTTCGAGGGGGGGGAACTTCCCCTTTGGCGAAATATTGCTAAGTTTTAAAAAGGAAATGAAGCCGTCAGTACCTGACAAGCGGTACTAGTAGTAATACCCTCCTCAATCTTGAACAATTTAAATTACTTTATGTTTGCACACCGGCCCAAAAATTGGAAACGCCATTTCATGTAAACATAGTAGGCCTATAATAATTCTCGTCGTACATGTACAGGGCGAGTCCAAAAAGGCGAAACCCAAACCCCAAACAATATATTTCATATTTAAATAAAAAAAAGGTAGCACCAAAAATAACAATGACTGGAAAGCCAATTTAATAAACTACTTTCAGATGACAAAATTACTGAAATTGCCATTTACCATTGAAAACGCAATGACCCAAAAACCTGTTCCATCAAAACAAAAAGCAATTTATTGTGTGTTCTAGCTGTTTGGAACAACAAAGAAAATGACACAGAATACTTGTTTTAACAACTGTCACCACCTGTTGTACACAATATCTTTATTAACAACCCTTAGGCAAACAATGTCATTTATAATGTGAGGGTAGGCGACGCCCGGCGGCAGCGTCCCTGGGTTTGAAGAGCTGACGATCCTTCGGATTGGAGGGCGTGTGCCCTCACGGCAAGAAGACTCCCAACACAAGAAATTAATTCAGGTCTTGGTTTATTAAAATCCTTGGTGTATAAAATCCTTGGTGTATAAAAACTCTGGTGTACTATCAAATCCCTCGTGTATCAAATCCCTTCAAATCCCTGAAATATGACAACATAAATAAATATTTGATACAAAAGCTAATCATACAATTTCTACGACATTAAATAATAATACATCTCTATAACATAATAAGAGTAGGCCCTAAATAAACAGAATCAAAATAAAACCTTGACTCACCCAACTCTTGTGGGTTTACAATCATGGATCATAAGCCTGTGCCATCACCTTGTGCAATGTACCTAGCATACATGAAAGTAATGAAAATATAGTTTAAATTTATAAACAAACTTCCCTGTAAAATCATGTGTTTCACAGCGTGCAGCTTCAAATAGTAAAATAATACATGTACCGTGCGCGGTTGTCATGGATATGACCCTGGCCCAAAGGTGACCAAAACTTCCCACATGCATGTTAATAAGGGAATAAATGTGTGCTCTGGAGGTTTTTATCAGGTGCTGATAATTACAGCCGGAGGGTAATTATCAGCACACAGACTCTAAGCGGTATTAAACAGAGTGATAAATACCGACCGAGCACATATTTATTCCCATTCATAAATACCTTATCCGTAAAAAATATCAAATAATTCGTTCAAAAAAACCTGATTTTGTTCAACAAGTTCACTTCATGCTTTTTGAAACATCCCTCTAGCAAAATAATGGAGTGGTCAGCTGGCGAGTAAGATGTAAACAACCCTTTTATGGAGATTGACGCGCGCGTAACATGTTCTGCGCGATGTCAGGCAGAACGCACCTGGGGCGTTGCGTTTTGAATTTAGAACTATAAGGAGGATTGTGAACGTTTAACCAATGAAACGGTAAGAGGCACTGGATTTTTAGGAGTCCACATTTTATTGTGACACTGGAAAAGTGTTTAAGACCAGCTAGCCATGTCTTTATCATCCGTTTAATACCGGCCACGTGATGGGCTCTCGACCAATAGGAATAGCTAAACTGTCTGAGATATTTGTGAATACTGTATAGAAAGCGACGCTTCACAGTGTACAACAGTACAAGTACAAATTGAATACAAAATCTACGTGTGAAAGTTGTCACACGCGGGTTCTGTGAATAAAGTTTAGGCAACAAAAGTTATCCAAAATCAATGCAAATTGGTCTAATCCAAGATTAATCGCCTGTTTCAGATACTTCTGTGATCCTTTACGATACCCACTGTTCATTCATTACACCCAAATCATGATTTAAAAGCAACATAAACACGGGATATTTACCGGATCGTTTCTGATCATCCTGCACTTGTTTCATGCGCTATGCAGAGTCGAGTGTGAGCACTTTCTAAAAAGGGCGCCCTCTTGGGCTTAGAGGTTGACACTTAAAGTGGGATCCTCACAACTTCCCTGCTTTGAATCCACACGTCCCGGGTGGATATTATCACTGTTCCCAAACTCCAGGTGAAAATGTGCATTAACATCCAAGCAAATAATCATACATTTACATAGTTACTTTAAGATTAAATTACTGATATCAATTATACTACGAGTATGGCCCTGAAGCAAAACGTTGATCATTGTCTCCGTATAATCCGTGTTGATATCAAAACACTTCAACAGTTTAACACTGACTTAAGGAGAAAAGACGTAACTACAGGTCATCAATAACTTTAACCATACACGCTTAAGGAGAAGTAATACAACTTAACAATATGGTTGCTTCATCCATATTAAGTCTGTACATGTGCATATGGTGTTTTCAAAACAAACAGTACACATGGATAAAGTACATGTAAATGACAATCTTCCGTCTTAAAAGATCCTTTTCATCGGAATGGAAGGAGAGAAGCTCGTTACTCATGGGCTCTTTATATGTATTTAATACAACAATAACAGCAAAATCATTCAAAAGGGGTCCGCTCATATAAGTCCGACGCCTCATAGGTCCGACGCCTCATAAGTCCGACAAAATCGTATCCCCTAACCAAATAAAGGCCCATAAGTCCGACGCCTCATAGGACATAGGTCCGACGCCTCATAAGTCCGACGCCTCATAGCTCCGACGCCTCGTAGCTCCGACGCCTCGTAAGTCCGACAAATTAAACGCCTCGTTTTTCCGTTGTCGGACTTATGAGGCGTCGGACTTACGAGGCGTCGGACCTATGATACGGCCCCATTCAAAATATGTTGAATTGGTGGTCGTCAGTGTGGGTATACAATAATATCCAAATTTTTTTTTTTCAAAAGATGGGCCTTCAAAAAGACTTTGTTGAATATTTTTAACTTTTAAACTGAGGTTTCATGCTGGTGACGTTTGGAGACATTGTGACGACGATTCTTGAAATCGCATTTTCGGACGAAAGTGGCTATGGGGTGATTGTGTTAAAATGGTGATACACTTTAAACGAATTGAGCAATTTAAGTTCCATCTAAAAGTAATTTATGAAATTGGCTTTCCAGTCATTATTATTTTTGGTGCTACATGTACATATTTTTAAAAATATGAAATATCTTTTTTTACGGTTTGGGTTCCGCTTTTTTTTTTACTCGCCCTGTACAACACAATTCCCCAGCACCAACAAACTCACTCAAAACACACTTTCAATTTCGAAAATTTATTATAATATTTCCCACCAAAATGGCAGTCACGTATACATTCCTATGCATTATTATTATACAAAGCGTTTATAACTGTACAAAGATAATACGTAAATGCGACCAAGCACGCGCGGTGCTTCAATACAGTCAATTCATCTTACAACTTAAGTATCACGTGAAATACTGTAAATTTAGGAGACGACAAAAACACAGTCGGTATCTTTACATGACAGTAAATCATCAATAAATTAATTTTGTCTGGCACTTCATTTTAATAAATAAGTTACAATGCAAAAGGCCTACGGTACAAAAAATTGGATATCCTTTATTCCCGCACATTCTCGCCTCAAAATT
The DNA here is from genome assembly GCA_029964075.1 of Patiria pectinifera. Taxonomy (NCBI): domain Eukaryota; kingdom Metazoa; phylum Echinodermata; class Asteroidea; order Valvatida; family Asterinidae; genus Patiria; species Patiria pectinifera. The sequence goes on from CM057142.1 coordinate 33,682,917, forward strand.
GGGGTATCTTGTCTTTTTCGATTTCTCGACCAAAAATACTGTGTGGTAGTGATGTGAACTATGGACACAGAATTTTTACCACAAAACTAACTGTCATGTCGAAGTACTAGGCAACACCAAAATATCAGGAGATTGCAATGCATGGTTTGTGTTTTATAGATCCATGGTTTCATGAACTACCTTGCAGAGTGAACGGACGTCTAACTTTGGCATACATTGTTCTGCTTTGGTTTATTTCTTTAAGTATTTATCCACACCCAAGGACAATTTTATTTCAAAGAACTTAGCAAACAAATACTTAAGGGCCCACGTAAAGGATTTTAAAAAATATGCAGTCCTAGAAATGTACCTGTGTGTTGCCTTTAACTTTATTTGTAATCTTGTAAGGGCGTTTTGGATGCCTTTTTGGTTTTTAAGCAAATGCACAATTTATTCATGAACAAAACTGTGATGTCATTCGAGGCAGAAATTTCAGCTTCTAGTGCTTCTGCTTTCAGTGGTTCATTGATTTATTTCATGACTTTTAGACAATGGGAACACGTTTTGCACAAATGCTTTCAATAAGCAGAATTGTGGGGTTTGCAATTTGAAGAGAAAAACCCCTAATCTGAGTAGTTGTGCTCCTACAGTGTCATCACAGTAAGAGCGCCCTCAGTTGTCAGGAAAAACATGAAACATTTTAAAAGTTTTCAAAAGTGCACATTTTGATACCAATATATATCCGATTTCTCAACTTTAGGTGACTTTGCATGTTTAATACACCAAACTCACACTGTTCCATGCAAACTTGACCAGGTTTTGATGTAAATATAAAATACATGTACCTCTAATGCAACAACCATTTAACAAAGTACAACATCTAGAGAAATTTCACAGTTCCATAAAGCAGTTCAGCAGTTCCATAAAAATGTAGCACTCAATATTTAAAAAAGGAAACAATTAACAGCCAATGTGTTTAAACTTGAACCGGAACAATACATTTGGTCAGCCTGTGGGTTAGGGTTGTTTTTATGGCCACATGATCCACAATGGTAGTATGAATAAGAAAGCGCTTATCTCTCTGTTACAAGTTTCCACAGATCTCATAAATATCCAAATATGCAAATATCTCAAAGAGATGCCTTATACATGTACTTCTACACTCCACAGGTTCAATACTACCAAAGTGCAATGCATTTCCAGTAACTCAGCCAAGCAATAAATAACGAGAACACAAATGAAAGGGAAATAGTTTTTTTTTCCTGGCAATCTTAGGTTATTCTAGGTAGAGCAGCATTTTCTTGTGTCAAGTTGACATGAATCAAGAATCAAGTCAGATCAGAAGATAAGTATCCACCAGAGGTGATATGCTTGTTCCGTGATCTATGAATTTACAACCCCTTACACCATCACTTCTCTAATTAATACGGATAATGCACGTTGAGCACAATATGAAATCTCCCAACACGAAACGTTTTTCATCTGTTTTTTTTTAGTTTTTAAAATGAAGATGTGCGCTCATCACAGAAAATGACCTCCATTTTCTTGCCACCAACTTGGTGGTAAGAATGGAGTAAGCATCACATAGACTACTGTTGAAAGTACATGTAGAGTTAAGCGTGTATTGAAAATCACAAAAGACCAATTATATTTAGTTTGGACATTTTCATCATGTTGAGAGATGTGTTCAGTTCACATTATAAACTTGGGATTTTAGTTCAGCTAGTCACTTTTTTTTCAAGTTCCCATCATTTTTGTCCACTGCCATGTTAACAAAAGACCAGTAGTCATTGATGCACTACATGTATGCCCCTAACATCAACCTCATTATTTTCTGATAAGAAATCCCATCCAGTGGGTTTTCTACTCTCAAAATCATACACCAACTCAAACAACAGACATCTCTCCATGTTGTACAAACATGTACATGTACATAGTATTGTACTTGTAAATAAAAGTAACATGTACAATTGGCAAGCATACATGCACAAACCCACGTTTACCATATCATTTTAGGGAATGTTGCACATTTTGTGAGTAAACCTGTTAGGCAACACTTCCGATCCATGATTCAGCAATAGCAATTACTAGAAATCTCTGAACTCTTCATGGCATGTACAGATCTCCCCTTCTGATGTGCCCGGTGTGGAGCAGTATATTGATTCCCCTTGTACCGATTTCCCCTTGGCTAATTCAGGGAAATGACTATGGGTCGACTCCAGGGATTTTCATCGTAATGCATGGAAACTGTGGTCCGACAACCTTCGATATAATATTGGCATCTACCAATTCTGTGAATTCACTCTGTTTTTTGCATTCGAGGAAATGGCAAGCATGCACATATGTAAGGACTGATTATACCGAAATCCCTAGGATAGACCAAAAGTGCACACAAGGAAAAGTATACTGCCCTGCACAGTGGGATAATTTGCGTCATCAGAATTTTTTTTTTTATGACACCAGCTTATCTTTTGTTGAGTTACAATGCACATGTAGGTACATGTGCACAGACTGATTGCTTCACTGTGTGCTTCTGATTTTTTTTTTCATGAGATACCACGCTCAAAATGTGTAAATGCACACAGGTCAGGGTCAAACGAATTGACTGTAGAGGGCAAAGGTCAAGTATTTCACAGGCAAGGTCATTATGAAAAGCCTGTTGTTGCTTGCTGTTCCACACACAGTGAACTAGCCCCCAAAGTACAATACTGTCTTCTGGGTACGATCTTGACAATGTGCCTTCGGCTACCTAACAGATCCTTATTCAGCACTTCCTAACAAAATACACTAGTATGTGTGCAGTTTACAAATCAACAACAAAGTCACTTAATTGTCCATCCCTTCAGCAACTGTTCAGCACTTGTTCTTTTCTCATACAAACATTTATAAATAAAAAATAAGTAGCAGCTATCAAAATTGCTAAAAGAAACACCAACATCGTATTTACATTAAAATAATTTACACATAAAAAGCACTGTAGCCTTTAACAAAATAAATTAACGATTGGATATTAAAACTTAACTCTTTTTTTCAAAGCGGGGAATCATAAATTAATTGGACGATAAATAGTCATCAAAAATGGCATCAGTTGTACAAAAAAAAACACGCGGAAACCACGTAGAAAATATGTCCTACAGAACTGTACAGAAGAGTTTTCTTTAAAAGTTGTATCTAATCACAAGTTTGTAATTCATGGAACGTGTCAGGGACGAAGGAAAGGGAGAGGCAGAAATTTTCCCTGAGAAAGGGCAAAAATCTCAAGTCGGCATCAGCACGGCATGCCATGCCCCTCCCTTTAACCCCTAACCAATTACATTAAGGACAAACACAAATTCAACCTGCAGCCATTTTTTTTTTACAATAAATAACAGGAAAACACACATATTTGGATGACTTTTTCAAAAGAAGTATCATTACATACATATGTTTGTATGCGAACCTTGCATACCGGTATCACAAGCATCAATACCAATAACACATTGAAGGTAACATTTCATGTATTCTTAGGAACTTCTCAAATAAAATACATTGAAGTATATCGATAAAAAAAAAAATGAAACCCCCCCCCAAAAACCCAATCATGACCTGTCGACTTACAATGTAAAGAGAATAACTTTCATTTTTTTTAATGTATGTTGAAGGGGGATCTCATTATCAATATTTCAGCTCTGTATTGTTTGATGTACCGTATTGCCATGTCTGTGTTCGCACTGATCTTTGCGATTAGTCGCATTTTCAAGGCCAACTCTGCAGGAATTCAATTTATGGGTATGCAGATTTCCACCGTAGTGTGACAGTAACAAAACATTGCAGTATTGATCCCCCCCCCCTTCAGAGTCTGTTGTTGAACATGTTAGAATTTTTGGAAACTGGCACACCCATGGTAGTAATACCAGCTCACATACCACTGGTAAGAGTGCGTTAAGAAAAAAAAATCATCAGTGGTCATCAAAATAGTTTGGAATATACAAATGTGACAAAAATGTAAGGACTTTTCTGATTGTAATACAAAGCCAGATTCAATTCTAAGAATTCAGCCTTGCTTGCGCCACCACCTCCAACCAACACGATGCGCAATTTTCCAGGTACTGTGCAAAACCTGTGCTAGTCAAGCATAGCCCACAGGCAAATGTATGCACAGTGCGTGGACAGGTCCAGCACTGTAAACCACACATAAATTATAATTAGGAGGCCCGGGGCAATGGCAGGCACTGCGTATGAATTTATACTACTAAGCCAAAGGAGTTGATTAAATTCAGCCGAGTCCCAACCACAGTGACTGACCACAACTAACCTGTATCCCCCTTCAACAGAAATAAACAGCAATGAAAGCCTTTACTATTGAGCAAGGGAATTTATGTAATCAATTAAAAGATAGGATTGGAAGTTCATATGAGAAACGGCAATCAGCATGTTGACCTAATGAAATACAATGTACCGGGGTGAAACTGCTCCAACGCAATTTGCATAGAATACCAAATGGTGTGCACCTGCATTTTTCTGCATGTTAATAGAGTGGATGATTTATTTATTTTCTTTTCTGTGTGTAAATATAATTTACACACAGGTACAGTTACAGTAGCCGTCTGTTAATTCAATACCTTTCATGTATATATTGTATAACGAGTCTTCTGACAGTTCAGTGCGAGGTGAGGGTTTATGATCCATGAATTTTTAATGTGCAAACCGTTGTGTGTAAATTGTTGTTAAGTACATATGTACATGTGCATGCAGGCATTGCAGGGTAAATTCTGTATGTGTGTCTGTGTGTTGGTCATTGGCTAAGAATGTCTAAACATTCCTTCAGGTCAAAAAGGTCACCGGGGAAGCTAACTTGGAGTTGGAGCAGATTTCCCAGGCACTTAGTCACTGATTTGTCTTCAGTCTTAGAAAAAAAAAATAATTGTGCTCAACCCGTTTTTTTTTCAGTTAAAAACAAATTAAAACTTAGTTATCTGAAAATCTATACATGAATTGTCACTGGTTTTAAAAATCAACACATACATGTACAAATGGAACTTGTGGAGAACAACTATTTCATACGAATTCATCTTTTCTTCCTTGAGACAAAGAACTAGACACGACAAGTACTACAACAATGTTCACCCATAATTGGAAGCTTGGAAAAAGGAAAAGCACATTGGAATTCAAAAAAATTGTGACGACGACGTGGAATAAAAACTACAAGTTTGTTGATGAAATTGCCGCGATAGAGGAAGTCATAACGTGAAATAATTTACCAACTTTATAACGATCCCAAAAGGAACTACATTCAGACTGGGTTTTAAAGGCAGGAAAAACCCTCTGAAGCTTGGGTATTCAATAAGCTTAGCGGTGTACAGGTTGCCATGCCAATTCCAATTTCCTCAGGCTTAGTTTGAGGGGTGACAACAAGCGGAAGCCAGCTAACCCTGGGGTCACAAGTCCCTCAATTCCTGAAGAAAAAAATATATGATTGCTTCTTCCTTGTCGAGTTGCGGGGACGGGGAAAGGAGTGCTAAATCCCCCCTTCAGATAATGGCAAATTGATACAATTTTGAAAGAAATGTATCCATAACTTACTTATATTTGATTTGTCTGCTGTTTATTAAACTTTTGTTTGCACTTATAATATTTAATGAATGTGCATGAATGCTAAAACGTTTGTTTGTTTTTTGTTTTTTTTAAATGAATGGATTTGAAAGTCATTGGTTCATTTGGTTGGAAGATTGAACGTCAGCAATTTTCAAACTGCTTTAAAGTGATCAGCTAGACTTCATTCTAGATGCTTCTGTCCTGAATACAATCTGTCTGTGAGTTTTGTGACAAATTTTCAAAGCATGTGAAAGGTTGATCCGGTAATGGTGCACGTGTATAGTAAACACGATCCACAAATATTCACACGGTGAGTTTTGTCACAGGCGAAAGAGATAAACTTGTGAATTTTTGCCTTTATGGTTCAAAGGGAGAACCAAAGGAGCACTGGAAAAGAGCTTAAATTCAAGTAGACTGAAATTGACTTCCTCGACCAATGCTCACATAGGTAGCTTCAGATGTTTCAAGCAGAAAATCAGTTTTTATTTACTTCCTACTTTCACTGTTTTGTCAGAAAAGATTTTTGTGCTTTTTCCTTGTGCCAAAATCAGAACAACTAAACGTACAATTGTGCATTAGTAATTGATAAGGAAGGAATGCATTTGTGTTCACAATTGAGACAAAAACTAGAAGGAAGTCTCAATGTTGTAAAGAAAAGTTTTATAATTGGAAGGTATTGAAGTCTGTAAATTAAAAATAAAAAAGTCGGTTTATTCGTAGCCTTTAGATATAAAATGCTGTATTGCATATTTTTAAGTTTAACTTTTTTGTGGTGGGTTAGAAGTATAAAAAGTCATTGTTACTTTTGCTTTCTCAGAAATCAAGGAATTAAAACAAAAAAGAACAACCTTCAACATTTCCTTCAACCTCTTTCCGATATGCAGCCATTTCTGTATAAAATATTCAGACACTTTGACACAGTCTGAATTGATAAAATTTAGGTACGTTAATTTGTTCGTTAAGTTTTTCGTAATATACGTCATCAGAATACAATTTGTCAATTTGGTCACAGATTTCAGTAATGGATGGCTTTAAGGCTTCAGCTTGACGTGATGGGAAAATACAATCTACATGTACATAACAGTACATGCACGGTTCCATGTAAATTGTCCGTGCACTGCATTGATGATATGTACAACAAAATCACCACGCTTTTCATCACAATGCTCCGCCTCTAAAAATGAACACTTAAATGTGCATTTATCTGGACATTTGTCCGGCAATTTCTTTTTTTTGTGGATTAATTTTTTTCTTCAAACTGAAATCCTGTTACGGTAAGAGACTGATCAATGATTATTATTTGATCCGCAGCACAAACTTGTTTCTACACAGAATAAACAAAAAGACATTTGTATTTTTTTTTATAAGTTAAATTATCTGAGAAATATATTACTGTATCTTACATAATTTACTATAGTTCGTAAAATTATTTGTTTTTTTCCGACTGCGAGTCGCCAATTTGAATGGGACTCGGAAGATACTGTTGCATACCGTAATAAAAATATGACCTTACATTTACTTTTTTAAAAGATATTTACAACGTTTTGTATTACTCTTTGAAAGAATCACTCAAACATTCCTCTCTGCATGCTCATGACAACATGACTGTTGGCTCCTCTAAATCCTTTGTTAAAATACTTGGAAGTTTTGTCCTTTTACTCATGCATGTACATCGTGTACATAGTACAGTTCGTACATAAGTTCTAGATCACAATACGTATACATGTAGATACATAGATGTGAGGCCTACACATGCACACACATGAACGTGAACATGAACATGTACGTGATACAGTACATGTACAAATACATGCATGAACACATGAATTTACTATACAATCACGTACAGTGTAAATCAAGTCTTACCACAGATTTGCCAAAAAATGACAAATTGTTATTTTGTTTCATAGAAAAATGTCATTGCATTTTGGTTTCCAAACAAATGCACAGGCGTTCAGGAATATTCCTTTAATTACAATGGTCATTAAAGGCAATGAATGGTAGTTGTCAATGCATGTTGTACATTGTGGTCTTGTCTGCACGTTGCATCTAAGTTTTTTTCCAACAATCCAAAATAAGACACTTCATCTTGAGTTAATTGAGTTAAACCTTTTCCAGGTTTTGACGCAATGATAATGACACATTTTGTTTTGTTAGTCAAGTTGTTCATTCAGCAAGTCCCAACTTTTTGATCAGATTAAAGATATGAAAACGTGACTTAACAGCATTGTCAACGATTCGCCTTTAACCCTAACCTTCCCAAATCCATCAAAATCCATTCCCCCATTGTGGGGATTTTGGTAGGCAAGCCACGAGTACCAAGTCCATCAAAATCCACCTATAGTAGTGGTGGTCTTGTGGTGGATTTCAGCGGATTTGGTCCTAAAGCATTATGTGAAGCAGGGTCAGTGATGGATTTTGGCGGACTTGGTCCAGTACTTAGTAAAAGACACTAGGGAGTTAGGGTTAATTAATCTTTCAAAACAACTGTGAGTTGATGACATAAAACTGTGGCACGTATGTATAGTGTAGGCCTACATGTACGTACATTAACCAATCATAACAGAACATCACCAATATGTCATTCGGTACATGAAACACCAGCAATTCAAACATCAGAAAGACTGATCTTCGAAGTGGTTGATGGGAGGGAATCAATTAGATCAAAGATAATTGACTTATTAATCATGCAGAATAGGGATTATACCGGTACCGATAGATGCATAAAAAAGTGCAGTACAAGGCCTCTGTGTTTTTATTTGTATCCTACATGTATACATATGTACAGCACCATTTGGAACAACTGACATCAGTGCAATGTAGCCTGTTTTTATCTTTTTCACTGCACACCCAACGACTTTTTACTCAACAAGAAACCCCCAAGGACTCTGTGGATTGTTGTGATCAACTTAGTACACAGAACCCAATCTTCGGGTCAAACGGTTAGCCCTATTGTATTCAAAGATCTTCAGCCGGGTTTTTGAGTGGCATTTTCGTGTAATGCAACCAGTGTGCCACGCAGCCTTTGTCAAAAAAAAAAGCCTTGGCATACATCCAGACTCTTTCTTTTTGTGCAGGGTACATGTGTGTACCTGTGCGTATGCGCTGTGGCAGGGTCAAGAAATCGCACACACTGGCGTGGCATGTGTTGTTGCCAGATCATAGTCCTGAGTCATACAGTTGTGATGTCGGGGCTAGGTGCGATGGGTGGTGCCTGAGTTCTGTTGCTCCAGCAGTACTGCTGCGTCACAAACCCAGACGCTGTTGAGTGTAACACCCAGGATATCAAACCTCAAACACCAACAAGCTGTCTAATGAGATCTATTTACTGAAAAATTCATATGACTCTAATCTGAACTTTACATATTTTTTTTCTGCAGGTGCGCATTCTTTTGCACAATATCATATCTCTTTTATCAAAATTTCAAGGTATTGCATTTCAGACTTGAATTATTGCAATCATATGCAGAACTTGCATAGGTATTCAAAATCGTGGCGATAAGTCTTTCCCTGTCCACATGGTTTTGGAACAGAGATGGTGTTGAAAACAACGTAATTTGTTTTAACAATGCAAATTTATTTGTTATACCTAAAATTGGCGAGGTTCATTATTGACATACTGGTGATGTTCTTGCTGTGATATATAAGCACATTTTTTTCTCTCTCACATTCCCACATCTACTAATACATGCATAATTTGATCGAGCTCGTCGCAAGTGATGTCGCTACGGCAATTGTTACCCTGGCTAGTTGTTGTTGAGCTCACATCAGAGCTGAAGGAGTATTCCCCAGACACAGGCCTCAGCCAGTCTTCCGAGCTGCTGCTGCTGCTACTGAGAGGCATGACAGGAGATGCTTTATGACTGGACACAAAAGGCGGGGCGATACATGTATCAAAGTCGTAGAGATCTATGTCGATGTTGCTGAAGAGTTCGTCGCCAAAGTCCAGTATCTCAGAGTTGGTTCCTGGAAGTCTCATGAGTTCCGAGTTGGCCGTCGAGGGCACAGGATGAATTCCTGAATTTAGCAGCACCGTATTCGTTGTAATGTGTACATTCGATTGTCCTGTACTCGAGTTTGAAATACTCGTTGACACCGTTGTTGCAGTCGATAACGACAGCAACGAAGAGTTAGCACATGAATGGATGGAAGTTCTGTTCAGGAGACCACTGTTTTCTAGATGTGCGTTGAACAGCTTGGCGCTGTCACGCGAGTGTACATCTTTGTAGTGGTTACTGTTGTTGTCCTTAGGCGAGTTGAGGGCGCTGTTCGTGTCGGCGCCCGGGAGTCTGTCCTTGTCGGCGGTGTCCGTGCACGTGGATTGTGTGCTTGCTATAAAGGTGGAGAGTTGGTACGAGTCCTGATGTCGACCCTCCGCGCGGAGTTCATGGTCAATGTGCAACAGGGTGTTGCGGATGAGCACCGAGCGACGCAGCGAGGGGTCAATGAGGTTGCAGGTGGCTTGGAGTTTACAAATGGAGGCATTCATCACGCATTTGCGTTGCATAGTATAGGAAGACCACTTGTCTTGAGACGGGGGAGGAGGGTCGCCATGGCAACCAGGGATGCAGTCCTTGGCATCACTCCCTCCACCTTCGTCCAGCGCATGGTGTTTGCGCTTGACACCTATGCTTACTAGGCCCGGCATGGATCTGTAGATTAACATGGGGAAAAAACAGAAGTACATGTAAACATTTCAGTTACCCTGTTTCAAAAAAAAAAAAAACCGACAAAATAAACCAACAAACTTGTCAGCTCAGTAGTTTGGGCTATAATGTAAAATGAATGCAGCAACACGTCATCTTCAAAAAGGAAACAGAGTGATACAAAGTCACCCTATTTTTAACAAACTTTGTAAAAAAAATAACACTAAAAATGGACAAATACTTTGTGACGTGAATACTCTCACAATGCTTCCTGGAGTCAAGCTCACCCACCAAATATAGAAATGCAGCTACCGGTAGTCGGTAGCCGAGCATTATGCTAGTCACGGTGAACATGCACTAGTGGCCCTCTTTGTGAGTGGGCACGTGCACGTCCCAAGAAAGAAACCAACATTACAGCAAAGGCTGTATTTATGATGAGTGTGAATGAAGTTGATATCAATGTATTACATATATTATGTACCGGTGCATTGTACACTATACATGTATGTCACACACATACATGTACTGTACTGTATCGCACAAGTTTTACACACACGTACATACTGGTATGTGCAATACAGAAAGATGAAATTACACTTGCACACGTAAACTTCTTTGACAAAAATGACCTTTTGAGCTGGCACATTGGAAGTGCAAAATTGCATAGCATTAACATGGTACATGTACATACCGTATGCACTGTATCCCCTTCAAAACAAACATCATGACAACATTTATTCAGACAGATAAGGTACATTGTAAATGGTTGGTATTGCCATAGGTCAGACCTTAATTGCACACTCAGTACATTTTGTCTAGTTTTAGTGTAAGTACAACACATACATGTACAGTATACATTGCATGTCTTTTGATGGCCTTCTGGCTTAAGTTGAGGGACATGTACACGTACCATATGTACATGGGTACAATATTTACACATGGTTAAAGCCATGTACATGTACCTGTGTAGCAGATAAAACACTTTAGCAGCTTACTGTGCACTTACATGTATTAAACACGTGTGACCTGTTCACATACATGTACATTATCATGAGGAAAATTCAGTAAAATTGAACACTTTATATGTGAATTCTTGATCAGATTCAAAACATGAGTAGAAGTGTAAATTGCAAGTTTTAAGTACAGTTTTATATGGTTGTTTGCACTTAATATGACATGAATATGATAATTAATGTACTGACCTTTGATATTTTTTTGTTCCTCAAAAGGTGGAATCGAAACCTCTAGCATCTTATTAAGAAAATTTGAGTATTAATAAATGTGTACATGTAAACCTCATTTACATGTACATGTACATGTATACAGAGTGGACTAGTCACTGTATATTTATTTGTACATACATGTACATGTACATAAATGTACATGTACATGTACAGTACACAAATAACTCGTCATTGTTCATGTATGTGTATCAGGCTTTAAAGAGGTAAATCTAAATCAGCATATGTTTTTTAACTGTAGTCATCCAGGTTTTCCCGCTCAATCAAGAGTAGTGAAACTTGCAGACTTTGTTAACCAGTGAACAGAGCGATTTGTGCATAGCTCGTGCAATACCGTACATTGTTGCACACGGTACATACCGGTATATCCCCCTCAAAGCCATTAAATATTATATAAATATTGGACATGAACTAGAACACGTGTGTACATACATACATATACCGGTACATGTACGGGTACATTAATGCAAATTCCACTAATTAGGTCTAGTATTAGGGAGTTTCTGCCATTTGGTTCAACAAGAGCCTTGACAGCAAAGAGGACCTTGTACCGTACACAACCCTGACCTTCAACCTTGTCAGAGCATGGTCAGGGTGAACCAGAGTACAAATGTACATCAACTACATGTAGTTTTATGATACATTTCATGTGCATCCCCCTGGTACATGTATATTTACATGTACATGTTTTACATGCAGTGTACATTTTTGTACACGCACAATACATAAGCTGTGTGGGTGTACATGTACATGTACATGCAAGTTTTATAGCAATTTACTTTACTATTTTTGTGAACTAACAGTAGGGCCTAACAGTTTTATTTCCCCCCAACAGAATCCTGTCATTACTGTGAAACTAAAATTGAATGGGTTGATAGCTACAGTGTGCGTACCTGTGTACATTGGGTTTACAAATTTATGTACATGTACAAATTGTGCAGTGTAGTACAAGTGTAAATTTGTATACGAAAGAATAAAGTCAGGTTGGAAATTCTAGTACACTGTATACAAACAAAATTAATTAAAGTATACACAAAGAACACAACCTTTAGGCTAACCCTTTAGAATTTTTCATTTGACATTACCCTGCTGCCAAATATTATCGTCAAAATACCATGAACCATGCATGAACACATTGTACTTACCAGTACATACTCCAAAATACAACTGCTTGACATCATTGTCAAACAACCGTTTACAAGATACCATTAACATAGGCCCTACATGTACATGTAACATTACATGTACTCCAAAATACAAACATGTATGACATCACACTGATTCATCTGATGAATCAGTGCAGGAAATACTGCCACATTTGGCTTACATGTAACGTACATTTGTGCAGGGTAGTCTAAGTTAAAAAACAAAAATTCACAAGTCGGCACACTAAATGCTAAAATGCAAGCAACTAAGAGTTAACAATATCTAACAAAACTCACCCAAAATCAGAAAGAAACACTAAAATGCAGTAATAAATTAATCACAAGGCAACACTGGCATAGTCCGTCCAAACTGCACACACACGTCTATAGTACTGATCGTGAAATGAACAGGAACTATTCCAGCAGCTCTACCCGGAACGGCCGATGACAATGAATGGGTTAAGTTTAGAAAGCTGATCTCATACTAATGGTGACCGCGTTACACAGGGAAATACCACTGGCGTCTGTCCTCATGTGGAAGGGAATTTCCCTGTTTACTATTTTCCCCTAGTTAACCATGAGTCAATGCATATTGCTCAGTCACAGAAATCCCGTCCCACTTCCTGATGGTGGAAAATGTTGCACAAGAGTGACGTGCATTGGTTACGTGTGAGTGTTGACTTGGTTTCATTTATGGTGTACTGTACTAACAAGTGTAGGAGTACAGAAGTATACCGCTTACATGTTGTACGTGGGTCATTCCACCGGGTTGGGAAGCAGTGCATGTTACATCCATATATTTGGTTATATTATTAAAAGTATCAATGCATTCTAAACAATTGCTTAACATAATATTTGTCTAAGGGTGTTTCAAATATTTAAGAAAGTTTGAAATCATATAAACCACAGCCTAGAGCATGTTCGGGCGCGAACAATATTGTTAACCATAGTTGGACTAACTTTACTCGAACGAGGGATGGCTGGATGACTCTCGTCGACTATTTGGAACCAGAGCACGGGGCAAGGTTGCATCACTGGTAACCATGAGCCGCGGATATCATAAAGCACAACAGGGAACCAGGACTTTTGACCATCGACTAATGTTCTCGCCCAACTTGCTCATAACTGGTCCTGTGAGGCACCTTATGTGTACTGACTAACATACTTCTGACTGTGCTTTAATAGACCTGTAAATCCGCATTTGATACAGGTGCATACAAGTCTTAAAAAATATAACATGACTTTACAAGCCATGTCATACGGGGATACCATGTGGACAAACTTTGAATTGACTAGTTGGTGACATCATGGAGGTAGGAATCCTCCATGGTGACATCTCCAAGTGGGAGTGACAACCAAACACTTGCAGCAGGAAGAAAGTAGCAACATACATGTACATACACCCCGCAATCAGGAAACAGAGTCACTGACTAGGAATGAATATCCGGTTCGGCAACTACCGTAATTCATCCCAATCATAAAAATAAATGTTATGTTACTATGCACTAGTGAACAGCCATAATTAGAGTTGAGCCACATTCATGTACAGTGTAGTGTGTAGCCCACATATCATTCATTAGAGATACCGGTATCAGACCTTTTTTTAAAGTAAACAAATCGGTTTTTCCTGTTGCAAGGAATGTACAATGGTTTGACACACCTGACGCACTACAATGGCATTTTCATACACATAATTGGTGCATTCTCCCAACTTTCAAAAATGTACCTTATTCAGTGTCGATGAATTTTCCCCAAATATGACTTTGAACTTTCATTCTAGTGGTGTGCATTTACACTTACAGGTAGTACGGGAACCGGGTACCCTACTGAAGTAAAAGGCGGTTACCCTGCTAGTACCCGTAAAAGAAACCCAACCCCAAAATTCAAATCCCGGAAGTTGTTTGAAGGGCTATAAAACTTTACGGTGTAAACTGCAACTTTCGCGAGCGTCATCTGTCAAACGTTGAAATGCACATAAATGTGAAATCTGTAATTGCTTTTCCATGTACCGGTAGCCTGGTTTTCATTTGAAAATTCCCGACAAATGGCATTCAAAACTTTTCTTTTTCATTGTCTGAGAAGTTACTAAGTAATTTGTAAAGTCGGTTAGGGGCCCCCAATCCCATAATCTGGTACCAGTTCCTGACATCAGCGGTCGGGTGCTCGGTTACTCGATGCACTAATGCATTCCCAATTTCTAAAACAAAGTGTTGCACAGCTGATGTACAAGTGCATCTGATGCACAGACAAATTTCTTTAAATGTACATGTAAATGTCAAATGCACATGTTCACAGACACAAAAATTATGGTGGAGACAGTGTACGTGTACATGGTACATGTACATGTAGGTGGCTTGTACCAACCCATGCCTGTGTCCCCTACCCTCATGAAACCCATGTCAACTACCGGTACCATCCCCTTCCCCTTACTGAAAAAGCAATTTAGTACCCCAAACCCCCAAATAAACAAGGACCACAAACACGGTAAAAATGCCCCTCCCATACACATGTACATTATGAAGCCCCTTGGGCCATCAGAGCTCCTGCGACTGAGACAAATCCTGTACTACCCAGTAGTTCAGGTACAGTACTTGTCCATATATCCCTGTACATGTACATGGGCATAAAAGCAGGTACATGTGTAATACGTGTACTTATGGCTGAACAAAAATTTGAAGAATGCTCAGTCACAATGAAGGTACAGGAATGTGAAACTCACCTGAAATTGTTACCCGCATTCCCGCAAAGTACAATGCAGGCAAAGTCTTGAGGGTGACTACAACTTAAAGGGAAGATACAACATTTGCAAACATCAAAAAACGAAATGATCAAATTATCACAAAATATCTTACTTGATTGTTAGGGAATGCAGTCTAAAGCATCCTGTAAAGTTGTGGCTCCCGGTGTGCTGACATTTTCAAGAAAAACTTTATTTTTCCAACGCTGGTCGGCCGACCACCGTTGGAGAAAACTGGCTTTTTTTCAAAAAGTGCTCCTAGTTTTTCATATTTAGTTCGTCTGCATTTTCTTTGCAATTGATTACACACCTATGAAGACTACAAGCCTGCTAGACTGATTCATGATCTTACAATTCCCCAAAGTCTATAAATTGCTCCGTTTCTTCTTAAGTGGGGTCTGGGAACCAGACTACAAGAATATATGATTGGTTTTCTTGGTTTTTCCAGCATCTACGCATCCAAAATGTGAAACAAGTCAGTGGAACAATATTTGCTATAACATACTAATTCTCCAAATCCATTTATTTCTGAAAATTGCAGCAAAAGCAAATGTTGTACATTCCCTTTAATAACAGGTCAACATTCCATTATTATGTAAACTGCATCTTTCCTTCTAGTCAAATCAGAGCATAAGATACAGGTTAATGTACTACCCTGTTTTGATGGCTACATTGTTGTACTTTCAATGAATTAATATTCACAACTGACCAGTTCAAAGTTGTTGATGCAGTACACATACAACCAGTTACATTTGTAGCTAAGTGACTGTGTTAAAATGCTGCCTTGACGAGAAGTAGGGCCTATGCAATTATTTTGACTTGGGTATACTTGGATACTCTCTGTGTAAATGGTCTGTGTTATGCTCCACCGTACCGGTGCCTGTGTACAGCACACGCTGTACTCTGCTATTCATGCAGACGTCATTTGCCATTGATATCTCCTTTCTCTTTCTCTGACAACACCGCAAAGAGCAAGGCTTTCAGTTTGAAATGTCATAGTATGCCAAATGACCATTTCTTCCAAACAATGTGGGTGGGTGTACATTTGTAGTGTTGTCCTTTTCCATTTTCTTCGTACCGGTACTTTCTTTTTTAAAAGGCATTGGGTTTATTGTCTTGATCTTTTTCATTCTACAGATTTTTTAAAAACTTTTTGCATCGTGAAGAATTTCACTTAAAGCAAAGGAAATGCTTTTGAAATATTGCGACTGGATTCAGTACACCTGT
Source organism: Patiria pectinifera (assembly GCA_029964075.1). NCBI lineage: Eukaryota > Metazoa > Echinodermata > Asteroidea > Valvatida > Asterinidae > Patiria > Patiria pectinifera. Next base: position 33,699,466 of record CM057142.1, read on the forward strand.
TTGCACGGAAATGTGTCATCGTTCCTGCATCATTTTCAAATTTCAATGTCATGTACTTACACCTAGGCATGGAATTTCAAGCAAGACAGAAATCATACCGGAGTACCGATGTCACATGAAAATCCGACTCCTATGAAAATCGGACCCCTTTTTCCCTATTATTGGTTAATCCCTCGCACGTGACAGGTCACTCTCCCGAAACGATCCTAAAAATAGCAAAGTATCGTACTCGCGCGTGCACAGTACTACCAATGAGTCCACATTTCATGGAGTCGTATATTCACGCTACACCGGTACTTGGACAAGTAGTCCAACATGAAGAGTTATTTACACTGATCATAACTTTGAGTCCGAAAACTTGAAGGACAGAAGTCTGAGCCAGTGACACAAACATTAAAGTAATGTCTGTTAGTGTTAAAGGCTTTTGATCATTTGCATTTATCGCAAAAGTAACCAAAAAAAGGACTTGGATTAAAGATTGCACTGGTACTAAACACCCCATGAAATTATTCCGTCTGGGTGTGCTGTCATTTGGAAGATATCAAGAAAATGTAGGTGATCTCCAATGATCAGTCAATTGAACGATATCATACCAGAGTACCGGTACTTGGACAAGTACATGTAGTCCAACACGAAGAGTTAATTTACACTGATCATAACTTTGAATCCGAAACCTTGAAGGACAAAAGTCTGAGCCAGTGACACAAACATTAAAGTAATGTCTGTTATTATTAAAGGCTTTTGATCATTTATCGCAAAAATAACCTACAAGTATAAAAAAACTGACTTGAATTAAAGATTGCACTGGTACTAAACACCCCAGGAAATTATTCCGTCTGGGTGGGTCAAGAAAATGTAGGTGATTTCCAATGATCAGTCAATTGAATGATATTTGGAAATAAAGAGTGCCAGAGACGAAAATGTGTTTCGTGATCAAAAGGTTGTGCATGGTTTAATTAATAGGCACTGAGCTGAAAGTTCAAAACAGGTTAGGTTTTGAACATTCTTCTTTGGATTTTGAGTGGTGTGATTATTGGAAACGAAAAAAATGCATGAAAAGCATATTGATCCCATACCGGTAACTACATTGTACGACACTGGATCAAGGCTAGCTTCAGTATGAGTACTGGTACATGTGTCTTCTGTTTATTCGATTTTGCTGTATGTATTTTTCTATCAAACTTTATATCAGCTTGTAACATTAATGACAGTGAGCTTCTAATAATTTGCTGGTTCCAACCTAATTTTTTTGTTCAAATCCACAGAAATACATTGGTGTACATCTACATTTTGGGAATACAGCAGTTGGTAATGAAAGTTTGTTGACGTACCCCGGTACATGTACACATACAGGCATGTGCATATTAAATTGTCTTCATGTCCTGATGTGATGAGCTCATTAATTAATAACTTTGTTTTCAGAGCACAACTTAACTGTTAGCTGATCTTAAAATTAAAAAACTCAAAATTGCATGCCCCGTGCCCTTCAATAAATGGATTTTTTTAAACTAACGACTTTTATTTGTATGTTTTGTTTTAACGAAAAAAACTACTTTATTCTGATTTTGGCTTCATTTTGCACACAAATGAACCTACGGTACCCTGCATGCCCTGCAAGAGCCGAATTATTGTCTAGCAGCTAATATTCAAAATTCAGTAACTAAACATTGGGGGATTTTTTTTGTTCAATGTCATGTTCAAAAGTGAACAAAAATTCATATTGCTAGGAAAATAGCAATAGGAAAAAAATTCACCAACTTTCCGCAGTAAACCTAGAAAAGAGCACGGGAAACGGATCTTTAAAGCTTTACATGTAAGTGATGTTTCGCATGACATTTTCTGATCCCAAGGATTAACACACAATTGTCCAACATGCAACATGTACGGGAACACAAAAAGTTCACAGCAAGTCCTTATTATTTTTGTACATGAATTGTATATAAATTTAAGAAACTCGGATTACATTTAGGTACATTGTGTACATGTACCGATACACGTACACATAATGAGCCAATAGATACGGAACTTTGTAGATGTTTTTTTTAACCCTCCTACTATTAAGAGGTCACCAAGGGTCAACATTTTTCTATCTCACCTCCTGGCATACTGTGTACAAACCAATGGGGGTCTTGACCAATACTGACCCAAGTAATGAATGGATGAATTTTTGTTTTCAGAATCAATTGCCAATTTGAGGGTTGCGATATTATTATGCAAATTTATTAGTTCATTTACAAAAGTGTTTTTAATTCTAGAATTTACAGACTTACGTACATTTACCTGGCACACATACACGATGTAACAGCACACATAGAAAAAAAAAGTTATGGTGAATAATTAAGACACTTGGAGTAGCCTAAAAATGGAAATTTCTTTATGAAACCACGTACCATGCAAGAAAAATGTGCCCTGTACTTATTCCACTTGCTTTGTTCATTTTTCTAGGCTACAAAGTACAATGTACATGAAAACCACACCCAAAGATTCATATCATGCTTCCTACATGTATATTTCCAATGGGATAAGTTTTGTAGTTCCTGTGAATACACACTGTGTGATTAATTTAACAGGGGCAACAACAAAAATAAGAAAGCAAATTTACATGTATCCATGTTTACAACTTAAAAAGTCAACAAGCGGAAGATTTTATTCTGCATCTATGGTCATAAGCAGTGTGCATTGCATATTTCCATGTGCATACAAATGTACATGTAGTACACTATAACCACATCACCCAACACTACTGCAAGTACTGTACACGAACCATGCATTTCTTGTGTGCTCAATGTGTGACAGTCAAGTGACAAAGAACTCCAGCGGGCCACACCACAGCCAACTGAGCAACACGCGTACACATGTGCAGTATTGAGCTCACAGTCCTTCAATGCAAGTCCCTCAGTCACAAAATGATAAACCCACCTTTTGTACCCAGCCACTCCAGGATTCTGCGCTTCAATGCCACCCAACTACATTAAGCCTTCGGTATTACTTGAAGTCATCGGCTGTTCTTTAAAGCTAACCCCACTCCAGTGAAAGACAGCCCAGCCCTCAAGGACTACATGTGTGTTAAAAAAAAAAAAATCTGTGCGATGATGACTCCCTATCAGTGAATGGGTGGGAAAACTTTCCAGCTCATGCCCGGTTTCCGTTACCAATCATGAGGCGGTTGTGCGTGCCAGTGTGTGTGTGAGTGCGGCAGGGTAAGGGGGGTACGTGGAGTATTAGTAATGGTTGTCTGGCTATTTGTGAGGCTACGCTTTGTGAGTCATAGCTATGATGTGATTCATAGAAACGGAGTCACCAGAAAGTTGAAAGTTTACTTGGACATTCATTGTACACACTGTGTACAAGATGCAGTTGTCCAATTGAAATTAACTGTACAACGTTACATGTAAAAATTCCAATTTGCGTTAATAAATACAAGGAACTGTGTGGACATTTTTTTTCTTTCTGTCTACCTTTTTATAAGATAAATGTTCGATAAAATGAAAGACACATCTGAATACAAATACCTACAAGAACTTTGTCTCTTGTCTCAAATGAATCCTGCACAAAAAAGGGTTGCACCAATATTCACAGGGAATTTGAAGGTACATGTAATACATGACATTTGCAAACAGCAAAATACTGTAAGTTAAACTTGCGCGATCCCCGGCATGCTGGCAGTATTTATATAGCCAGTTAGCACACTTTTTAGTTGACCTAACAAAAATCAACAATGACCTCATTTGTCCCCTGGATGACTTTTGACCTCAAATGTCTCAAGTCATCTTAAGTCCCCCTACCCAACATGCCCAAAGATTATTGTCACCAAGTTTGGTGGAGAGTGAAAGTCTGACTTTTCATATGACAGCACTTTTCAGTTTACCTTTTAACCAAAAACAACAATGACCTAATTTGACCCCTAGATGACCTTTGACTTCAAATGTCTCAAGTCATGCCCTACCCAAAGATTATTGTCACTAAGTTTGGTTGAGATTGAAGTCTGTCTATTCATATGACAGCATTAAACAGTTAACCTAACCAAAATGGAACACACAGACACACAGAAGGAATACACTATGGCAAGATCCCCCTTTCTTGGCTTAAAAGCCAGGGGGATTAAAACAAAACTACCAAATTATTACGACCTACAGTGAAATCTCGATACGTCAAAACATGGTAACTCAAAAACCCTTCTAAATTCCAAGTAAGAACTTATTCCCATTAATTGTTGTTGAAAACAAACTCCATTTGCTAACTCAAAACTCTGCTTTTAAAACTCAAAATTTGAGCCCATTCCCCCGAGGTTTGACTTAAAATGTACCTCACTTGACTGTACGTGAATAATAGTCTCAAGCATCCTGTGAAATCACGGCACCTGGAATGCTGTCATTTTCAAGAAAAGTGGAATTTCTGTATCAATTTCCAACGATGGTCGGCTAACCATCGTTTGAAAAAAACACTAACTTTTTTTAAAAACTGCCCCAACTTTAGTTAGTCCACATTTTTTTTGCAATCGGTTACACATCTGTAAACGGGTGCTAGCCAGCTAGTCTGGTTCCCTGACCTGACAATTCCCAGACATCTATACATTGCTCCGTTTCGCCTGAAGTAGTGTCAGGGAACCAGACTACAAGAACAGCATTTTTGTCTTGGGTTTTTTCAGCATCTATGAAACACAAACAGGTCAATGTAACAATATTTGCTATAATATTTACCCCTAAATCCATCCATTTCTGAAAATAACAACAAAAGTAAATGTTGCACATTTGTAATGTATAGGCCTATATTACTTTAAAATGAACATCTAATTACCGGTACATGTACATGTATGTGTGTACATACACGTATACATCGCAAGACAATTGAAGACATGGAACTTATCAGTGAAAAAAAAAATGACCTTCAGTTCATATGAAAATGTGAAACCACACTGAGGAAATGTCTTAAACTTTAAGACAATTTCTTGTCCAATGTGTACAATATGTACTTTGCCACAGTACGGTACTTGCAGAACAACGTACCGGTACACGTACATGTACAATCAAACATGTACATGTACATCATGGGATCTTCCATCACAAGTGGACTTCAGTCAACTACTTTGGGGAATTGCACAGCAGAGAAATGTTTGATAACACAACTTTTATATGACATGTACTGGTACAATTTATGTACATGTACATGTACATGTACACAAATGCACAGTACCATGGTGATACAAGTACATACGTCAGCAAATTGCACTATCAGTTGTGTCACCTGTGTTTATCTGGTGAGGCCCAATTTTGCCGCTGAGCACGTTCTCAAAAGTCAAATGTTGCCAATGATACCGGTACCTACATGCACATGATGCAACAGTACAAATCGTTTTGTACATGTAAGTGGCAACCAGGCCAGTCTGCTGTAATCACAATGTTCCCTGCTTATTACGAACAATGAAAAGAACCCCTGAAGGTGAACAATGGCTGTTATTTTCCCCCTTGATTCAATAATAATGCAATAAGTAAATCTGCATAAAAATAAACACAATTTTGTGACATGTTCTACAGGTTGCTTGACCTTCCACAATTAAAAACAGTTGCAATGATAAGGCCTATGTTTATGGTTACCCCCTCCCCCCCAACCTGGACAATAATGCAGAACCCAAATCCCTTCAATAAAAAAAAAAAAATCGAAACTTAATAATGGTGCCACCCCACCCTGGTTTCTGCAGACATCGTCACTGCATTTTTGAAAATTCTTATTTCATTTTTTTGGAAATTGGTCGGCAGTTCGGTCTTGTTCCACCGTGCAGCAGCCCAAACGGCACAGCACATGCAAAATGATGTTAATTCACATGTTAACTGCTACGAATGCATGCTAACAAATAATAAAAGGCCTATTTTTTTAGGGCTTAAATTTACAGGCCCTCCCCCCCAAAAAAAAGAGACGATTTGATCCACACACCCTGTTTTTTTTTGTACCAAAATGCGCGTGCGCCTCGTTTTTAAGAATGCCTGCAGCATGCGCGTGAGCATGACACCACCGCAGTAAAACTAAAAGCTTCACATTCTGGTCACCGGATTCCACTACACAGTGTAGATGCCTACTAAAATAATAACTGTGCTAAATAAATGTGAAGACAAATTCTCAAATTTAAAAATCTTCTGCTTATGCTGCCAATTGGCTACTTGTATTGTAGCAGATTGTATATTCCAGACTCACTTCTCAACTTCTGAATTTCACATTTAGTCATAAAATAAATATGAATGCACACTGTACTGTAAAATTCAGGTATCTATTCTAGGCAGAGTAAAAGACTACGTACGTGTAAGCATGTAACATCCCACCCCCATTGGTGTTACATCACACTGGCATTGTTAGTTAAATAGCTGGAAAATTCCTGAAGTCATAGCTCACCAAGTATTGCTGAGATGGCTTTGTGTGTAATGGCATTTAGTGATTTACTATCCTATAGTAAAAAGGGCAACAATTGTCACTGAACAACATTATTTAACTTGAAGTTTCACTTTCACTGCCAAAGAGTTTCAGAGTAGTCTACATACTGCACTTAGTTTACATGTATGTATGTATGTATACAGTGTACAGTATGTATTATGTGATGTCCACATCTTATTTCAACCTACTACATGTACCGGTAAATGTGAACAAATGCTTCAGTGTGTGGGTCATTACATGTATGTATGTGAGACCAAGCAAGTACCGGTATCATTAATTAACCCTAACCCACCTCACTCCTCCAAAATCCTCCTGGCGGTTTTGGAGGATTCTAGAGGATTGAGGATGAATGGTGATTGAATCAAATGAGGATTCTGGAGGATTGAGGATGAATGGTGATTGAAGCACATGAGGATTTTGGAGGATTGAGGATGATGATGATTGAAAAGCAGAGGATTTTTGGAGGATTGGAACTGAATGCATTTTGAGGCAGGACTGTCTGATGATTTTGAAGGATTTGGATTTGGTGAAGGATTTGGTGTTGGTTTCATTTAAACAAAAAGTAAAAGTTTTGGGGATGAGGGATTTTTTGAGGATTGAGGGATGCATTTTGAGGCAGGACTGTACATTTGTACATGTATGTGTATGTGGGACATTTTTTGTGTGTATGACCTACGGTATGTTATTTGCCAAGCAAGTATCATTAAAATTGACTTCAAACTATTTTCTTTAAGTTTACATACGATATCAATCACTCTTAGACTTAGAAGGCGTTAAAGAATGTGTCCTGAATTTACAAAATCTTATGTCATGTATACATGTATAGATGTACAAAAATGTAACAGGGACACACACAAAAATGGACCCACCTGAAACCTCAGAAAATAAGGATTGTAATTTTCTCATTTTTTTGTAACATCACTGTCTACTGATAAACTTTTACACAGGTTCTGGTTTTGCTTGAGTCAGTAAAATTCACTCAAGAATATCACACCAACTTTTGACCTTAAGTTTACTTTTGATAAACTTTTATTTGTTAAACTTTTACAAGTTTAAACCCTGCTATGCCCAGTGCAGTTGGCAGAGAATTATCAGACCTTTCAAAACATTTTAAATTTGCCTGACTAAACGGGTTTTGAAAGGTGAAATAGTCAGATAGTGCTGGAACTTTGAAACTTTTGAAAGGTTTCGGAAGGTGAAGCAACTCTGTGGGCAAATTCAGTAAGTTGCCTTTCAATACCTTTCGAAAGGACTTGAAAGGTGTTGTAGTGCAGTAACAATAAATTCTGGAGGGTTTTAAAAGGTCCTGCATTTTTTGTCCTCCAATTTGCCAGAACCCAAATTTTGAGGTGTTTTGAATGGTCAAACCACAGGAGAGTATCAAATTTGCAAACACAACTGAAAATGTGTGTTTGGTGAGGATATCGCATCAAATGTACATGTCTAAAATCATGATTTTGACATCAAACTTCGACATTTTTATTTGATATAAGGTAGGTTTTGTAGGAACTCTGGAATTAAAACAATTATTCAAAAATGAGACAATTTCACTTGAGTAGAGATTTGATGAAACGCTTATTTTTCCTGGATTCCAGGCGGCTAGATTTCAAGGACTCCTGAAGTTTAAGAATACACTGAAACAACAACCCAAAATTGTACAAAAGCGTGCATATTAATGTCAGGAAATCCTGAACACGCGTATTCACGCTGAACCCATACCCATTTTATTCCACTGCTACCAGGGGACTCGTACTCGACAAGCTTTGCTTTTTGTGGGTCCCCTGCATCTCTAGGTGGTATTAATCAAAATCAAATATTATTATTATCTTTATAAAAATAAAAAAAATAATAATCATAAAAAAAAAGTAAAAACTTTATATTTTATTATGCCTTGAGAAATAAAAAAGTAAACTTGTTACCAGAGAATACAGTAGTCTATGAAATCAAATTGATCAAATGCAGAATGTTACTGTAGATTCAGACTGGGACCTTTTTCTTTAGGTAAAGACAAGGGGAAAAAGTGTTGCAACCTGACGCCACTTCAGCGGTTGTGTACAGTGTACAAACTACAAAGTCTATGGAGAGTCAAGATTTTTTTTGGGAGTATTTCCTAACAAAATTGGAAATGTTTCCAAGTCCCAGATTCATGTCTTATCATCATTTTTGCAATGGCTGACCTTCAAGTTTATTGAGATGATAATCTGAAGAAAAAAGAGACATCAGGTTGCAACACTTTTCGCCAGATAAGGTTATACTTTTTTCAAAGGTAGGCCTAAATTGAATTGAAAATGTTTCTCACTTTTTTTTTAGTCCCAAATTCAGGGTTATTTTTGCAATATTACTGACCCCCATAAATGTGGAAATTATGTGTAAAAATTGGCATCAGGTTACTGCATTCTTTCCATGACTGTATGAGTATGACAATTTGGTAAAATGCCTACGGCCTACGGGCGAAGTCTAACACTAGATCCTACAGAATTTGTCGAGCAGTCAACTATTGCGACGGCCACAGCGCCGTGGCGGCGCCGCGGCGCGGCTGACGTGACCGGCCGGCGTGGGCCGCACACCCAGCAAATAGTGCACACAAAATGTCTTCAGCAACGAGGCAACTCACCTTGTGGGATCCGTCCTGCAAGCTGGTTTCACTCCCTTTTTCGGGACATCTGACGTACGGATCAGTCAGGTCGGTGTCCTTTGAGTGTAACCCCAGTCACAATGTTCGCTTGCGTCAGCATTTGCAATGTTTCTGCTTGAATTTCGGTCCTAGTTCGTCGCGTCCGTCTATCCGTCTTGCGTGATTATGTGCGTGATTCGATTGTACTTAATTAAGTACAATTACGTTCGTCGTTCATCAAAGATCCTAAAGCGTGTGTGTAAGGGTGACCGTAAAGTCATGGCCAAACTCTGCTAAATATCCTTCAAAAATCTGTCAGATTTATCAAAAATCTGCCAATTCCCCAGAATTACTCGAAATACACTATAAAAACACTTAAATCACAAACAGATGTTGTAGTATTGCTTTAATTAAGGTTCAAATTACATTATTAACAATCTAGTCACATAAAGATGTTATGAAATTGCGTAACTTTCAGGCAAAACGCGGTTGCGTCACGACGAAGTCCAATTCCCAGTAAACCCCAGCACCTAGACCAGCCAACCTGTCCATTATGCAAGAGTTTGTTTGAAAAGATTGAAACTTTTGTAAACAAATGTACATATGTACCACTTTTTTGAAATCTGCCAAAAAATATATTGTTAAATTTCCGTCAAACTCGGTTTATTTAACAAAAAAATCTGTCAAAGTTAGCTGAAAATCGGCTAAAACGGTCACCATAATGTGCATGCTCTGTATTCACGCATAATGCACGTACCGCCGGTCGCGTCCGTACATGTTATGAAACGTAAATTGAGCTACGCATAATGTACATCAGTCTAGATACGGACTCACGTACTTCATATGAAAAACGTTCGTTGGCCTGGTGACCGTCACTCTTTGGCATTTACTCCTACGACGTTGGACTAGTATACCAAAGACTAGACCAAAGGACTAGACTGTGCGGTGAGCCCACCGCACAGTCCAACATCGCGCGCTGGTACGGTCTTCGCTAATCGATTTACAAAATATTCTGAATGAATTGCAAGCCATTGTGGGTAACTAGCTGACCGCAATGTGTAAAGGCATATGCACCTTTTGTGCGCACGCGTGGACTTCAAGTTATTACAATTAAACAATTATCCAATGAGAGATTAGCCGTCAACATCATCCATGCGCGCACCGAATAGGAACGCCAACCTCGTCCCCTTGGCATTCAACAAGTACGCTAAAATGAACTGTATTGGTGATTAGCATACAATTTAGTGAATACATTTTTTTTGGAAAGTGTTATTTCTTCCGAGTACTCAGTCACTTACAAGTGTATGGTGCGACATTTAAATGCAATAATGAAAAAAGGGATTTTGCAAGCTTACCTAATTTGTAACTGGCTAAGAATGAGTGGCCTGTACACTTTCAACGGGCGGCTAACATAGTTGCCCAACTATAAGGGAGGGAGGTCCATCCCCCCCCCCCCCACACCATAATTTGCGGAAGGCAAACGCGTAATCGCACCCGTTACGAAGGTAATCGCACCCGTTACGACCCTGCTTGTACGAAATGTCTACTGTTTATACAAAGGCCAATATCAAAGTTACAATTTTCTTAGCACACAAATATTTGCTCAGTTTGCCAGCTGAAATGTAAATGTCCACCGATTGTGTCTGTTTCGCACTTGCTTTTGAACCTCGCATACAGTTTTTTTGCTTAGCACCTCGGACAGCATAACTGCCACGACAGGCTTGTGTTCTAGTCAAGTCCATCACAAGTCAATCAGTAGTCATCCATACCAAAGTAACAAGCATTTCAAATGAACAGCGACAAAGCAGTAGCAGATCTACAGGGGGGGGGGGGTTACGGGTCTCAACACCCCACCCCTCCCAGGCCGCTTTCCTTTGTTACTGTTTATCTTCTGTTACAGGAGTTTTGAATTGACTAAGGATGGACTCCACCACAGCACTTCTAGAAAACCCCAACTAACTACAGCAATGTTACAGAACAGAAACCTGGAATTCTTTCAAGGGCAACACATCACACAAAATGACACGATACCAAACAGTCTGCTGTCGGACAAAAACACAAGTACAGATACCAGTATTCCTCTTTATTTCAACAAAAATAATTGATATGAAGTCCGTGAAGTAGTCCAACCCATCACCAGTTTCACCACAAGCAAACAAGTGTGAGTGACCACTGATAGAAATAGCTGAGAAACAGCTGAAAAGGTGGGAAAAAGCTGAATTTTGGAAATCTCCCATACTTTTGTACACAGCAAGTGAGGGAAAAAGCTAGGGCAAAAGCTGGAAAAAAAAAGCTGAAATCCAAAACAAATAAAAAGCTGAAATCAGCTTTACAGCTGAGATTTCACACCCCTGCAAATCACAAATCCGTTCACCAGTGAAGTAACAGTTGATGAACAATTACAAAGGAATGCTTTTGTCACAGTTCCTTTAAATACCCTTTGTGAGCTTGGAGGACTCGTGATGGACTTTTGAGGACTTGCAGGGACTTGTGAGGACTTGCAGGGACTTGTGATGGACTCAACGACATCACTGGACGAAGTGCGAGTCTTTTAAAATAATAGCTAGGGACTGTAAAAAAAAAAGCATTACCAGTATAATGTGTTCTGTGGAGACTCTTCACCGTAACAAAAGGTTCCCTGTTCAATGAAAACAGCTAGAAACACAACACAGTATTTAGGCCATGGATGTCCTTAAAATGTATTGTCTAGTATGCAGGGGCTATATAAAAGCAAGCCAACAGCCAAAACCAAAGACTGAGCTGCAAAATACCTCATTCAGACAAGGCCTATCTTGAAGAAAAATTCCTCGTGACTAAATTTGAAGCTATACTGAAATTTCACCATTTTTTTGGCAGAAAAAAGGCCCACCCTGAGCATACATCTAATGATCATCCATCAGTGTGTAAATTATGCCATGCATAGGATTCACACATCAAAATTTGATGCACATCTATGCAGTAAACTTACCATCTATTTCACAAAACTTGGCATAGCTATGCAACGTTTTAAATGATTCAAAATTTTGGACGAGGATATAATAACAGCTGTTACCTTGTGTATGATTTCTGTTCGATTCATGTAGTTCAATCACCTCTGGCTGCCATTTGGGAAATAACTTTGTTTGACTTTCTTCGGAATTGTGTGGCAACTCTAAAAGTTTCCACGGATAAAATAGCAATTCATTTTCTTCAAAAACAATGCTGTGAGTTTCTTGTATAGATCTTGATAAGTTGGACAATAAGAGGCTCCACAACATCGAGATAAGTCAGCAAAAAATTTCAATTTTTAGCCGCAACACCACAACTTAAAATGACTGCATAAAGTTACACAATAATTAGTTGTGAAGTCGTTGACTTGTGCACTGTGCAACTTTTATGATATAAATGTGTCATAACTGAAATGTTGCACAAGTGAATGTTGCGCAACTTGTGCAAAAAAAACTGTGGCGTAAGTGGAGTTATGCCATTGCGCAAGCTTTCGTGGTCTCATGTCATGTGTCATATCAGCAAAAATTTCGTATGAAAGTACCCTGTCCTTTAATGGAAAATTCTTCCAGTTATGTCATACTACCAAACTCTTCCACAGATTGATCGAGTAAAACAAAGACCGTTCCTCCTGACACTTTTATAAATCTATTCTCAAAAACATGGAATATGACACTGAAACAGAGCTGAAGTTCATTTACAAATCAAGAGACAAACTTTCAAAATACCTCGAATTAGTTTTCATAAACGGTGGTTTGGCTATCACATATCATTCATGAATACACATAGTCATGCTGAGAGAGAGGCTTGTTGATGCAATTGTGAATTGAATAAAAACTGGTCAGATTTGTTTTTTTTTAAATCAGAAAATCTATTAATATTTATAACGCTGCAAAAGACTGAATGTATTCAAACAATGTCTTTATCGCAGCTACTTTTCTGATGTATGACCTGAAGGACAATTTTGCTTTCTCAGCACTCTTCAGGAATTACTCCGTATCATACAATTCCATTAGCAAAGTAAAAAAAGTGAAGGAGTTTCTGTACCTTAATCATGGACATGTCATAATAAACACTACTACCAGTCAACCAAAGTAACTTGCTTGAATATTTGACAAAACCATCCATTTAAAGATTTGAAAGAGAATATAAAATGCTACGAAGCAGTTTCTACTTGTGGTTCGTCTGATATGAAGCAACTGCTTCCCTGACTTAATAAGACTTGCCATGCAAGCAGCTAACTTCAGACCACTACGAGTTCATTTTTAAACAATCCTTCAATGTTTTTCTAGAGGAGATGGCGAAGACTCGGCTATCTTGGGTAGTAGCCTTGGTTGTAATTTCCCCAGGCTTGTTGGTACTGCTGGTATTGCTGCAGGAGAGAAACAGACATTACAACTTTTTATAAAAACAAGATGTAAACTTTTCTTGTACTGCCAGATTCCTCTTTAAAGTCACCCTTTTTTAAACCCTAACCGCCTAGGCCCTATTAGATAGGAACCATCCTCAATCCTGCAAAATTCTCCAATTGCTACCTTGTAAAAAGTGGATTCGGCCTCAATCCTCCAAAATCATTATTTCAGTGGCGGGGTCACCACACCTAATCCTTCAAAATCCTCCAACTCACTTTGACACACGTTGGAGCACTTCTGATGATATCCAGAACAGTGCAGATGATATCTAGGCATAATTTATGCGAGGCTAAGCATAAGGCCCAAAAAAAAAAAATATTCGGTCTCTGGTCAGACCAAAGTTCCGGAATTGACGCGGCCACGCGGCTTTTTTTTCTTTTTTTTTTCTTCAAGCTTGGATTGTACAGACAAGGTGGGTACTATTTTGCTTTTTTGGTGTCCTCATGTACATTGGTGTCCTCCATAATTTGCCTTGGTGCTTTCGATCATTTGCCTTGGTGCAATTTCCCATTCCTTGGTGCTCTTTGGTAAAAAAAAATGAGGAGGTGCGGAAATAGAGGGCGCTGTTGGAGCTACCGCGGAACATTTTGGAGAAAAAAAAAGATTGACACGCATGATTAAAATCGACGCGCGCGCTGACCAGAGACCGACTTATTTTTTTTTTTGGCCTAACCAATGCAAGGTATAACTTAAAACCCTGACACACTGCATCCTCCAAAATCAACTGGCACTTAAATGGCATACAGCCTCCATCCTCCCAAATCCCCCCAAACAGCCCGGTTGATTTTAGAGGATTGAGGAGGGAATTTTGAAACAAGATTTCCCCATTCCTCCACAAACCACCTCCTCAGAGGATTCTTTTGGCATTTACTTCCTTATAAGTGTTGACTCTACATTCTTCAATCTGGAAAAATCATCCACAGCCTTCTGATGGATTCTGTAGAGTCTGGGGGAGTTAGGCTCAACAGTATAAACCCTAAGCATTATCCAACACAATGATCCCCTCAATTTTTTTTTCTTTCATGAGCCATTGTTAAACTGCTTACTTACGATGTTCAACAGCAATTTAAAAATTATTGGAAGACACTAAACACAATTTCCTTTCCTGATGACAATTTTTTACAATTAGAGGACATGTCACTTACAGATATCTACACACTCATTTTAAAGAGGTTGTGGAATGCTCAAAGACATTTCCCTCATTTTTCGGGTATATATAGCCTAAGGTGTGATGAAATAAAAACGACTATTGTTTCTGTCATAAAATGAGTACAAACGGTAATTTTGATTTTGTTTTTCAAGTCCTGTCATGCCTGTTTCGACCCGAATGTGCACTTTGGGTAAAAGTCTTCGTTGCGGGCAGCAAACAAAAAACAGTAAATTGTGACGTAAAAAACAGGACTCCCGATGCAGAGTAGCATACACGAGTCCTGTTTATTACGTCACGATTTACTGTGTTTTGTTTGCTGCCCGCAACGACGACTTTTACACAAATTGCACGTTCGGGTCGAAACAGGACCTGAAAAATAGCTCTCAAAAGTACCCTTTGTACTCATTTCATGACAGAAACAATAGTCGTTTTTATTTCATCACACCTTAGGCTACATTTACCCAAAAAATGAGGGAAATGTCTTCGAGCATTCCACAACCTCTTTAATGTGTTTTTTGTGTGTGCATATATTGCGATAACCGTCAAATATGGTGCACCAAGGCACCATAAGGTGCACAAGGATAAAACACATGATGCTGCACACTGTCACATGGAAAACTGATGCATATTATCCCATCTTTTGTTTCTTTCTGTCCCAAAATACTTTGTACATAATTTTTTCAAAATGACAGCTGTATTCATAGTAGCCATCGCAACAAAATAATCTTATCAAAGAACAATGGCTATACCTGATTGTAGCTGTTTGGCGGGGGCTGATTGTAACCAGCTGGGCCAGGGGGCACGGGTCCATAGTTACCCCCCTGGGGGCCATACTGGGGCTGGTTGTACCCTCCCCACCCTGGGTTGGGCCCGGGTGGCTGGTTGTAGTCCTGAGCCGCCGCAGGGACTGAAGGATTGTTGACTGGGTTGGACAGCAGGGGATGGGGCTTGGATGGGGTCGCAGCTGTGGTTGGTGTGGTTGATGGGGTAGGGGTGGGGGTCGTTGAGGCTTTGGAGTCTTCTGTCTTGGCTTTCTTGGCTGGTGTGGCAGCAGGCGTGCTCTCGCTGCACAAGGGAAGAGGACAGGCAAATGAAACAGACTATTGAATATGCTGTGAGAGAGACTTGTCTACAAAGCATCCTCTAGGTTTCTGAAGTCAATTTTCTTATTGTTGAGTGAGTGTTGTTCACTTTTGATGGATGGAATTTGTATTCAATTCCATCGTTAACAAGCAGTCAAGGTCTGTTACTTCAGACACGTATTCAAGTCAATGTACAACTCCTTCTTGACTGTGCAATGCATTTGTCACTTGACTTGATACGGAGGAATTTCAAATTGGCACTGAAACCGAGGGCCCCAGTGCTCTCTTTTGTTGATAGGATTTTTTAAAAGGTCCTCAATTAAAGGTAGAGTATATCACTTGCCGTTTGTGCATTTTTTCATTTGAAGCATCAAACGTGTTCAACATGTAAAGGTGCTTAACAACTATGAAGTATCAGCTCAGTAAATGCTGTTTATTCCGTGAAAAGAATGTTCTAGGAACTCGATTTCAATTCAAAAGTTGCAGAGTCATGTTTTGAATTGCGGCTGAAATTAGCGTCTGGGACATGTTCTCATTCAGCCGATTGCAGCTACGCGATGTCACGCACTGAACTGACAAATCATAGTAACTGCGCGCACGTGTGCGTCGTGTCAACGCTTGCGCACATCCATTCACAGCTTTGGTGAATTAAAAACGACTTACTAATGGAAATTTCCCAAAATGCGTCTTTAAACGCATCTTCGGAAATGACCTTTTTTTGTTTCCTTCAAAATGACAGTATGCCAGACAAAATAATTTCACGGGGAGTTTAGTGACATTACTATCTTTAAACCAAGTACCTTTTTTCCTTTGTTTCAATGCTCATTTGACAGTTGTCAATAAGATGACTTGTGACTGATTGGTGAATATTGTGACAATGACTTGTGGGGACTTGATTACTTGTCTATTAACTACACTCAAGCCAACATGATTGTATATAATCAAAACCGCTCTTGCAAGTCGACATTGAAAGAGGCAATCATCATAACGACGACGACAGCAAAATCTGGATAACTTTGCCCGAGCTCGTTAAAGGGAGTATACATCATTTGCTTTTGCTATAATTTTCAGAAATGGATGGAATTGGGGGGTTGGAAATATATAGCAAATATAGTTACACTGACTTTTTTGAGGTTTTGGGTTCGAAAATGCTATAAAAACCAAGAAAAACGATCATTTTCCTGTAGTCTGGTTCCCTGACTCCATATAAGAAGAAACAGAGCAGTTTACATACATTGGGGAATTGTAAGGTCAGGGAACCAGTCTAGCTGGCTCGTACCCGTTCATAGGTTTGTAATCGATTGCAAACAAGTGCGATGGTCAATTGGGGCCAGTATTTGAAAAAAAAGCCAGTTGTTTCCAACGCTGATCGGCCGATCAGCGTTGGAAATTGATAAAAAAATACCACTTTTCTTGAAAATGACAGTAAACCAGGTGCCATGATTTTACAGGATGCTTTACACTGTCATTCACTAACAGTCCAGCAAGGTATTTCAAAATGATTTGGTAGTTTTATTTTTTGATGTTTGCAAATGTTGTATATTCCCTTTAACAGGGATTAACACACACAAAAACCAAGTTTGATAAGGAGTCAGGTTGGTGTAACGGTACTTTTCTTGCCTTCCACTGCTGTAACCAGATTTGATTACCGCCTGGGCCAATATGTGGACTGGGTTTTCAGTCCCTATTTGACTCCATGGGTTTTTCCTCGGAATATTTTTCTGGGTTTTCCTCCCCAACTGAAAACTGTATTTTTTTTCACATTGTCTTCTCTTTACACCGAGCCCCACAGGAGACCAGTAAAATCAAAAATCAATAAATAAAATAAATATCAAGGAATGGGCATGAAACAGAGGGAAGTTTGAATACCCTTTGACAGAGGTCAAGTCGGACCCTCTCTTCCATCCTGCAAATGCAACGCCCCTCTGCACTGGTTTGGCTGGTGTCGCAACTGCAGCGGCAGTGTTGGGCGATGCATGGGCACCGGGTAACTGGCACTGTGCACTATCACTCGCTCCACTGCAAAAACATAGAATTTTCACTGGTATGAAAATCCTATGCGTTTTTTCTTAACGCTTCAAACACACCGCTGCATTTCACTTTTTTTCTACTGAAAATATTGCAGCTTTTTTTGTGTGTGAGCATGCGACAAATGTGTTTCATGAGGGCATATTGTATTTCATGCTGGAAAAACATGCATGCATTGAAAGATGTTCAAAGCAATGAACAGAGGACAGCGGTCGACCATGCATGTGGCGGATGATTGTGCCCACATTGAACGCAACTGCTGGCGGACGCAAGGGTGGGAGCGGAAGCCATAACATTTCTCAGTAATCTGATAACTGACCTTGTCTCTGCGCTTCTCTTCTTGTTGGCTACCTGCAGGATTTCAAGCTGCTCTTTGAGGAGTACCTGGTGAGACTCGTAAGCAGTCTGCAACCTACGGATATAAAACCGGTGTGTTTGAGAACTTAAGTTTCTTGCCCAGTTATATACTAAGTCGACCTGGTGTGTTTTGGTGGTCGTAACCAGTAACCAATATTGTCGGTCATTGTTTGAGATTTGAGGTGACTTCGGCTGTGCGAAGTCAAGCGCAGGCATCAAAACACTCAACCGGTGACCAACAACAAAACCACATACAGGGTGAGTCAGAACGATTTGGACCCAAGTTCACCTTTTTTGGTGGCAAATAGAGTATATTGAGAAAAAAACTGAGTGTTTCATATGAATGGTTATTACCTTGTCTTCCACATGAATTTGTAATTTTTCAAATTAGTGGCTGTGGTGAGGAGTTATGCCATTTTCATTGAAGTGGCTCATTTTCCAGTCTGCACACGGAATTGGTTTTGCCTTTTTAAATGTGTCAATAACTTCAAGTGAGTCAGTCACCATGACTAGGTTTTTATTTGTTATTACACTGCTTCACATCAGTACGCGATTTCAATAATGGAACCATGGTCAAGTGTTTTGTTAGCGCATGTTCTTTGCTAGCGCTTTTCTTCAAAATGGTACAATGGATATACATGAAACTTTCACCAAATATGTCCAAAATACCAGCCTATAACATACCTCATTATCACTTGTTTTGATAATTGCTACATATTTTTAATATTTTCTTTAATATGGGTGCAGTTCATTCTGACTCACCCTGCATTGACGGGCAAAATGCACCCCTGTTAACCACAATACAGAACATGCAAGAATGTTCACATAATTTTGTCCAGCCCCAAAGAGGGGGAAAAATGTCATTCCCCCAAAAAGGACATTGTTCCTGGTGAAACGTTGCAAGCATTCCATGCTTAGATGCAATCCTGAGCTATGAAGTCATTACGCCACAGTCTATGGATAACATGATTGAGAGAGATCACAAGGGACTGTTGTACATACTTGGCCACGTCGGTCCCGAAGTCCATGAGATACGTCAGGCGTCTCTGGGAGAACTTCATCTTATCATCCATGTCTTTGCTGACTTCGATGCCCTTCTGTAGCAGGTCTAGGATGGCCTGTTCATCGCTGGGGATCTGCTGCATCTCCAGGTCCAGCATCTGCAGGTACAGGGTCACTTTGTCCTGCGAAATAATTTAAAGGGCCCATGTAATAGGATTTTTTTTCAACGCAAACCTGTTAATGCAGCTTCCGTCCCATTTATCTTTATTTTCAATCTTCGCATCACACCTTTTTGTTTGTTTAATGATTGCACATTATTGTCACTGCATAGTTTGTTGT
This sequence comes from Patiria pectinifera, assembly GCA_029964075.1. Lineage (NCBI taxonomy): Eukaryota > Metazoa > Echinodermata > Asteroidea > Valvatida > Asterinidae > Patiria > Patiria pectinifera. Next base: position 33,718,858 of record CM057142.1, read on the forward strand.
CTTCTTTAATAACCATGCATATTAATACATTTTAGCTTTCTTAATTATTTTAATTTATTATTTAAATTATTTTCATTTATTTTAAGTTGTCTATAATTGCGTGATTGTGGAGTGTGTGGCCTAGTGGTTAGGGTTCGTGACTCATGATCAGAGGGTCCGGGGTTCGAATCCAGCCGCTGGTCATATCTTGTGTCCTTGGGCAAGGCACTTCACCCCCACTTGCCCCTCTCCACCCAGGAGTATAAATGGGTACTGGCATTAGCTGGGGAGTAACCTGCGATGGACTAGCATCCCATCCAGGGGGAGTAGAAATATTCTCAGTCGTTTCATGCTACTGAAACCGGAGATAAACGCTGGCCTGATGAGCCACATTGGCTCCGGACAGACTTTACTATAATTGCGTGATTATTTTTTTTTCATGTCATGCACTTGTACATTTCGAGCATAATGCTACTTGATACAAATCTTTAATACATTAGAGGAAATTAATAAATGAATGTGCTAGTACTGTTGGCACATAATGGTCTCTATAGTAGAAGATCAGAGATCTTCAATTACATTAGGGCTGTAACGTTGAGCAAGGGCAATAAGAAGCCAAAAGAACCCAGTATTTGATACAATCCCAAGATAAGTCTTGTAAGTACATTCATCATCTCACCTTCGCCCAATGGACAGCATCTTGCAAGACTGTTCTGGCATTGTCGATGTCATTCATGACCTGTGGTGAAGACATTAAAACAGCTGTATCAAGCTCCTGCTGAGTTAGTCTTGACTCTATCGCCTAGGTTTTTTTTCTCCAGTAACCTTCCTAAATCTGCCAAAATGATATACCGCGCAGTAAACCAAATGGCAAATTCTTCGCACTTCGTACAAAACTGAGACACCAAAGCTCCTGCACAAAGTAATTCCCCTGCATCTTTACAACACTGAATCCATCAAAGTCTTACAATACCAAGTGATTCATAGTGTTCAAAACTCTGACCAAGTTTGCGTGAACACGGGGTTTGAGATGGTGCCAAGCACAAGTGTCTTTCCTACAGCATATCATTGGTTGCATCCAACCTACTGGGCTACAGACGGCTATACCACTTGCGTCAATGAGAAGTTGATTCAGCCACTTCCATAGGTACACGTGTCGTTGCCACAGCCACTTAATTCATTGCGAGGTTAAAGAATAGCGCCCTCTCTTGTTCAAACACGGATATCATAGCCTTCAGCCACAGCTAGAGAATACTGAAGTGTGACGTCATTTTGAACCGGGAAGAGTAGTGCAAACGAATGGATGCGCGCGCGTGTTGGTTCTCGGGCTGAATAACGCGCTAATGTCTTTTACACACATAATGTGCGCATGATGTATTCACTTCGGTACTCTATGGACTTTTTTATGAACAGCAAATGGCATCATTCACAAAAGTTCCAGTGGGAGGGACCAACTGCGTAAGCGCCCAATTCCCGCATGCATAATACAAAATATTAGCGAATGTATAATTATATAATATTGGATGGCTTTGAGGTGGATACAAGAAAATATTGCACAAGCTATGACAATATTGCACGAGTCGAAGACGAGTGCAATATTGTCATAGCGAGTGCAATATATTCTTGTATCCACCGAAAACAAGCCATCCAATATTATTATTATTTATATCAGGCTGACTTGATCCGCAAGAAGCACAATTCAAGACACTGTCTTCATTACATCTTTTTCGTTTACATCAAACGTTTTGAAGCTGCCACTGTAATTGTCAACAACAGTGCGTGTATACCTGGCCTTCTGCGCGCTGCATGCGCGCGGCGTGTTCCGTGTTCGACTGTACGCGGGCGCTACGCTCTGTTGAGTGGTTGACAACTGTGACTTTCTATGCTCTTGATCAAGCGGGAACCAGCGAAAATGCCCAGATTGACTGCAATAACAATGTTATTGCAGTCAACTTTTTATGAAAGCATACAATATGCTGATTTCTTTTTACCGCCGGAAGCCTGATATAAATAATAATGCCAATTATGCACGACTTATTATATTTTGAATGTGCATTACCCCATAGAGTCTTTGCGCGAGGGTCAGGCTTCAGTGACAATGCGTCTGGGAATCCCTCCCAGTAACTACTCTGAATTGTCTCTTCATAATCATTCAGGGGGTATTTATTCACGGAGTCCACAGAATATCACTGACCTTTGCATAGTATCTGGAGAGCTTCATGGCAAAGAAGGCCTTGATCTCCGGCTTCTTGCTTGCTCCCATTCGCTTCCTCAAGATGGCGACAACCTCCTCCTTGTTGCCGAGGCGACGCTCCAGACTCAGGCGCTCCAGGGACACCATCAGGAGGTCTGGCACGTTCTCCTCCAGCTTATGCAGAATTTCTTGAGCTGCTGTCATGTTGCCTATCAATGCCATTCAAGACGAAAGTTGATAATTATTGGAAGCTTATTTCTTTCAATCGTTCATTCCTTGTAATTTGGATTTGTTGATACAAATACTTTTTTTTTTTCAATCAGTATAAGTACATTTCCAGTTGCGCGGCTTATTTAACATTAGATTGATGTTCTTAGTTACATCACATTTTCATGCAGCTTATCTGACTTTTCACTGTATTCTCACTAAGCAGGGAATCCATTAAGATGCACCTTCAAAGGTTACTTGTAGATTTTTCGGTGCTGTTACTCATTGAAGGAGTGGGCTCAAAGAATGAGTAATTGTACCTTGCTTCTCCTCAAAAGCTGCCCAGCGCAGGTGAATGCTGGGCTTCTTGGGCAAGTGGATGGAGCAAGCTCTCTTGTAGACCGAACTCACACCCTCGATGCTGTGCGGCTCTAGGTACTTGGCATACTGCAACGGAAAAAAGAACATTGGTCTTTGAACTTCTCTGTAGTATTAAAGGATAAGTAAAGATTTAGCAAGGATTTTCGGTGGCGTTTTGACTCATTGGTCCTCTTATAATCACTGATTGACTCACTGACTGACTGTCACTTGTGACTGGTTGTTGGCTGGTAAAGAGAGGCGGGAAGCGCTACCGTATCAGATTGAAGGGAATGTACAACATTTGCTCTTGCTGCAATTTACAGTAGTAAATGAATTTGGGGGAGTAGAATGTTTTAGCAAATATTGTCAAACTGACTTGTTTCACGTTTTGGGCTTGAAGATGCTGGAAAAACAAAGAAAAACATCATGTTCTTGAAGTCTGGTTCCCTGACCCCACTTAAGATGAAACGGAGCAGTTTGTCGACTTTGGGGAATTGTAAGGTCAGGGAATCAGTCCGGCAGGCTTGTACTCCTTCACATGTGTGCAATCAATTGCAAAGAAAATGCAGAAAATCTTATTATGAAAAATTAAGAGCACTTTTTGAAAAAAGCCAGTTTTCTCCAACGCTAATCGGCCGACCAGCGTTGGGAAAAATACCATTTTTCTTGAAACTGTCAGTACACCGGGAGCCACGATTTTACAGGATGCTTTAGAATGTCATTCCCTAACAATCCAGTAAGATATTTTGTGATAATTTGATCATTTTGTTTTTTGATGTTTGCAAATGTTGTATCTTCCCTTTAAAACGCAATGGACTAAATCTGGCCCAATATGAAACATTGAATACAATACTGCTCTCTGACCAGCTTTAAGGCCTATTTACACAAACGCGACTTGGTCGCAACGATTTTGAGTGGCAATGCCTCAGACCGCGTGTGTCTACAAATACGCGATATGTCACATAATTTTTTTTTGACAGTCTTCTACAACCAATCAGTTCAGGCACATGTTCCAGCTGAAATACGTACGCGATATTTTGTGTCGCACAATAAAAATCACTTCGAATTTGATTGAAAAATGTCACAAGTTGCACGACTTTGTCAGGGAAATGTTAACACGCTAATTGACTTGTGCGAATTTACAGAAATGCATGACGTTGTCACACGACAAAGTCGCGTGTAGGTCTTTTCTAGGCTTGCCCTGTCTTTTTTTTAAAGGTCTTTGCAGACATACCCTCATCCAGAACTCCTCATACAGTGCACACGCGACCAGGCAGCGTTCATACAGGATCAGGACCCTCTCATGGGTACCGTTAGCCGTCTCAAAGTCCAGATACTCCCGCCAATTCTTCAGCTGGCTCTTCTCCAGGGGTTTGGCGTGGAAATAGGGTCTTCTGATCTGAAAAACAGACAAACAAAATTTACGTTACCCACTTGGTATTTCCTAATCCTAATAGAAAACTGGCATACACAAGTAATTTTCCTGTGAGAAGATCCCTATGGAATGCAATTTTTACAGAACTCGGCCAAAACATCCATCCCATTCATGTCAGATCTATTTTTTTTTTCGAGAATAAACTTTTACATTGTATGAAATGGAAACTGATTTTAATCAGGTTACTGTCACTGATTTTAATCGAGAACGATCTTTAAGGAGAACTGCAGCATCCAGAAAACTGGGAATATGCCCGAAATGAACTTCATTTTTGGTGCATAACATGCCATATATTTTTGCAAGAAAAGGTAAGGCGCAAGAAAGATCTATCAAAGTATGATTGTATGGGTTGCTATTTAACCCTCATAGACGAAGTCAATATTCAGATCAACACATAAAAGCATATAAAACACTGCAGGTCAGTTTCAGGTAAAGGGTATTAACCCTAACCCCCTAGGCTCTTGCACTAGAAAGGATACCAAACCTAACAAATTTCAACAGCTGCATACAGGTCTGTAAGCACTGGTACCAAAACTGCCAAACTCCAACAGGCCTTGTACGGGGAACAGTACTAAACCTGCCAAACTCCAACTGTTGGAGTTTGATTGACTTGGTATGGATGGGCCTATGCATTGTCGAGTGATTGGATAGGGATGGTACCAAACCTAACAAAATAAAGCAATATGTACATGCACATTTGACCACAAGCTGTGCTGAGGACCGTGGGTGAGCATACCCACGAAGAAATGCCAGTGAACTCCAACGTGTTCACAAATCTCATGCCCTTCTGCCCCGAACCTCACAAAATTCAACAGGGTCTCCCTGGGCCTTTGGTACCCAGTCAATCAAAGTCCAACACCAACTGGCCAGTGTTCGGTACCAACCCTGCCAAAATCAAGCAAAACCCGCTGTTGGAGCTTGATGGGCTCAGGGTTGTTAGGGTTAAAAGTAAATCTGTCACACAGAGAGTCACTGCACAGAGTGACAAAACAGCACTGCGGAGAGCAGTGAAGCGTGACTGCATCTGCCTGCTTGCCCTGAGGTTAACCACTTAAAAGAAATGTGCAAGGATATGAAGTGTTATCCATACTCCACACAAAAGATAACCTCACAGAAATGTGAAGTGTGGGTGCTAACTCTATGGGCAAAAGTGGTTTTTGCAAGACTTGAAGGACTGTGAAGTGCAGAAGACTAGGATGGCAATGAAGTTCGTAGTCAAAAAGTTCAGTAAAACTCATTTTTTTTTATTTCAATGTGCCAGGAGAAAGACCTCCCGGATATTCCAGTAGCCGGAAGGCTTTGACTCACCCCTTCCTCATAGGCCCATCTCTTGCTGACTTCTTGCTCAGTCTGTCTGTAGACTGCCCCGCGAGACTCCAGAACCTTCTTCCTGATGGCCTCATTCTCCATTTCCACTTGCTGGTGTTTGAACAGAAAAACCCCCAAGAAAATGCATTTCAATGAAACTGGCTTCTGGAGATGCTTTAATTCTTACCATTTCCCCTTCACTGCTGTAATTTTAAAAGCATTGTACACTTGGTAGCCCCAAAAGTAAAAACCGGAATCTTTAAAATTTACAACTCCCTAAAGCAGCAATTTGGAAGACATTAGTTGCAATACTGTTGCTAAATCAACTTTGACTGGCGAAATGACCAAGGCAAGTTTGATGGTCAAGTGGTAAGACAACTGTACTCAAAACCAGGAGGTTGTGGGTTTGAATCTCACCTGTTCAAGCTCACAGAGACTTCTTTTAAAAATTGCTCAGGCAGCACAGTGTATACCAAGTATATAATAAATCAAAGCAATGAAGGCCAAAAATGAAATAGAAACCACTCAGGTAAAAAAACGATGCAACCTGACGCCACTTCGGCGGTTGTGTACAAAGTCTATGGAGAGTCAAGAACATTTTCCAAGTATTTCCTAACAAAATTGGAAATGATTCTCAGTCCCAGATTCATGTTTATCATCATTTTTGCAATGACTGACCTTTTTTGAGATGATATATGAAGAAACAAGTAAGGTGTGTTTACAAACACAAATGCCCCGCAACCGTGACTGTTTCCATGACATAACACATACTCTTTTAACATCAACTTACATGTACCTTGGTCACATGGAACATTCATTGACAGCATTAGTGTCTTCTGTAGGTTTTAAATGAATTAATCCCTAATCCCTATGATCTCAGAATAAATACAAGATTTCTATTGTTTTAGCCACTGTGACCTTGACCCTTGACCTTTCGACCTCTAATGTGATAGGCCTATTTGGATTACCAAGAACGATCCACAAACCAAATTTGAAGTTCACTTGTAAAGTATTTCTCAAGTTATTGCGCTGACAAATTTCTTTTGTTTTAGCCACTGTGACCTTGACCCTTGACCTTTTGGCCCCACTGCAAAGGCTTCTTAGGATTGCCAAGGACAATCCACAAACCCAATTTGAAGTTCATATGTAAAGTATTTCTCAAGTTATTGCGCTGACAAAATTTCTTTTGTTTTAGTCACTGTGACCTTGACCCTTGACATTTGGGCCCCAAATGCAAAAGGCTTCTTAGGATTGCCAAGGACAATCCACAAACCAAATTTGAAGTTCATATGTAAAGTATTTCTCAATTTATCGCGCTGACAAAATTTCTATTGTTTCAGCCACTGTGACCTTGACCCTTGACCTTTCGGCCCCAAATGCAAAAGGCTTCTTAGGATTACCAAGGACAATCCACAAACCAAATTTGAAGTTCATATGTTAAGTATTTCTCAAGTTATCGCGCTGACAAGATTTGTCCGGACACACACACACACACACGCACCCACCCACCCACGCACCCACCCACCCACCCACATACCCACCCACACGCCCACCCACGGAAGGACAAGGCGGAAACAGTATGCCCCTTCGGCTTCGCCGCGGGGCATAAAAAGTGGTGACAGGCTGCAACAAATTTTTTCTCACTCAGTTTTCCTATTAAGGTTTAGAGAAAACTAGGACCAATAATAAGTCCGTACCTTAGAACTTGCAGCTTTCTTGGCAGCTGGTGTCTCCAGCCCTGGGGGAGCAATCTCAACCCCTGGGGGTGCGTCGTCATCCCCCGGGGGTGCGTCATCCCCACCCTCATCCCCTATCTCTATCCCCGGTTCCGCCACTCCTAGCACCTCCACCACCTCCATACGAAGTTTGATGAACTCATCAACGGACAGGCTGTCCTTGGGGTGATGCTTCTTGATGTGTTCCTTGAACCTAGAGAAAGAAATGTCAAACAAACGTAAAAAGTTGATTCTTTTTTACAAACCAGAAGTGTGATGTCATTTCATACATGGACAATTCTAGCATCGTGTAATATCTGTGACAGAGTTTTCGAGAGCTCAGTGAATACACTTGAAAATTTATTTTTCAAATCGTATTACATCCATCATCCAGTAATGGTCAAGAAGATTAAAGACAAGGCGTTTTGGATCATTTCCCTGAATCATTTATTAGATATCATGGTTAACTGGCTCTGTCACGGACATTACACTTTCTTTCATAATGCCTGAAGTGCCCACATGTACATTTGAACCACAGAGCTATATTAAATTATATTATATTATGTGAACTGTTGCTTATGTATGTACATGTATGAATGGAAATAAAACAAACAAACAAACAAACAAACTAGAGCGCTAACTCCCCACTCTTGCGCGCGGAGACGCTTTGAAGCCGTCTAGGGCGCAGACATTTTGAATTCGTGTGCGTGTTTGTAGAACACAATGAAATTAGATGGATTGAAATTTGAAAGTGTACTCTACATGCAATGCGCAAGTAGAACATACGCAAACAAAAAGCCTCTGCAGCGAATACGCGCACGCATTGCGCTGTTTGCGTAGAGCAAAATGACACGCTCATTTACTGATCGTGCGTTTCGGTTTTGAGCGTATCGGCTTCGATGACGCATCGGTATGGAATACAAACGCTGAAATGCAAAAAGCTGTACAAAAGCCGTACAAAATTTCTCGTTCTCCATAGGTTTGTGTACAAACATGGATGCGCCCATCAGGCATCTCTTTGTACATCGAGTTAGCGCTCTTGTAATTTAATATAGCTCTATGATTTGAACTGACTAACTGTATTGGTTGCGATGCACCTTGATGGTTTGGCAAGTTCTTAAGAATGTATATGTGCAGAACATAGAGCCTCCTTGTATAAATATAAGACCTTTCATCGGTGGCCATGAGGACAACAATGCAGTGGCCATTCTTAGACTCACATATAAGTGTGAGATTGAGATGGCGTTCCGACTACTTTCTTTACTGTTTGAGGGCAGCTGAAATCCCAAGTCTGTAGTTGGAGCCAAATAAATCAGCTGAATAAGTGGTGGCCTACTTCCCTGAGAAGGTACCAAAAGCTGTACCTTCAATTTCTTGTGCAACTTGATTCTTAAGTGCCTTGTTTAAGGTGGCACGTGTACCTGTACTTTGCAATTTACATCCAAATTTGAGAGTACTTCCACACACTTCACTACGCATTTGAGATTCCATTTTTTCTATTCAGAAAGTCAAATACCCGTAAATATTCCTTTAAGCCTAGCCCTCCCCAATCCTCCAAAGTCCTCCAGGCAGTTTTGGAGGATTTGGGAGGATTGAGGATGAAAGCAATATACAATTTTGGAGGATTGTGGAGGATTGAGTGCACATAGGCATTCAGTATCGGTTGATTTTAGCAGATTGAGGATGAATGGTGTTTGAAGAAGAGGAGGATTTTGGACGATTGAGAATGAATGCATTTTGAGAGGCAGGACTGTTGGAGGATTGTGAAGGATTGAGGCAGTGGGTATCCTTCATTTGAACACAAGTGCAACATTTTGGAGGATTTAGAATGATCCCCAGCAAAAAGGGCCTAGGGGGTTAGGGTTAATACATCCAACAATATGGCCACGACAGATCACTTTCTACTTCTGAAAATGCTTTCATCAGCATCTTTCAGCTTTTAAAATATGCAGTTCAAATGCTGCAAAGATGTTTTAAACGACAGGCGCTTACTTTTCAAAGTGGTGACTGTACAGTTGAGTAGGGATAGTCAGGAGTTGGTCGTATATCTTGGTGACTCGCTGCCACTCCTGTTTGTCCTTCTCAAAGTTGATGTACATATCCCAGAGCTTGTCTGAGCGGAAGTCTGTGCCAGCTGCGGCAATAGCCTTGGAATATACACTGGGGGGAAAAAGGAGAAGTCTCTTAAAGGGAATATACATTTGCAAACATCGAAAAACAAACCTACCAATTTTTTACGAAATACCTTACTAGGATGTTGGTAAATTACAGTCTAAATCATCCTGTAAAATTATGGCACCATATGTGAAGTCATTTTCAAGAAAAGTGGTATTTTGTATAAATTTCCAACGGTGGTCGGCCGACCACCGTTGGAAAAACCTAACTATTTTTCAACTACAGCTCCAAATTTACCATTTTTTCAGTCCAAATTTTGTTTGCTATTGGTTACATGTTCATGAACGGGTGCAGGCCAGTTAGACTGGTTCCATTACCTTACAATTTTCTGGCATCTATAAATTGGTCCATTTCATCTTTAGTGAAGTCAGGGAACCAGACTACTTAAACATTTTTGTTTTTCTTGGTTTTTCCAGCGTTTTTGAACACAGAACTTCAAACATGTCAGTGTAACAATATTTGATCTGTTATACTAACCCCTCAAAATAGTTCAATTCTGAAAATTACAGCAAAAGCAAATGATGTACATTCCCTTTAAGTTTCAAATGCATCACATTCATGTTGGAAAATTACAGAGTTGTAACCGAGTCATCACTGGTCAATCGCTAGTCATCCAGTCTCAACAGACCTGAGTAATAACGACGTCACGCTTTGTTTACATGTGCTTTCTTATGGAAGCTTGGTGACTCTTGTCAGGTGACCCCCACCTGACTCCCATAGGAAAGCGCACATGTAAACAAAGCATGACATCATTATGATTCAGGCCTATTGAAGTGACAAATTATTGAAATGAACTGTATGACAAAGCCGTTGCTTTGTCATTATTCACTGTTTTATGTGTGATCTGCCTTGTGATATTACTTGTTATTTTATACTAGACAACAATCGTGAACATTCCTAACTCGAATTTGACCATATTCAAGAGTAAGCCATTTTCGACCGTGTTCCCTGAACCTATTTTATAAATTGTAAACTGTGCAATGGGATGGTGCCATACTATTTCATGATTGGAGTGCGTTCCAAACCTCACTTTAAATTTTTTTTTCAATGTGGCTCAACACCTTGAGGTACGTTTATTCACAAATTATAAATTTATATCAGAGCAGACTGGTATTGATTTGTAATGACCTATAACTTTATTGCTTACATTTCTACTTGCAAGTTCCAAAAAATTAAGAGTTAACCTGGCAGTCAATTTAGCATGGCCAACTTGTGAATAAAGTAAATACTGGAAAATGGTATAATCTCCATTTTTTTCAGCCAAAATGTTACAGATTACAAGGAATATCAAGGACATTTATGTTAGTCCAACTGAACTAAACTTTGCAGATGCAATTGCAATAGCATGGGTGTCTTAATAATAAAATAAAATCTGTCTTCGGGCAGCCAAAATGTGACCTGTTCTGTCAAAAGCAGACGCTTCTGGGCAGAGGTTGAAATTAAGATAGGGCCAAAAAATGCTGTGGGGGTGATTTTTTTCGATTTTCAAATTTTTGCATATTTGTAATCCTGAACATGTCTAAAATATACTATTAAAGTTTGAAACCCTAATTTGAACTCTAAATATAGTATTTTTGATGATTTGTTAAGGTATATCAGTTAAAGAAATAACTGTTTTGTGACGTTCGTGGCCATTTTCTCCGTTTTCTACTTTTCGACACAATGAACTTCAAAATAGCATAACTCTGCCCAGAAATGACCGATTTCAAAAATTAAACCACCCATTAAAAAGAAAAAGAACATGTTTTAACAATATGCAAAAATCTCATTTTTGACCTTTCGCCCAGAAAAGTCTGATTTTGACAGAACAGATCACATTGTGAGAAGTGTGGGGGCCAGAATCCACCCCTTCCCAGAGCTGAGAAAGGGACCAAAAAAAATTTGAGTTTTAAGAAGAATGAGACCTGACTATACCTTCGCAGTCTGTCAGTAACCTCCTCCGGCGATGCCGTCTGGCCAACAAACTGGATGTACTGCATCCACAGGTCACTACTCAAAGGAATCGCCTTCATGCCCGTCTCAAACACCTTCAAAGAAAAAGGAGACAAAATATGATCAGAACTGGTCCTGGGCAAGTCACTTCCACTTGGTCAAATTTTCTAAAAAAAATATGTCAAATTGTCTTCAGTGTTGGTGTTGTGTGAATAATTAATCTGGGTGTTCAAAAGTATGTAAGAAGTCTGTGAGAAACTCTGTGAAAAATCCCTCCTTCCCTTTCCCCAAATGTGTTTCAAATCGTCTGCCGAAACATTTAATGTGAAATGGTCATCAAGGTGTCGTAAGAATTTTGCATTTGTACCGTGTGTGGAATCTGTGAACCAAAGTGGAAGTGATTTTCAAATCTGAAAAACAAAATTAACAGAAATTGCCAGCCGACCACACAGTAATATTATAATATCTCTACCAAACATGCATGTAAAATTCCACTAAGAAAATAGAAATGGCACAAATCAAAAATTACACACAACAAAAATATTCTCATTGGCATGAATGTAACAATATCTCATGATACTAGGCCTAGGCAATACTGATCACATTTAAACCTTTGGGTACTATCTCCAGGCACTGACGACACATCATCTGACAGTAGATGGTTTAGGTCGAGTCCCAACGAAGACAGGTTTCTTCGTAAAGATGCTAAAGAATCAACGTCTTTAGCATGACCGGTTGATAGGACTGCCCACCTGCGGGGAGCCAGCCTTAAGAATTAACTGCCTCGTCCGACCAAAATACGACCAAGCTGCCACATGTGGAGAAGGTTTTCGTCACACAAAAAAAAAAAATTGATTCAGCCCTATTTTGTTTTCTTTTTCTTTAAACCTCTTTGCTTTTCTTATAGAACGAAAAAAAATGCACTCTGTAACAATTTTGAGTTGAAAAATGAAACCAAAAAAAAGGGAGGAACGACAACCAATACCATACAGTTTCTACAAATTCCAAGTTGATCGAAAACAAAAACTGTGTAAGCTACCATAAGATTCACAATAAGGTATGCTTAAATTTAAAGTACATGGTATTCCTTTTATCCTAAAACTAACTGCTATGTCTCCGTTGAAAAACAGGTATCTATACTTGAAAATCCATCAAAAGAATTAAGAAGCGATTAGTAAATTCCTTGCTGGTGTACATGTCCTCTCGGGAACTGCTTCCTGTTGGGAAAAAATATTCAGACCAATTGTCTAAGCATAATATTACTACTACTTTCAAACTCAGCTGAACGTCCACATGCCGAATCAGAACCTCGCGCTGTGGGAGAAAAGTTATCATGATTTGCTGTCTCCAATGAGAGTTAAGCATTTAATTAATTATTCACACAAAATTGAAAGAAGATGGCATTACATGTTAACATATCTATGCACGAATATGTAGTTTACAATCCTTTTTTTTTAATGCTGAGTAATGATTGGTAATTAGATGAAACTGTTTACAGAATAACATTACAAAACTGAAATATCAATGGTAAAGTGGCCAAAATAATGTAGGTTATATGTATTCCTTCCCCCCCCCCCCAATTTAAATGGGGAAAAATAGATGTTTTTATGAGCTTATTATTTATACCCTCAACATAACATCTCTCTCAGAAAAGTAGAACAATTGGACCTCGAAAAGTAAAAATAAGTGATAAAATAAAATATTAAAAAACCAGCTTTTTTTTTGTCCAATTGATATTGATTTTATGTTTTTGAAAATGTTGCCAGATGATGCATAACTGTTGGCATGGTATCTGTATCAACATGAGGGAACAAAGACACAAATTAAGCAAAAAAATATGTGGACTTACATATCATTGGATTTGTTTCATGAAGTGACATATCTTCTTTTTCCTCAACAAAATAGGTTTGTCACTTCTTGAAAACAGCAATAATATATAAGGTTTAAAACATTCTGAAAGCCCAAAGTTGAGATGTTGTAAACAGATAAGCCTAAAGAGGAAACGCTTTTTTGTACAAAATCTGGTTTTCATCTAATCAAATTTCTTTTATTTTGAAACATCTCAAAACTGCTAAACTTTTGTTGTTGGATGTGTTGAAATACTCCGTAACCCCCCACTTTTTTTTTAATTATTCACTGACTAAACTGACTGTCCCCTTGTAAAGTAGACTTCTTAAGTCTCATCGGGGTCGTTCAGACAGAAGGCTATCTCTGAAGATAGCCCCGGAGCTAGCAAGCTCCACCAAAAACAGTTGTCGTTTGGACACAATTCAACTCTGCCTCTGGAGCTATCTCCGGTGCTAGCCAAGGCCAATTCTAGCCACAAATATTTGTGAGGGCTAGCTCCACTTTCAGCTCAGCGGGTTTCTTTTTACGACCTAGCTCCATCGTTATTTGCTGTTTGGATGCAACTGACAGAGCTCCACCCTGACGATCTCAGTCATTGTTTAGTTTGTCCGATTCAACATGTAACTCTTGAACATATTTACACAGTGACCTTTTAGCTTCACTTTAACTCCAGGTCCAGGGTTGACCATCATTGTATGAGCGTGAGCACAACTTAGATTTATCACGAGCTCCACAGAACCCTGGTTGAGTTCACTAATTGGAAAAGAGCTAGCTCAAAAGCTGCCCTCTGTCTGAACACACCCATCTTGGCAACAAATCTGAAATAGTATTACCCTGCAGCGCAAATGAATGAGCCCTACCTGGCCCATTGTGTAGGAAACAAGCATGAAAAGGCTTCCAGTGAATAACCGTTCGGAATCGATTGAAAAGAATCATGTGCACACTGGGACCAGTTCTACTAGGCGTGCATCGTCTCGTTCGTTTAATGTTTAACCATTTAACACATGCTGATGCATATGGGATATCAGCTTTTCCAGCAATTTGGACAAGTCCATTAGTTCAGAAAGGTTCCAAAAAAGTGACTCATTATTTTACTTGAACTGGTAACCAACTGTTCAAAGCATGTAGTCATGACCACCTAATAAAGTAAAGGATTAGGTACATTTCCTTCAACCTACCTCTTGAGCTTTCTCTGTATTTTTGGCTTTCTTGCGCTCCAAGTCGGCGTATTTCTTCCAGTAGCCGTAGCAGTAAGGGTAGCGTGCTAGGAAAGCATCAAAGGCGTCCCTGACCGATGGCATGTGACCCTGGAAAGGATGGAAAGGAAAGCGGTCAAATGATGATGTACTCTCCATGTTTCAAGTATCGCAATCAATTTGTTTGGTTTCACTGCTATATTGCTTGCAATATAGCAAGCAATATTTAATGAATTTTACTGAAGTTCTGCAAGTAGCACTTTCAAAATAATCTAGGATATGAAAGCCCAATTAATAAGCGTTCTCTTAGTACAAGAATCATTCAAATCACTCAAGTACTTTTCAAGTTATGGAATTTTGAACACCAACACCGATTTAAACTTCTGTCCACTGATCGCAAAAACAGGTAAGTGTTCTTTCAGCAAAACGAATACAATTCACATACTTCCCTACGTGAATTGTTTGCAGGTTTATGTAATATTAGTCTAATTAACCTTTGTTTTTTAAATGGTTGGGGCTTTGTGAAGGTACATGTACACTTATCAGAAATTCATGACTGTCTATGATGGGGAATACTTCAGGACCAAGGAAAAGACCAAAAGAGGAAATTTAATTTGAGGCAAATTTGGGGTTTGTTGTACCTGTTGTTCCACATACTGAAGCAGATAGGTCCAGCCAGTGAAATCAGTGGGCTTGTCCTTGACTGCCTTCCAGTATTTCTGCAGCTCTGGTGGTGGTCCCTTCTCAACCTCTGGCTTCTTAGTTTCTGAAAGGAAAAGATTCAAAAAAAAAATCCACACTATCTCTTTTTTTTCAAACTTGTGTATATTTTGTAATTTTCTGAATATACTGGTGAAGTATGAAGTGTGTAGCATTATGTTTATCATAACAAGCAAATAGGAGTTTTTAATGAACCATTCCTGATAGGGTATCAATGTGGCACTTTGGCAAATATTTCTTGAACGTGAGTGTTATGCCTCACGTCAAGCAACAAATGCCAAAAGATATCAAAGTTTAGTTAATGAACTCAGGTCAACATACGTTTTCTGCTCAGGACCGTTTCGTGATAATCAATAAATTTAAACTTAAGGCCAAAAAAAAAAAATATTCGGTCTCTGGTCAGACCAAAGTTCCGGAATTGACGCGGCCACGCGGCTTTTTTTTTTTTTTTTGGCTTTTTTTTTTTTTCCTTCAAGCTTGAATTGTACAGACAAGGTGGGTACTATTTTGCTTTTTTGGTGTCCTCGTGTACATTGGTGTCCTCCATACTTTGCCTTGGTGCTTTCGATCATTTGCCTTGGTGCAATTTCCCATTCCTTGGTGCTCTGTGGTAAAAAAAATTGAGGAGGTGCGGAAATAGAGGGCGCTGTTGGAGCTACCGCAGAACATTTTGGAAAAAAAAAAGATCGACGCGCATGGTTAAAATCGACGCGCGCGCTGACCAGAGACCGACTTATTTTTTTTTTGGGCCTAACAGTCCTGAATCCTCTAATTTTGATACGATTTTGCATACCCCCTAGGGAGTTAGGGTTAATAGCCCTCAGAGTTAACGACGTCATGTTTTATTCATACATGTGTACTTGTGCTTTTTACGGGAGCCAGGCGGTAACCAAGTTCGTTCATCCCCATCTGGCTCCCAGAATAAAGTAACAAAGTAGGGAATATGTGACATTATTATATAAAAGGGGGTGTTACAACACCAAATATGAAACAAATATCAGCATATGTTTAGTGTGATTCTAATGGCTCAATGAAAAAACTTTGTGAACCCTTACCCCCCAACAGGTTTTTTCTATGCACCCTGCGAAAGGCAACAAAATGCAACTTGGCTCAAATGAGAACCCTGTTAAATGCAACAAATTGCAACAGTGGATTCTGTTGCATTGTGCAGTGAACCCAGTGCATACCAGCCTTGGCACCAAGCAGTTACCCTGCTAAATGCAACCAAATGCAACAGTGGATTCTGTTGTATCAGCCTTGGACATATGAGCAGTCACCCTGCTACATGCAACAAGATGCAACAAAGCACAGGGACTTGAGTTGCTTAAATACAGCAGTATGCAACAACTTTTTACCTTTGTTGCTTTCTGTTGCATTTGGCAGGGTTGGGGTTAATGACAATGAAGCCTATTTTCAGATACTCCAGACACCAACCTTCCTTAGCCTTAACTGCTGGTGCTTTGGTGGTTCCCTTTGCCGGCTTACTCTTCTCTACCACTTTCTCCTGGGGCTTAGCTACGACCTTTGGCTCTTGTTTGGGCTTCTCCTTAGCTGCTGGTACCTCTGCCGGTTTGGCTTTTGGGACGAGGGGCTTGGACGTGGGCTTCTCTGTTGGTTCTTGCTCCATGGGCTCCTCCTGTTTCTGCCCTTGCCCAGCCGCAGCCGTCTCCGTCTCCATCTCCATTTCTACCTGGCCTTGCTCTTCGATATTCTCAGTGGCACAGCTTTCCCCTTCATCGTCTATTTCTTCCACAGCTTCTACATCTCCCTGCCCACTCTCCTCTTTGCTCTGAAGAGGTGCCAACATCTCGAGGTCTCCTATCTCCTGGTCTTTCCCGCCAATGTCCTCTGGCGTAATCATAGTAACCTCATCTTCGTCTTCTTCGTCTCCGTTGTCTTCGTCGCCAGGTTGTTGCGGAGTAGACACTTCCCCCTGCGGTGTGTCCAGTGCCTCCTCCAGCCTCTGGACAAGGGCAGCCTTGTTGCCCTTGGCATCCAGGCCACGACTCATCAGTTCCGTGCGGAGCTCGGCAACTTTCATCTTGGAAGGTGTGAATTCAGCAACAGAGCCTACATGTGTGAATAAAATTTGACATTAAATCTATACCCAGAATATGATGCCAATAGCAAAAAAGAAAGACAAATTTGCTTCGACCTATCACCGCCTCTTACAAATGTACTCTTAGCCTGGGTCAACTTAGCCCCCAAGCCATTGCAAAATCACGATTTCAAGCAAGCTGGCGGTATTCACGAAACAGCTAAGAAATTGAGGGAATTCTCGCTAACAATTTTAAGGCGACAAAATTAAAGTGACTAGGCGCCGCCTTCGCTCGTACCCCCCGCCCTGCAAACAGGACGCTGCGATACTCTGATGAAATCACGCTCTGATTGGCTGGATTTTGCGTGACCAGTGACCTGCGCATCATCACGGTCATGACTCTGCAAGGTTTGAAACGGCCGTTAAGACTGATTCACTACTCTTTAATTGCAGTTTAGAGATGGGTTTTTTTTTCATTGAAAAGTGTAACAATGTAGGAAATTCTGTAAAACTTAGGCCTACATGTGTTGTAAATTTACAATTCCACTCACTTGGTCAGGCTCCATTTCGAATTACGAACGGATTGCATTATGCGACACTCAAAATTTTGTCTTCATGGGCACTATGAAACAGAAATCACATCCGGTATGGATTGTGCGCATTTCTACTACGGGAAGTTTTCGGATAGCATTTGCGCACTTTGTCTAACTGCGGTCTTGAACAGCTGCAGCCAGATGCTTTATACATAGGCCACTTCCTTCACAAGATTCTGTGAAGATCCAACCTCGTACCCAGGATGTCGAGCAGTACGCGCCCATCACTACCTGTTCTCTCACCCTGGTATTGGATCATTTGCATGTGCAAGATTTTTGAACATGTATGCAAATGAGGAATAGTCTGGTGCCTGCATGTGCGTTGCATTAGTGTTTGTTTTTGTATGCGGTGTCTGGGGTTAAAACAGAGTCAATTCGTAACAGCGCGAGCATGGAGTGAGTTACGAAAACACGATTTTCAGGGCGGTTAGGGTTAACAAATTGGAGAGGAAATTAATATTTTCGAGAAGGCGTGGACGAATGGTCGCGAAAACACGTACTGCACATTGTGAATAACAACACTAACTTCCACGATAAAAATCCAGCCAATTGCGGTATCGAATCAGGATACAATGGGATACAGGAACTGAGGAAGAAAGTTTCCTATCCAGGGTTTAAGCACTGGGGACAAGGTTGGTAAAGATCTCCAGAGTATCCCAGCGTCCTGTTTGCATGGCGGGGTACTATGAGTATGAGCAAAGGCAACCTCGTCCCCAGGGTGTCGAGCAGTACGCGCCCACCACTACCTGCTCTCTCACCCTGGTATTGGATCATTTGCATGTGCAAGATTTTTGCACACGTATGCAAATGAGGAACAGTCTGGTGCCTGGATTATGCGTCACACATTAGCGTTTGTTTTTGTATGCGGTGTCTGGGGTAAAAACAGAGTCAATTCGTAGCAGCGCGAGCACGGCGTGAGTTACGAAAACACGATTTTTGAAATCAAACTGTTACGATCTTATCGAGACAACATGCAGTATCATATTTCATATTAATATGAGCAAATTGGAAAGGAAATTAGTATTTTCGAGAAGGCGTGGACGAATGATCGCGAAAACACGTACTGCACGTTGTGAATATATAGCACCAAGTACACGATAAAAATCCATTACTAGCCAATTGCGGTATCCAATCAGGATACAGGAAGAAAGTTTCCTATCCAGGGTTTACTATTGGAAACGCGGTTGGAAATAAAGTAAGCACTGGGGACGAGGTTAGAGCAAAGGCGCCGCAGTGTTTGTTTTCTCTATTGCGCATGTTCGATTATGCAGAAAAACAAGATGACCGCCCGCCTGCCCGAAACTGGCGAAAGTGAAAAAGCTTCACCGTTGAAATCACACATTTAAAGATACGTTTTAAATACTACGTTACGTTTAAAATAATCATAGGTACCCAAAGAATGTATGATTGTGATTATTATTTTTTAAACTTAAAACTAAAAGTTGTTGACGCTTTGTTTTTGTTGACGCATAGCACGACCCGTTCTGCATGTTCTGTGAGGGATACTTAAGTTTTAACATACAGTTATTTTTCAATTTAAAATCATTATTATTCAAAATTTACAACAACGTGTAACCACCTTTCTCATCTGTAGGAATACTCGGGTCATAGTCATCACTGATGACAGATGCGTCGGATTTTTGTGGCTCAATTTGGCCATTTTCTGGTGCCTCGATCGTGCAATCCATCACCGTTTCAGCCATCTTGCTTATGCTTGTATTATCTTGAAAAATTATCATTACACGAGTCTACAAATATTTTAATTTATATAAAAAGTTACAACATAATTTTCTTATTTTAACTTTATAAATATCGACGACCAAACCTACGTCAATTTAAAGGACTTCGTAAAAATATGTTTTTTATTTAAACATATCGTGACAAAGCCTTTCACGTCGATAACTTAAACGCGTGGTGGCGCTATTACATAGGAAGTAATATTTTCATCAACCTCGTCCCCAGTGCTTACTTTATTTCCAACCGTGTTTCCAATAGTAAACCCTGGATAGGAAACTTTATTCCTGTATCCTGATTGGATACCGCGATTGGCTAGTAATGGATTTTTATCGTGTACTTGGTGCTATATATTACGGAAGCTTGAATTGCCTTCCGCGTTACCGCGTTACCG
This sequence comes from Patiria pectinifera, assembly GCA_029964075.1. Lineage (NCBI taxonomy): Eukaryota > Metazoa > Echinodermata > Asteroidea > Valvatida > Asterinidae > Patiria > Patiria pectinifera. The sequence goes on from CM057142.1 coordinate 33,738,686, forward strand.
CGATAATTTATCGCAGAAATCCAGAAATCAGAGATAAATCCTTCCGCGATACCGCTTTACCGCGATAATTTATCGCAGAAATCCAGAAATCAGAGATAAATCCTTCCGCGATACCGCGTTACCGCGATAATTTATCACAGAAATCCAGAAATCAGAGATAATTCCTTCCGCGATACCGCGTTACTGCGATAATTTATCACAGAAATCCGGAAATCAGAGATAATTCCTTCCGCGATACCGCGTTACTGCGATAATTTATCTCAGAAATCCAGAAATCCGAGATACCTTTTCCTCGATACCGCGTTACCCGTGATAATTTATCACGTGACACCGCGCACTCATCCATTGTAGAGAGGAGACACATCAACCTCGTCCCCAGGGTGTCGAGCAGGGCGCCCACCACTACCTGCTCTCTTACTATTGGAAACACGGTTGGAAATAAAGTAAGCACTGGGGACGAGGTTGGAGACACATATGAATTTAAAGCTCCGTATACGTGATAAATTATCGCAGTAACGCGGTATCGCGGAAGGAATTATCACTGATTTCCGGATTTCTGTGATAAATTATCACAGTAACGCGGTATCACGGAATAGGTATCTCTGATTTCTGGATTTCTGTGATAAATTATCGCAGTAACGCGGTATCGCGGAAGGAATTATCTCTGATTTCTGGATTTCTGTGATAAATTATCACAGTAACGCGGTATCACGGAATAGGTATCTCTGATTTCTGGATTTCTGTGATAAATTATCGCAGTAACGCGGTATCGCGGAAGGAATTATCTCTGATTTCTGGATTTCTGTGATAAATTATCGCAGTAACGCGGTATCGCGGAAGGATTTATCTCTGATTTCTAGATTTCTGCGATAAATTATCGCGGTAACGCGGTAACGCGGAAGGCAATTCAAGCTTCCGTAATATATTCACAACGTGCAGTACGTGTTTTCGCGATCATTCGTCCACGCCTTCTCAAAAATACTAATTTCCTTTCCAATTTGCTCATATTAATATGAAAAATGATACTGCATGTTGTCTCGATAAGATCGTAACAGTTTGATTTCAAAAATCGTGTTTTCGTAACTCACGCCGTGCTCGCGCTGCTACGAATTGACTCTGTTTTTACCCCAGACACCGCATACATAAACAAACGCTAATGTGTAACGCATATCCAGGCACCAGACTGTTCCTCATTTGCATACGTGTGCAAAAATCTTGCACATGCAAATGATCCAATACCAGGGTGAGAGAGCAGGTAGTGGTGGGCGCGTACTGCTCGACACCCTGGGTACGAGGTTGTATTTTCATGTTTTGTTTCGCTGTCACGTGAGTGATCACGACCTTGATTGGCCTAAAAAAAATAGAAGTCAAGAACCTGACGTGAGTGAGTGTTTATTCCTCCATGGTGACTTTGACAGCTTGATTTAGAAGGCAAGGTTGTTGATGAATAACAAGTACACGATTTAGTGAATAATCTTAACTTAAAAGTAAGACTAAGAAAGACCATGGACAACCATGATGGAGGAAGAATGAAACTTGAAAGACACAGATATCATTAGACCCGTGAACGTGGCGTTGTATACAAGCCACGTTCACGGGTCTAAGATATCATTATCACTATCACTCAGTATCACTTTGTATCAGCATGGATTCTACCTCCATGGTATCAGCATGGAGCTAACATAGCTCCATGGTATCAACATGAATTGGCAATCATGGCAATGATTGGCAAGCGGAGTTTCAAGTTTGTGGTGGAACTCATCATGATCATTATGACATGATTTAGACCCGTGAACGTGGCTTGTAAACTACGCCACGTTGTTGTGTCATTTTGAACCTGGCGAAATTGCCCCTCTGACTCCCTGCGTAACACACACTGGATGTTATTTTGCCCATGTAATAAGTAATGGAAAAATTTCCGTACTCGGACGTCACTTTTTCAATTAATTTTCTAGCGCCAAAAGTTACATCTTTTATGGATATTCCTCCCACTTTCCCTCCTCTACTCTCACCCTCTCCTTTCCTTTCCTTAATTTCTATTTATTAATCAGTCAGTTACTTCATCGGGATTCGAACCTCTGACGCTTGCTTGATACACGAGACTCTTAACCGCTAGGCCGCGCACGATCGCTGTTGCAATAATCAATCTTTGGACGTATTTGAAGTAGCCATTGAAATAAACTAAATATTCATGAGAAAATAAATATTCATAATGACGTATTGCACTATCATTGGCAGGCTCATGCGACGTCATGGTTGTTGATGTCACGTGTATAATGTACCGCTGTCTTTTCAGCCACTACAATCAGTTTTGACCGGCTGCTTCAAGTTAGTTCTGCACGACGTATGCATCCAAAATGTGCTCTAAAAACACATTTTGAGTAAATTTTTTTCACCTTTACACAGCTTCCTGGATTTCTCTTGGTTCAAATGACAAGGTGAGGTGACAATAAATGTGTTTGGCAGCAGATAAATTGACATCCGAGTATGGAACTTTTCCAATTCTGGCCCCGATTTTCCGGTTTATGAAGTCCTGCTAGCTGCCATTTTCTCCCAAGTGACGCATGCGCATTGCGTTTTATTGTACCGGCCTTCGTATAATTCTACGGCTGTTTACTGTCACAGCTAAAAGAGACATCGTTTTAGACAAGTTTCAAGTCCTTTCCTCTCTCACCGCACCGCACGCTGGCACACGTGCGCCCACTTGCGTGAGCGCACACGTACACGTCATGAGCCGAACAGCCAATCGGGTACAGGGTTGTTTTTTTCGGGATTGCGACATGAAACAGCCGTCAATCTGTCCAAGCGACTCGTCCGGGGTCATTTGTTAGGGTCACTTGTCGTGTAAAAATGAAATTTCTGTACACGTTCGTGTATGGGTCTTTACTGATGGGCAAATTTCGTCGAAATTACACAGCTTAAACAATCGGACGGGCAAATTTAGATTTCTGGGGGTGAGTACTCAACACCCATACGGAATTATGTAGCCGGATCGATTTTCGCTAGGTTCAAAATGACACAACAACGTGGCGTTGTTGTATACAACGCCACGTTCACGGGTCTAGACATGATTATGTGTCTGTGTCATTTTATGGGTATGATCAGGTGGTGGGGAACAATGCGGGGAAGAACTGATACAACCTGACACCACTTTTTTTTGTATATCATCTCAGTGAAGGTCATTCATTGCAAAAAGGATGATAAGAGTCATGAATCTGCACCTCCGAAACATTTCCAATTTTGTTACATGTTACTAGTACTGGAAATAATACTAGACTTTGGTGCACGATCACAGAAATGATGTCAGGTTGCAACATTTTTTTCCTGATGAGGGTTCAAGCGGGCTTGATAATCATCTGATGATGATTAGTAGACGTAGTGGCTAAATCGTAGTAAAAGTAAAAACCATGGACACAATGGAGGATGAAAAATCTATTTTACGTGTGTTTATTCCTCCAAGCCATGGACATGTAAAACTACCATGGAAGATTAACTTGAGCATGTTGAAACTTATGCTCATGTTTCATCTTTATTGGTATTGACAGTAGTAATGTCCATATATCGATCATACTAGATTATTTGGTATTACACATATGTTTTGGTTGTCCGAAAATTTGGGACTCTCAAAACTGTGTTTACTGAAAACATGTAATACAAGAAAATAAACTGACATCTGAAAAAAACCACAGCCAACAGCTCTTCAGTACTGCATCAATCAACTGTCAGTTGACTGTGCCAAAAGAAACATCTAGGTTGTCGGGCACAAGGTTACTATTTCTACACATATCTCCATAGTCAGGCACCAGACTACTGACACTGAATGAGAAAAATCAGTCTTGTCAAATGGTTGGACCATGAATGGACATTTACAAGTCTAGTCTTAAGCCTCATTTTGAAATCACTTGACTACCATCTCTTGTGTAAACCACTACCAAATATTGAAGAAAGGTCACCTTTAAAAATGGAATTGAGTCTTCAAACTTGGTTAGTGGAATACTGAGGACCTTTTCTTTGCCCATTGAAAGTTTTGGAGAAATTTGCTGGCTAAAAGAGTGAGTAAAGTTGGCCTGATCTTCTTTTGCACTGTTTTGAGCACTTAAGGTCCCAATCTTGTGTTTGGGTATAGATAGACTGGTACCTTATGTCAGTATGTGCGGAAAAACATGCAAACGAAATCAGGCCAACTCATTCTTTGGCAGACAAAATCCTCCAAAACTTTCATGAGGTAAACGCAAGGGCCTCAGTGTTTCACCAACCAAGTTGGAAGTCTCAATTCAATGTTCAAAGGAGACTATTCTTCAATATTTTGCTCCTGACTTGCCTGATGAGAGGGAAGTCAAGTGATATCAATTTTGAGGCCAAAGACTAGACTGGTTTACTTCAGGAATTAGAGGGCCCTACTCACGCTACACGGGGCCTTCCTACTCTAGAAGTAAGACTGGTGCGTACAAGTCGAACCATGGTCCAACTGTTTGAAAAAAACTGCCCTCTTCATTAGTCTGGTGGCTGACTATGGAGAAATGTGTAGAAATAGAGACCAGCAGTAGTACCACAGACATACCAGATGCTTCTTTTGGCACAGTTGATTGATGCAGTACTGAAGGGATGTTCAGACTTACGCAGATACTGCTTGGGGGGAGGGGGGGGGGGCGAGGGGATTGCATTTTCCTGGGAGGGGGATTGCCTCTTTGCTTTTCCATAGTGGTTTGCAGATCTGTGACATCTATCTAGTCATATCACCTTGTATTATAATGTCAAATTAACCCTTGTTTTCCTAATTTCATGTAGTTTCTGTTTTTAATTTAACAGTTTTGGCAGGATCGCTGAAGTTGACTTGTCGCCATGGGGATCGGCAACATTCTCATGCTGTTCCAGGTGACGACCTATCTCCTGTGCACCATTTTCTCCTTCTTTGTGTTTGCGCCCATGGCCGTCAACAAAAACGGAGACTTCTTGGGGAACTGCCTGCTGTTTGCGACTGGCAGCATAGGTATGTTCACCATCACCTAGACAAGACTTTGCATTTTAAGTGTTGAAATTGTGCAAATTGATACTTTGGCCAAAAACATAATACTGCTTCCGGTTACCCTACCCACCCTATATTAACAGCCCCTACCCTAATTCTTAAGGTGGGAAAATGAGGGGAAAAAAATGAAAATCATCAATTACTACCTTTTACCCTTGACTACATGCAGACACCTCCATATCATTGTAAACACACAAAAAATTTTGCCCCCCAAAAATACTCTACCTACCTACCCTTTTTTAAAATGCCATGTAGTCGGAAGCAAAATTATAAAAAAAATTGCCCATGGAAACATGTATGACTGTGGTAAGCATTGGATTTCTTATACAATGATAGAATCCCCCTACCCATTTCACTTTCTTAAGAGAAAAAGTTATCAAAAAAAACCCCAGAAAGTCCTGCAAGCTGCTCTGTTTCAGTTAGATCTAAATTACATTTACTACATTTATCGTTTCAATTCAAATTGTCAATATCCATGTTGATTTGAGTAATTGAATAAGATAAACAGCCCAGTATTTTTTTGAATGCACGCGAGAAAGTAAAAGTAAAAAAAAAATATCCCTCAAGATTCCTTAGAGATCTGGAAGCAAGTGTAAGCAGTTTCTTTGGCAACTAGACTGTTAAAGGCTTTTGAGGTGGATTTTGCACATACCAGATTCACTTGTCCCTGACCAAACTGTTAAAGGGAATGTACAGCATTTGCTTTTGCTGCAATTTTCAGAAATAAATGGATGGAGGAGGGATAGTATATAATAAAAAAATGTTGTTAAACTGACTTGTTGTTTGTTTTGGGCTTGTAGATGAAAAAAACCAAAAGAAAACCATGTTGTTTCTTGTAGTCTGGTTCCCCCACTTAAGATGAAATGAAGCAGAATATATACATACACTTTGGAGAATTCAGAGAATCAGTCTAGCAGGTTTGTACTTGCCACAGGTGTGTGATCAATCAATTGCAAAAGAAAAGGTAGAATAACTAAAAAAAAAAAGAACAGTTTTTGAAAAAAAAAAGCCAGTTTTTCATTTTCTGGTCGACGTTGAAAGCGTGTTTTTCTTGAGTTTTTTTTGAAACCAGGCCACCCAGAACCACGATTTTAAAGGATGCTTTACACTGTCAGTCCCTAACAATTCAGTAAGGTATTTCGTGGTAATTTGATCATTTCATTTTTTGATGTTTGCAAATGTTGTATTTTCCCTTTAACAATACACATCTCCAATTCTCGAAGCCCAGTTTACTTTTCAAGTTCAATGGTAAATAACTCAAGAAAGGAGGCCACGGTTATTTCTAGGTGGCAAATAACCACACTAAAACGCCACCTGTTCTAGTAATTTTCTACTCGGCCTATTAAAAAAAAAAATTAATTAAAACTTATTATTACATATTTTCATATTGTGTTTCCTAAGATATTTTGAAATTTTACTTTTGTTTATCATTTTCCTCTACATTTGTATATAGATCAAGATCAAATAGTAATCAGTTCCTGGGGCCCGGCTGGCGGCTGTAATTTTGCCATTGCGGTCGGCGTGTTTGCCATGTTGGTGTCCATTGCCCAGCTCGTCAGGTTGTCCTTTCACGTTTACTACGAGTCGGACAGGTGAGTCCAAACCACAATGTCGTTTGAAATTACGTGGAGTGATGTGGCCTCGTGGTTAAGGGCAATGGATTCGTGGTCTGTGGGTAAAGCTGCAGGTTTTGGGTTCGAGTCCAGCCCAGGGTCATGGTGCGTGTGCCCTTGGGCAAGGCACTTTGTCACTCATTGCTTCCCTCCACCCAGGAGTAAATGGGTACCTGTGAGGGCAGAGATGGTTATTGTGATTGAATTAGCTTCCTTGTGCCTAACAGGCTGCATCGAGCTGTATACTCCCCAGGGAGCTGAGATGGTATTTGGAATAATTGGCCCAATGATGAGGGGTAATAATTATGTACAGCACTTTGGTCTTTTAAAAGTGCTATATAATTACCTGTTATTGTTATTATTATTATTATTAATTACTGGAGAGTGTGGGCACAAACCTGTGGGAAGATTGACATTTTTCTGCACTGCTTTTGCTAGGCTGTTTGCATCTGTGTTTGCATTTTGAAACTGTTGTGTGTATGAAGCTGATAGACCATTATCATGTTGCGGGTATCCTCATTTTTCCCATTCAAATCCATGAGACCAAAGCGAGGCTGGAAGGACAAATAGTCTGGGTCCTTTTTGCACAAAAACCATTATCATTCAGTTCTGTTATTGGATACAGGGAACATGACTAAAATGGTGGCAGCAAGATAAAGGTCTATGGGCTCTTAGCTGAAAAAAAAACACAATCAGTTAATGGGTGTACCATCCGGGAGTGTGGCCTCGTTGTTAAGGTTTGTGAGTCATGATCAGAGGGTCAGGGGTTCGAATCCATTACTTCTGTGTCCTGTGTCCACTTCACCCCCACTTGCCTCTCTCCACCCAGAAGTAGAAACAGATACTGGCATTAGCTGGGGAGTAACCTGCGATGGACTGCCATCCCACCCAGGGGGAAAGGAAAATAGTCTTAGTCATTTTATGCCAAGAAAACGGGGGATAAACGCCGGCCAGATGGGCCATATTGGCATGTGACATTTTGGTGTTCCATTTTGACACACATAATCTATGCATTGTTTAATTTTTAAATTAAGGTCCCAACAGATCTGAATCATTACGATTGACAATGTTGACCATTTGCACCAAGTTGACACATTGTATATTCCTGGATGATTTTATCAATCCATAGAATGCTTTGGCAGATCCTGGTGGTTTCTGGAAGTTCAACAGTTTTAGCTCTTGAGTCATTTAAGATTTCATTTGCCCATTGCATTCTAGCGGTGCGCATGTATGGGTAGCATGGGTAGTTCTAGTGGTTTGAATCAGAACATTTAATTTCCTTCTTTCGCCAGTTCATTTCTCGGTGCGTTTGTGACACTCATCATCAATGCCGTCATGACAATCCTGCTGTTTGCCTCAGCGATCAACGTAACGCGAGGTTACAGTGTTTGGTGTCAGCTTATCAACCAAGTATCTGGGTGAGTTTTGAGATTGAAATCTAAAAAAAAAAGTGATATAGGGCCTACTTTAACCCTAACCTCCCTGAATCCTCCAAAATCCTTTTGGCAAATTTGAGGAATTTGCAGGATTGAGGTTACATGGCAAAAGTGCATTGCTGATTTTGGAGTACGCACTGTGTCAAGGTCTTGGGCCGGACCTTGTGTTGTTAATGCTCAGCCGTGCATAAATTTAGTCCTTGATTATACTTGAAATCCTCCGCACAGCTCCAGGAATGTCCTGCCTCTGCCTCAGCCTATTGACAGTCATAGCCGGAGGATTTTGCAGGATTCAGGCAGTGGTCACCCCTCCATGGACCATATTCAAGAAATAACGGAGGAATTTGCAGGATTGAGGCTATATGCTATTTTTCCATGAGGCCAATTGGAGGATTTTGCAGGATTGAGGCTACATCCTAGCAAAAAGGCCTAGGGAGTTAGGGTTAACCCTCCTTTTGTTTGATCAGTCATAGACAGTTAATCCTGTTCCCCCTGCCATGCCTTTTACACAGGCTAGTTATAACTAATCAGGTGTCTGCTGTGATACACATATAGTCCCTGGGTGTTTTTCACGATCAGGGTACAATGTACTTCTTTCTGGTAGACAGATGTGAGGCGTTCTGACAAAATGAGACGGAACTGGGCACGGGCCTTCATGGAGGAAAAATGAATGGGGAAAAAAAAAACGAACCAAAGTGAATTTCTTATCGACTTTCAGATTTAGTGATATTTGTAATGTTTGAGATGCCTACTACACAATTTTTTTTTAAGAAATAATGTTTGAGATGTAATGTTTGACATGTCCACAACACATTTTTTTTTTTAGAAATAATATAAAAATAGTTTTATGGAAAAACAGTTGGCATCCTTCAGTTTTTGGAATACAAAAATTGGAAACTTAAAGGCCTTTTTCTCAGCCTCTCATTTGACATGTCGAACAATGCAAACTATAAACAGCCATAACTTGTCAACGGAATTTCCGACTGAAGTATGTAAACCGGTCATACTAAAAAGCGTCAACACAGCGTCAACACACGCAGAAGCGTCAACACAGCGTCAACACACTGTCCACACCTCCAAAACGCTTTCAAATTGACAAAACCAGTATTCAAACTGTACAGTATGAGCAAAAAATGAAATTTTGGCTTAAAATCAATAGGTTAAACGTCTGAAAATTGCAATTTTCAGTTCAAGAAAATTGGCTCTCCGTGCGGCTCCCAAATCGGCAGCCATTGTTGCCTCCAGGGCCGCGCCGATGATACCATTTCGCAAAAGTGGTGATAACATATACAATAAATCAACAGAGGACGGTCGTTACGTGTGACGACATGATAATTTTATTACCTGCACATCCATATCTGAAATGGTGTAGTCCAAGCTCCGTGCGAAGGCAAGATGGCGGACAACGGCAGTGCTGCTTAGAGATATTTTTTCGCGTGAAAAAAAGTCCATTTTCGTAACCAAATGTAACCTCTGACCCACAGAAAATCTTTTTAAGTCTAAACTTTACAGTTCTATGCCCTTTTCGTCAATTTAAAATGCGTTTTGGAGGTGTTGACGCCGTGTTGACGCTTCTGCGTGTGTTGACGCTTATTAGTATGACCCCAACAAACAGTCCGAGTACCTGCAAACCCGCGTTTCCAACCCTGCCCAGTTCTGTCTCATTTTGCCAGAACACCTCACAAATATCATGGACCACACCGCAGCAAACAATGATGGTGTGTTGGTTTAATGCAGAACCGAGACGGCAAGAAAACAAGATCCGCGGATAGCACGTCGCCCTTTTTTCGCAGTCGATCCCCTACACGTTTTGTTTTCTTTAAAGCTATAGTCCATCATTTGTAATTAGTGCATTTTGTTCGTTTGAAGCAACAAAAGTGTTCAAAATCTAATGAAGGATGCTGAACAACTTACTTGATGAAGTTTCAGCTCAGCTTCAGCTTCATATTCCGAGAAAAACAGCATTCTAGGATTTCAATTTCAAATCAAAAGTTGCTAAATCATGTTTCGAATTGTTTTGAATTGCAGCTTTACGCGATGTCGCGCACTGATCCGACGAATTATAGCAACCGCGCATGCCTGTGCGTCGTTCCAATGCTTGTGCGCGCTGCGCCGAATAACAAAACGAACTACTAATTTAAATTTTCCTACGGTGATTCTTAAGACGCACCGTTGGAAATGCCTTCTTTCGTTGATTTCTTCAAAATGAGAGCTTGCCAGAAAGGATAATTTCACAGGGAGTTTAGTCCCCTTACTATCTGTCAACCAGTATGTTTTTCAACAATAATTACGCCAGTTACTTTTTTTGATAGCTGCAAATGATGGACTCGGGCTTTAAATAATTCAAATTTTGTGCATTTTTAAACAATGACCTCAAGTGACCCTTGACCTTGGTAATCCGATGAAGAATTGTGTCTTCCCACCCAAGGGTCACTGCACTCAAGTTTCATCAAAATCCATCAACTTCCGTAGACAGAGAAACCCACGCTAGACACATATTGAACAATGACCTCTAATGACTCCTACATGACCTTTGTCCTCAGCAATCTCGATGAAGAATTGTGTCTTCCCATCCAAGGGTCACTGCATCCAAGGTCCATCAAAATCCATGGAAGCAACCTTGTACCTACACTTTAACATACATGCACAGTCATATGGAGATACGGAGATGTGTCGATACTGTCGTACAGAATTTAGGACTGGTACATGTATGTGTCCCCAAAACTTTGTTTAGGCGACACAAAAAACCTCATTTGCCCCTTTCTTTTTCTGCAGTTGCTCAGTGGCTGGGATTATTCCGGAGATTTGGACGCTCGTAGTGTACAACTCTGGCCCAAATTTTAAACCCGACAACTACGCTGTGGAGCTTGGCATGGTGATGGTAAGGAATAGGCCAGGATTTGGTTATCGGTTGTTTACAGTGAGCCAATATATTGGCAAGCTGATAGATGTATGCTAATTGTGCATTATTTTACTTTAATTCAGGAAATTAAAGGTACAGTCCGTCATTTGTAATTTGTGCATTTCGTTTGTTTGAAGCAAAAAAAGTTCTCAAAATCTAAAGAAGGGTGCTGAACAACTAACCTGATGAAATTTCAGCTCAGCTTCAGCTGTATATTTCAAGAAAAACAACATTCTAGGATATGGATTTAAAATTAAAAGTTGCTGAATCATGTTTTGAATTGGGCCTGGATTCAGTGTCCGAGACACATTCTTACTGAGCCGATTGCAGCTACGCGATGTCGCGCACTGATCCAAGGAATTATAGCACCGCGCGCGTGTGGATCGTTTTAATGCTTGCAGATTTTGACTGTTACTAGTTTGGTCATCGTTCACGGGAGCTGAAGTCCAATGTACATGTATGCATTGTATGAGACCTGCCACCATTGCTCGCCCTTTCACAGTCTCAATACCTAGGTACCCTACTGTATCCCACTCATCATCCTTTATTGTCTGCACATCCGAATTGTGGAACTCTCTACCACAATCGTGCTTCCCACCACCCACAGTCTTTCAGGAGCTTTACCAACAAGCTCGATCTCAAGCTGGATCTCATATCAGTTTCCTAGTTTCACTTCCTGCGTCAAGTGTCTTTCGGGACGGTGCTTTCTGCCTTTTCTTGGTATTATCTACTATAGGTTTTCCCGGCTATTTTTCACTCCAATTCACCAACTCTATCATTCAATTTCGTCCACGAAAAAAATCACAGGCTTTTAACCAAACCAATTTAGTCATATACCATTCAATTTTAAAGTTTGGTCACCCTCTTTAGTCACCGGGTCGAGAATATTCGTCATTACAGATCAAATTTGTCTAAGCTGTTGCCGAATGGCAGCATTCAGAGATCAAATTCATCTTCCGATGTTTCTTTTCCTATGGCCAGTTTCAGCACTGTCCTTTTTCTTTGTGGGCTGGGAGAGGACTTCTTTTGTTGACAAAAACAGACGCTTCTTTGTCTTTACAACTACAGTTCGGTCTGTGGACGGAGTTGCTGCTGTGGCTCATCATCTGCATCTACTCTGTAGTCAAGCTGGTCAAGTATCACCAGCAGGAACCCATCTCCCGCAGCCTGGGCAGGGAACGAGAGAGACTTATCGGCAGATACACTCAGCCGGACTTCTAAGACAGGATTGTCTTGTCAGACTGCGCACACATGAGATGAGACAGTTCTAAGGATGGGACTTTTGCATTTAATGTCGTAAACGTTTAGCAAATCTATTAAGCAGCATTTAAACGTTTAGCCACTTCAGAAAGGCTGCTGCCTGCCCCAGTATATATATGTTTGCACTTGAGCATGTTAGTATTCTTGAATATACATCATCGACCTCCAATCTACAAAAGGTTTGTAATGGACTGTATTTTTAACTTTGGACGGAAAGATTTCCATATACGAAGTTCACTCTACACCCCGTGTACAAACCCTATGAGATTGGACTGAAAAATTCTAAGTGTTTTCTAAGAAAATGCTTGTATTTTCTCACTGCTCAAATTGACTTTGATGACATGAAATTGCTATCTGGGGGCTTGTTAGTCAATACAGAGGAAAATTAGTGAACTTCGCATATGGTAATCTTGCCCTTTGGACATAAAATCGGTTGAAAGACATCCTTTATGTTTTTGATGAAAAAGAGGGCAGATAGAGTGAAATTATGTCACTTCTTATAAAGTGGGTGTCGTTTAAACATTTTGAAAAGAAGTTGGAATTTTTAGCGTACAAACCTTTAAACATGTAGACGTCACATCTTAGGACAATTCCCTCAGCAGTGTAGTGAACCAATAGCACACTCTGTTTTATTTTTTTAATTATCCAGGGTCATTCATTATTTCCAATCACAAGTAATGGTGGTTGGTCTGTATTTTGCTCAGTCCTGCAAATTCCCTCCTCAACCCATGGCACTGAATCCATTGATCACCAAATGCTTGCCATCACTCTCATGTTACTTGTTGATGCCAGGGGTTGTGACCATATGTTATAGTCTTCCATTTTCATCCTCTTGCATAGCTGTAGTCAAGTCGTCACAAGTGAATCACAAGTCAATCATGAGACAATCACAAGTCAGTCACAAGTCAATCACAAGTCAATCACAAGTCAATCACAAGCCAGCCACAAGTCAATCACATGTCAGTCACATGTTAGTCATAAGTCAATCACAAGCCACTCACAAGTCAGTCACAAGTCAATCACAAGCCAATCACAAGTCAGTCACAAGTCAGTCACAAGTCAATCACATGTCACTCACAAGTCAATCACAAGTCAATCACAAGCCAATCACAAGCCAGTCACATGTCAATCACAAGTGAGTCACACGTCATCTGCAGAAAGGCATTCCTTTGTCAACTACATCTCCGAGTACAAATGATCTTACTTTAGACTTAACTTTTGAGGGCCTAACTTGCAAGTTTAATCATTTAATACAGGATACTAATCACTAATTAATCAGTATTTAATCTCTTACATGTATTTAAACAGACATCTTTCTAATCGCTAGGTTAAATTCTGAGGAGATTCGCAACAGACAAATGTTTTCTTCATTCTTTTGTTTTGTTACATTTTTCAGGTGGTAGTACGATAGAGGCTGCAACTTTAAAAAATACTGGTACATATACTGGTATTTGTCAGAATCTTTTCACATAGTGATATTAACTTCACATTGTGTATCCGCAAACTTCTTTTCATGTTGCACTCCCCACTATATCTAAAGACTCAAATAGCAAATTTGCAAGATTTTATTTCGGTCTGCATCTGCCAATTTGTCATGTAGTACAGCTTATTTTTGTTAACATTTTCTGGTGAATACATTTGGAACATTGTTCACAGTTCAGCCTGTGGTTTAGAAAAATGACATTTTATCTTCAATACAGCAATATAGTATCCACAAATTTGTCAGAAGTCATTTGATACATTTGCAGAGTGGAATTTTGACTTAGAATTTATATTCTCTTTTTCGATATTGCACTTATTTAAGAGTAGTATTTTTGTAGCTTAACTGTACTTAGTCATATGTCTTTATTTTTTTGTATTCTGTTTTCACCATTTTCTTGACTTTTTGAAAGATCATGAAATTGTAATTATGTATCCATCTGCTGGGAGTAGCTGTTGCTGTCCTCAGATATTTTTTTATCACATTTAATGTGCGAGATGCATAGCATCTATTGCCTATGAAATACCGGTGTGTTCAATAGAAACCAAATGTGTCAAGAAGAATTTGGAAAGAATGTTGCAACCTGACGCTGCTTTTTTCTTCATATATCATCTCAATAAAAGTCAGTCATTGCGAAAATGTTGATAAGACATGAAACGGGGACTGAGAAATATTTCCAATGTTGTTAAGAAGTACAAACAGAATTTCTTAACTCTCCATTGACTTTGTACACAACCACTAACGTAGTTCAGGCTGCAACATTCTTTCCAAGAATTTTCTTTTGACAGAGCTAGGGCTGTCCGTTTTCGAATAATTTAGTGCACAATTACTTGAAACTGCCTTTGACCGAATATTCAGATATTCGAAACTGCCAGCTGCAACTGCCTGCTGCGCTGGTCAAAAGTTGCACACAGAGCGCCAGTTAAAAGTTACATGCTGCGATCGATATGGGCCAGTGGAGTAAGAATTTTATAACTGTCAAGGGTATAGTGTGCTAGGAAAAATGAACCGTCGTCAACAACAAATTTACCGTTGTGCTAGGAAAAATGAACAGTCGTCAACAACAAATTTACCGTTGACTAAAAAGTGGCATCTGACAATAAATAACATCACAGTCGTGTGTCTACATGTCATTGTACGGCCTTTTTGTTGTTGTTGATGTTTGTTCATTTTTTTTTAATTTGATGATCGAATATTCGAATATTTGGTATATTGGTGACAGCCCTAGACAGAGTTACTTTCATTTGAGGTAAGACTGTTGTTAATCATAGTTATAAATGGATTGTTGGGCTCGAGGTTGTCAACCGGGGAAACAGGGTGTTGAAACAATTTCACGCAGTGAAAGAAAATGTGTCGTATGTGTACTCTGTAGACTGCAATCTTAATTCGTTTTAGTGTACTTACATTTTAGTGAACGATATGACAGGGTTTTCCCCCTTTTTTTTCGAAAAACTTGGAAAGGGCATAAACAAAGTTGGATTTAATTGCAGAAAGTGTACTTGTTAATAAGTTCATGTTCCCTCAATATTTAGATGAGGACAAGCTTTTTTGATGCTAACAGTAATTGTAATTTAGGGGGAGGGTACTTTTCATTCTCATTCAGTATACATTAAAATGTGCCTTGAGTAAGTTTTGCTATTTTCTAAATTTGAACATTATCCGTAAAGATTTTCTTGAACTTCACTCTTTTTTACATGGATTTGCTAACTTGAGCATGTTATAATACTTCAGGTTATCCAATGGTTGATCGGTGACTTTTATACTCTTTTTTACGGTTCGTTGCCGCGGCCTGCAATCACTGGTACATGTATACTTGTAAGTAGTAAATTCTGAGCGAGGTCGAATGTCCATGAGCTTCCTTGCTGAGCATGGCATTTTTGGTATAACAAAACACGCATCAAAGATGGCTGCTGTACAGGGTGAGTAAAAACAAACGAAACCCAAATATTGGGACCATTGTTTTAGTGAAGTTCTGCATGTAGCACTATCAAAATCTAGGATATGAAAGCCCAATTAATAAGCTCTCTTTTAGTACAAGAATCATTCAAATCACTCGTGTACTTTTCAAGTTACGGAATTTTAAACACAACCACCGTTTTAAAGTTCTGTCGACGGATCACAAAAAAGAAAGTGTTCTTTCAGCAAAACGAAACAGTTCACATAATATGTGTGTGCGAATTGTTTGGGTTTGCTGAAAAAACGCACACCTTTTTGGTGATCCGTGGACAGCACTTTAAAACAGTGTGTTTAAAATTCCGTAACTTAAAAAGTACACAAGTGACTTGAATGATTCTTGCACTAAATGAAAGCTTATGGATTGGGCTTTCATATCCTAGATTTTGAAAGTGCTGCATGCAGAACTTCACTAAAACAATAGTCCCGACATTTGGGTTTCGCTTTTTTTTTTACTCACCCTGTAGGTTGTTAGAGGGCGCTTATTTTCGGCTGATTACATCAATTCATGCAGTTTATGTATGGCAACTGCTTAGATGCGGGTAGCCAAAGTTCACGGTTGACTTTGTTCCTTATTAGGTACTTCATTTTTTCACAAGGTTTTTCACTCTTTGGTACTGAAATCATTTCCCTTATGATAACTTTTGTGCATAATATTTGAATGTAATATACATGTATAACTGTTGACCTGGTCTTGTTACATGTAACTCTATGGGATGACCGGAAAGGATGTTGCAACCTGACGCTGCTTTTATCTCCGATCTCAATGAAGGTCAGTCATTGTATATGATAAGACATGAATCTGGAACTGAAAAACATTTCCAATTTTGTAAGGAAATACAAACATTTTCTTGACTCTCCATAGACTTTGTACACAACCGCTGAAGTAGCGTCAGGTTGCAACATTCATTCTGGATTACATTCTTTGGAATTGTGTATTATATACTTCTTCTTTTTCTAACTTTAACATTTTATTTTTAATATTTAGGGTCTTTTAGACTGCGCAAGCTTAAACATGTTGAGAAGGTGTTTACTTAAAACAAAAATCTGTACAAAGTGTTTATAAATTATGACAAGCCTATAAATTGTAACATAGCCTACGACGTTTGGGTTTGCTATAATTTTCAATAATGGACGGATTTTGGGGTTAGCATTTTTAGCAAATATCGTTCCACTGCGCTGTTTAAAGCTTTGTGTTCAAGGATGCCGGCGAAAGAAAACAAAGAAACAAATACAAGAAAACAAATGTTCTTCTTGTCCGGTCCCCAGACCCGACGCTTCTGATAAAACTATAAAATATACACATCAGGGAATTGTCAGGACAGAGAACCAGACTAGCGAGCTTGCGCCCATTCACAGATATGTAACCGATTGCAAAGAAAATGTGGACTAACTAAATTCAGTCAGTTGGAGGCAGTTTTTCCCCCAACGTTCGTGAGAAACCATTGTTAGATATTGATACGAAAGTCCACTTTTCTTGAAAATGACAGTATTCCAGGTGTAACCATTTCACAGGAAGCTTGAGGCTATTATGTACTTACAGCCAAGTATAAGGCATTTCATAAATTAGGCAGTTTCGGTTTTTTTTTATTTGTGTGCAAATTTACATTACCTTAATTTAAATGGCTGAAAGCTGGTAGAGATTATTTGGCGAACTACACTCAACCAAAAAAGAAAGTCCCCCCATAATACTTTTTTTCTAACGCAAAAACTACTGGGCACATCTTGCTCAAATTACGACTGATCAGTACAGAAATTCCTTAGCAATCCCGCCATACTCTTTGTTTGGCCCAAAACAGTGATAATGTGTACAAAATTATGCAATTTATGACAAATGGTTCCGAAAAAGTTGCACTTTTGTATACGTTCAAGGTGAGTGTGAACCACAACTTGCACGTATACAAAAGTGCAACTGTTTTCGTCATCATTTGTCATAAATTGCATAAATTCGTACACATTATATATTTATTTATTTATTTATTACATTTCTTTACCCAGGGTATGCCCAAACAGTTTAAAAACTGGTTTCCATTGGGGCCCTGCATACAATAAAAATGACTACAAACATGTATACAAATACAATACATTACAAATACAATGCAATTCAATACAACGGGATAAAACAAATATTTGATTAATGCATAATTGTTAAGCAAATATTATTAATACAATATATTGTAAAACTATTATAACCACATGCACGGTGTGAAACAACGTCGCTAATAGTAATAGGCTTAAAGGGAATGTACAACATTTGCTTTTGCTGCAATTTTCAGAAATAAATGGATTTGGAGGATTAGTATGTTATAGCAAATATTGTTAAACTGACTTGCTTCTCGTTTTGGGTTCGGAGATGCTGGAAAATACAAGAAAACCAACCATGTTCTTATAGTCTGGTTCCCTGACCCCACTTAAGATGGAACGGAGCAATTTATAGACTGGGGAATTGTAAGGTCAGAGAATCAGTCCAGCAGGCTTGTACCCCTTCACAGGTCTGTAATCAGTTGCAAAGAAAATGCGGAATAACTAAAATGTGAAAAATTAGGAGCAGTTAAAAAAAAAAAGCCACTTTTCTCCAACGCTGGTAGGCCGACCAGCGTTGGAAAAATACAAGTTTTCTTGAAAATGTCAGCACACCAGGAGCCACGATTTTACAGGATACTTTAGACTGTCATTCCCTAACAATCAGTAAGGTATTTCGTGATAATATGATCATTTTGTTTTTTGATGTTTGCAAATGTTGTATCTTCCCTTTAACAGGAATTATCACTGTTTTGGGCCAAATACAGAGTTTGTCTGGATTACTAAGGAATTTCTGTACTGATTAGTCGTTATTTGAGCGAGAGGTGCTCAGCAGTTAAAAAAAAAGGGGGGGGGGGACTTTCCTGGGTTGAAAATAGTTATGTATTTTAAAAAGTTGCCCTTCCGAAATGGTTTCTTCAAAGCTGAATTCGAAATTTGCTAGTGTTTGTAAAAGTTTTTCTACAGTTCATAAATTTTAATCATACAAGTATTTTTGTTCGTATAAAAATTGTGTTTTGTCCACACAAAAAATGTTGTTTTAAAACATGCATTCTTATAAAGGTTTGTAAAAGAATTTGGAATAATATAACATATCTTTATTACATTAAATACAAATTTGCACAGCAGTACATGTAATAAAACTCTGTATTTTGACTTTGAAATGATGTGACCGTGCTTTAAAACTTCCTTTAATGCTCTTTGCTGTATGCACGCACAGGAACACGAGTCTACCTCTAATTCATTTACAGCATCTCGGCAAGCACGGACGGGTACACACAGTCACCGACACCTCGAAGTAACACTCCACGTGTTAAAGCATTTTTTTTTTCGATTTTCAGTTTTTTACATTTTTAAACATCATTAATCAGGGCCTACCATTGCACGAAGTTTCAAATCTTCAAGAGCTTTACTTTAATAATTACGCTAATTAGGCCTATCCATGGCAACTTTTGCGCAAAAGTGACCATTATCGTTTTTACGAAGTAACACTCAAGTTCCATGCATGGCGCGCACTCTGCTTAAATATGAGCAAAAACGTTTTCACGAAGTAACACTCCTTGTATGAGCGCGCGCGCTGACCTGAAGTTGCACTTTCCTCGTGTTGAATACATTGAAGAGTGTTACTTCGTGAAAACGAAAATTTACAGTTTCGCAGCTTTTTCGGTTTCACGAACTAACACTCATCTTTTTTTCTCTTATTTCTTGTTGATTTAATACACAAACGGTTGAAAACAGCAGATTTAATAAATTCAATTCATTAAGTGTCCACAACGAGAAACCAAACTGAAAATACTCTGCCGTTTTGACACAAAGTTTCATTTTAGAAGGCGTTCAACTTTAAATGCCGTTCAACTTTAATTGCCGTTTTCTCCGAATGCTGGTTTTAACTGGTATGTACATGGGCGTTACTTCGTAGTGTTGCTGACGATATGTTTGAGTGGAAATAGGTATGGTTTTCTTACTTTTCCAACTTCATTTTTTGTTACATATAAAGTTGGGAATTTGTGACTTTTGTTCCTATATAGTGCACCTCGTTAGGGAACGCTGCGTCCGATTTGTGCCCAATTTCGGGACGCCACCTCTGTATATTCTGGAGTATATTTCAAGTCACAACGATTCTTCAAAATTTTCCATTTGCAGATTTTGTTTTATTAACATGTATAGTACCAGTTTATGAGTTTTAAGGTCGGCAATAATGACGTTTTGCTACAACGCGCGTGGAAAGTCGGTGAAAAGTCAAAGTGTGTTACATTATTTTGGGAAATCTATACTATCGGTACCTAATGCTAGGTTCACACATTCCCGAATTAGTGCCGCGAATACCCCGACAGTCTATCCCGAAAAAAAGTAATGATGGCATCGAGAGAAATTAGCCCCGATTCGCTGTTTGTAAGAATAACTTAAGAATGAACAGAAATATTCAAGAACTATAGGTACGCATCGGAAGTCGAACCAAGCCGAGTGACTGCGATTTAGTGCAGAATAAAACCGAATTGTATCGATTTTGTCAAGAATAGCGTGCGAATCACTCAAGAATCATCAAGAATGACCCAAAATTATGCCGATTTAGTGTATTCGTAAGTTATTCTTATAATATTCGTACGTTTCTTGATGCATAAGTAATGATTCGGCATGATTCTGGACTGTTAACACCAAAAATAACTCTAGGAAATTTGTAAGAATGACGTAAGAATATCCAGAATATCCAGAATATACAGTATTAGTTCCGAATACAACAAGAATAAACCAAGAATTGAATTTGGTTCCCGAATCACCCCGACAATTTTGAACATGTCCAAAATTGACGGGCGCTTCTCGATCTTTAACGATCTTTCTCCGAACTAACAGAATCATCCAGAGGCAGCCAAGGACCATTCCCCGATTTACTCAAGAATTGCTATTCGCGGCGATTCGGCTTTAAAGTCGGGAATGTGTGAACCTAGCATTATCTAAATTATAATATATCAAGCCGAACTTCATATATATGCACAGTTGTGAATATCAATTTCAGTATCAATTTAGTAACAGAACATTATTTTAAGACAAACGGTATCTTAACACTGGTGCATAATTTGGAATATTTCATTAAAATATGCATCTACATTGATTACAATTCGAATTCTAATTAAGGCGAGTGTGAAGTTATATCAGTGACAAACAGGGGCGGATGAAGAGATTTGTTCAAGATGGGTTCAGCACACCAGCGACAAAGATCAGACCGTACAAAGCTGCTAACAACTGCTTCTCGGCATAGCTGTCGTAGACGGACAAACCAGCATATTCTTGTAATGTAATGTTCGGCATTTTTCTCTGTTGGAGTATGAAATCGCGTTGAAAAAGACGGTAAAGCTCTTTTTAGTTGTTGTCGGCAATACGCTTTACCGCTACTCCAATAGCGCCATCCTGGCTTTAACCTTTTTGTAGTGTCATCTTTTCCCTATCCCCCATTCCCCTGTCACACTTTTTAAACAAACAGAAACTTGTCCTTCATTTACTTGAGAACGTGACTTGCCTTGCCGTTAATGTTTACGACCTTATGTGAAAAAAATGCCTTCTTGAAAAAAAAATGATTTCAAATTCCCATCATCCTTATTAGCGCGACGTTCATTTAGTCATTAGATACAGTAAAACGAGGCTATTTGCCGGTATAACATTGGGAGCCACTTCCATTGGACGAAGGGGGGGGGGGCTGTTGCATTTATCCTCCACCCTTTTTTTTTTATCACGAACAGAATATTGTACACCCCGTTGATTGCATCCTATCTCCCCCAACCTTACAAATAGACTCTCCTACACTCTCAACCTACGCATCTCCTAACCTTTCACAGCTTCAGTGTTATCTTCCAAGGCCAAAAAAAAGTCTCCGGTTTCTGGTATGCGCGCGCGTCGCCGTAGCGATGCGCGTAGGCAAAATGAAAAAGTTTTTTTTTCAATGAAAGATGATGTCTGAAAACCGCCAAACTCACTGGTCTGACTGGAATCCTGCTGCTGCACAATTTTAACGTGTTTTTAGATTGGGTTATGGTCGAGAATAAGCTTTATGTGGCCTCTCTGGACTCCCATATAATTTGCACTAAGTTTAGTCGGGCACCATTTGCACTCATCAGCCGACATTCGAAGCAGAAATATCAGGTAAAAAAAACCCAAAAAGCCGCGTCGCCGCACCACTTTTTTTGGGCAAGCTCCATACCAGAAACCGGAGACTTTTTGTTTTGGCCTAATATACATTACCAAGAAATATGATAACCAATGGCGTAAATCTTTGCCGGCGAAGTGGGGGATGGGGGTGACCAAAATCCAAAAATTTCCCGGCCATGGAAATTTGAAAGGTGGAGGGGGGGGGGGGGCGTTTTGAAAGGAAAACTCTTTGAATTGATATTGAAATAGCCAGGTTTAGATCTGTTTCTTTTTTTCTTGCAGTTTTTCTTTCTTCTCTGTCTCTTGTCCGAGAATACTTGCAGGTACCTGCTCGCGCCTTCATCAAAATGGGGCATTTTAAAAGCTTTTTACTTTGTTTCTCCACTTTTCAGTGCTATTGAATATATTTTGGTTGTTGGGCTGTTCGAAAAATACCTTGAAATCCGCATTTTTTTTCTCATCACGAAAAAGTTGGGGGGGGGGGATGATTCAATAGCCCACCCCGGTCAAAAAGTGGGGGAGGGGATATAATACCCCCATCCCCCGGGATTTACGCCCCTGCATTATAGCAACAAAAGAAAGAGACTTGCGTAATTTGGTTTTGAGCGGGAAAGAAATACGTGTGAGAAATATATTGAAAGAAAAACAATTTTGATGGCAAAATGGACCGATCCAGTAAGCACCGCCCCATGGTGTTCTGACCAATCACAGCCGTGATTTATGTCCGACGTGCGTGCACTAAAGTCCGACATGCGCGCACGCGCGTATGATGCGCGCGGAAGGAACATGCAGCGTGGCATTGGAGAGGAGCACGTGTTAATTTGCCTACGTGCGCACTGGGCGGAGCTTACTGGATCGGTCCATTACGTCATGGTCGGAAATTCGTCTTCATAATTATACGCTATCCATTTTCCGCACGGATTTTTTGATTAATTTTTGAATGAATTTTGAATAAATTAAATACTTTTTGTTGCATTGTATTTTCTGTTAGTACAAGCGGGGTTGGAAACGCACTTGATACTGGGTTCAGCAAAAGATTCAAACAAGTTGCCGTACATTATTTTCAATAAGAATTTTGAGGGTAAAAAAATTAATGGAAAATCCCTCCGGAAAATACCCCCCTCCCCTCCCCTTAGTTTCCCCTCCTGCAAATCAGATCCTATTTACGCAATTGTAACACGACGGGTTTTGGATTTCAGTGTATGAAACACATTTACACATCTTGCATTAATCAGTAATCAGAAATTGTTCTTCGAAATGGCCCTGTTAGGAAAAGTGCAAAATAGTTAAAACACAATTTCTTTGAAGCAGAAAATGGGGAAACAAGTGATTTGAAAACCTTAAATTCAATCCAAAGCCTGAGTTTTTTTTTTCTTCTTTGAACTCTTTTTTATTTTTAATTTTTTTATCTGTGTCAATATAAGTGATATCTTTCGGGAAACCAATGAGCTGAGCTGGGAAACACTTTAATTCAATGAACATTTAGCCAGCTCCGGTCAAGACATAGGGTCATACAGATTCATAAAGTGAGATATAATTACTTGTATTCTCACTGGCCTCGATTTTACAAAATACTATTTGTGAGTTAATCGGCCGCGGACGTAAACGGTCCACGAACATAATTATTACAAAATATACCTATGGCGACGTAGTCACTAGAACGACGACCATTCCATCGACAAGATCTATTTGTCAAAATCATAATCGCACGTAAAAGCTCTAGCTGCATAATTCTTCAGTTGTTGAATACGAGACTATTATTGTCCTGGTATCACAACCCCCAAACCCATAATCAATATAATTGTTAAATGGTACTATTGTATAGTCAATGGAACGTCTTCATGTAATAAGAATTATTGCCTAGACATTTCATTAATTTAAGTTCAATCTTTTTACTTCTAGGAGCAAAAAGTGAGACGTCAATAAGAACTAGCTGTCAATACATCAGATTACAACTAATTTTAATTACCTGCCTCACTTCATTTTGTGTAACAAATTAAGTTGGTAAGATGTGGGTTTTGTTTCTAGTGCACCTCGTTAGGGAACGCTGCGTCCGATTTTGTGCCCAATTTCGGAACGCCACCTCTGTAATTCCTGGAATATATTTCAAGTCACAAAGATTGTTGAAAGATTTTCATTGCAGATTTGTTTTATTAAGGTAATAGTATGAGTTTTAAGCTCGGCAACAAAGACTTTTGCTACAACGTGTATGGAAAGTTGGTAAAAAGTCAAAGTGTGTTACATTTGGGAAATCTATACTACCTTATCTAAATGTTCATATACAAGTCGAACTTCATATATCTGCACAGTTGTGATTAATATCAATGTCAACAGAACATTTAAGACAAACGGTATCTTAACACCGATGCATAATTTGGAAAACATGTATTTCATTAAAATATGCACCTAAATTGAATTACAATTCGTGTTCTAATTAAGGCGAGAGTGAAGTTATATCAGTGACAAACAGGTGCGAAGGGTTTTTCTCAAAATGGGTTCGGCTGTCAAGGGGGGGGGGGTTGAACCCCCCTTATACCCCCTCCCCAGATCCGTCACTGTATGAACAACATCAATCACAATCTCAAAAGTCAATTTCAACAAAGGACGGCATACATCATTCTAAAGAGCTATTTAAAAACACCAAGGTAAACATTTTTGAGCAGTGAATAAAAACAGGTTTGTGTTTGCAGTGCACCACGTCAAAGGAATTCTCTTGTGTGTGAGTTCGTGTGGTTCTGTGAGTTTCCGATGGAAAACTTCACCCAATATGCTCTGCCTGTCGTAAGGAGACGTATTTTTTTTGCGAAGATTTACCCATGTATTATGAAACGAGCATAAACATGTATAGACAGGGGCGGGGAACGCTTTGCAAACGGGGGGGGGGGAGCAACACCAAAAAGGGGCACATGCTCAGAAAAAAGGGCACCTTACGTCGGTGTGAAAGTGGAGGAAAAAAATATGGTCCCATTCATTTCGCTGTAAACCTATATGACGAGGAACAAATTATGAATACGTTGTCCATCTTACTCTCTGTGTTTCTTTTACCTAGTTAATATGTAAAGAGACCTTTTTTTTATCGCGAGAGGGGCACTGTTGCTTTTGATGTCCAGTTCAGTGACCATTTTATTCGCATGAAGAGCACTATATTTAAGGGGCCAGTTTTCCATCTTGAGAGGGGGCACAGTTTTAATGCTGTGAGCGGGGCACAAACTGTGCCTTCAAGTTGCAGTTTTCTCATCTCGAGAAGTTATTGCGAGAAGACCACTATTGTTTTTGATGGCCAATTTTCCATCTCGAGAGGGGTACAATTTTATTATTGCAAGAGGGGTATTTGTGCTTTCGAGGGGTAGTTTTACATCTCAAGAAGGTGCACAATATTGTTAATGCGAGAGGGGTGTTTTTGAGGGGCAGTTTTGCGTTACAAGAGAGGAGACAATTTTATTTGTAGCACGATCATTATGCTTTCATACGCGTGCATTTGACGGGCAGTTTTAATTTCATCTCGAGGGGTCACATGTATAACCGCGAGAGGGGCACTTTGTTGGCCTGGGAAAATGGGGGGGGGGTCATAATTGTGCCCCCCCCCCGGTTCCGCCGCTTATGTAGATACTGTCCCTTACAATAAACTGTTCATTTCCACGTTCATGGGCGTCCCTTTCATTTATTTTTAGATTTTTTTCCGAGTAGTGTTACCTTCTATCAGACTGAAAGCTTCGGAAACGACCGTAGAATTTTGTTTAATGCGTTCTTCACTTTGATGTTCACATTTTCCATGCAAAATCATCAAAATGTTCCTCAACGCCCATCAAGTTAAAATAATTCAATTAAAGTTTAGTGGGGGTTTTGGTTTCTTTTAAATTCAACAGTGTGATTTTCCATTCACAGGGAGGACATTCTTATAAAAAAAGGTCATTTCTTAAATTCAAGATATTATCTTTCTTGGAGTGAAAGCAATCTCCGTAGGAAGGATGATTTCATGGGTATCTTTGAGAGTCGACATAGTATGATGCAACGTATAACCGCTTTGAACTCTGGATGCCTGGCCGTGTAAATCACAGGGTTTATGCAGCTGTTGGAGATGAACAGTGCGGCCAGAAATGGGAGAAATTTCTGGAATCTGTCCCGGAGTAGCACGATTGCTACTACGAAGGGAGTGCAGCAAACCAGAAAGAAGAAGAGGACGAGAAACAGACTCAGCGTAACTTCCCGGTTTCGACGGAGAAGAGGTCTGACCGAAGATCTGACCGGGTGCGTACGGGCGGCGCGTGACGATGGACGGTAGGCCGTCCAAGCCTGACGTCCAGTACCTCCCCGGAGATGACGATCGGGAGTAGGCACCTGCAACAGGTTGCTAGCTGGGACATTGCCATAGACTGATGGTCGCGTCGTTCTGAGTCCTGCAGTTAGCCTCATGGCCCCTCCAACTACAGCCACTGTCTGTCTTGGATTGGCGTTGACTTTTCTTGCAACTTTCATCACCGTGATGAGGATGAGTGCGTAGCTGACGAAAGTCACGACCAGCTGCACTGGGTAATAGACGGCCAGCATGATCTTGGAGTATGTATTGGATCCGTTGACTTTCAAAGTGAAGGAACAGGTGCTGAGTTCATCGCCATATCCGTACGAGCCGAACTCGGACACGATGGGCAGGATGCCGATCGTAAAGGGAATGAGCCAGTTCGTAGTGACTAAGGCTGCCAGACCACGACGATTGAACAACGAGATAAAACGGCTTCGGTTCCTGCGGCGAGTGATCAGGGCACGGAAGACGGCGATAGACGTGATGTTATTTATGCTGCAACCGATACAAACGACGACTAAAACTCCATGAAAAGTGCACAGACTCTCTGAAACGAGTAGCTTTGCCCTGTTCTCGCTCAGCACCGCCAGGATCATGATGGGCAAACTCAGGCAAGTGATGAGGTCCGCCACGGCCAAGTTGACCACAAAAACGTTGGTGGTTGTGCGAGGTTTATGGGAGAGAACCACGGCCAGCAAGACAGAGATGTTACCCAGCACACCAGCGACAAAGATCAGACCGTACAAAGCTGCTAACAACTGCTTCTCGGCATAGTTGTCGTAGACGGACAAACCAACGTATTCTTTTAGTGTAATGTTCGGCATTTTTCTCTTTTGGAGTATGAAATCGCGTTGAAAAAGACGGTAAAGCTCTTTTTAGTTGTGGTCGGCAATAAGCTATACCGCTACTCCAATAGCGCCATCCTGGCTTTAGCCTTTTTGTAGTGTCATCTTTTTCCTATTCCCCAATTCCCCTGTCACACTTTTTAAACAAACAAAACATGTCCTTCGTTTACTTGAGAACGTGACTAGCCGTGTCGTTAATGTTTATGACCTTTTGTGAAAACAAACAGCCTTCCTAACAAAATGATTTGAAATTCCCATCAATCTTATTAGCACGATTTGGTCACTACGTACAGTAAAACGAGGCTATTTGCTGGCAAATCATGGGGAGCCAATCCCGTTGGACGGAGGGGGGGGGGGGGCTGTTAATAGACCTTCCCGCACTCCCCAACCTACGCATCTCGTCACCTTATACAACTTCAGTATTTTCTTTTTATTACCTTGCCAAGAGCATGAGTTATAAAATTTAAACACTTACGAAAGAGACTTGAATGAGTAATTGAGTGTGTCGACCAAAAACAAATTCGACTGCAAAATTACGTCATGGTCGGAAATTCGTCTTCACCTGCCATTTTCCGAACAGATATTTCATAAAAAGTTTAGAATAAATTTTGAATAATAGTAGAAATAATGGTAGAAACCACTTTTTGTTACACTGTATTGTCTGTTAATAACTAGTCGGGTTGGAAGTTCAATTTTAGCGATTTAGCGAAATTTGAATCAAATTACCGTAGGCCTACATTAAAACAGAACAAGACAGTTTCAAACTTGTTACATTCACAAATGCTCGGTCCAACGGTTGTTATGTCTGTTTGTTAAACTTCTTTATCAGCTGCAGACCGAAAACAATTTAGAATTGATACAACGATGTGCGTCTGCTCCAGTCATAGATCATCTGGCAGTTTTATTGATTTCAATACACCTATATGTATACACTGAAAACCAAATCAGGGTCAGGGTCTTATCAGGATGACGAATTATCTTGTCAGGATTACGAGTTTAATTCCGTCATTTTAGACACGATGTTCCTCTCGCCAAGAAAACGTGGCGAAACTAGGCGGGGAGGGGGGAGCTCGAGCCACGCCTTTCCCCCGGGGTTTAGAGTTTTTTTGGGTAAAACAAATTAGTTATTTAATCTGGAATCCACCAGTGCCCGTCCTGCAAATTAGACGCAAGTTATACGCCACTGTATAGCAGTAGCGGATCTAGAGGGGGTTGGGAGGTTGCAACCACCCCATTCCACCACCCCCTCGTTCGGCCGCTGACTAATGTTATGATACTATAATTATGGGGCCAAAAATAATATGTGGAATGCTAAGGTTCCTAAATGTATTCTTTTATTGCCTTAGAATGCAGGAGAAAGCATCGTAGATTTCAAAACTTGGGGGAAGCCCAGGACCCTCTAGCAAGACGTGTCTTCGGCACCCCTGCACTTAACACCCCCCCTTCCCCGTTTCCTTAAAGCTAGATCCTCCCTTGTGTAGAATGGTAAGATTTGGAATTCAGTGTATGAAACACATTACACAGGATTGATTTTTTTCAGTAATATAAATATTTCTGAATATTGCCCTGTTCACAATTAGGCCTATATGCGAAATATTTAAAACACAATTTCGTAGAGTCCGGGCAGAAAATGGGTAAACAAGTGATTTAAAAACCTTGAAATCTATCAAACATCTGGTGTTTTTTTTATTTATTTTTTAATTTTTTTCCCTCCTTTGTCCATATAAGTAATGTCTTTCGAGAAAGTAACGAGCTAAGAAACACTGTAGTTCAATGAACATTTGGCCAGCTCCAGTCAAGACATAGGGTAATACGGATTCATAAAGTGAGATATAATTACATGTATTCCCACTGGCCTCGATTTTACAAAATACTATTCGTGAGTTTAATAATCGGCCGCGGACGTTATACGGTCCACGAACATAGTACAAATACATCTATGGCAACGTAGTCACTCGAACGACACCCATTACATCGACAAGATCTAGTCATCAAAATAATCATAATCGCACGTAAAAGCTCTAGCTACATAAATTATGTTGTCGTTGAATACGAGCCAATATTTTCTGGGTATCGCAACCCCAAAACCTATGGCATAATCAATACAATATTTGAATAGTGCTATTGTATATAGTCAATGGAATGCCTTAGTGTTATAATAATTATTGCCTAAACATGTCATTAATTGAATCTTTTTTTACCTCTATAGGAACAAAAAGTCACACGTCTAAGAGCTAACAGTCACAACATACAATTTCATTTGTATTTAATTTCCTGGGATTAATTCTGGTTGCATAATGCTGGAATCTTTGAGTATACGAGACAAATTGTGTTGATATCACAACCCCAAAAACTAATATCTTTTTAATGGTTCTGTTATAACTGTACAGTAATTGAAATGACTTCGGATGTATAATTTCCGAAACACTTCATTAATTCAACTCCATTATCTTTACCTGGATGAACTAAAATTCAGGAAGAAAGATTGATTCGTATTTAATACAAGTCTATATTATCAGTGTATAACATCCAATAGTTTAAGGATTGTTGTCATTTATTCAGAAACCTTTTGAAAATGATAGAGCATTGCATCATGAGCATACAAATTCAATGTAGCTAGACCAGCATCTTTAGTTTAATACAGTGAAATCTTTAACTATAAGCAATCGAAATCTGGAAAAGCATTACACCTACTTTAATTTAAGTATAGCAAAGTACAGTGAAATCCTGATAAGCCAAATCTCAAGGGAACAGGTTAAAAATTGACTTCAGCAGAGTTTGAGTTAAGCAGGGTTGTATATCATTGTTATACTACTGAAGGCAATGGATTTTTGTTTGAGTTATCTGAGTTTGACTTGTCGAGATTTGACTGTATTAGGCTACTGACAAAAGCCTGATGCAGACACGAATTCGATATCATTTTCGTAATATTAAAACTAAACTACTTCATAGTTTAATGTATGGGGAAAAGCCTCTGGTACTTAAAGAAGAAAATATATCAATAAAAGAAATGGAAAAAAACGATTTTATTCTTCCATTTCGAGAAAAATCCTTGCCTCGGGCCGAATCGCAATTGCCTCTGTCAGTTCATTATTTTCTGTCCAGGGGTTACTGTCGCTTTTCCTTTTTTTTTTGTTTTTTTTTTTTTACATAAGTTGCTTTAAAGGCCATAGCATGTGAGCAATTTTGCCTTTTTAACTTTTTAAGTTGCCTTCTCCGTGATTTACGACAAATTATATTTTTTTGTCCTGATGAGTTTCTCTTTACATGTTTTATTTTAAGGGAAAAAACTACTTGTTTTTCTATTTCCAACGTCTGCAACTCTCTGAAAAAAAGCTTCAATGTTGGGGTTGCTTTTGCGTCTCTATAAGCACACAAAATCCGCAAGAATTTGGGGTTTTTTTTCGGTGAATTTCAAAAAACACACGAGGAGATGACTTTTGTCGGCCTTTGCGGTATCATAAAAGACTGACTGAGAGGCGTGCAGTGTAAATGAAATTAAAATATAGCAAACAAAGCTTCATGTATTTGGATTTCTCTACCAGACAGCTTACGAACGTTGTGCAGGATCCAAAAGGTTAAGGATCAGGTACGTATAGGTTTTTGGGTGGTAAAAAATAATCCATGAAAAACTGATGACATTAACTCGTGATGAGGTAACATTTACCGATAATGAAGATCATCTGTCTATTAACAAAGCCTTAAAGATGCATGATGCACATTAATAACGGATGCCTGGTTGAACGGAATATCATGTAGCCATACTGGCTACGGACGCACAAAAAATGGCGTGTACGTCCCTTCATCGACCTGCGCAATCTGTTGGGCACAAGAAAATAATGAATAAGGGTTAAACATACTTATATCACCAAGTCTCCAAGTCGTAAGCATAGACATTATGTGTTTAGCAAAACACTGGTTACCAGTCGAAATGTTGAAGAAGTTCGGGCGCGGATTATTGTTAACCGTAGTTCGACTAACTTAGTTCGAACGAAGGAAATGGTTGGACTAATTTGTGAACTGTTTGGAAACAACAGGCACGGTTTCATGGCTGGTTATCATAAAGCGCAATAAGGACCAAGGTCTAAACAGTTTCGTGATGACATTTTGAACATCGGTTCACTGAGAGGCCTTCCGCCTTCGCACGTTGCTATTAGTGCGCAGGCGTAAGTTATGTCACGAATCAACCACTTTAGTCGACTTATGGTACTCGCCCGAACTTGCTCAATTGATTCCGATTTGTTTCAGTTGATTTCTGAAGCAGATACATCTTTATTGGGCTCCGTGAATTGAATACAGGTCTTTCTTGAAACCCTTGATATGCTTGCAAACAAAATAGGAATGTTTAGGGAAAACTTCGGGTGTGGATTATATTTCACAGCTGAATCATTCTATGCCGAAAATACTGTTTCGCAAATTTACGTGCGCAACATTAATCACACACGGTACGTTTTGGACAGCAACTTGTTCTGCTATGAGCAGGTGTTTTATGTGGTTATAAAATTTTCCCTTGTTTAAAGCCGCCAGTCAATTATCTTCTAAGTGCACTGTCTGGCAACTGTCTGGCATGTGGCTTTTTGTTGTTTTGACATGAATAGGGTCTTGCGTAGTGCGGGGAAGTACCTGTGGCCCAAAGGGCCACCGTTGGCGAGTTCTGATAAACATTTTTTGTAAACGCTGCGCAGGGTTAAGGGAAAATATAGAGGTATTTTGTTAAGACTAGCATTTGACTATATACTTTCGAGGTGTAATTTCAGTTAGTTTGTTTCCGTTGTTTAGTTGGGCACATAGACTGAATAGGCCAAATATAAATTTTGAAACGGACTCAAAATGGACTGAAAGCAACTTTATGGAAATGCGGCTTTATAGGCCTACCTGTTTGGTGAACTGGTCTTGACAGGCCATGCGGATTCTCTCTGCCGTGGCTGGGCTGTCTAGACGGAATGCTCTAGGGATGCCGGCATCGTCTCTGGCTGACTGGATGGCATCCTTGATGGCGAAGAAGATGGAAGCTGCCAGGTACAAGGGTGGTTCTCCCACACCCTACAAAATGAATGTGGAAGAAGGGGTGTTAGTAAAAGATATTAGTGTAAAGAGGCATAGTGTACACGTGTAGCACAGTGGCGGATATATTGGGGTGGTGTTAGGGTGTCTAAGCCACTTCTTGGGTCGCAAAGAAATAGGAGACTCATGCAGAAAAACACGGTAAATGCTTGTTAACACCCCTCCCCCTTGCAGCTAAAGCACCCCTCATGCTCCCAACCTGGATCCGCCCCTGTGGCTGGTATGCGTATTTATAGGTGGCAAGCAGAATTGTTATCGCCGTCACGAGTCGGTCACCAGTCGATCACGAGCCGATCACGAGTTGATCACGATTCTATCACGAGTCGATCTCGAGTCGATCACGAGTCGATCACGAGCCGATCACGAGTCATTTACAAGTCGTCCAGTCTCAAGGCAAGTGACAGCTAGCTGTTGGCATGAACCGTTTGACAAAAGGATTCCTTTTTTATTTCATTGTACACCACCCGTTAATAATTGTGACATGACTTATTACAACTGTGGCCAGGATATATGGAAGGAAAGTACTGATAGCTTAATAAGGCGAATGAGTTCCAATATGAGGGGAATTTAAAAAAAAATTAAAAAAATAAGAGATTGACAGGTGGAGTTTGGGTGGGGGAGTCAGGTGGACGCCGGTGTGGCGGGGAGCACGAAAAGTCATTCGGCAATCTATATGAGCCGCCAATCAAACTGAGGGATGCGAGCGAGAGAAGAGGGGGCCCCGCTCGACGGTTTCCCGTGCAAAACTTAAATTTACGGCACTCTCATGTGCCATGTGACGTCATGCCGTTAGGCAACCGTCGGACAACCCAAACGTAAGCACATTTTGCGTGTTATTTGGTCCACATTAAACAGTATTATGCCATCAATTTTACACCATTCCTATGGGGGAGTGTGTGATTAGGGTTCGTGACTCATGATCAGAGGGTCAGGGGCTCGAATCCAGCTGCCGGTCATTATGTATGTCCTTGGGCAAGCCACTTCACCCCCACCTGCCTATAAATGGGTACCGGCATTAGCTGGGGAGTAACCTGCGATGGACTAGCATCCCATCCAGGCGGAATACAAATATATTCAGTCGTTTCATGCCACTGAAACCGGAGATAAACGCCGGCCTGATGGCCACATTGACAGACTTCGTTTGCTGAGAGTTGGCATCACGTGACCACAACATCCAATTTTGTAAACAAAATGTCACATGGTCTGTAGGTTCTTAAATTACAAGTTCACGTCAACACTATCTACCCCACTTTCTTATAACAAGACTGGGCAAGGCTAGTAAAGCTCGTCCAAGAGCACACATGGTTCATTCGATTGATTCAGGCTATTGGTGGGTGCGGACATCTGAACATTTTTTTTTACATTGGCTCTAGCACGCTCCAAGACCTATGTTCTTGAAACTCAATGGTTCTTGAGTCCGGAGTGCTGAATGTTAACACACATCAACTGATGAAAACTGGTGTGCTGATGAGAAGATGTTTTCATTATGGATGACGTCAATCCGCCCCGATCTATCCACTGGAAGCTTCT
This sequence comes from Patiria pectinifera, assembly GCA_029964075.1. Lineage (NCBI taxonomy): Eukaryota > Metazoa > Echinodermata > Asteroidea > Valvatida > Asterinidae > Patiria > Patiria pectinifera. The sequence goes on from CM057142.1 coordinate 33,772,257, forward strand.
TCTCAATGCATCTGGCCTACAGCAGCATGATTCAGCCCATTCATGTATGCGGGATAATACCATACGATAGCACATGCCCCACTCATGTGACGGGGAGTGAGTCAGTCAGCCATATCAGTCGGGGCGGGGAGTCGGGGAGGGAAGTCAGTCAGTCAGTGAGAGAGTCGCAAAGAGGACATAGACTCGCCCTCTCCCCCAGCAAAACTGGTCAAATTCACATCATGATTTAATGATTTCGTGATGGAATGATCCAAGAATTCTCCCGAAGCTCAAAAGAGAAAACACTATCAAAACGGATTCTTCAGGACCAACAATTCCTAGTCAAGTCAGATGGTGTTTTTCCCAAACTCAACTCAATTAGGTTTTTTTTTTCAATGCAAGGGATTGATATTCAGAGCTGAGTAATAATTATGGCCCAAAGCTCGCAAACACAATTCGTCACTTAATATATAGACATATTTGCGCACATTCATATGGGCGTATTTCGAAGTACGTTGAGTTGCAAGTCAGGTTCTCGGACTATATTTTCCCCCTTCGCAAAAAAAACAAAATCCTCCAAACCACAAAAAGCATCCAATGGGAATCGAACTCGCACCATCGGAGTTGTACTCCAATGTAGTATCCATGACACTACAGCAGTGACTCGATCGATGTGGTAGTTACATTATACTATTGCATATATAGAGGCCTCCAGCATAATTCCATCTATACTAACAGCGTGTGGTATGGAAAAAATAGCGCGACCGGCTGGGTTATTTTTCAAGATGGCCGCCAGCTTTTTCTTAAAATGGCTGCCACTTGGACTCAGGAAATGACATACCAGCTTTATATGGGCTAGATGCAACAGACAAAGAGACCAAAATGATATAGGCCTACTGTTTAAAATTTATCATTTTTTCGGTGGTTTTTTTTTTCAAATTTCTTTTTTTTTAAAGGAGGCGGCCTCCAAAAAGGAAGCGGGCGGGGACGCTAAACATGGGTGTTTTTTTTTGCCTTATTTATACACAAAACAGATATTTACATTTGAATTTCCATAAATTTCGACACAGCAGCATAATTCATCAGAGTTTATATACATATGAAGAGATTACTCCAGTTGATTACTCCTAAATGTGACAAATTAGTAACCCCAATAATTACCTGTAAATAGTCCTATTGAAAACTGTAACTTTCTTACTTCACTTAAAACTATTAAACATTTTTTTGATAATTATCATAGTTTTATACAATTTTGGAAATACGCGATCTTTCCAAACAAGTCTGGATTATCTACAATCCATCGTATTCTCCCTACAATTTACGATATATATACCTGATGAGCTTCATAATTGCCAAGCAACTTAACTACTGGATATACTTTATTTACACGGTTTTCGTTTAATATGGCAATTCATATGTTTTCCAATTTCCCGTCCTCAAATACGAACAGTCAGTGCAAGTGCATGCGTGCGGGGTTCTGAAATTGCAGTAAAACACACTGTGAAACCCACCCACGATTTCTACGATATATACCAAATAATTGTGCATTGTGCAAATCAGTGCAGCCTCAGTATTCAAATCATCCTTCTTTCGTACGAGCATTACCCCCAGTTTTAATCTTACGTTCACCAACATGGCTGCACGCGGGATGCTTTTTCTCGTACAGTTTGTAAGGAGACGATCTTGTCATGATCTTGTTAACGAACAGCTGAGACTTAGGATATAGTCATTCAAACAGCAGCAAACTAGCTATCTGACTCTCCCTTTCCTAATTACAACACCTTGACTTTAAGTATTACTCTAAGAAAAAAATTTAAATTTTAAATTAATTGAAATTTTTATTATATACAATGCGCTAAGACCAGGAAACACCCATATTTTATTGACCTAAAATTACATTAATTAATATTTCAATTAAAAAAATGTGTTTCGTTCGGTTTCTGAAGCGGGTTGCAGTTAACAGCTTCCCGGAATATGCTGATATTGACATGGTTAGATTTCGAAATAATAGCAAGAATTTTCCTGTAGTTTGTCCTTTTGGCCGGCATTTTTTTGAGTGATGTCATTTAATTGGCAAATATTCTCCCCGCGGCTGACCTGTCCCAGATTGAAGGAGCGGCATCGAGGCTCATCCCGGCACGCCGAACCACACGCGATGACACCCTTGGTGGTGGCGAACTCCTTGATGACGTGACCGGTCAGGCATTGGGATGTGAGGCGGCCATCAGCGTCGGTCTTCAGGCAAAACATCGACGGGGAAGCCAACTTATTGACACCAACTGGATTAGCAGTTGACTCGGTGTCGACTTGGTTGACAAAAGACTCGGTATCGACTGGGTTGACAGCAGTGTCGGTATTGACTTGGTTGATAGTAGACTCGGTCTCGACTGGGTCGACAGTAGACTCGGTGTCGACTGGGTTGACAGTAGACTCGGTGTCGACTGGGTTGACAGTAAACTTGGTGTCGGCTGGGTTGACAGGAGACTCGGTATCGACTGGGTTGACAATATACTCGGTGTCGACTGGGTTGACAGTAAACTTGGTGTCGGCTGGGTTGACAGTAGACTCGGTATCGACTGGGTTGACAGTATACTCGGTGTCGACTGGGTTGACACTAGACTCGGTATCGACTGGGTTGACAATAGACTCGGTATCGGCTGGGTTGACAATAGACTCGGTATCGGCTGGGTTGACAGTAGGCTCGGTGTCGACTGGGTTGACAGTAGACTCGGTATCGGCTGGGTTGACAGTAGGCTCGGTGTCAACTGGGTTGACAGTAGACTCGGTATCGACTGGGTTGACAGTATACTCGGTGTCGACTGGGTTGACAGTAAACTCGGTATCGACTGGGCTGACAGTAGACTTGGTATCGACTGGGTTGACAGTAGACTCGGTATGGACTGGGTTGACAGTAGACTCGGTATGGACTGGGTTGACAGTAGACTTGGTGTCGGCTGGGTTGACACTAGACTCGGTATCGACTGGGTTGACAGTAGACTCGGTATCGACTGGGTTGACAGCAGACGTATTATCGACTGGGTTGACGGCTGTCACTAACTCGTTGTCGACGAATGGGTTGACAGTTGACTTAGTATCCACAGAGTTGACAGACGTCTGGGCCGGAAATTTGTCGATAGTTGAAACAGTAGCGCCTGTGATGATTTAATGATTTCATGATGGGATGAATCCAAGATTTCTCCAGAAGATCGAAAGAGGAAACACTATCAAAACGAATTCTTTCAGGACAACAATTCTTAGTATAGTCAGATGGTGGTTTTTCACAAACACAACTCAATTAGGTTAGTTTTTTTCAATGCAAGGAATCGATATTCAGAACTGAGTAATAATTGTGGCCTAAAGTTCGCAAACACAATTCGTCACTTAATGTTCGTCCTTCAAACCAAATAGACACATTTGCGCGCCTAATCGTATGAGCAAACGTTATTAAGAGAGCACCAACAGTCCAGTAAGCCAGATAACATTTATTTTAACACCATAACATTACTATGAAACTACTAGCAGAACTGTAAGCAGTTCTGACTTATACTGTAAAAAGAATCAGGTAAAATTCGAAGAGAGACCACATTATTGACACCAATTTTCCACGAAAATCTATTTTTACTTCACAACATTACATTGTACTATGAAATTATCATAAACATAATGGACCTATAAGCACTGAGATTTAGGCCCTCCAAAAAACATGTTTAGCGTCCTGCCTTTTTGGGAAAAAAAAGGAAGGCCCTTTTTTCCAAAATGGTTGCCCGATCCATTGTCCAAAACGACCGGCCGGCGCTATTTTTTCCGTACGCCTTTTTTCTGTACACATGCATATGGGAGTATTTCGAAGTACGTTGAGTTGCAAGTCAGGTTCTCGGACTTTATTTTCCCTTGCAAAAAAAAATCCTCCAAATCACAAATGGGAATCAAACTCACACCATCGGATTTGTAATCCAATGTAGTATCCATGACACTACAGCAGTAACTCGATCGATGTGGTAGTTTTAAACATTATACTATTGCATATATACATGTAGAGCCCTCCAGCATAAATCCATATATACTAACAGCGTGTGGTATGGAAAAAAAATAGCGCGACCGGCTGGGTTATTTTTAAAGATAGCCGCCAGCTTTTTCTTAAAATGGCTGCCACTTGGACTCAGGAAATGACATACCAGCTCTTTATGGGCCAGATGCAACAGACAAAGAGACCAAAATGATATAGGCCTACTGTTTAAAATTTATCATTTTTTCGGTAATTTTTTCTTCAAATTTCTTTTTTTTTTAAAGGAGGCGGCCTCCAAAAAGGAAGCGGGCGGGGACGCTAAACCTGTTTTTTTTTTGCCTTATTTATACACAATACAGATATTTACATTTGAATTTCCATAAATTTTGACACAGCAGCATAATTCATCAGAGTTTATATACATATGAAGAGATTACTCCAGTTGATAATCCTCAATGTGACAAATTAGTAACCCCAATAATTACCTGTGAATAGTCCTATTGAAAACTTTAACTTTCTTACTTCACTAAAAACTATTAAACATTTTTTTGATAATTATCATAGTTTTATACAATTTTGGAAATACGCGATCTTTCCAAACAAGTCTGGATTATCTACAATCCATCGAATTCTCCCTACAATTTACGATATATATACCTGATGAGCTTCATAATTGCCAAGCAACTTAACTACTGGATATACTTTATTTACACGGTTTTCGTTTAATATGGCAATTCATATGTGTTCCAATTTCCCGTCCTCAAATACGAACAGTTGGTGCATATAGCAAAATCTGTTCCTTGCTCTTTGGTCAGTGCAAGTGCATGCGTGCGGGGTTCAGAAATTGCAGTAAAACACACTGTGAATCCCACGATTTCTACGATATTTCTAAATAATTGTGCATTGTGCAAATCAGTACAGCCTCAGTATTCAAATCATCCTTCTTTCGTACGAGCGTTACCCCCAGAAATTAGACAGTTTTAATCTTACGTTCACCAACATGGCTGCAAGCGGGATGCTGTTAACATAACTGCAACGTTCTTTTCTCGTACAGTTTGTAAGGAGACGATCTTGTCATGATCTTGTTAACGAACAGCTGAGACTTAGGATATAGTCATTCAAACAGCAGCAAACTAGCTATCTGACTCTCCCTTTCCTAATTAAAACACCATGACTTTAAGTATTACTCTAAGAAATTTTTTTTTTTAAATTAATTGAAAGTTTAATTAATATACAGTGCGCTAAGACCAGGAAACACCCATATTTTATTGACATAAAATAAAATAAATTAATATTTCAATTAAACATGTGTTTCGCTCGGTTTCTGAAGCGGGTTGCAGTTAACAGCTTCCCGGAATACACTGATATTGAAATAATTCGATTTCGAAATGAAAGCAAGAATTTTCCTCATAGTTTGTCCTTTCGGCCGGCATCTTTTCGAGTGATGTCATTGAATTGGCAAATCTTCTCTCCGCGGCTGACATGTCGCAGATTAAAGGAGCGGCATCGAGGCTCATCCCGGCACGCCGAACCACACGGGAAAACACCCTTGGTCGTGGAGAACTCCTTGATGACGTGACCGGTCAGTCACTAGGATGTGAGGCGGCCATCAGCGTCGATCTTCAGGCAGAACATCGACGGGGAAGCCAACTTATTGACACCAACTGGGTTAGCAGTCGACTCCGTGTCGACTTGGTTGACAGAAGACTCGGTATCGACTGGGTTGACAGGAGTGCCGGTATCGACTGGGTTGACAGCAGTGTCGGTATTGACTTGGTTGATAGTAGACTCGGTCTCGACTGGGTCGACAGTAGACTCGGTATGGACTGGGTCGACAGGAGACTTGGTATCGACTGGGTTGACAGTAGACTCGGTATCGACTGGGTTGACAGTAGACTCGGTGTCGACTGGGTTGACAGTAAACTTGGTGTCGGCTGGGTTGACAGTAGACTCGGTATCGACTGGGTTGACAGTATACTCGGTGTCGACTGGGTTGACAGTACACTCGGTATGGACTGGGTTGACAGTAGACTCGGTATTGACTGGGTTGACAGTAGACTCCGTGTCGACTGGGTTGACAGTAGACTCGGTGTCGACTGGGTTGACACTAGACTCGGTATGGACTGGGTTGACAGTAGACTTGGTGTCGGCTGGGTTGACAGTAGACTCGGTATGGACTGGGTTGACAGTAGACTTGGTGTCGGCTGGGTTGACAGTAGACTCGGTATGGACTGGGTTGACAGTAGACTCGGTATGGACTGGGTTGACAGTAGACTTGGTGTCGGCTGGGTTGACAGTAGACTCGGTATGGACTGGGTTGACAGTAGACTCGGTATGGACTGGGTTGACAGTAGACTCGGTATCGACTGGGTTGACAGTAGACTCGGTATCGACTGGGTTGACGGTAGACTTATTATCGACTGGGTTGACGGCTGTCACTAACTCGTTGTCGACGAATGGGTTGACAGTTGACTTAGTATCCACAGAGTCGACAGAGGTCTGGGCCGGGAATTTGTCGATAGTTGATACAGTAGCGCCTGTGTCAACTGTAGAATCTGCTAGGGCCGAGACTGTACACATGACATAGTTACTGGCAGTGCACACAACATCGAGCCAGCTTCCTCTTATCATGTTCATACGTACACAGCCTCCGTTTTTCGGCCAACTGTCCGGCCAGTTTGTGTACTCGCAAAGTGTTCCATCGGTGTGTACCCACTCACCTGTGCTTGCCTGCGACGCCGACCTACGACAGCCCACCCAAGAGTCAAGCCTTTCCTTGGCCATCGTAAGAATGAAATCTTGCTCGCTTTGTGTGCGAGGAACTGCTAAGTTCCCGCCCAAGTTGATACACTGGTGTGAGGCGGCGTCCCGAGTCATTTTGGTCTCTAGGAGACAGTAACGAGACTTCTGAAAACTCTTCCACTCCGGACAGACAGCGTTCACACTAACGCCCATCAATACGATCCAATATAACATTACCGTATCCATTTCAACGATGACTTCAAGTGTAGAGACGAAAACTGATAGATAAGATGCCAGCAAAATTGAAAAGTAACCTAACAGAGACAGTGCATGAAAAGCAGAATACCTGTAATATGCTGATAACTGATATTTTCATGGGCGTTATAAACTCAACTTCACAGCCTTGTGACGATGAACGCTTATTGTGTGAACAATGTATGCCTACTACCACTAACGAATTGCACGCAGCAAAATGTAAAAAGATAAACTGAATCTAACCATTTGATCGGATACGTTACCATGGTGACAAGGTTACAAAAATAATAGTTGGTTGGGCGAAATATCGTCCAGCCAATGTCTAGTTACCCTGCTAATGAGCTACCATGACCATTGGTCTAACCTAGAAGGCCATTCGTGTACTGGAAACGTGCCAATGATTAATATTGGTTACAATGGACCAGTGAGAAGAGCTGCAACGGTAATTGTAATCTCGAGAGAAAAATAAGGTATAGCAGAGAAAATAATCATTCGTAAAATGGAGGGAAGCATATGAAACAAGAAGCAATAAAAAAAAATACATAATCACTAAATAAGAATTCGAAGAATCATATATTCAGATGTTGATGACAGATTTACACCAAGAATTTGCTTTTTCCTTGCTGCCTTTTGTACCAAAACCGAGTGAGCATTACAAAGAAAAATATTATAAATAGAGCAAATAGGGACTTAATTATAACCAGCACATGCATGTATCAACTCTTCGATGATGCTGGGACTATTTGGTTATTTGTTTTACTCAAGTAATAACACAAATGAACTGAAACAATAACATAACAGAAAGCAAAATACAATATTGTGGAGGCACAATCCTAATAAGCCAAGGCTTGTAGCGGAGTGCCTTTAGAAGAGAAAACAAAGACATGAAATAATCAAATAGTTAATTAATTAAGTCAAAGACAAAGATAAACAAGAGGACAAAATGATCTGACCAGAAATAAATTAAGAAAAATGACTGGAAAGAAAACCGTAAAACTGCAAGAGAGGTG